>BLBF01000003.1:28557087-28643576 GCA_015471245.1 Laticauda colubrina | reverse complement strand
ATTATTTCACCTAAACCAGTTAGGGTAAACAATGTTATCCCTAACATGACCAATCTCAAGACAAAATAGCAATGATTGAACATGATTACAGATTTTCTCTTTCTAAGATTACTGTACTTCAGGAAATAGATTGGTCATAGCAGTAAGCAATGAATAATTATATACAGAAAGATTAAATATTTTAATAAATTAGTGACTATGCAGTTAGCTAACTACTGCTTGTAAGAATATTAACATTATTATTACATATTAAACATGTGACAATTATTTTAATACTTTATATAAACACCTCTAACAAATTTTTAATTTCAAAATGTTTGAACTAATAAACAAATAATATATAATGAAGAGACTCAAATATGATGTATCATTACATTTGAACTATGTTTTTGTTTATAATTAGACTGTTTTTTTTTCTTTTGAAAAATCATGCTGAAACTTTAATATGTTTTCCCCAATTTGGGTCTGAGTCTGGAGCCAAAGCCAATAGATGCCATACACAAGGTGCAGGTTTTCTGATTGCTTTTTATTGGAGTACTCCAAGGAAAAGGTCTGCTGGTCAAAATGCCAAGAGTCATTTTCCTTGGCAAGATTTTGAAAGTGGTTCCAGTTGGTTTTGTTCCTAAGGCTGGACCAGAACTCATGGTCTCATGGTTTGTAGTCTGGTGCCTTAACCACTACAGCATACTGTCTCTCCCATCCAAATACTTTTAAAAAGTTCTAAGTTCCTTCTAATGACTGAATTCAGATTTTTTTAAAAATAGCTTTGGTATTCCTCAGTATTTTTTCACTCACAATTAATTATATGATCCTGAGCTTATGAGAAGAGCCAAAGTCAGTTAGATGTTGCCTTGGAGTACTGTTTCCATTATCTTCAAACAATTCTAGTCATCACAGAAGATTTTAAGTAGCTAGTATATACTAACAGTAAACTTGTGTTATCATCAGATCATATCCAGAGACAGTCTTTTGTACTTTATCTTTACCTATTTAGTTAGGAACTGAAAAAAGACTCCACTATTGGATGCCAAATTTAGTGTGAGTTAGTTTAGACTGATCTGGGTCCCTGCATGAAATCAGTATGCCTTTCCCAGGTCTTCAAACAGAAGTAGGTCAGTCTATTTTTTGTTTACTATTGTTTATTACATCAAACCTTATGTGTAGGGATCTAGTTTAAAAGGATGAATATGATCTGAAAAACTAAAATCATATTCACGGATATATTTGGATAGTCCAACTAATTCTGACATAAATCCCCAGAATTGGTAGAGTGGTTAAGCCCCTGTCACACAGCACCAATGGATGGAAAGAGGATGTAAAATGGAGAGAAACACTTACCATCCATTGGTTAACGCGATGGATCCGTTCTGTACTCACTGCCTCCATTTTTCATCCTCTCTATCCGTCCAGCATCCGTCGACTGACATTTCATCCACTCAAAAAGTTTTGAGCTGCACAAAACTTTTTGAGTGGAAAATGTATCCAACGTGTCCGTTCTGCATCCGCAACGCATACGGGGAACATCTGTTCTACATCCATCATCATCCGTTATGCATACGCTATATCCGCTAGGCATCCGCTGCGCATCCGCGCAACTCGCATACACTCCAATGGAAAATGGACACAGAGAGGAAGCAAAACGGACGCAGAATGGACACAAAGTGTTAGTAGCACGGACGGAGAAAGGATGAAAGTGGATGCAGCTCGCATACAAAGCATTAAAATGGAAAAAAAGTTTGTATAGGGACGTATCTCGGATATTTAGGATGTCTGCAGGATGCAAAAGGACACCAAGCGGAAAACCTATATTTCCGATGAAAAGGGGGAGGAACTCACCTGGATCTCACTTTCAGTCCAGCAAACCCGCGGTGCAGACCTTTTCAGCCTTGCTCTTGCTCTTGCTCTTGCTCTTCCACAGCATCCAGTCATCACCACCATGGATCATCACACACTCCTTTTGGTAGCCACCATCGTTCTACAACAGTGTGAAGCCATCTACCGGCTCTTTCACCTGTGGTACGTGAAGAAAAGGAGGCGGCCAAGAAGTGTCTGGGTCTGAAGATGGATTGCCAGAAGAGCAGAGTACGGACTGTATAACAAGCTGATGGTGGAGCTGAGGAACGAAGACCCTCGTGCATTACAGAACATAATGAGGATGCCGCCAGCCATGTTTGACGAAGTTGTGGAGCGGCTGAGACCCAGGTTGACCAAGCAGAGCACCAACTTCCAGCCCAGTCTGGACCCTGGGCTCAAGGTTGCCATGACTCTGCGCCACCTGGCCTCAGGGACCACGTACAGGAGCATGCAGTACGGCTGGAGGGTGCCACACAACACCATCAGCATTGTGGTCAGAGAAGTGGTGCAGGCCATCATCGAAGAATACCTGGAGGAGCTCCTCCAGTGTCCCTCCACTGAAGAAGGCTGGAAGAAAGTTGTAGAGCAGTGGTATCAGAAGTGGAACTTCCCCCACACCGTTGGAGCCATAGATGGGAAGCACGTGGCCTGCAAAGCTCCAGCGAAGTCAGGATCCACTTAGGACAACTACAACAGCCTCTTCAGCATCATCTTCTTCACCATGGTTGATGCTAACTACAAGTTCATGTACCTCGAAGCTTCAGGCAATGGGTCAGCTTCAGATGCCCAGGTATACAATGCCAGTCACCTCAAGGAGGGGCTGGAACGCAACCTCATCATGGGCTTCCCAGATCCAGACCCCCTGCCCAACGACATGCAAGATGTGCCCTACTTCATCATGGGGGATGACGCCTTCTCCCTCAGAACCTACCTCATGAAGCCCTACACCTCCAGATGCCTCACCCACGAAGACAGGATCTTCAACTACAGGCTGTCCAGGGAAAGGCGGGTGGTGGAGAACGTCTTTGGCATCCTGGCCAACAGGTTCCAGGTACTTCTCACCACCATGCAGCATCGCCCACAGACCATGAGGAGGATCGTGAAAGCTTGCTGCATCCTGCACAATCTCATGCGCACCCACTACCCAGTGTTGCAGAACAGGCTTGTGGACCTCCAACAAGGCAATGGGGACATGGAGCCTGGTGAATGGAGGCAAGGGCGAAACCTGATAGATACTGTGGATGTGCAAGGCCCCAACAGAGCTTCACGTGAAGGGAAGAAGCAGCACAACCTCCTGAAACACTGGTGCAACTCCCCAGCTGGAGCAGTGGAGTGGCAAGACAGGATGATAGATTCTTAATGGATGCTTCCTTGAGCCTGTCTCATCACACTGATGAGATTGGGCCATGTATGTTGAGTGGCCCTACAATGAACAGGGCATTAATAAAGAGTTGTGTTTATGTTGAAATGTGTGGATGAATGATTACATTGTTATTGATAATAAAGGGCCAAAGGTGTGGCACCTGGGAGGGTGGACCATACAGTCCCACTATGCTTGCACTGGAGACTTATCTATCCCACTGCTATCCTTACCCCTCCCACAGGTATCCTAACCCATCCCACAGCTATTACCCATCTCAAAGGTATCTCTGCCCATCCCACAGCTATTACCCATCCCAAAGGTATCCCTGCCCACCCCACAGCTATTACCCATGCCAAAAGTATCCCTGCCCATCCCACAGATATTACCCATGCCAAAGGTATCCCTGCCCATCCCACTGCTATCCTTACCCATCCCACAAGCATGCAAAGGCTTCAACCATTTCTAAAAGTTTCCACCAAGACTTTATTTAATAAAATAAATGAAGCAAGTGTGTGAAGCAAAGATAATTTTTATTAATAACAAAATGTAAAAGAAAATCACCCAAGTGTCCCAAGCAGATATAAAATCATCAGGTAGCAACCCAGTCACTGGCACTCTTCTTCGTCACTCTGAGGCGTGCCCACTCCAAGTGCTGTGGAGGTGGCTTCTGCTGGAGTGCTGGTCTGAGGTGTCATTGGGGTGCCTGGCCCTGAGAGGACAACAGGGGATGGTGTGTGGTGGAAGCTGTCAGAGAGCTGGCTCAGTCATGTGATATTGAGAGCCCCTTGCTCCGGGACATGGGGTGTCAGCCCCAAAAACCGATGACAGATGTTCTGAGGCTGGGCTTGGCTGTGGGGTGGCATCTGTGGCATCTGTGGTGTGGGTGGCATCTGTGGCGTGGGTGGCATCGGTGGCATCAGTGGCATCGGTGGCACCAGTGGCATTTGATGTACCTTTGCCTGGACTGGGAAGGGATACCTATGCTGCTGGAGCTCCTGGTAGCCATAGCCTTGATAGGTGAGGGCCTGTGGAAAGCCTTGGAAGGGCAGTGACATCACCTGGGGTGGAGGAGCAGACCTGGACTGGGTGGGAGCAGGTTCAGCTGGGTCTGGAGGGTTGTGAAGAAGACTGGTGATCCTGTCCGTGATCACCTGGTACTGTGATTTGGACATGTTCATGAGGATCTGGTTGATGTAGGTGAGGAAGGGCTTGTGGTTGGAGGATGGGATGTCAGTGTGTACCAGCTGAGAGAGGAGATCTATGCTGCTTCTGATGGTGTCCCTGATCTCCAGCAGGACAGTGTGGCTCTGCCCCTCTGGTCTGGCTCTCAGCCTGATTTCTGTGGAGGTGGAGCTGGGGGTGGATGTGGGTTGGTCTCTGGTGGAAGTGCCCTCTCCTTGCTCCCACTGCGTCACGGGGTCCTCCACGTGCTCCGCCACGGGGAGTGCAGCTGTCGGGGGGGGGTCTCTGTCGTGGCATGCTCCACAGATACCTGCCTGGACACAGGAGCTGACTCTTGGCCAGAAGAGGACTGGCCCTCTGCGGACTGCCAGAGAGAGAGGGTTGTCAGAGGGGCTGCTCCTCGGTGGCGGATCTCACCCTCCAAGAAGCTTTACTTGGCCATCACGTAGGTCTCTCGGTCCGTCAGCTTGACCGTGGCCCTGCCAGATTTCTTGAGGTGCAGCTTCCCGTACCAGATGTGCATGTGCTTCCACCACCCGAAGAGGACCTCCGAAGTGTAGCCCAGGCTCTCCGCCTTCTCTCTTCAAGCAGCCTGCTTCTTTTTGGTGTCTCGATAGAGCCTGTGTCCCTTCCGCCATAGATACTCGTTCTCCCTCAGCCATTCCAGCTCCTCATCCTTATGTTCCTCTTTAATGGAGTATTGCCTCCTCTCCCATTCTCATTCTCACGTATGCCTCTTCCTCCCTCTGGCAGGGCCATCTGGGCCCTCATCAGAGGGGCTTCTAGGTTGTAGGGGCTGCTCCTCCACACCACCACCATCACCAGCAGCATCAACAACAGTAGCAGCAAAAGCAGGACCTGCAGCACCAGCAGCACCAGCAGGACCAGGATCATCAGCAGCAGAGTAAGCACCAGCAGCACCAGCAGGACGAGGAGCACCAGCAGCACCAACAGGACCAGGAGCGCCAGGAGCAACAGCAGAACCAGCAGGACCAGCAGGACCAGGAGCATCACCAGCAGAGTAAGCACCAGCAGAAGCCTCAGCATCAGGAGCAGTGCCAGCAGAGTAAGCACCAGCAGAAGCACCAGCACCAGGAGCAGCGCCAGCAGAAGCTCCGGCACCAGAAGAGTCAGCCCAAGCAGCAGAAGCCCCAGCAGAAGCAGAGTCAGGGCCAGGGGGTGGGATGGTGGCCCTGTCCCGCTTGCCAGGGCTGGCAGCAGATGGCAGAGGCTTTCTCTTCTTTCCCATGGTTGTTGGCTGGCTGGCTGGAGCTGTGTCTGGCAGCAGGTCTTTCCTCTGAATGGTGACCTGCTTGCGAGCTGCTTCCCTTTATATCTATGGGGCTGATGCAATGCATCTTCCCTGCATGCGCAGTGAACGCTCTGCATCCGCTAGGCATCTGCTAACCATCCACTAGGCTTCCGCTCTTTCCACTGCACATCTGCTTCGCTGTGCTCCCCCGGAAGCCCTGCAGATGTGCCATCCGCTTCCATTCGCTTCCATCCGCTAGGCTTCTGTGGAGCATCCACTTTCCATCCTGGCTACGTCCTCCCCCCATCCGTTCCTTTCCATTGTTGTCAGCTCTGCTTATGCAAATTCGGGGCACTTTTGAGAGCGGATAACAACGTTTGGAACATTTTTTCTTCTTCTGTGTCTTTTTTACATACGTTTTGCATCCATCGGCCAATGTGACAGGCCCTTTAAATGGGATGGTTAAATCACTGTTTCCAGTGATTGTATGTCGCCTTTTCTCTTTCTGTTATGAAAGCCAGTTCCAAACATTATATCACAACCTTAATAGCTGTTGGCTAGATTGCTGCAAAGTGGGATATTTAGTGGCAGATAAAGCTGTCCCTGACAGTTGATAATGAGAGCTTGCTAGAAGCTATAGGTTTAGGGACATTATTAGAGATAGTGTTCTTGTTAGAACTGCTTGTTTCCTTTTTTGCTTGGAGGTGCCTTAGAAATTAAAAAGAGCTACACTTGGAAAATCAGTGCTTGAATGGATAGACACTTTTCTTCTAATATTATTTGAACCATTCCATTATATTATTTTATGAGTAAGAAATAAGTGCCAAGTTATATACAGCATATCATAGTAAGAATGGTTAAAGCCTGGGTGGGATTCAGATTTTGTAACAACCAGTTCTGTGGGTGTGGCTAAGTGGGCATGGCAATGTGTGGCTAGGTGGGTGTGGTCATGTGACTGGGTGTGTTCTGTATAAATAATAGTAGACTCCAAATACTTCATTCCGATTGGTTAACAAAACCTAAAAGGGGATTGGTTCAATAGGGACCAATCCACGAAGCCGCCCAAGGGCGGCAAAAACCAAATGCTTGTCATTGGCTACAAGCCGGCAGACAGAAACATATAAAAGGTCTGTCGCGGCTTGAGTCAATGTTCCATTTTGCAACTGTACTGTAAATAAAGACTTGTTGTTGGAACCCAGTCTACCTCGCATTTTTCCAGACGGAACACTGGCGATGAAGGTGGGATCGTCCTAAATGCGAGATGGAGCACGCGGTGACAGACAAGCCAGACAAAGAGAAATGGCCGGAAACAATGCGCCGCCCGTGCCCTTCAACCCCAATGAAGAAGATTGGGAATCTTACGTAGACCATTTCCAGATGTACCTAGAGAGCAATGAGATGGAGGAAATCTCAGACCAATGGAAAAGATGTCTTCTTGACATACTGTGGGCCCGCAATTTTTAAAATGGCCAAGGCTTTGGCAAAGCCCCGAGATGTCAAACAACTGACGTGGACCGAGCTCCAAAGAACATTAAAGGCCCACTATGCACCAGTGGTGTCAAACTTGATAAAGCGGCATGAGTTTTATCGGAGAGACCAGAAAGAAGGCGAAACCATCGCTGATTTTGTAGCCGCACTACGCCAAATAGGGGGAGCATGCGAGTTTCTTAACTTAGATGAAGCGATGCGGGATCGAGTGATATTGGGGTTAAGAGACTCAACCGTACAGAGCAAGCTACTGAACAAACCCAACATATCAGTAGCCGAAGCTATTGCAGAAGCCTTGGCTGCTAAAGCTGCCAAAAAATCGGCAGATAAGATGAAACAAATGAATGCAAGTAACGATGAAAAAAGCCCGGCCAGAGGAAAAAAAACAACCTCCCACAACCACTCATTATGAAGAACTCGAAGAGATGTCAGAATCTGGGGAGGAAGACGATGAAATCCACCACCTATACGCTAACAAGAAAGGGCGCGAAAATAGAAATCGGCAGGAATGTGCTGGCTGCGGGAGAAACCATCCCCGAGCCGATTGCAGATTCCTCGATGCCATTTGCAGAGCATGCAAGAAAAGGGGGCATATCGAGAAAGTCTGCAGAAACAAAAAGAATTACAGCCCAAAGAGACGAAAAAACTCCCCAGCAAAACCTGAGCCAAGACTCTCCGAGAGAAAGTGCCAGCAAAACAGGCAAGCCACTAACGGGGAGAAAGCATACCAAACTTTCACTATCGGAAGCGCTCAGACGGAAAGCGGGAAGAAAGTAAAAATAGTTGTAAAAATCGAGGACAGTCCCTGCGAGATGGAAGTTGATTCTGGATTGTTCCTATCCATGGTGTCATGGGACACCCTCAGAAAACTAATTCCTGACATCAAAATTAAGGAACTCCAGAGACAAAAACTAACCCTCAAAGATTATCAGGGAAACCGAATTCCTGTAATCGGCCTGGGACATTTTTGAATTGCTTACAGGCAACATGTCGCAGTACTACCATTAACGATAGTCGACCGAAATCAACCAAGCCTCCTGGGTATCGAATGGTTCGCACCATTGGGCATCGGGATGATCAGAGTAGACCGGGTGGCCGCAACTGACTGGGAAGAAGACCTGATCTGAGAATTCCAGGACATCTTCGATGGCTCCCAAGGCAGGTATCGGGGAACCCCCAGTTCATTTAGTCTAGACCCACAGATAACCCCTAAAAGGCTAAAGGCCAGACGGGTTCCTTTTGCTTTAAAAGAAAAAATAGAGAAACAACTAAATAAATTGATAGATCAAGGGGTTTTAGAACCGGTCAACCATGCTAAATGGGAAACACTAATTGTGACACCAATTAAGCCAGATGGGTTTGTTTGAATCTGTGGTGAACCATGCATTGCAACAGAGCGCGTACCCGGTGCCAGTTGTGCAACACCTACTGCACTCTCTTGGGGGAGGAAAGGTTTTCGCCAAACTAGACCTGGCACAGGCGTACCAACAGCTCCCAGTAGACGCCTTAACGGCAGAAGCACAAACAATAGTGACTTACAAAGGGGCATTCAAATGTAACAGACTCCAATTTGGAGTAAGCGTAGCCCCAGGCGTTTTCCAGAGCCTCATGGAACGCCTGTTAAATGGCATAAAAGGGGTCGTGCCATACTTTGACGATGTCCTAATTTCAGCCAAAGATGCAATACAACTAAAGAAAAGACTCAAAGAGGTCCTAAATAAATTCAGAGAATCTGGCCTTAAAGTAAAGAGAGAAAAGTGCTGCCTAATGACTGATCGCGTCGAGTTTTTAGGATATTTAATTGATGGAGAGGGCATACACCCCACCGAAAAAAAAGTAAGAGCTATAAAAGACACACCAGAACCAAAGAATAAAACTGAGCTGCAGGCATTTTTGGGACTGATAAACTTTTATAATGTGGTTCTACCCCAAAAAGCCACAATAGCGGAACCATTGCATCGATTACTGGACAAGAAAACAATTTGGACATGGGGGCTTAGAGAAAAAAAAGCTTTCCAAGGAATAAAAGACTTATTAACATCAAACAGCGTTCTTATCCAGTTTAGCAATACACTGCCTTTAACGGTGACCTGCGATGCCTCGCCATTCGGAGTCGGTGTCATCCTGAGCCACAAATTGCCTGATGGGAGAGAGGCACCCATCGCATACTATTCTAAGACCCTGTCCAAAGCCGAGCGTAATTACAGCCAGTTGGACAGAGAAGCTCTAGCAATTGTCGCCAGAGTGAAACGCTTCCACGAGTACCTATATGGAAGAACTTTTCAAATCGTAACAGACCACAAACCGCTACTAGGAATTTTGGTGGGAAACAAGCTCACACCGAATATTCTGTCCCCATGAATGACTGGATGGTCAGAGTTCCTGGCAGCCTATTCCTATACTCTGACACATCGCCCAGGGAAACAAATTTCCCGTGCGGACGCTTTGAGCAGAGCACCATTTCCATCAACAGAGGAAGACCCGGCACCAACGATGACAGCATTACAGATAGAGACTTGCGCCGATCTACCCATATCTGCGAATGATGTCGCCAGAGCCACCGCAAAAGACCCATTGACTGCCCGCTTACTTTACTGGGTAGGTAAAGGCTGGCCGGAAAACCAAAAAACTGAGAACTTTAAACCCTTCTGGACCAGACAAACTGAACTCTCAATCCAAAAAGGTTGTTTATTGTGGGGTGATCGGGTAATTATTCCTAACAAATTACAAACCAAGGTACTGGGTATGCTTCACGAAGGCCACCCAGGAATAGTTAAAATGAAAAACCTTGCTAGAAGCTACGTTTGGTGGCCAGGTATAGATAGGGACATTGAATATTGGGTAAACTCGTTCAATAAATGCCAAAGAATCAGGCCGTCCCCGCCAAAAGCACCCATAAGAGACTGGGCCCAAGAGGCCCCTGGTCACGAATCCACATCGATTTTGCGGGTCCTACCAAGGGGCATATGTTTCTGATTGTCGTGGATGCATAATCTAATTGGCTGGAGGTAAAAATTATGCCATCTGCAACAACAGAAACCGTTATAAAACAACTTGACAAACTCTTTGAGACCCATGGCCTACCGGACATCCTAGTGTCCTATAACGGGCCACAATTAACCAGTCTCCAATTCGGGCAATACCTAGCCTCCCTAGGTATAAGACATGCCCTAACCGCGCCGGCCCACCCAGCTGCAAATGGTAGGAAAGAGAGAATGGTCAGGTTTACCAAGGAGGGTTTAGAAAAAATGGATACTGGGGATGTCCAAAATAAAATAAATCGATTACTCACCCTCCAACATATCACACCCAGTACCACAACCAACAAAACCCCAGCAGAATTACTGATGGGAAGGAAACTAAGGTCGCATCTAGACAGATTGCACCCAAATTTCACACCAGAAACCCCCCCCCCCGACTCCTCCACCCGTTGCAGGACCTTTGCAATAGGCGACTTAGTTTACGCTAAAAATTTTACCGGGGACCCATTATGGTGACCCAGACAAATTACACAAATAACAGGCCCCAAATCCTACCGACTAAGGGTAGACAACGGCAGGGAATGGAAGCGGCACATAGACCAGCTTCGCTCCCGAAACATAGAATGAAATGCAAACACACAACCACACATAGAAAAACACGATGGAATTCAAACCAAAGAGGGGGGGGAAATGCAAGAAATCAATAAAGAACCGTTTAAATTAAACTCCGAAAACAATAACAATCAAAAAGAGCAAATAAAAGACTCACTGTTTGAAGAAAGTTGCGAGAAGAGTCCATTTGAAGAGGCCAGCCAGGCCAGCTCGACCTGCCCGGAGGAAACGGGAGGGAGTGGCAAAACCGCCGGCCTAAGAAACTCAGGCGGCAGTAAAATGGCTGACTCACCCTTCCAGATGGCTCCATGGAGAAAGACTGGAGAAACAGCAACCGCATCCAAACCGGTCGAAGTCTCTGACAGAAATGAACCGCGCAAGTCCAGTCGAATCAAAAGAAGCCCCACCTACCTGCGCGACTACGTCACTACGTAGGACTGAACTAAGAGGGGAGGGGTGTTCTGTATAAATAATAGTAGACTCCAAATACTTCATTCCGATTGGTTAACAAAACCTAAAAGGGGATTGGTTCAATAGGGACCAATCCATGAAGCCGCCCAAGGGCGGCAAAAACCAAATGCTTGTCATTGGCTATAAGCCGGCAGACAGAAACATATAAAAGGGCTGTCGTGGCTTGAGCCAATGTTCCGTTTTGCAACTGTACTGTAAATAAAGACTTGTTGTTGGAACCCGGTCTACCTCGCGTTTTTCCGGACGGAACAGGGTGGGTGTGGCTTTTTTGCATCCTCTCCATTTTTGGGAGTTTCTGGGCCTCGGGGAAGCCTCCTGGGGGGCATTTTTACTTCCAGGAAGTTTCACTGGGGACAGGAAGGAAAAAAGGGCGTGTGGGGCTGGCCCTTCCTCCATTTTTTGCCTTCCTGGGCCTCAGGGAAGTCTCCTGGGCAAAGTAGTAAGTAAGTGAGGGGAATCCTGGAACAGTTGATCATAGGAACAGTTGATCACTGGGAGGGAAAAAAAAGAAATACCTTAAGGAGAGACTGGGAGGGGAAGAACACACTCAGCGATGTCAGGCACGCTCACAGTGTTGCACATGAGTGATAAGGACTTGAGAGGGAAGGGGTGGGGTGGGCACGGGGGGGCAGGGTCAGCCAATGACAAAATTTTCTTGTTCTCCAAACTGTGCAGAATCATAACAACCGGTTCTATAGATTTGGGGAGACTTTGAGGGAGACTTTGAGTTCTAGTCCCACTTCAGGTATAAAACTGAGTGACCTTGAGCTAATCATGGTCTCTCATCCTTAGGAGGAAGGCAAACCTTCTGAAAACCTGGCCAAGCAAACTGGAACTGCCAGAAGTCATGATTGGCTTGAAGGCACTAAATAAATCAAAGATACAACTCTGAAAAATGTTCTGTCTGGAGAAAAATTAAGCCTTCACTTCAACTTTATAGTCTTTCTTAGACAGAGACTTTGTGGGACGTTTGCTTATGCCAGAGGTGGTATTCAGCAGGTTCTGACCAATTCTGAAATGGAAATTTTGAGTAGTTTGGAGAACCAGCAAATACCATCTCTGACTAGCCTTGCCCCATCTATTCTTTGCCTCCTGAGACCTAGCTGATTGGCTGGGCCTTCTTTTGTTGCCCTGCACAAGGAAAAATGGAGCTGGAAATCAGATTAGTGGGGATGGAATTGAGATTTTGCAGTTACCTTCCCCCAAGAGTGGGGTGGGAATTGAGATTTTACAGTATCCTTCCCCTGCCATGCCCACCAAGCCATGCCCACCAAGCCATGCCATACCATGCCCACCAAGCCACATCCACAGAACCAGTGGTTCCTACCACTGGTTTATGCATCTGTGAGGCTCAGGTGCAGAGACTTATACAAGAGTCTGTTTCCACTACCAGAGTCTGATAATATAGACCAGAGTACAAGAATCTGTGGGAGAATCTTAGCTGGGTCACATTCTAGAGCACAAAACTGAACAGAGAATTCCCTAGGACTTGAGACAGAACCAGAAAATCTCTGGAGGAAAGATTAAGGAACACTGCAATTTCATTTTCACAAGTTATGAGATGAAGCATGTTTCCCATACAATGTATAATATCACAGAAGTCAGGGCACCGGTAGGACAATGCTATAAATAATCCATGTGGCAATGAGATTATTAATATGTCATTTTAAATGCAAACATACATTTTTCCCTTGCCAAAATGTGTGCTTGTGCCTATAATTTCAGACTATTTCTCTTGCACTTATATTTCTGGATCTGAGACTGCTCCATTCTTTTTGGAGAATTGCCCAAAGCAGAAGGGAAGGAAAGAAGGCAGTTTTCATCAGGCACTTATTTATGAGAACCTCTCTTTTACCTCATAAAATAAATTCTGGAAAGCTCACAGTGAAGTATTTCATATTTGAAGAGGCTTCTCTCCCCTTTCATGCTTCAACACTTCCCACAGGAAGTTAAAAATGGAAGAACCTCTCAAATAAAAAATATACAGTTTTATCCTCCTGCAATGGGTTGGCTTCTTTGTTTCCCTGCCTATTCTACAAATGCTAACATAAACAGTTTTAACAAAGCAGCCAAGAATCAGCCATAATTGCAGCCAGTTAACTTCCATCAAAGAAATGCATTTTTATTATTTTATAGGTAGGTGATGAATCAGTCACAAAGATTAAACCGTGCATCACAGTTGGTAGGCTTATTATAGGTTCTGTCATTTGCCTGATTGCAAATGCATACCAATCATATAAACAGAAGAAATGAGTTTCTTTTATGCTTGTGTCTGCTTGGCCACCTGCACATTTACTAATGATGGATTAATTGCTCAAATATGGATCTTGACAAGCTAATGACAGCAAATGCTTGCTTGGATTTCAATCCAGAATTCTTGATCTACCCATTCCCTGCAATAAACTTACTTATTAGATATGTTTGGTTCCCTCTCATTGGGGACAAATATTATCAATTCCTTGTATATCTCCTGTTGCCTACCATCTTTTAAGAAGCCTTTGGTCCTCCAATTTTGAGGGTTTATTTATACCTTTATGTGTGTATTCCATGCTGTTTGTAATCCATCCATATTTATGGTCTCTGGATAACATGCAACAAAGTAAAAATAGAGAATAGAAGCAAAGAGAAAAGCACACAGTTAATGGAAATTTGAAAATGACCATCAGAAAAATTTCCTCTTGGTTAGTCATGATGGAATTGGATTGCTTGAATAGTTTCATGAAATGCCAGGAGGAAAGCTACTGAACAAACTGCCAGGGACTAGATGTTTCAAAATGCAGAAGCCATAACATGAAAGACCTATTACATCTCTCTCCTATTTGCAGAGCTTGCTCAAAACTCAGCTATATCTGAACAATGTTTCAGATATATTTCAAGTCTTCTATTCCACTATGAAATCTGATATTGATTTACATTTATTCAATATAAAAAGAATCCAATAATTACACCTGTGCCCCTCTGCAGGTATTTCCAACTTTTTTCATAAAATTAAGCTCATTAGGCTCACATGAACTTTCAAAAATTGTTATGCTTTGTATCTCAGAGGAGATTTAATTTAACCATACTTTTAAATGGGGTATTTTAAATCTATTTGCAACATCTAATCAAATATAATCAAATAATTTTGAATGCCTTGGAGAAATTCAGAGGTGTTTTGGAGATTTAGAAAAAAGAATAATAGAGTTGGAAGGGACCTTGCAGGTCTTCTAGTCCAGGGGTCGCCAACCTTTTGGACCTCAGGGACCACTAAACTCATAAGTTTAGATCCCAGGGACCACTAACCAGATCTGTGGGCGTGGCCTAATTTGTGAGTGTGGCTTGGTGGTCATATGACTGGCTGGGCATGGCTTGTATATAAATATTGTAAATATTTATATAAATATTGAATTTTTTAATAAAAAAGAGCAACTTTTACCCAAAATCAGGCAAAGCAGGCAGGCAGATTGAGTTGCTCACAGAATTATTGATTCATTCAGAGATCTATCTATCTGCCATTGGCTAGCTCAGTCTGTCACATAAAACTTGCTTGCAAGTAAACTCATAAAATTAATTCACAACACACCATGCATGTAAATATTGCTTTTTTTTTTTTTAAAGAGCAACTTTTACCCAAAATCAGGCAAAGCAGGCAGATTGAGTTGCTCACAGAATCATTCAGTGATCTATCTATCTGCCATCTGCTAGCTCAGTCTCTCAAATTTGCTTTCCGTGAGTCTGCACTGAATTTGTTTGCAAGCAAACCTTCAGTCCTAAGGGAGGTTCAGCTGTGCTAAGCCAAAGATCTAAAGACTAGTCAGAAAGCAAGACATCCAACCATTTCCTGCTTCCTTGCTAATCTAAATCTCCTGGCATAGCAGAACAGATGGTCGGAACAGATGATGGTTGGAAAAAGGAAAAATAGCAATTTAACAGGCAAGTTTACTGGGTAAGGAGTGAGTGGCCGGGGATGGTTTCCATGGGCCATGTGGGTGGTGCAGCCTTGTGGTTCTGCCCTGGATTAATTGTTTTGGGGGGGTGCTCTGTGTGTGAGATTTCTCTGCAGCCCACCAAAATTTTCTCATGGCCCACCAGTGAGCCATGGCCCACCAGTTGGCAACCGCTGTTCCAGTCCAACCCCCTGCACAGGAAACCAGCTGTCCCACTGCTCAGGAAACCCTATACCATTTCAGACAAATGGTTTATCAATCACTTCTTGCAATGTTGGAGCATTTACATCTTCTGGAAGCCAGTTGTTCCACTGATTATTTGTTCTAACTGTCAGGAAATTTCTCCTTGTTCTAGGTTGCTTCTCTCCTTGATTAGCTTGCATCCATTGGAAAACGCGATGCATCCGTTGTGTACTCACTGCATACGTCTTTCATACGCTCGATCTGTCAAACATCTGTCTACTGCTATTTCATCCGCTCAAAAAGTTTTGAGCTGCACAAAACGTTTTGAGCGGATGAACTTTCCGCCACAAACGATATACATCTGCGACACATACGGGCAACAAATGTTCTACGTCCATTGTCATCCGTTACACGTCTGATGTATCTTCTCGGCATTCTCTGGCCATCTGCGCAACTCACATCCGCTCCAGTGGAAAGTGGAAAGAGGGAGGAAGTGAAAGGTACGCGGAACGTCCACACAGCGTTAGTAGCACGGACATAGAAAGGATGAAAGCGGATGCATCTTGAATAGAAAGCATTAAAACGGACAAAACAATCGTATATGGGATGTATCTCAGATATTTAGGATGTCTGGAGGATGCCTAGAGTATATGGAAGGACACCTAGTGGAAAACCGATATTTCCTATAAAAAAGGGGAGGAAATCACCTGGATTTCACTTTCAGTCCAGCAGCCCTGGTGTGCAGACCTCTTCAGCCTTGCTCTTGCTCTTCCACATCATCCATTGACCTCCACCATTGATCATCGCACACTCCTTTTGGTTGCTGCCATCATTCAACACCAGAACCAAGCCCTCTTCAGACTGTTTCACCTTTTCTATGCAAAGAGAAGAAGGAGGCATCCAAGAAGTGTCTGGGTCCGAAGATGGATCGCGAGAAGAGCCAAGTACGGACTGTATAACAAGCTGATGGTGGAGCTGGGGAATGAAGAGAATCGTGCATTCCAGCACTTCATGAGGATGGCACCAACCATGTTTGACGAAGTTGTGGAGCGTCTGAGACCCAGGTTGACCAAGGCAAACACCAACTTCCAGCCCAGCCTGGACCCTGGATTGAAGGTGGCACTGACTCTGCACCACCTGGCCTCTGGGACCACATACAGAAACATGCAGTATGCCTGGAGGGTGCCACACAACACCATCAGCATTGTGGTCAGAGAAGTGGTACAGGCCATCATCGAAGAATATGTGGAGGAGCTCCTCCAGTGCCCCACCACCAAAGAAGGCTGGAGGAAAGTTACAGAGCAGTGGTATCAGAGGTGGAACTTTCCCGGCACTGTTGGAGCCATAGATGGGAAGCAGCCACATAGATGTGGCCTGCAAAGCTCCACTCACCTCAGGGTCCAATTACTTCAACTACAAGGGCTTCTTCAGCATCATCCTCTTTGCCATGGTTGATGCTGACTACAAGTTCATGTACATCGATGCTTCAGGCAACGGGTCAGCTTCGGATACCCAGATATACAACACCAGTGACCTCAAGGGTGGGCTGTAACGCAACCTCATCATGGGTTTCCCAGATCCAGACCCACTACCCAATGACACGCAAGATGTGCCCTTCTTCATCATGGGTGATGACGCCTTCTACCTCAGAAACTACCTCATGAAGCCCTACACTTCCAGATACCTCACCTGTGAAGAGAGGATCTTCAACTACAGGATGTCCAGGGCAACATGGGTGGTGGAGAACGCCTTTGGCATCCTGACCAACAGGTTCCAACAGGTTCACCACCATGCAGCATCATCCATGGACTGTGAGGAGCATCGTGGAAGCTTGCTGCATCCTGCACAATCTCATGCGCACCCGCTACCCAGTGTTGCAGGACAGGCTTGTGGACCACCCACAAGGGAATGGGGACATGGAGCCTGGTGAATGGAGGCAAAGGCGAAACCTGATAGACACTGTGGATGTACCAGGCCACAACAGAGCTTCACGTGAAGGGAAGAAGCAGCGCAACCTCCTGAAACACTGGTGCAACTCCCCAGCTGGAGCAGTGGAGTGCCAAGACAGGATGGTAGATGCTTAATGGATGCTTCCTTCAGCCTGTCTCATCACACTGATTCATCACAATGAATAGGGCATTATTAAAGAGTTTTGTTAATGTTGAAATGTGTGGATCAATGATTAAATTGTTATTGATAATAAAGGGCCATATGTGTGGCAGCTGGGAGGGTGGACCATACATTGGAGGTTTATCTATCCCACAGCTATCCTTATCCATCCCACAGCTATCCATCCCACATCTATCCTTACCAATCCCACAGCTATCATTACCCATCCCACAGCTATCCATCCCACAGCTATCCTTACCCATCCCACAGCTATCCATCCCACAGCTATCCTTACCCATCCCACAAGCATGCAAAGGCTTAACCCTTTTTTCAAAGTTTTCCCCAACACTTTATTAACTAAAAAAAATGAACCAAGTGTGTGAAGCAAAGATAACTTTTATTAATAACAAACTGTATGACTTTATTAAAAAGCAAAATGACCCAAGTAAAGTATCTTTAAGCAAAGATAAGATGAGCAGGTAACAACTCAATCTCTGGCACTCTTCTCAGTCACTCTGAGGCATGCCCATGGTCTCAGATGTAAAGGGGCCAGGGACTGTGGAGGTGGCTGTTGCTGGAGTGCTGGTCTGAGGCGCCATTGCGGTGCCTGGCCCCGAGAGTACAACAGGAGATAGTGTGTGCAGGAAACTCTCAGAGAGCTGACTCAGTCCTGTATGGTTGAGAGGCCCTTCCTCAAGGACCTGGGAGGTCAGCCACAGTACTGAAGACAGATTTTCTGTTGAGGGGCTTGGCTGTGGGGTGGCGGAAGTAGGAGTGTAGTGGGACTGTCTGGTTTGCAGCTGTGTGAGGTGAGGCGTCTGTGGCGTGTGATGTACCTGAGCCTGGACTGGGAAGGGATGCCTCTGATGTGGGAAGTCCTGGTACTCATTGCCTTGGTAGGTAAGGGGCTGTTGAAATCCGTGGAAGGGCTGTGACATCACCTGGGGTGGAGAACCAGTCATGGACTGGGTCGGAGCAGGTTCAGCTGGGCCTGGAGGTTGGTGCAGCAGTACTGTGATTTTCTCCTTCATCACCTGGTACTAGGCCTCAGGCAGGTCCATGAGGGTCTGGCTTACGTACGTGATGAAAGGCTTGCGGTTCGAGGATGGTATATTGCTGTGGACCAGCTGAGAGAGAAGATCTGTGCTGGTCTTGATTGTGTCTCTGATCTCCAGCAGGAGAGTGTGATTCTGGCCCTCCAGTCTGGCTCTCTGCCTGCTTTCTGTGGAGGTGGAGCTGGGTGTGGGTGTGGGTTGGTCTCTGGTGGCTGCCTCTTCTTGCTCCATCTGAGACAGGGGATCCTCCACATCCTCTGGCATGGGGAGTGCAGCTGTGTGGGGGGTCTCTGTCGTGGGGCCCTCCAAAGACACCTGCCTGGATACGGTAGCTGTCTCCTGGCTGGAAGAGGAGTGGCTCTCTGTGGGCTGTCTGAGGGAGAGGGTTGACAGAGGGGCTGCTCCTCAGTGGCGGACCTCACCCTCCAGGAAGCTGCACTTGGCCATGACATACATCTCCCGGTCAGTGAGCTTGATAGCGGCCTGCCCAGATCTCTTCAGGTGCAGCTTGCCATACCAGGTGTGCATATCCTTCCACCACCCCAGGAGGACATCTGAAGTGGCTGGCTCTCTTCCTCTCTGCCTTCTCTCTGCCATGCTGCCTGCTTCTGCTTGGTGTCGCGATAGAGCCTGTGGCCCTTCCTCCACAGGTACTCGCTGTCCCTCAGCCATTCCAGCACCTCCTCCTCATGGTCCTCGGAAATGCTGTACTGTTTCCTCTCCCCCTTCTCCTTGCCTTGCTTCTTCCTCCTTCTGGCAGGGGCTTGAGCAGGGCCTTCAGCAGCAGGGCTTTGAGGGGCTTGGGGCTGGTCCACCACAGCAGCAGCAGCAGGAGAAGCAGCAGCAGCAGCAGGAGAAGCAGCACCAGCAGCAGGAGAAGCACCAGCAGCACCAGCAGCACCAGCAGCACCAGCAGCACCAGCAGCACCAGCAGCACCAGCAACACCAGCAGCAGCACCAGCAGGAGAAGCACCAACAGCGGCAACATCAGGAGCACCAGGAGGAGCAGCAGCAGCAGCAGCAGCAGCTTCAGAGTCAGTGCCAGGGGGTGGGATGGTGGTTCTGTCCTTCTTGCCAGGGCTGGCAGGAGTAGGCACAGGCTTCCTCTTCTTCCCCATGGTGTTCTCTCAAGATGTCTCTGGCAGCAGGTCTTTCCTCTGAATGGTGACCTGCTTGCGAGCTGCCTCCTTTTATATCCATGGAGCTTCCGCAATTCATCCTCCCCGCATGTGCAGTGAATGCTTTGCATCCGCTAGGCATCCGCTATGCACCCTATAGGCATCTGTGATGCATCCGCTTCATCTGCTACGCATCTGCTACGCATCCCCTCCTTCCGCTACGTATCCACTTCGCTGTTCTCCCCCGGAAGCCCTGCGGATGTGTCATCCGCTTCCATCCACTTTCATCCACTAGGCTTCCTACGAACGTCCACTTTACATCCCTGCTACATCCTCCCCACGTCCGTTCCTTTCCATTGTTGTCTGCTTTGTTTATGCAAATTTGGGGCACTTTTGAGAGCGGATAACAACGGATGGAAAATTTGCTCATCTGCTGTGTCCTTTTTACATATGTTTTGCATCCATTGGCCGGTGTGACCTAGCCTTTAGCCTATCTTGTGGAGTGTTGGCTGTTCCTACCAGCTTGGTATTGTCTGAAAATTTGAGGAGTTCCCCATCTATCCCTTCATCCAAATTATTGATGAATATGTTGAAGAGAACTGGGCCTAAAGCAGAGCCACTGTATACTTCCCTCCATGTAGATGCAGTTCAATTGAGGACTACACATTGAGTGTGGTTGGTTAGCCAGTTATGAATCCATTTGGTGGTGATGTTGTTTAATCCATATTTTTCTATCTTATCAAGTAATAAATTGTGGTCTATTTTATCAAATTATATACACAACATTCCTCTGGTCCACTAATTTTGTCACTTTTCAAAGAATGCAATAAGACTTTTTTGGCATGATCTGTTTTGACAAATCCATGTTGAGCTTTGGTTATGACTTTGTCTAGGCTTTTGGTGAGGATAATTGAAGATGATTAAGTTATTTTTCCATGTTTACATGTATTATTGTATGTTTTCTTGGTTTAGATACTGAACCACTCAAAATTGTCCGATCTGGGTGGAATATAAATTTAAAATGTAAACTAAAATTTATGATAGCAATTAGTCCAACATTTTAAGCGATCAGAAGATTTTTCAACAATCTGGATATAACACAGAAGTAAATCTGAGTCCTCTAAATACAAAACAACTCTTTTTAATTCTATGATTATTCCAATGGAATATATAATTTTAACAATATCAGACACCTGTTTTCTTGAAGTATGTTCATAAGTACATGGCTATACCATCAATTCAATCTCCAAAGCTCTCCTGCCAAATTTGCCCACTGGAAACCAGTGGAAGTCAACCAACAATTCCATTTTTCTGCAGCAGCCAATTCTGGTTAGAATCTCTGTTGTCCTGCCAGCTGTCATTATGCAAATCTTTCATCTTATCTTATATCTTCTCCAATGTTGTCCCTTTCCTATTTTCCATTATCATTCTCTTATTCTTTGTTTTGTTTGGTCCATGACTCATGCCCTCTATATTTTGTCTCTTCCCATGGCTTGACCACTACTTTTATTCCAACAGTGTAATCTTTATGTGCTTCCTGTTGCTTTTACTCTTCATCCATCCTTAATTCATTTCAATTTCTATCTTTTTTCTAAAGAAGTTTCTGTTCATTGCTTCCCAATGGCAATTTTTTCAATTTCATTTTCTTTCTTAAATCCTACACAAAAGCAAAGATCAACTATTCCTCACCTTCCTATTCTTCACCTTCTCTTCATTTTACAATCAGATAAAAAATCTGTGGTCTAACCCACTTGCAAAAGTTATGTTTTGCATGCAGAAACCATGCATAAGGAGAAAAGAGACCAATATTCCAACTGCATAAAACTGCATTCTCAGAATTTAGAACAGGAGTAGGGAATTGATGGCTCTCTTTATTACCTAAGATTTCAACTCCCAGCAGTCTGAATTGGCATGACTGTTGGTTAAGACCAGCAAAATTATGGCTTAATAACATCTGGAAGGTCACAAGTTTCAAATCAGTGATCTAAAATCATTTGTAACAGAGTTGGAAAGAGAAAATTCAACATAAATGTAATTAATAATGTCTCTGGAAAAGGAACTTTATTTGAAATTTACTGGGCACTAAACACATAGTTTTGTGCAATCTTATTATTTTTTTTTCTTTTAACAGAATTCAAAGCAAAAGCATTTTCCCAAAGGAAGGATTCCTTGATTAATCCAAAAATCTTATTTCAAAGTTAACTGGACTTCTCGTCAATTTGTAACTAGAATCAAAGTTTTAAATCACCCTTTTGATGTTTCTTAAAAATAATTAAGTACTTAAGCTTTTCATCAAATATTTTTTTGCTGAAGATTGAAGGAAACTTATCCAGTATTTTCAGATTTGCTGATCCAAAGGTTTCTAACAGCTAAAAAGCAGTTAACAAGCAATTAAAAAGGAAGTATGCAAACTTAGTGTTGCATCGTGGGAAAAGAGACTCGAGACCCAGTTGACTTTTTCTTCTCTTTATTTTCTTCTAGGATCTGAACATGGAGAAACCGCGGCAACCTTTTTTGTAGCCGGCTGCTCATGGCTCGTGGCCAATTATGGCTCTTCAAATCTCCTGCCGCCACAGACCAACCCATCACAGGTAAGTATGCAAATATATAACACCCCTTCCCATGTGGCCCAGTCTAACCAATCCGGGCCCCACCTATACTACATAGTCACGGAGGTAGGTGGGGCTCTTAAGGTTCTGACTGGACCTGCTCAACTCAGTCGTGAGTTCACCTCTGACCTGTTCAGATGGGGTTGCTGTTTCTCCCATCCTTTTCCATGGAGCCTCCTGGAAGGTAGAGCTGGCCATGCCACTCCCACCAGGCCTTTCCTGGCTGGTCGAGTCGGCTTGGCCGCTCCCACCAGAAGTGGCTTCCTGATGGTTCTTCAAAGCCTGCTCCATTCTCCCCAAGTTGTTTTCTTCTTCTATGCTCTCAGGTATGTGTTTGCGACTTCCGATCGGGGCTAATGTTAGTATTGGTTGTTGTGTAGTTGCTAGGGTTTATTTTGTCAATTCTTTTATTTGTGGAGGGTCTCCCCCACCCCTTCTGTTTGTGTTTGAGGGGTCTCCCCTCTCTCTGGTTGAGTTGATTTTGCTAGAGGTTTGTGGAGGGTCTCCCTCTCCCATTCCACTTGTGGTTGAGGGGTCTCCCCTTTCTTCTTCATGATTTCTCAGTGTGGTTCTCGATCTGATTTGGTCTATGGGTCTCCTCCAGTTCCTCCCATCTTCGGTGTCTACCCTGTATGACCAGGGCCCTGTTATTTGGGTTATTTTTGCTGGTATCCACCATGATTCCCCCGTGAGGTTCTTTGCATATGCTAGGTCCCCTGTTTTGAATGTGTGGCGCTTACTGGAGGAGTCTGCTGGCTTTTCTGGGCTATATGTGGGGTGTACCCTGTCTCGGTTTGATCTTAGTTTCTTTCCCATTAATAATTCTGCTGGGTTTTTATTTGTTGTGGTGTCGGGTGTCATGTGTTGTATACTTAGTAGTTTGTTTATTTTTTCTTGTATATCTCCAGGTCCCAATTTGTGTAGTGTTTCCTTTGTGTAACAGACCATGCATTCCACCCATCCATTCATTGCAGATATACTGGTGCTGTTAGTGCATGCCTTATCCCTTGTTCTGCCAGGAACCCCTCAAATGTTATTGCCATGAATTGTGGTCCGTTGTCAGATACTGTTAAGAATATAAGTCAACTAACAGCTATTTGGGTTAAAAATATATAAACCAGGATAAACATTTTAAAACTGTATCTTTAAGAAAATGTAAAACAGTAATTAGGTGTGGTTTCTCAAACAGCCATAAGATGGAGTCAGAAACTGGTTTTTCTTAGTCTGAGTCTCAGAAGAGAGTATGAGTGTATCTTTGTTTCCTTCTGTTGGAAAGTATTGCCTTTGCTCCATTTTTCCTAATTGACTGATATTACTGGATTTAATGTAAGTCTGATACTGAACTGTTTTTGAACTGGACTTTGATATTTGGATTATCCCTGGATTGAAAAACTGACTGATTTACCTGTGAATGATTTTGGATTGCTTGTTTGGATTTTGCTTAACGTTTCTAAAAGTAAAAACCTACATTTACTGTACAGTGTATCTGTGTGCTGTATGTGTATTATTCAAACACTACTCTCAAATACATCTCCTTGTATGCGCTCATTCTAACGGGGAATTACCTCAACAGATACAACTAAATCCAGCAATCCATGTGTTGTAAAAAGTTTCCTTAGTTGTCTAATAACAGCTTCTGTTATGATTAAGTGCATGATGCTTACCTCTAGCCAATTTGAGTAAGCATCTACAACTATTAAGAATGTGTATCCTTTAGTTGGTCCTGCAAAATCAATGTGTATTCTAGACCATGGTCCCCTAGGTGTTTCCCATTCATGTATAGGTGCAGAAGGGGGTATAGGTTTAGATTCCTGACATCATTTGCACGTTGCTACCCAATCTCCTATGACTTTATCCATCCCTGGCCACCATATATAACTCTTAGCCAGAGATTTCATTCTGACAATACCTGAGTGACCCTCATGTAATAATTCAAGTATTCATTTCCTTAATATGTTCGGTATGACCACCCTATCTCCCCATAGTATATATCCCTTTAAGATTGATAGTTACGTTTGCCTATTTCAAAATGGTTTAACAGTCTCATTGCTTGCAGTCTTTGACCACCCTTTACCTACACAATTTAAAATCCACGCCAGGTTTCTGTCTCTCGCGGTTTCCATAGCAATGACTGTTGCTGTTATGGGTAGGTTTGCCAATGTCTCGATTTGAAGGGTTGATGTGGTTGGTGCAAGATCATCGTCTAAGTCAGGTAGGCAGGAATGGCTCAGGGCCTTAGCGTGTGTTATGTTCTTTCCTGGTCGGTAGATCAAGTTGTAGTTATAGGAAGGTAGGAATTCGGACCACCTCATCATTCACGGTGACAGTATGTTAGGTGTAGCTTTGTTTCCTGTGAGGATTCCTAGGAGAGGTTTATGGTCTGTGACAAGTGAAAAAGGTCTGCCATAGATATATTTCTGGAAGCGTTTTATTCCTGTTATTGCAGCCAATGCTTCTCTGTCTAGTTGGCTGTAATTCCGCTCCAGTTTAGATAGAGTTTTTGAGTAGAATGTGATAGGTGCTTCTCTTCCATTGGGTAATACATGGCTGAGTATGGCACCAATGCCAAATGGTGATGCATTACATGTTAGTGTTATTGGAAGGGTCTCGGTATATTGTATTAGCACACAGTCTGATGTAAGTATGTTTTTTTTTATTTCCTGGAATGTTATTTCTTCTTGTCACCCCCAGGTCCAGGTAGTTTTCTTGTCAAGCAACCTGTGCAGTGGTTCTGCTATCATTGCTTTCTGTGTCAAGAATACATTGTAAAAATTAATAAGTCCCAAGAAGGCTTGCAAGTCTGTTTTATTTTTGGCTCTGGGAGCTTCTTTTATTGCTCTGATTTTGTTTTCAGTGGGCTGGATCCTTTCTTTGTCCATAAGGTATACCAGGAATTCAAATGTGTTGGTGGCTAATTGGCACTTCTCATTTTTCACTTTAAGCCCCACCTCTTTATACTTTTTAAAGACCTCCCTTAGGCAGTCTTTCAGTTGTCCTTTGTCCTTGGCTGATACTAACACATCGTCAAAGTATGGTACCACCCCCTTTATTCCTTGCAATAGATGTTCCAATAAACTCTGGAATACCCCTGAGGCCACGCTAACTCTGAATTGCAGTCTGTTGCATTTGAATGCCCCCCTGTGTGTCACATTTGTTTGTGCTTTTGCTGTTTTTGGGTCAACTAGTAATTGTTGGTAGGCTTGCGCAAGGTCCAATTTTGTGAAGATTTTACCTCCCCCTATAGAATGTAATTGGTGCTGTACCACTGGAACCGGGTATGCGCTTTACTGTAGCACATGGTTAAGGGTTGCTTTGTAGTCCCTGTGCATACGTACTGACCCATCTGGTTTAATAGAGGTAACAATTGGGGTTTCCCACCTTGCATGGTTTGTTGGTTCTAAAAACCCCTGTGTGATAAGTTTATCTAATTGTTCATCAATTTTTGGTTTTAACACAAAAGGGACTCGCCTCACCTTTAGTCTTATAGGGACTATATTTGGATTTAAATTAAATGAGATAGGGGACCCCTGGTACTTGCCCAATTCTCCGCTGAAAACATCCTGGAATTCTTCCATCAGGTCCTCTTCCCAGTCTGTCTCAGTAACGCCGTTTAATCCAGTTATTTCGATTCCTAATAGTGCAAACCATTCAAGTCCCAGTAGTTTGGGTCAATCCCAGTCAACTATTGTTAATGAGAGGACTTTAGTGTGTTTTTTGAATTTAACTTTAAAGTGTCTAGTACCTACTACAGGAATTCTGTTTCCCTGGTTGTCCTTTAGTGTGAGCTTTTGTATTTCGAGTTCTCCCTTGTTTATATGAGTCCTTTTAGAATATTCCACGATACCATTGATAAATATGCATCTGAGTCCACCTTCATCTTGGTTGAGTTTGAGTGCCCAATGGTTATTGTTTGATGTGTTTCCTCTTTTCTGTTTATTTCTTTTCCTTGCTTGTTTCTGTGCTCTTGACTCCAACGGCTCCCTATTTGCTTTTCCTTCTCCCTGGGGGTGGTGGTGTTCCATCTTTGTCTGGAGCCATAGTTATTTCTTGTTTGGCATGCCCTAGCTATGTGTCCCCACCATTCACAATATCTGCAAATAGCATTGAAGAAATGGCATTCGGAATGTGGATGGTTTCCTCCACACCCAGCACAACGAAATTCTGACCTTCTTTCATTTCACTTCCGTCTACATTTTTCCAACTGGAGTTCATTTACCTCTTCTTCTTCCTCTTCATCTTCTGATGGGGATTTGATGTCCTTGTGGTGTGTTGTGGTGGTGAGTTTTTGAGCTTCCTCTGGTGTCTTATTGTGCATTTGATTAGTGGCTTTTTGGGTCCCTTTGGTATTTTATTCATTTGTCGCATGATGGCTGCCGATTAATGTGTGGCTTCAGCTGTGGTGGCTTCTTCTATTGCCTCCTTCAGTGTTATCTTAGGTCTAGTTGACCCTGTAGTGTAAGATCCTTTAATCCCTTTACCTACACAATTTAAAATCCGCGCCAGGTTTCTGTCTCTCGTGGTTTCCATAGCGATGTCTGTTGCTGTTATGGGTAGGTTTGCCAATGTCTCGATTTGAAGGGTTGATGTGGAGTTTCAGAAAATTGCAGGAGAATGCACTCACTTTCCACACACTGCAGGGGTTGTGTGAGTGCAAACCTTCTCATGAACTTCCAGAGAGTCTGTGGTCCTGATGTGTCAACAAAACTGGCCAACTAGGTCACCTGTGACATGCATGTCAGATTCTCCATTGCTGTAAGACAGCATGCTCAATTTTTGCAGAATGCTGAATGGTGAAAAAGGCAGAAATCATGGTAGAGATGAATAGAACAGATTGTGGTTTATGGGTAGCCAGAACTTCCACTTCTTCAGAGAGGTTGTTTCAGCAATCACAGGCTGAGAATGGTGTCATGATGTCATACAGTTATAGCAAGGCAATGTTTTTTGTCTATTTGCTTGTTTAAACTTATTTTCTTTTGCTTTGGCTGATCTGAAGATGTAGAGCACTTTATTTCCTTACTTTTCTTTTAGAAATCAGCTGGAAGTTCTGCATTGCTTGTTGGTGATTTGTTGGTGAGTTCAAGCAGGGCAATTTGAGAGATCTCTGGGGAGGGCAGTTCATGGCATGGGGTGGACAATCCAAAAGCCAAGAAGGCCATGCCCCCATACAATGGATATAGAAAGTCCACATACCCCTTATTAAAAGGCCAGTTTTTTAAGATGTAAAAAAGTTGGACCAAGGTAAAAAAAACTTCTACCTTTAATATACATACGAGTTGTACAATTCAATTAAAAAACAAATATTTTAAGGGGAAAATAACAATAAAAACATTTAATAAGATAGTGTGCCCACTCATTTTTCTCAGGATGTCTCTGTGTTCAGAATCAATCCATTCAAATTGATGTCAAATATAGTCAGTGCATATCTGCCATCAATTAAAGTGACTCTGATCAAGCCCAAAAAACTTCAGAAGTTCTAATAGGACTTCTCCAATATTTACTACACTTCCTGTTACACCAAAAGCTATGGCCTTCAAAATGCTTACTAAACATCAAAGAAATTCATTATTGGAAGATATCAGTCAGGAGAAGGGTATGAAAAAATTTCCAAGGAATTAAATATGTCACGGAACACGGTGAAGGCAGTCAACAAGTGTAGAAAATATGGTGCAGCAGTGACATTACCAAGAACTGGATGTCACTCCAAAATTGATGAAAAAACAAGAAGAAAACTGGTCTGAAAAGTTGCCAAGGGCCTTCAGCAACATTAAAAGAGCTGCAGTAATTTCTAGCCGGTACTGGTTATGTCTTGGCAGTGGGAAAGAGTGGCAAGATGGAAGCCCTTTGTTACAAAGAAAACATCTAAGCACAGCTATATTTTGCAAAAACCTACATCAACTCTGACAAAAGCATGTGGGAAAATGTATTATGGTCTGATGAGAGCAAGGCTGAACTCTTTGGCCATAATTCCAAAAAGCATGTTTGATGCAATAGCAAAACTGTGCTTCTCCAAAAGTACACCATACCCCCAGTGAAGCATGGTGGTGGCAGCATTATGGTTTGGGCTGCTTTTCTTCAGCTAGAACTAGGACTTTAGTCAAGGTAGAGGGAAATATGAACATTTCCAAATATCAGTCAATTTTGGCAGGAAAATCCTCAGGCTTCTGCTAAAATAGAGGATGAATTTTATTTTTCAACATGACAACAACCCAAAGCATACCTCCAAATCAACATTAACAACAACAACAACAACAACAACAAGGCTTCACTGAAAAAAAAAAACATTGGAATGGCCCAGCCAGAGCTTGGACTTGAATATTTGTGGGGTAACCTGAAGAGAGCTGTGAACAGGAGATGCTTTTGCAGGGAAGAGTGGACAAAGATTCCCAAGGCAAAATGTGTCATGCTGATAGGCTACTACCCTAAAAGACTGAATGGTCTCATAAATCAAAAGATGCTTAAACAACAAAGTTTTAGTTTAAGGATTTGGCTTTGGGTTATACCAATATGGCAGCATGGCTGGTTGGAGTATTCTGAGAATTGAAGTCCATGCTTAAATTGCCAAGACTGAAATCCTGCAGTACAGGATATTCTGAAAGAGATTGGCAGCTTGCATGAAATTCTCAATAACAGGTGCCTCCTTTTGCTTCCAATTACATATGCTGTACAATTAATTCAAATCTACTTAGATGTGTATTTAAAGTAACTAGACTATATTTATACTCCTTGCAATGTTTTGAGCTCTTTTTATATAGCCAATCAATACATTGCATGAGAAATAAATCTGACAATCAATATAATCTCTCAGATGAAATAAGGATGCAGGTGATTTTTTTTAATAATACTTTTTCTTATACATCCTACTGTTGGCTGCTGTACCATTTTTCGAAAAAAAAAAAAGTTGATGTCACAATAGTGAAACCTTGAGGGGAAAGACCTAGTTTCTATATTAAATCTCTTGGAATTGATGAAAATCCAAGTGCCTCCAGAAAAAGAAACTTACACGAAACATGTAGGTAATTAAAGCATTCTCCAGAGGTTTAGATTAGTTGGGAGAAAAGGCAAGTTAATTGGTCTTTCTGAAAACAATGTACTACTGATTCAAACATCCATTTGTTAGTTCAATTTTATCATTTCCAGGGACCTTGTAAGGAGGAGGAAATGCATATACCTTCCAGATGTGCTACTTTTCCAGGAATTTCCTGGCAATAGAAAGAACATTTCATAGATTATTGGTACGGTAGCCTTGAGAGCACATAGTTATTGGTGATAGAAAATGAGAAATTTGTCCAGGACTTTGTGCTTATTGGAAACTCCTCTCTTGGGTGAAGAAAGAATGTGAAACCATCTTGTTGAATCAATTTGCTCAGCCTCCAGGGATGTTTTCTTTAAGAGTGCTTTCCCTATAGCAAGTTCAGGCAAGATCTTATAAGACCCATTGGTGCTCTTTCTTGCATTTTGGTCTCTGTGTTTGGTCTCTGCAGTGTCCCTCTCAATTTGTCAAACAGCATAAATCTATTTGCTTCTCTTCTGCTCTGGAAAGCAGAGGAGCAGTCATCTTCCTGATTGGCATCAGGGTCATTTTTCACTTTCCTTCAGGAAGCCAAAGATGACAGGGCCTCTTCTGTTCCTGAGGTATTGTTGGCAAAGAGTAATTAACTTCTGTCTTGATCAGAATGCAAATATTTATTAGAAACATCACAATCAGAGGCTGGCTTAAATGGCTCTGGGCAGGGAAGGCTACAACCTGCATTTATACAATCAATCTCACATCTCACCTTGTACCTCAAAAGGAAAAAAAAAAGATTTTGTTCTTTGTTCTTTTTCAATTAGATGAAAAAGATATATTTTTTTTTTGCTCTGTTTTGTTGATTTCTGTGATATTGTGTCAGGTGTAGTGTAATAGGAAAGGCATGTATACATGCCTTCCTTTTCATTGCACAGTTGTCTTTTTCTTCTTTGTTTTCCATGATTCCTTGAAATCTCAAGGGGAGGCACCGGGAGGGAACTTTATCCACAGGGTGTTTTTCCAGGCACGAAGTGTGACAGCCAGGTGGCTTCAAAACAGAAGGGAGATGTATAACAAAAAGTGGTGCTAGTGGCAGCACTTTCTGTTCCCACCAATGAGCACCCAAGTTCTAAAATAGCTCTAAAATAGCTCTAAAATAGCTCTAAAATAGCTCTAAAAGCATCACCTACGTGCATTAAAAACAGGTTCTGAGGCCCTCTGAGAATAAGGGGGAAAAATATAGCTCCCTTTCATTGGAACTGAATTTTTAAAAGAAATTATAAAACAGATTTTTGTTACCACAAAGTAATTCTCAACTTACAACCATTTATGACAATCTGAGGTTACACTGAAAAAAGTGGTGTATAACATATATGGTCACATCATCAAAATTTGGGCATTCAGATGATCAGAATTTGGATGCTTGGCAATGACAGTTGAGCAACCTAAGGTCAATTGATCACCATTTGCAACTTTCTCAGGGAGCTTCCAACAAGAAAAATCAATGAGGAAAGTCAGATTCACTTAACAAACATTTGATTCAGTTAGCAAACAGTGATCCACTTAATAACTATAGCAAAAAAAAAGTCATTAAATTGGGTGCAATTCACTTGACAAATGTATCACTTAGCAACAGAAGTTCCAGGCCTATTTGTGGCCTTGAGTTAAGGACATTCTCCTTCCTAACAGGACACTCACTGGAAAAGTGGAAATTTTATGGCTCATTCCTCTCCAAGGGCACTGTCAAAAAAGTCAAGATGGCAGCCTAAGTGATCAAAGCTTTGTCAATTTTTTTCATGTGTCATTCATATCATTCATATAAAAAATGTAAGGGCTGTCAGAATATTCATGAATTGGCAGATACATAGGAACAAGGTCAGCCAATGAATAGGCATGGCAACTAGGTCAGCCAAAGAGTGCTGTTTTGCAAACAGAAACTTAAAGCCCATATAACACTGCCCAATGGATGCAAAAAGGACACAGCGGACGAGCAAAATGTTCCATCCGTTGTTATCCGCTCTCAAAAGGGGCAAAAATTTGCATAACCAGAGCGGATAACATGGACGCGGGGAGGACGCAGGGCAGATGGAAAGCGGATGCGGAACGGAAGCCCAGCGGATGTAAGCGGATGAGAGCGGATGGCGCATCCACTAGGCTTCCGGGGGACCTCAGCAAAGCGGATGTGGAACGGATACAGCGGATGCACAGCGGACGCCGAACGGATGAAGCGGATGCACAGCGGATGCACAGCGGAAGCCTAATGGATGCCTGGCGTTAATTGCGCATGTGGGGAGGATGCATTGCATCAGCCCCGCAGATATAACGGAAGCAGCTCAGAAGCAGGACGCCATTCAGAGGAAAGACCTGCTTCCAGACACATCGACTGCCTTGCCTGCCCTGCCTACATGTCTGCCTGCCAGCCTCCCTGCCAGCCTTGCTGCCAGCCTCCCTGCCAGCCTTGCTGCCAGCCTTGCTTCCAGCCTTGCTGCCAGCCTGCCTGCAAGCCTTGCTGCCAGAAAGTCTGCCTGCCAGCCTTGCTGCCTGCCTTCCTGCCAGCCTTGGTTCATGTCTGCCTGCCAGCCTTGGTGCCTGCCTTGGTGCCAGCCTTCCTGCCAGCCTGGTGCCTGCCTCCCTGCCAGCCTTCCTGCCAGCCTTGGTTGCTGCCAGCCTCCCTGCCAGCCAGCAACCCCACAACCATGCGGAAGCACAGCAAGCCTCAGCCATCTGCTGCCAGTCCTGGCAAGAGGGACAGGGCTACCATCCCGCCCCCTGGCCCTCACTCTGGTTCTTCTGGGGCTTCTGCAGCACAGGCTCGCTCTTCTGGGGCTGGCGCTTCTGCTGCTTCTGCTTCTGGAGGAGCTGATGACAAGCAATCCAGCACCAGCCACCTCCACAACACCTGCACCCTTGACCCCTGGGACTGAGCGACCAAGAGGAGTACCAGAGACTCATTTTTGTCTTATAGCTTGTTGTTAATAAAGTCTATTTATGATTCACACACTTGCTTCATTTCTTTTTTTTAATAAAGTCTTGCTTTTAGAAATGGTTTAAGCCTTTGCATGCTTGTGGGATGGGTAATAGCTTTGGGATGGGTTAGGATACCTGTGGGATGGGTAATAGCTGTGGGATGGGTTAGGATAGCTGTGGGATAGATAAACCTCCAGTGCAAGCATAGTGGGACTGTATGGTCCACCCTCTAGGTGCCACACTTACGGCCCTTTATTATCAATAATAATGTAATAATTATCCACACATGTCAACATAAACACAACTCTTTATTAAATGCCCTGTTCATTGTAGGCCAACCAAACATACATGGCCCAATCTCATCCGTGTGATGAGACAGGCTGAAGGAAGCATCCATTAAGCATCTACCATCCTGTCTTGCCACTCCAATGCTCCAGCTGGAGAGTTGCACCAGTGTCTCAGGAGGTTGCGCTGCTTCTTCGCTTCATGTGAGGCTCTGTTGGGGCAGAACAGATGCCTAGCGGATGCAGAACAGAAACAAAGCATTTAAAACAGAAAAAACGTTCACAGAGGGGACCTATCTCGGATATTAAGGATGTCTACAGGATGCCTAGAGGATGCCTAGAGGATGCCTAGCGGATGCCTAGCGGAAAACCTATACTGCCTATAAAAAGGGGGAGCCTGCATCTCACTTTCAGAACAGCAGCCCAGCAGTGCAGACCTCTGCAGCCTTCATCTGGCTCTTCCTCTTCCACAGCATCCAGTCATGTCCACCGTGGATTGTGACAAAGTCCTTTCGGCAGCCACCATCCTTCTGCAACAGTGCGAAACCATCTACGGGCTCTGTGAACTCTACCACAGGAAAAAAAGGAGGCACCCAAAAAAAGTCTGGGTCCAAAGATGGTTTGCCAGAAGAGCAGAGGATGGACTGTTCAACAAGCTGATGGTGGAGCTCAGGAGTGAAGACACTCGGGTTTTCCAGAACTTCATGAGGATGCCTCCAGCCATGTTTGACGAAGTTGTGCAGCGCCTGACACCCAGGTTTACCAAGACAAACACCAACTTCCAGCCCAGCCTGGAACCTGGACTCAAGGTGGCACTCACTCTGCGCCACCTGGCCTCAGGGACCACCTACAGGAGCATGCAGTACGCCTGGAGGGTGCCACCCAGCACCATCAGCTTTGTGGTCAGTGAAGTGGTGCAGGCCATCATTGAAGAGTACATGGAGGAGCTCCTCCAGTGCCCCTCCACTGAAGAAGGCTGGAAGAAAGTTGCAGAGCAGTGGTATCAGAAGTGGAACTTCCCCCACACCGTTGGAGCCATAGATGGCAAGCACGTGGCCTGCAAAGCACCAGCCAAGTCCGGGTCCACTTATCACAACTACAAGGGCTTCTTCAGCATCATCCTCTTCGCCATGGTTGATGCTGACGACAGGTTCATGTACATCGATGCTTCAGGCAACGGCTCATGTTCAGATGCCCAGGTATACAATGCCAGTCACCTCAAGGAGGGGCTGGAAAGCAACCTCACGGTGGGCTTCCCAGATCCAGACCCGCTGCCCAACAACACAGAAGTTGTACCCTACTTCATCGTGGGGGATGATGCCTTCTCCCTCACAACCTAACTCATGAAGCCCTACACCTCCAAATACCTCACCCATGAAGAGAGGATCTTCAACTACAGGCTATTCAGGGCAAGACGGGTGGTGGAGAATGCCTTTTGCATCCTGTCCAACAGGTTCCAGGTACTTCTCACCAACATGCAGCATAGCCCAGAGACCATGAGAAGGATCGTGGAAGCTTGATGCATCCTGCACAATCTCATGCGCACCCGCTACCCAGTCTTGCAGAACAGGCTTGTGGACCGTGAACAAGGCAATGGGGACATGGAGGCTGGGGAATAGAGGCAAGGGCAAAACCTGATCGACACTGAGGATGTGCAAGGCCCCAACAGAGCCTCACGTGAGGCGAAGAAGCAGCGCAACCTCCTGAAACACTGGTGCAACTCCCCAGCTGGAGCAATGGAGTGGCAAGACAGGATAATAGATGATTAATGGATGCTTCCTTCAGCCTGTCTCATCACACTGATGAGATTGGGCTATGTATGTTGGGTGGGCCTACAATGATCAGGGCATTTAATAAAGAGTTGTGTTTATGTTGACATGTGTGGATGATTGATTATATTGTTATTGATAATAAAGGGCCATAGGTGTGGCACCTGGGAGGGTGGACCATACAGTCCCACTATGCTTGCACTGGAGGTTTATCTATCCCACAGCTATTACCTATCCCAAAGGTATCCCTGCCCATCCCACAGGTATTACCCATCCCAAAGGTATCCCTGCCCATCCCACTGCTATCCTTACCCATCCCACAAGTATGCAAAGGCTTAAACCATTTCTAAAAGTTTCCACCAAGACTTTGTTAAAAAAAAGAAATGAAGCAAGTGTGTGAATCAAAAAAAGACTTTATTAACAACAAGCTATAAGACAAAAATGAGTCTCTGGAACTCCTCTTGGTCGCTCTCAGGGTTGAAGGTTGCAGGTGCTGCGGAAGTGGCTGGTTCTGGTGTGCTTGTCATCAGCTCCTCCAGAAGCAGAAGCAGCAGTAGCGCCAGCCCCAGAAGAGCGAGCCCATGCTTCAGAAGCCCCAGCAGAACCAGAGTGAGGGCCAGGAGGCGGGATGGTAGCCCTGTTACTCTTGCAAGGGCTGGCAGCAGATGGCTGAGGCTTGCTGTGCTTCCGCATGGTTGTGGGGTTGCTGGCTGGCACGGAGGCTGGCAGGAACCAGGGCTGGCAGCAAGGCTTGCACCAAGGCTGGCACCACGGCTGGCACCAAGGCTGGCAGGCAGACATGCAGGCAGGGCAGGCAAGGCAGCCAATCCGTCCGGCAGCAGGTCTTCCCTCTGAATGGTGACCTGCTTCCGAGCTGCTTCCGTTATGTCCCTGGGGCTGACGCAATGCATCCTCCCCGCATGCACAATTAACACCAGGCATCCGCTAGGCTTCCGCTGTGCATCCACTGTGCATCCGCTGTGCTTCCGCTTCATCTGCTCGGCGTCCGCTCTGCATCCGCTCTTTCCATTCTGCGTCCACTTTGCTGAGGCCTCCCAGAAGCCTAGTGGATGTGCCATCCGCTCCCATCCGCTTCCATCCACTGGGCTTCCTTTCCTCCTCCGCTTTGCATCCGCCCTGCGTCCTCCCCGCGTCCGTGTTATCTGCTCCAGTTATGCAAATTTTTGCCCCTTTTGAGAGTGGATAGCAACGGATGGAACATTTTGCTCGTCCGCTGTGTCCTTTTTTCATCCATTGGCCAGTGTGACATGGGCTTTAGAAGGCATGTATTTATTTTTTTTTAAAATGAAAGAAGTACTTGTGTTGGGATAGATCATCAAATTATGGGAAAATTAGACAAAACAATTTTTTCACCAGTTTTTACTTTCCTAGAGGGATAACCCATTTATTTGCTTACCTATTTTATTTGTCTCCTAACCTCCTACTGAAATGATATTCAAGATGGCTGTGACTTATTGCTAGATTTGTTTTGGGTAGGTTTAAAAACATGTAAGAGTATATTCAGCTTTGTTTTTACTTGGAAACCAGTTTTGAACTTTGTGCAAAAAGAACTTTTGATGTTTAGTTTTGCTGATTAATATCGTCTGTTGTTAAAGAAATGGCTGGTATTTGTTAAGTTAGTAAAGTTGAAGTTGTAATTATATTTTATACTATATTGCTCAGAAAAAAGTTGGAAGTAAATACTTTTCTTTTTCTTTCCCTTTGTAGCAAGCTGTACCTCTCTTCCACCCATTTTACCGTCCCTAATATCTTTATTGTTTGCTTATTTTATTTATTTATTTATTTTTGTCAATTGCTTTCAAGATAATAGATATAAGTAAAAACATAGTTATGAATACATGGATACATTTAAGAAAAATAAAACATAAAAGAAGCAATAGGACAGGGATAGTAGGCATGTTGGTACGTTTATGCACGCCCCCCACAGACCTCCTAGGAAAGGAAGGAGGTCAATAGTAGACAGTCTAGGGTTAAAGTTTTTGGGGTTTGGGGAAGAAACCGCAGAGCCAGGTGGAGTATTCCAGACATTAACCACTCTGTTGCTGAAGTCGGATTTCCTGCAATCAAGTTTGGTGCAATTAACCTTGAGTTTATATCTATTGTTTGCTCTTGTGTTGTTATGGTTGAAGCTGAAGTATTCATTGACAGGTAGGACATTGCAATGTATCTTCTTATGAAATATTTCTGGACTTTCTCAACTGTGTTAATATCAGATACATAATGTGGGTTCCAGACTGATGAGCTGTATTTGAGTATTGGTCTGACAAATGTTTTGTATGCTCTAGTTAGTAGTGTAATATTACCAGGGGAAAAGGCTATGTAAGATTAGGTTAACATCTCTTAACCCTTTTTGGCTATGTGGTTACAGTGGGCTCTAGCATTTAGGTCATTAGAGATGAGTACTCCAAGATCCTGGAAAGAGTGTGGATCATCAACAAGGTCTTGACTATTTAGCCTGGATTTTCTGATTTATTTATTTTTTTTGCCAATATGTAGGACAGAGCATTTACTTGTTGAGATTTGAAGTTGCCATTTGTTTGACCATTCTGATACATAGTCAAGGTCTTTTTGAAGGGTCACAGTATTGTCTGTGGTTTTGAATAGCTTTACATCATCAGTGAATGGAACACAGTTGCTCTTGATATGATCACAGAGGTCATTTATGTAAAGTATAAAAAGAGTTGGTCCTAGAACACTGCCTTGGGGAACAGCACTATTGACAGGTACAGTATTTGATAGGATGCTCCCAATTTTGACCATTTGTTGTCTGTTTGACAGGAATGCTTCTATCCAGTTATGCAGGTGTCCAGTTATGCAAGATACCGTAAGATTTCAGTTTTAGGAGTAGTTTATTGTGTACATCTGAATCAAATTCTTTACAGAAGTCCATTGCTTCTGTAGATTGCGTCCATTGCTTTGCCCTGATCAAGTTGTATAGTCCATAAGTTTTTGCAGTGTAAGAGTTGCAGATTACATGATAGTTTTTTCCTGAAACCAATTTGTTTAATTAGAGAGTAGGTTGTTTGTTTTTAAGTGGAGGATGATGGATTGGTTAAAAATTGATTCCATGACTTTACAGGAGACACAGCATAAAGAGATTACCCTGTAATTTTCAACTAGGCTGGGGTCTTCCTCTTTGAAGATGGGGATGACTATGGCTTGTGATCATAGTTTTGGCAAGGAGCTGGTCCTGAAAGATTTTTCAAAGATTATGCTGAGAGGTTCGGCTATGGCAGTGGATAGCTTTTTTAAGAAGTAATATTCTATCTGATCCAATATATAGATATGGTTTTAGATTGCATAGTGCTATTCCAACATTGTTTTCCATAAAATTGATATGTATTAGAACATTGAGAACAAACTTTTAGAACAAACTTTTAGTTTGTTGTTTACAAAATTGTAGAAAGCGTGGGTGGAACTGGTGCATAGAAGGTTTTCTTTTGTTTCATGTAATAATTGGTGCATTCAGTTTTTATCTGGTGGCATACATTTTTTATTGGCTTTTGAAGTTGGCAATATGACCAGATTTGTTTTTCCACCAAAGTGATTTCTTTTTGGATTGAAGCTTCCTTATTGTTGTGGGTAATTTGTTTTTTTCTGGTTTTGGGAGTTGTTAATGGTACATATAGCTTGATGACTCTTTTGACTTCAAGTAAAAATACGTTGTAATGGTCTTCTACAGTATTGCATCCAGAGAATTGAAATTGCCAATCAAGGGATGAGAGATTGTTGTTTATAAGATCATAGTTGCCTTTTTTGAAGTTATAATTGGGGATTCCATCATTGTCATGATTTTTGTGTGGATGCATGTTGAGACAAAAGTCTATCATGTTGTGGTCACTGTTGGAAAAGGGTTCTTTAATTTGTATTCTGTAAATTGAATTCAAATTATTGCAGAAGATGAGATTGAGGCAATTGTTAAGTCTAGTGTTGTTGGTTACTAGTTGTTCCAGTCCAAGATTTGTTGCTGCAATGTAGAAGGTTGCATGTGTGGGTTCAGTTGTACATTCATTAAGGGTCTAGTTAATATGAGATAAATTGAAGTCACCAAGAAAGAAAAGCATGTGGGCAGGATGCTGCCCATGTTAGTCGTGTATTTAGCTTGTTTGCATCTTCAATGTCATAATCAGGGGCTCTGTAAGAACCAAAATATGATATTTAAGGACAGTTCACAGATGGTGGTCTCAGAAATAGCAAGGTCCTGGGTAATTTAGATGTTTTTTAGATGTAAGGACTTTTTATAGAATATAGCAGCACCACTTCCTCTACAGATTTCACAATCCAATCAGAAAGCATGATAATCTCTTACTGTGGTAATGCAGTCAGGGAGAGATACATTGAGCCATGCTTCACAGACAAATATGTTGTCAAATTTAGCCATATTTAGTAAGAGGAAAAATGCAGGTATTTTATTTACAAGGCTTCTTGCATTGAGTCACTTGCATTTAAGGCTAGTTGTAGTTGGAATAAAGGTAGTTAGGGGTGTGCATGCCTAATTTTGAGTGATGTTGGATTGGATGGGGTGGGGTTAGATGCAGAGTTGTGGGTCGTGTGACTTTCTTTTGATGCAATCAGTTCTGTAGTCAATGTATAGGTCCATTTCTCCATTGTCTCGACAGTTTTTGAGTTCTTTGTGGAGTTCACGGGAGCATATTCTTTGCAGTATGGATAAGCAAAGTTTTTTGAGTGAAGTTTTTTGTGGTTGGGATTGGTTTTTGCAATGGCATTTATTGTATGAATGAATATGTGTTTGCTGGACTCATTTTTGCATACAGCTCTACAAAATCTTGGGGCCACAGAGCCGTCATTATATTTGTACCCATGGCCATCTCTGGTTATTTCAATGATAATTTCAGGAGAGATGTTTGTCATATTTGAGTTGCTTATGATATCATGAACTTTGGTGATGTCTTCTGATTCGTTGGTGTCTTCGAGATCAAATAAGATGGCATTTGGATGTTTCTGTTCACATTCCATGGTGTCTCTGATGAGTAAGGAGATATTATTTGTGGAATTATTTGAAGGGATAGTAATTGTTTGTGGCTGTGGTTTGATGGTTATTTTTGGTTGCTGTAGTGATTGTAGTTGACGTAGTGGTTGTGGTTGTTGTGGATTTGATTTTGAGCTGATAGGTACTCATTTATCTGTGCTGTATTTTTTTTTTTCAAGAGGAATTAGGCTTGCTTGTATAGTTGTTTCAAAACGTGTTGCTAAGCATTCTTCTACTGAGTGAATGATTGATTCTTTGCTTTCAACTCTTTCAGGTAGGATACTCAGTTTGTTTTGCTTAGGAGAACATGATGGACATAGATAAAAGAATGTATCTGAATATCAACCATATCAGCCAGGCTTTTGTTTGCATTTAAAAAGGCAGGGTGGGCTAGATTATCGCATAGATGGCATTTGATGTAAATTTTGCTTTCATTGATGGTTTCAAGACACTTGAAATATGTGCAGGAGTCTGGGAGGTCATTGGTAGAAATATTTTTCTCTTGTTTTGGTTTGGAGTTTTTGCCTGGCATAGTCAATGGCAATACTACCGTAATCAATTACAACAGCAAGTTAATGTGATAGGTAGACAGTTACTTAATGAATGTTGGTAATTAATAAATGTTAATTGATATGTTAGAGAACAAATCAAAGTAAGGTTGCTTATAACTAAAAATCAATCAATCAATTGGTTATTCAAATCATTCTAATAAAATAATTTTGCTAAGCAACAAACAGCCTAATTTATCACAGTCATTACTAAACACACTGGTCCATTAAGTTCACTGAATCACTGATTTTACTCATCAGATATTCAGTAATTACACTTTATGCACTAAACACTCAATCATACTAAGCAATAAAAACAATAAGTCAATTGATCATTTGATTAAAAAAACCTTTTTGTTTTGTTTTCCCTTGATGAACGGGATTTTTGGCCCCCTCCTAGTTAATTGAAATACACTTTCAAAGGTTGTTGCTTTTAAGAGAAAGAGAAAGAAAGATAGTCTTGCACTGGCAATTCAAACAAATTCAAAAGTTTATATTTTTACTTTGTAGACTCAGATTTGTATTGAGCATTCATTTCTAGCTTCAGTATACTTCTGTTTCTATCACAGAAAATAATATTGCTTCCAATCTTCACAGGAGTTCAGTTATAACAAAACTAAGTTACTGTCCTTTTAAAGAGGGAGTCCAGATTTGCAATTTGGTGAAGAGGGAAGGAGGGGTGGCGGGGGGAGGGGGAAGCAGTCTGCTTCCTACCCTGGCTATATATATATATATATGGATCTTTGGTTATTCGGGTTTTCTCCCGTGTAAAATTGGAAGTAACTTGACAACGTTTCGACGATATCTCATTTGTCATCTTTAGGCTTGTGTCTTCGGCTTTGTGCTTCTCAGAGTTCTTACCAATTACTCTGAGAAGCACAAAGCGAAGACACAAGCCTGAAGATGACAAATGAGATTTCATCGAAACGTTGCCAAGATACTTCCAATTTTATGCAGGAAAAAACCTGAATAATCAAAGATCCATATACAAATACCCACGAATAAATATATATATATATATATATATATATATATATATATATATACATTCTTGTATTTTAGAACTGTAATAAAATTCTTTAAAAACAATGATACACACACACACACACACACACACACCAGAACTGAACAACAAACCAAAGCAATTAGATCAATAAAGACATAAATTGGCATTTACAGTATTCTTTTATTACATAAGAGTAGCAGAATAGAGATAGAAAATAGGATACTAGGTGATCCCTCCTCTGTTCTGTGTTGTGAAGAAATAATTTGGTCAGTGGGGATGATTTATCCAAAAGTGAGAAACTGCTAAAGATTCAAGAATTTGGACATGTCTGGCCTTGAGAAAAGAAGTTGGGGAGTGGGTGACACATGATAACTCATTATAATTCCTGAAAAGATAACAGATCGAGGGTCAAGAACCATTTTCCATCCTTCCAAAATGGATGACACAGAAAAATGCCTTAAATTGAAAGATGGTGTGTATGTAAGGAGAAACATGACAGAGCAAGAACCATTTAGACCATGTAGAGCAATTACCCAGGGAAATGGCAAGCTTCTCTTTTCTGGATTTGTTCAAGTGGAAATTCAAGACTTTTTTTTAAAGTCCTGAACTGAGCAAGAGTTGGATGTGATGACAGAATGGTTTCTTCTAACTTTGTGATTCCATTATTCCACAGAAGATGTACTATTGCTCTGATCAAGCAAAGCTCTTAAGGGCCTGTCACATAGGCCGACAGATGCAAAAAGTATGTAAAAAGGACACCGCGGATGAGAAAATATTCAATCCGTTGTTATCTGCTCTCAAAAGTGCCCCAAATTTGCATAAAGAGAGCAGACAACAACGGAAAGGAACGGATGTGGGGAGGATGTAGCCAGGATGTTAAGTGGATGCTCCACGGAAGCCTATCGGATGAAAGCGGATGGCACATCCGCAAGGCTTCTGGAGGAACACAGCAAAGTGGATGTGCAGTGGAAGGAATGGATGCAGAGCGGATGCCTAGCGGATGACGCGGATGCATCATGGATGCCTAGCGGATGCCTAGTGAATGCCTAGCAGATGCAAAGTGTTCATTGCACATGCGGGGAGGATGAATTGCGTCAGCCCCGTGGATATAAAAGGATGGAGCTCGCAAGAAGGTCACCATTCAGAGGAAAGACCTGCTTCCAGACACATCTCCAGCCAAAAACCATGGGGAAGAAGAGGAAGCCTCTGCCATCTTCTGCCAGCCCTGGCAAGAAGGACAGGGCCACCATCCCACCCCCTGGCCCTGACTCTTCTTCTGCTGGGGCTTCTGCTGCTCGGGCTGACTCTGCTGGTGCTGGAGCTTCTGCTGGTGCTGCTCCTGGTGCTGGTGCTTACTCTGCTGTCGCTGCTCCTGGTGCTGGTGCTTCTGCTGGTGCTTACTCTGCTAGCGATGGTCCTGGTGCTGGTGCTTCTGCTGGTGCTTACTCTGCTGGTGCTGCTTCTGGTCCTGCTGGTCCTGCAAGTGCTGCTGGTGCTCCTGGTGCTGCTGGCCCTGCTGGTGCTGCTTTTGCTGCTACTGCTGTTGCTGCTGGTGGTGGTAGTGGTGTGGTGGAGCAGCCCCTAGAACCTCGAAGCCCCTCTAATGAGGGCCCAGAAGGCCCTGCCAGAGGGAGGAAGAGGCATACGCGAGATAGGGAGAGGAGGCAACACTCAATCGAAGAGGAACATGAGGATGAGGTGCTCGAATGGCTGAGGGAGAACGAGTACATATGGCGGAAGCGACACAGGCTCTTTCGAGACACCAAGCGGAAGCAGGTGGCTTGGAGAGAGAAGGCAGAGAGCCTGGGCTACACTTCGGAGGTCCTCCTCCAGGTGGTGGAAGCACATGCACACCTGGTATGGGAAGCTGCACTTCAAGAAGTCTGGCCAGGCCACAGTCAAGCTCACTGACCGGGAGACTTACGTGATGGCCAAGTGCAGCTTCTTGGAGGGTGAGATCCGCCATTGAGGAGCAGCCCCTCTGACAACCCTCTCTCTCAGAGAGCCCACAGAGAGCCAGTCCTCTTCTGGCCAAGAGTCAGCTCCTGTGTACAGGCAGGTATCTGTGGAGCGCCCCACGATGGAGACCCTCCCAACAGCTGCACTCACCGTGGCAGAGCACTGCCCCCTGATGCAGTGGGAGCAAGGAGAGGGCACTGCCACCAGAGACCAACCCACACCCACACCCAGCTCCACCTCCACAGAAAGCAGGCAGAGATCCAGACCAGAGGGGCAGAGCCACACTGTCCTGCTGGATATCAGGGACACCATCAAAAGCAGCGTAGATCTCCTCTCTCAGCTGGTACACACCAACATACCATCCTCAAACCACAAGCCCTTCCTCACCTACGTCAACCAGACCCTCATGGACATGTCCGAATCTCAGTACCAGGTGATAAAGGAGAGGATCACCGGTCTTCTGCACAACACTCCAGCCCCAGCTGAACCTGCTCCGACCCAGTCCAGGTCTGCTCCTCCACCCCAGGTGATATTAGAGCCCTTCCAAGGCTTTCCACAGGCCCTCACCAAGGCTACAGCTACTCGGAGTCCCAGAAGCACAGGCAGCCCTTCCCAGTCCAGGCACAGGTTCATCGAACGCCACCGATGCAACTGATGCCACTGACACCACAGATGACACCCATGCCACAGATGCCACCCACGCCTCACCTCGCTCACCTGCAGACCAGACATCCCCACTACACTCCTCCTTCCTCCACCCCACAGCCAAGCCCGGCCTCAGAACATCTGTCATCAGTCTTGGGACTGAAACCCCATGTCATGGAGGAAGAGGCTCTCAACATCACAGGACTGAGCCAGCTCTCTGAGAGCTTCCTCCACACACCATTCCCTGTTGTCCTCTCAGGGCCAGTCACTCCAATGACACCTCAGACCAGCACTCCAGCAGCAGCCACCTCCACAGCACCTGGACCCTTCACCCCTGAGACTATGGGAACATCTCAGAGTGACTGAGAAGAGTGCCAGAGACTGGGTTGCTACATGTTGACTTTATCTTTGCTTGGGACACTTTACATGGGTCATTTTGCTTTTACAATTTGTTATTAATAAAGGTTATCTTTGCTTCACACACTTGCTTCAGTTCTTTTAGTCAATAAAGTCTTGGTTGAAACTTTTAGAAATGGTTTAAGCCTTTGCATGCTTGTGGGATGGGTAAGAATAGCAGTGGGGTGGGCAGGGATACCTGTGGGATGGGCAGGGATACCTGTGGGATGGGCAGGGATACCTGTGGGATGGGTAATAGCTGTGGGATGGGTTAGGATAGCAGTAGGATGGGCAGGGATACCTGTGGGATGGGTAATAACTGTGGGATGGGTAAGGATAGCAGTGGGAAAGATAAGCCTCCAGTGCAAGCATAGTGGGACTGTATGGTCCACCCTCCCAGGTGCCACACCTATGGCCCTTTATTATCAATAACAATGTAATAATTCATCCACACATTTCAACATAAACACAACTCTTTATTAAATTCCCTTTTCATTGTAGGCCCACCCAACATACATGGCCCAATCTCATCAGTGTGATGAGACAAGCTGAAGGAAGCATCCATTAACCATCTACCATCCTGTCTTGCCACTCCACTGCTCCAGCTGGGGAGTTGCACCAGTGTTTCAGGAGGTTGCACTGCTTCTTCCTTTCACGTGAAGCTCTGTTGGGGCCTTGCACATCCACAGTATCTATCAGGTTTCGCCCTTGCCTCCATTCACCAGGCTCCATGTCCCCATTGCCTTGTTGGTGGTCCATGAGCCTGTTCTACAACACTGGGAAGCGGGTGCGCATGAGATTGTGCAGGATGCAGCAAGCTTCCACAATGTTCCTCACGGTCTCTGGGTGATGCTGCATGGTAGTGAGAAGTACCTGGAACCTGTTGGCCAGGATGCCAAAGGCATTCTTCACCACCCGTCTTTCCCTGGGCAGCCTGTAGTTGAAGATCCTCTCTTCACGGGTGAGGCATCTGGAAGTGTAGGGCTTCATGAGGTAGGTTCTGAGGTAGAAGGCGTCATCCCCCACGATGAAGTAGGGAACATCTTGTGTGTCATTGGGCAGGGGGTCTGGATCTGGGAAGGCCATGATGAGGTTGCGTTCCAGCCCCTCCTTGAGGTCACTGTCATTGTATACCTGGGTCATCTGAAGCTGACCCGTTGCCTGAAGCATCGATGTACATGAACTTGTAGTTAGCATCAACCATGGCAAAGAAGATGATGCTGAAGAAGCCCTTGTAATTGTCATAAGTGGATCCTGACTTGGCTGGAGCTTTGCCTGCCACGTGCTTACCATCTATGGCTCCAACAGTGTGGGGGATGTTCCACTTCTGATACAACTGCTCTGCAAATTTCTTCCAGCCTTCTTCAGTGGAGGGGCACTGGAGGAGCTCCTCCAGGTATTCTTCGATGATGGCCTGCACCACTTCTCTGACCACAATGCTGATGGTGTTGTGTGGCACCCTCCAGGCATACTGCATGCTCCTGTACGTGGTCCCAGAGGCCAGGTGGCGCAGAGTCAGTGCCACCTTCAGCCCAGGGTCCAGGTTGGGCTGGAAGTTGGTGTTTGCCTTGGTCAACCTGGGTCTCAGCCGCTCCACAACTTTGTCAAACATGGGTGGTGGCATCCACATGAAGTGCTGGAATGCACGAGGGTCTTCGTTCCTCAGCTCCACCATCAGCTTGTTATACAGTCTGTACTCGGCTCTTCTCGTGATCCATCTTTGGACCCAGACACTTCTTGGCCGCCTCCTTTTTTTCCCGTAGAACAGGTGAAAGAGCCTGTAGAGGGCTTCGCACTGTTTTAGAATGATGGTGGCTACCAAAAGGAGTGTGCGACGATCCATGGTGGAGATGACTGAATGCTGTGGAAGAGGAAGAGCAAGAGCAAGGCTGAAGAGGTCTGCACAGCAGGGCTGCTGGACTGAAAGAGAGATCCAGGTGATTTCCTCCCCCTTTTTATAGGAAATATAGGTTTTTTGCTAGGTGTCCTTTTGCATCCTCTAGACATCCTGCAGACATCCTAAATATCCGAGATACATCCCCTATATGAACGTTTTTTCCATTTTAATGCTTTGTATGTGAGCTGCATCCGCTTTCATCCTTTCTACGTCCGTGCTACTAACGCTGCATGTCCATTCCATGTCCGTTTCGCTTCCTCCCTGTGTCCATTTTCCGCTGGAGTGGATGCAATTTGCATGGACGCGCAGCGGATGCCTTGCAGATATAGTGGATGCATAACGGATGACGACGGACGTATAATGGATGTTCCCCGTATGTGTAGTGGATGTAGAATGGACGCGTTGGATAATTTATCCGCTCAAAAAGTTTTATGCAGCTCAAAACTTTTTGAGCAGATGAAATCACACTAGACGGATGCTGGACGGATAGAGAGTATGAAAAACGGACACAGTGAGTACAGAACGGATGCATCGCGTTAACCAACGGATGGCAAGTGTTTCTCTCCACTTTTACATCCTCTTTCCATCTGTTGGTTATGTGTGACAGGGGCTTTACATTCCCACCACTGTTCTTAGGTCTCACATCAAATTCTTTCTACCCGATGTCTTGATTTTATTTTTTCAGGAAGAAGCATTTATTTGGGGTCATATTTTGGGTGTCACTACCTATTATTTTCTAGCCTTCTTGAGGTTTTAACCTGACTATTTTACATTTGATATCAACAGATAGATGTTCTTTGCTTTAAGTGAAATCAGTTCACAGCTATAGATTAGTTTTGACTTAATTTCCTCAAATCTCTTTCTCTTTCTACCTTAAGAAGGTAAAAATGCTTCCTCTCCTTATCTGTAGCCTGCTTTGCTTTAATTTAAACATTTCTGACCTTGGCTACATACTCCAAGGCTGATAGAAAAAGAAGATTTGTGAGAGAACTACACTTTTAGAGAAAACTGCTCTTCTGAAATAGTTTCTGATCTTGCCAATAAGCTTCATTTAGTCCCAGGATCTCCTCCGAATCTTCAGCAGCTATACAAATTTGAATAATGGTCAAATGGGCAACTTTCTGATTCTTTCACCCAAAGAGCTACACTGAAAGCTATAATTAGTTTACAAATTGTCATCAGAGACATGTTGAGAATATAAAAATCCCAATAAAATTCTTATTAAAGCAGTATGACCTAGCTGATGCTCAACCAGAATAGAATATGGTAACCTATTCACATCCATTAAAATTTAAGTTATGAGAAAGAATGACTACTTGACACAATGTTCTATATTAGCTTGAGTAACAGAGGCAGTAAGAGGGCTATTATTCTCATAGCTGGAATCCTGTTATAAGATCTGGGCTTCCAAGAAGTATTTGCTTGTCCACAGTGGGAAAAGAAAGCTAAAGTAGGCAGATTAATAGCCTTTCCAGTTGGCTATCACGACCATATACATGTTAGAATCTTCTAGGGAAACCTGTTAGTTCCATTTACGTTCCATTTATGTTTTTTCCCATGCCTTTAAATTGACCCATGCTTTAATTATTGTGTTAATTATTTTTCCTTTTTTAAAATATATATTTTTTCAGCCTCCAAAGGGACTCCCAGCTACATACATATTTAAAATTGAATGTTTTATGAAATTTAAAAAAAAGGGAGAGAAGATATCAGTTTCAAAGGAATACTTTGATTCAACTAAGCTTTGCTCAAATCACCTCATCAAAGCAGATTTGGAACTGAAAGAGGCTGGGTGGGTAGAAAAGCCTTCTGTGAAGTCATGAACCAACTCAGTTCACTATTTCAAGGGGTTCTTTGGAGAAATGGTGCAGACCATCAGCAAAGAGGCTGTTTTATATTCCCAAGAAAGCTTTTATGACAGGGGAAAAAAAACCTTTCCTAACCTCTAACTCAAAACTTATCACTAAACATATGCTGTACTAAATAAGCTGCACTTATATTAGTGTAAGAAGATGGTATACTTATCTACACATCTAACTCTCTTTCTTAATTCCTCAATGATTGTGGAATTGTGGAATTGTGAAGATTTATGTTCTTTTTATTCCTGAGCTTGCAACAAAAACTTCAGTCATCATTTAGTCCTTAAGCCCATGTCCCACTGCACCAACGGATGCAAAGAGGATGTAAAATGGACAAAAAAGCTTGCCATCCATTGGAAAATGCGATGGATCTGTTGTGTACTCACTGCGTACGTGTTTCATATGCTCTATCCGTCAAACATCCGTCTACTTCTATTTTATCCGCTCAAAAAGTTTTGAGCTGCACAAAACTTTCTGAGCGGATGAACTTTCTGCCGCGTACAAAGTATATTCACGACACATATGGGCAACAAATGTTCTATGTCCATTGTCATCCATTACACGTCCGCTGTATCCTCTCGGCATCCTCTGGACATCCCCTCAACTCACATCCACTCCAGCTGAAAATGGAAAGAGGGAGGAAACAAAAGGTACATGGAACATCCACACAGCGTTAGTAGCACAGAAATAGAAAGGATGTAAGCAGATGCATTTAGTATATAAAGCATTAAAACAGACAAAACGTTCATATATGGGACATATCTCAGATATTTAGGATGTCTGGAGGATGTCTAGAGTATGTGGAAGGACACCTAGTGGAAAACCGACATTTCCTATAAAAAGGGGGAGAAAAACACCTGGATCATTCCAGCAGCCGTGGTGTACAGATCTCTTCACCCTTGCTCTTGCTCTTCCACATCATCCATTGATCTCCACCATGGATCATCACACACTCCTTATGGTAGCTGCCATGATTCAACACCAGAACCAAGCCCTCTTCAGACTGTTTCACCTTTTCTACGCAAGGAGAAGAAGGAGACATCCAAGAGGTGTGTGGATCCGATGATGAATTGGGAGAAGAGTGGAGTTTGGACTCTATGACAAGCTGATGGTGGAGCTGGGGAATGAAGACACTCGGGCATTCCAGCACTTCATGAGGATGCCACCAGCCATGTTTGATGAAATGGTGGAGTGTCTGAGACCCAGGTTGACCAAGCCGATCACCAACTTCCATCCCAGCCTGGACCCTGGGCTGAAGGTGGCACTGACTCTGTGCCACCTGGCTTCCGGGACCATGTACAGGAGCATGCAGTATGGCTGGAGGGTGCCACACAACACCATCAACATTGTCTTCAGAGAAGTGGTGCAGGCCATCATCGAAGAATACATGGAGGAGCTCTTCCAGTGCCCCACCACTGAAGAAGGCTGGAGGAAAGTTGCAGAGCAGTGGTATCAGAGGTGGAACTTTCCCCACACCGTTGGAGCCATAGATGGGAAGCACGTGGCCTGCAAAGCTCCACCCAACTCAGGGTCCTCTTATCACAACTACAAGGGCTTCTTCAGTATCATCCTCTTTGCCATGGTTGATGCTGACTATAAGTTCATGTACATCAATGCTTCAGGCAACGGGTCAGCTTCAGATGCCCAGGTATACAATGCCAGTGACCTCAAGGAGGGGCTGGAACATAACCTCATCATGGGTTTTCCAGATCCAGCCCTCCTACACAATGACACACAAAATGTGCCCTACTTCATCATGGGGGATGACACCTTCTACCTCAGAACCTACCTCATGAAGCCCTACAGTTCAAGATACCTCACCCGTGAAGAGAGGATCTTCAACTACAGGCTATTCAGGGCAAGACGGGTGGTGGAGAATGCCTTTGGCATCCTGGCCAACAGGTTCCATGCACTTCTCACCACCATGCAGCATCACCCAGGGACTGTGAGGAGCATTGTGGAAGTTTGCTGCATCCTGCACAATCTCATGCACACCCGCTACCCAGTGTTGCAGAACAGGCTTGTGGACAGTCAACAAGGGAATGGGGACATGGAGCCTGGGGAATGGAGGCAAGGACGAAACCTGATAGACACTAGATATACAAGGCCCCAACAGAGCTTCACATGAAGGAAAGAAGCAGCACAACCTCCTGAAACACTGGTGCAACTCCGCAGCTGGAGCAGTGGAGTGGCAAGACAGGATGGTAGATGCTTAATGGATGCTTTCTTGAGCCTGTCTCATAACACTGATGAAATTGTGCCATGTATGTTGAGTGGCCCTACAATGAAAAGGGCATTAATAAAAAGCTTTGTTTATTTTGAAATGTGTTGATCAATGAATAAATTGTTGTTGATAAAAAGAGCCATATGTGTGGCAGCTGTGAGGGTGGACATACAGTCCCACTATGCTTGCACTGGAGGTTTATCAATCCCACAGCTCTCCTTACCCATGCCACAGCTATCCTTACCTATCCCACAACTATCCTTACCCATCCCACAACTATCCTTAACCATCCCACAGCTATCCTTACCTATCCCACAACTATCCTTACCCATCCCACATCTATCCTTAACAATCCCACAGCTATCCTTACCCATCCCACAACTATCCTTACCCATCCCACAGCTATCCTTTCCCATTCCACAATTATCCTTTCCCATCCCAAAACTATCCTTACCCATCCCACAACTATCCTTACCTATCCAACAAGCATGCAAAGGCTTAATCCTTTTTTCAAAGTTTTCACCAACACTTTATGAAGTAAAAAAAATGAACCAAGTGTGTTAAGCAAAGATAACTTTTGTTAATAACTTTATTAATAACATAAGTAAACTGTATGACTTTATTAAAAAAGCAAAATGACCCAAGTAAAGTGTCTTAAGCAAAGATAAAGTGAACAAGTAACAACTCAGTGTCTGGCACTATTCTCAGTCATTTCTGAGGCATGTCCATGGTCTCAGCTGTCGAGTGGCCAGGAACTGTGGATGTGGCTGTGGCTGGAATGCTGGTCTGAGGTGCCATTGGGGTGCCTGGCCCCGAGAGTACAATATGGGATGGTGTGTTCAGGAAGCTCTCAGAGAGCTGACTCAGTCCCTTGAGGTTGAGAGACCCTTCCTCAAGGACCTGGGATGTCAGGCACAGTACTGAAGACAGATTTTCTGTTGAGGGGTTTGGCTGTGGGGTGGCAGAAGTAGGAGTGTAGTGGGACTGTCTGGTTTGCAGCTGTGTGAGGTGAGGTGTCTGTGGTGTGCGATGTACCTGGGCCTGGACTGGGAAGGGATGCCTCTGGTGTGGGAAGTCCTGGTACTCATAGCCTTGGTAGGTGAGCGGCTGTTGAAATCCATGGAAGGGCTGTGACATCACCTGGGGTGGAGGAGCAGTCCTGGACTGGGTCGGAGCAGGTTCAGCTGGGCCTGGAGGTTGGTGCAGCAGTGCTGTGATTTTCTCCTTCATCACCTGGTACTGGGCCTCGGGCAGGTCCATGAGGGTCTGGCTCACATACGTGATGAAGGGCTTGCAGTTCAAGGATGGTATATTGCTGTGGACCAGCTGAGAGAGAAGATCTGTGCTGGTCTTGATCGTGTCTCTGATCTCCAGCAGGACAGTGTGGCTCTGGCCATCCAGTCTGCCTCTCTGCCTGCTTTCTGTGGAGGTGGAGCTGGGTGTGGGTATGGTTTGGTCTCTTCCTGCTGCTTCTTTTTGCTCCATTTGAGACAGGAGATCCTCCACGTCCTCCATCATGGGGAGTGCAGATTTCGGGGGGGGGGTCTCTGCCGTGGGGCCCTCCAAAGACACCTGTCTGGACATGGTAGCTGTCTCCTGGCTGGAAAATGAGTGGCTGTCTGTGGGCTGCCTGAGGGAGAGGGTTGTCAGAGGGGCTTCTCCTTGGTGGCAGACCTCACCCTCCAGGAAGCTGCACTTGGTCATGACGTACATCTCCCAGTCAGTGAGCTTGACAGCGGCCTGGCCAGATTTCTTCAGGTGCAGCTTGCCATACCAGGTGTGCATATGCTTCCACCACCCCAGGAGGACATCTCAAGTGTAGCCCAGGCTCTCTGCCTTGTCTCTCCACGCTGCCTGCTTCCTCTTGGTGTCACGAGAGAGCCTGTGGCCCTTTCTCCACAGGTACTCGTTCTCCCTCAGCCATTCCAGCACCTCCTCCTCATGGTCCTCAGAAATGGAGTACTGTTTCCTCTCTTCCTTCTCCTTGCCTTGCCTCTTCCTCCCTCTGGCAGGGGCTTCAGGGGCTTCAGCAGCAGGGCTTTGAGGGCCTTGGGGCTGGTCCACCACAGCAGCAGCACCAGCACCAGCAGGAGAAGCACCAACAGCACCAGTAGGAGAAGCACCAGCAGCACAAGCAGGAGAAGCCCCAGCAGCCCCAGCAGGAGAAACACCAGGAGCAGCAACAGCAAAAGCACCAGCAGCTTCAGAGTCAGCACCAGGGGGTGGGATGGTGGTTCTGTCCTTCTTTCCAGGGCTGGCAGGAGTAGGCACAGGCTTTCTCTTCTTCCCTGACTGATGAACCAGGGTGTTCCTTCAAGATGTCTCTGGCAGCAGGTCTTTCCTCTGAATGTTGACTGCTTGCTAGCTGCATCCTTTTATATCCGTGGAGCTGACACAATTCATCCTCCCTGCATGCGCAGTGACTGCTTTGCATCCGCTACGCATCCGCTATGCATCTTATAGGCGTCCATGATGCATCCACGTTATCCGCTATGCATTCCGCTCCTTCCGCTATGCGTCCGCTTCGCTATTCTCCACCGGAAGCCCTGCGGATGTGTCACCTGCTTCCATCTGCTTCCATCCACTAGTTTTCCTACAAACATCCGCTTACCATCCTCGCTACATACTACCCCCCTCCGTTCCTTTCCATTGTTGTCTGTTCTGTTTATGCACATTTGGGGCACTTTTGAGAGAGGATAACAACAGATGGAGCCCCCCCAAAATTTTGCTCATCCGTTGTGTCCTTTTTGCATACGTTTTTCATCCATTTTGCATCTGTCGGCCAGTGTGACCTAACCTTTAGTCTGGACTTGGGTGAGAAAGCAAGGAGCTTGACCATCAGCTGGCTTGGCTGGTTGAGGCTCTCCATGTCTCTGCTGAGGTATGCTACATTCAGTTTGTCTGCTGTTGGTTTGCTGAAGTCCAGATCTGTTCTTCTGTCATTGGCAGTTTTCTGCTAAGCTAACAGTTGCTATACTCTCTCGATTGTAAATTCTTCATCTCTGCTCTCCCACACAACAGAAATCATCCTCCAACATCCACCCACATTCAGGCACTTATCTCTGTTTTCCTTTTATATTAGAAACCAGGTGTGGTGCAATTTTATTCAGATTTCCTTAATGTCCCAGGGGAGAAAACAAAGAAAAGGAATACCTTTTGCTGGGCCCTGCAAAACTCTTGTGGACTCTTTTTAAACCCTTTGTGGGGTGCTATTATTCTCATGGCTGGAATGAACATAACTGTGTACCTGCTATTTATTTGTTTGTTTGTTTGTTTGTTTACATATGTATTTCTGTTATACAGTTTGGGATGAAAACTGTTTGAATGGTGTGAGAGTAGGAATGGATTTCCAGAGAAAAAAGTTGCAAACTATAGGAATCAGGAGCATTACTCAGGTGACCCTGAGGACACAGATAAACCTCCAAGTGCTTCAGCAACCATCTAAAACAAGGGTCTTCAAACTTGGCAAGTTTAAGACTTGTGGACTTCAACTCCCAGAATTCCTGAGCTAACATGACTGGAGGAAGAATTCTGGGAGCTGAAGACCACAAGTCTTACAGCTGTCAAGTTTGAAGACCCCTGATCTAAAAGGATGCAAATGACCAGCTGTATTCAAAGACTATATAAATCCTTCCATTCCCCACTGTCCTGTCAGAGCTAAAGAAGCAAAACGTCTTCAAAGAAAAAAAACACAAGCCCAGTTGCCTCCAGAAAAAGCACTTTTGGGACAACTATGACCTGGATGACTGAGAATCTCTACAGACACTGACAATACAGACACCTGCAGTCAAAGAATATTTGTTGAAAAGATTAGGTTGTATTCTTGCAGGAGTCTGCAATATAAGGGCAGTCTGGAAAGATATTGCTTCTGGTATGCAACTCACCACTGTAATTGATCCAAAACATATATGATTTTAGGTTATGATGGAAAGTATATATTTGGAATGGTACTATTTGCTTGATACATCGCTGGTTCAATAAAGTGCTTTGATGTGATCACAAAAGGAGAATTGAATTAGCTATAACCTCACCCATTCCTAGTAATCTGATTGCAGACAAGATCACAAGGAAGAAAAAGAAAGAAAGAAAAAGTCTTGATTAGCATCTCAGATAGTGGTGAGATTTAAAAAAAATGCTATTAGTTCTGTGGGCATGGCTTGGTAGGCGTGGCAACTTAAGGATACTGCAAAATCTCCATTCCCTCCCCATCTCACTAACCTGTTTTCCAGCTCCATTTCCCTGTGCAGGGCAATAAAAGAAGACACAGCTGATCAGCTGGGACTTGGGAGGCAAAGAATAGATGGGGGCAGGGTCAGTTTGGGGTGGTATTTTCTGGTTCTCCAAACTACTCAAAATTTCTGCTACCAGTTCTCCAGAACCTGTCAGAACTGGCTGAATACCACCTTTGATTTCATGTGATAAGGCTTTGATTTTATGTGATAAGGCTCCAACTGTTCCTAGTAATGCCTATCAAGATTGTCTATGGTGGTCTCCTCCCTAATCTACTGGCCCTGGGGAAAATTAACTATTGGTTTCTTAAGGCTTCTGTGGGTTGCCTACAGGTGTCTGATGAATTAATATTTTTATTTTATTATTTGTATCCTGTTTTATTATTTTTACAAATATAAGTCAAGATGGTGAACATATCCAGCACACTTTCCCCTTCTATTTTCCCCACAAGAACAACTCTGTGAGGTGAATTGGGCTGAGAGACAGTGATTGGCCCAAGGTCACCAAGCTGGCTTTCATACATAAGGTGGGACTAAAACTCCTGGTCTCCCACTTTCTGGTCTGGTGCCTTACTCATTCGACCAAAGTTGCTAAATGCATAAATATTCCTGATGTAATCAGTTAATACCCAACTTATCTGGCATTGCTGAAAATAAATTTAAAGTCTTACCATATGGTATTATGGTATTATCTTTCTACTCTTCCTGTATTTCTCATAATTATCTTTCTACTATTCCTCTATTTCTCAGGTCACTTGTAATCTCAAACTTGTAATTAATTACATGGCATGTGGGATATGGTCATATTATATGTAAAGGATTTGCTGCTACGAATAAGGATAGCTTGTGGCAGGGATGCTAAAAAGAGCACCTACTCCTTCACCTAGATTAATTTACTAGGTGTTGAATGCACAGGTTACTAGTGACAAAGAGTTACAATGAGTAAGTTTCCCTTTTTCATTTTATTTTCAGGACAGAATTTGATAATTAAACTATTGGTGTTAATTTTTTGAGATGGCCAGATAGGCTATGAATAGTTCTAAAAAGGTTACACCGAGTTAGAAATTGCAAGTTTGAAGCTTGGCAGTTATGGGTTCTATTAATCACAGAAAGCTGATGTCTAAACAAATCTCCCTTAGAAAATAGATGATAAAACAGCCATTATAAAGCCTGAGAGTGCAGAGTGTGAGTTCTAGTCATTCATCTGGCTATTTGACATTTCTCTGACCTTGATCTCCTGCCAACCTCATAATAATGTGCAAAAAATTCTGAAGTGGTTTGTTAACAAGATAATTTCACCTCAACTTTATGGACTTTAGTAAGCTGATTCTTATTTTATCTTTTACCCGAAAGTAAGGGTCTAATTAAGTGTCTGAGGTTCATGCTGAGTTCTTCTCAAATCCTTTGCTTTCTGAAATCTGCCTCCCTCTCTGAAAATGGTTTTATCTACTAGAATGTGAGGCAGAAAGCAAGCATTAAAAATCTACTTGATAAACAGATGAGCATGGTATATAGAGAATGTGTGGTTCAGGGTGGGGAAGGCATGAAGAGATGTGCAAATGGCTGGTTGTAGTACCAGAACAAAGGGATCGGGGAAAGGTGCATGTTACCAGAGCAACTTACAACCTTCCTTGCCAGCTTCTCCATTGACTTTCTTATTTTAGGCTTCCCATAAGCAAAGTGAGTAGGAAGTCAGAAATCTCACCTTTCCCACCTGTGGTTATTCTGTTTAAATAAGCAAGCATCATTGAAATAATGATACAATTGAAATGGTTTGTGCTTCCTTAATTAGGCCTATTTGAAATATATCTAAACTATATGTCTGACTTGTAGCAATTCTGGATACATGGTTTTCTAAATAATCAGATCTATTAAGCTGTACTGATAATATGGAGAATATAGAAACTTAAAAGAAGTACAGAACCTCATGGAATCCATCAGTCTCCAGTTGGATTAGTTTTGCTCAGATGGGTACAGCATAAATAAGATGGAACAAATTAATGAAATTTAAATTGAATTGAATTAAAAAGGGGGGATTTGATGGGTCAGTGGTTAATCATGCTGAGCTTCTCAGTTGGAAAGCTGCTAGCCCAAGTTCAAGATCCAAGCATCACAGAACAGAAGGAGCTCCTGTTACTTGCCTCAGCTCCTGCCAACCTAGCAGTTCAAAAACATGCAAATGTGAGCAGATAAATAGGTACCACTTTGGTAGGAAAGTAACAGTGCTCCATGCACCTCAGCATATAGTCATGCTAGCCATATTAACAACAAAATGTCTTTGGATAACATTGGCTTCCACGGATAAGAAATGGAAATGAGCACTGCACCCTAGAGTTGGACATAACTGGATGGAGAAATCTTTACCTTTACCTTAAAATAAAAAAGGGGACAGGATGAAAATACATTAAGGAAGGAAGAGGAGGAAGAGGAGAAAGAGAGAAACTTACTTTTTGTGTGGTTATTTTTTTGCTCAAGGTAAATGAGTAATATCTCAGTGTACTAAAAGAAAAGATCAGCCTCTATCATTTAGGCAACCCATCAGAAGCAATCAGGCAATAGGATGATGTGACTAAAATAGCTTCCTAATACATTCTTAATGCAATTTTCCCCTCTTTATATCTTAGAAGAGGTACAGTAATAGTTTGAAAGCAAATTATTTTACTTAGTATTTCCTGTAACCTCTTACATGGAAAAAGGTGGGCTTGGAATGATGGCTAAGTATTGATCTTTGATACTTAACATGTCCTCAGATGGAATTCTTAACTCTTTTTGGAGCTGAAAACCTATTAAGCATTGAGCTTTCTTCTCCAGCAGCAACTGATTCTTATGGGAGCACCTGATCCTGAAGTTTGGTTTACTATTAAGAGATATATAGAGAAGAAGCATCAAAGGTCATTAAAAAGGCCCAAAATGTCATCTTTGGGGTATATTTCTTTAAATCTAACACACTTCTTGACTGTATCTCAAGAAGGAGTCCTTAATATGGCACAGTCAAGAAAAATATGTTTATATGAGATCAGCTGAACTGGTTGCGTATTTCCTTTTGAGCCAAATTCAAAGGCTGTTGTCAAGCATTCTTATAAATCAGATTTCCTACCCCCAGTCTCCCTTTAGATATCATTAAATTGACAAGAATACACAGAGTATTTTCAGGGCTGGTTGCTCATTTAGGGAATTCTCTCTGAAGAGTTTTTCCTCTGGGATAGCTCTAAAGAGGTGGTTTCATCTGGCTCAGAGGTAGGGTTTATTTAACTGTTGCTTTTGCTTGGGAATAAATCATTGACTAGATTGATTTTATGTCTTATATGCAGCTGGGAGATTGGAGGGGTCTTTTATTAATTGGATCTTATGTTATAACTTTCTGCTTATGAATGTTTTACTGTTTCAAAAGAAAAGGGAGAAAACCCCTGATTCCTCCCCAAAAGATATTTCTGCATGATAATATTTTTACAATTGTGTCTATATAGAAAAGTTGGACTAAAGAAAAAAAAACCCACTCCAATGTATGATTTGAGAATATGTAAGTCATATAAAAAGCCATATAAATGAAATCAGGAAAGAAAGGGTACATTCTAGAAATATTGACATAATGTCATTCAAATATACTGGGCTGGCAAATACCACAATTCTTAGCCAGTATGAATTGTGAAAAACGCTACCCGAATTTTCTAAGGATTCTGGGTTAGGACTTCATCTCAAGATTATTTAAATATGCATGTAACAAGTTACATCCTCTCCTGCAAACATTTTCCATTTCCTTCTTTTCATTCGAAACATTTATATGAATAACCCTGGAATAACTCATATTATACATTTGTGTCTTACTGGTTCAGAACTTGTTTCTTTAGACAAATGCTACTGGATTAGTTGGGAGAGAAGATATTTACACTGATTTACAAAAGATATTCAGTGTAAATATCTTCTTTCCCAACTAATACACTAGCAATTGATATTTGACAGATATCTAAATTTTTAGATATTTGACAGATATCTAAATTGAATATTATTTCATGATGAATTATGCATGTAATATTTGCACAGATTTTGCCAAGCTTGATAATTGGGTTGCATTTTTTTGTCACATGACTAAAGACTAAGCCTCAAGAATTAAATTACCTTTTATGGATACATTTTAGCTGATTTTCTATCTGCATTTTAGACAGAATGAGATATTGTCAGAACAAGTGGAAACCCATTAATGTCCTTTGAATGCTGTCTACATTGGCTGTTTTATAGAACAGTTCTATCTGAGAGGAGATTTTATGTTATAGAAGCAATTGCTGCCTCTGCTATGCTGTCTTGCTAAAGCTGTGTAGGGTTCCTCTTTCTTTTCTTCCAGCAACGTTCATTCCCTCTGATGAATATAGTGAATGGAAATTAGTAAAATCAGCATAGTTCTGGTTGGCAATCCAGTGGCATGCTGGGAAAATATTAGAATGATTAATCATGTACAGTAGTTTCTGTAAATTTTAGACACTGTTATCACTGGATATCATTCTGCAATTCTCAAAAAGGAAAATAGCATGAAAAAAATCATTGATTTTGAAAGATTTTCATAGATACATTTCTCCAATGTGTTCATTTTATGACAGATCATTTTCTATAATCCATTTATAAATGTACATGATTCAAGTCTACCACATCAAATTTCTCCATTATTATGAATTTGAATTAGGCATGATGTCTATGGAGATTCTCAGTCATCGAGTCATAGTTGCACCAAACATGCTTTTTCAAGAGGCAAATGGACTTTCTGGTTTTTCTTTGAAGATGTTTCTCTTCTCATCCAAGAAGCTTCTTTAGCTCTTACTTCCATTCCCCACCGGCCCAGTCAGAGCTGAAGAACTTCTTGGATGAGAAAAGAAATGTCTTCAAAGAAAAACTAGAAAGTCCAGTTGCCTCTTGAAAAAAACAACAAATTAGACATGGCTTATTTATGGAATTGCATGGGAGGTCTTCCATCAGGTTATCTTCAATCAAAACTATTGGCCTGAAAGAGAATGAATGACCTATCTTTCTTAATGATGACACCTCACCAGTTGATGTTGACCTGAACTAAGGTCACTCTAACTCTAGTCTATCTCAATCATCACATTACAACATTGTAACTGAATAGATGTGTGTTATAAGCATCTTAAGCCCATGTCACACTGCACCAACGGATGGAAAGAGGATGTAAAATGGAGAAAAACACTTGCCTTCCATTGGTTAACGTGATGTATCCATTCTGTACTCACTGCCTCCATTTTGCTTCCTCTCTATCCGTCCAGCATCCGTTGACTGACATTTCATCCGCTCAAAAAGTTTTGAGCTGCTCAAAACTTTCTGAGAGGAAAATGTATCCAACACGTCCATTCTGCATCTGCTAGGCATACGGGGAACATCCGTTCTGCATCCGTCATCATCCGTTACGCATCCGCTACATCCGCTAGGCATCCGCTGTGCATCCGTGCAACTTGCATCCGCTCCAGCGGTAAATGGACACAGGGAGGAAGTGGAACGGACACGTAACGGACGCGCATCGTTAGTAGCATGGACGGAGAAAGGATGAAAGTGGATACAGCTCGCAAAGAAAGCATTTAAAATGGAAAAAAACTTTCACAGAGGGGACCTACCTTGGATATTAAGGATGTCTAGGGGATGCCTAGAGGATGCAAAAGGACACATGGTGGAAAACCTATATTGCCTATAAAAAGGGGGAGCAACTCACCTGCATCTCACTTTCAGACCAGCAGACCAGCTGTGCAGAATCCTGCAGCCTTCATCTGCCTCTTGCTCTTCCACAGCATCCAGTCATGTCCACCATGGATCATAACACAGTCCTTTTGGTAGCCACCATCATTGTGCAACAGCGCGAAGCCATCTAAAGGCTCTTTCAACTCTACTACGGGAAGAAAAGGAGGCGGCCAAGAAGCAACTGGGTATGAAGATGGATTGGGAGAAGAGCAGAGTACAGACTGTACAACAAGCTGATGGTGGAGCTCAGGAACAAACACCCTCGTGCATTCCAGAACTTCATGAGGATGCCTCCAGCCATGTTTGATGAAGTTGTGGAGCAGCTGACACCCAGGTTGACCAAGCAGAGCACCAACTTCCGGCCCAGTCTGGACCCTGGGCTCAAGGTGGCACTGACTCTGTGCCACCTGGCCTCAGGGACCACCTACAGGAGCATGCAGTACAGCTGGAGGGTGCCACACAACACCATCAGCATTGTGGTCAGAGAAGTGGTGCAGGCCATCATCGAAGAATACCTGGAGGAGCTCCTCCAGTGCCCCTCTACTGAAGAAGGCTGGAAGAAAGTTGCAGAGCAGTGGTATCAGAGGTGGAACTTCCCACACACCGTTGGAGCCATAGATGGCAAGCACTTGGCCTGCAAAGCTCCAGCCAAGTCAGGGTCCACTTATTCCAACTCCAAGGGCTTCTTCAGAATCATCCTCTTCGCCATGGTCGATGCTGACTACAAGTTCATGTACATCGATGCTTCAGGCAATGGGTCAGCTTCAGATGCCCAGGTATACAATGCCAGTCACCTCAAGGAGGGGATGGAATGCAACCTCATCATGGGCTTCCCAGATCCAGACCCCCTGCCCAACGACACGCAAGATGTGCCTACTTCATCGTGTGTGATGAGGCCTTCTCCCTCAGAACCTACCTCATGAAGCCCTACACCTCCAGATGCCTCACCCGTGAAAAGAGGATCTTCAATTACAGGCTGTCCAGGGAAAGGCGGGTGGTGGAGAATGCCTTTGGCATCCTGGCCAACAGGTTCCAGGGACTTCTCACCACCATGCAGCATCGCCCAGAGACCGTGAGGAGGATTGTGGAAGCTTGCTGCATCCTGCACAATCTCATGCGCACCCGCTACCCAGTCTTGCAGAACAGGCTCGTGGACCTCCAGCAAGGCAATGGGGACATGGAGCCTGGGGAATGGAGGCAAGGGCAAAACCTGATAGACACTGAGGATGTGCAAGGCCCCAACAGAGCCTCACGTGAGGCGAAGAAGCAGCGCAACCTCCTGAAACACTGGTGCAACTCCCCAGCTGGAGCAGTGGAGTGGCAAGACAGGATGATAGATGATTAATGGATGCTTCCTTCAGCCTGTCTCATCACACTGATGAGATTGGGCCATGTATGTTGGGTGGGCCTACAATGAACAGGGCATTTAATAAAGAGTTGTGTTTATGTTGACATGTGTGGATCAATGATTACATTAGTATTCATAATGAAGGGCCATAGATGTGGCACCTGGGAGGGTGGACCATACAGTCCCACTATGCTTGCACTGGAGGTTTATCTATCCCCACAGCTATCTCAACCCATCCCACAGCTATCTCAACCCATCCCAAAGGTATCCCTGCCCATCCCACAGCTATCTTAACCCATCCCAAAGTTATCCCTGTCCATCCCACAGCTATCCTTACCCATCCCACAAGCATGCAAAGGCTTAAACCATTTCTAAAAGTTTCCACCAAGACTTTATTTACAAAAATAAATGAAGCAAGTGTGTGAAGCAAAGATAATCTTTATTAATATTTATTTAATATTGTAAAAGAAAAATGACCCAAGTCAAGTGTCCAAATAAAGTCTACAGGTAGCCACCCAGTCTCTGGCACTCTTCTCTGTCACTCAGAGGTGTGCCCAGTCTCAGTGGTGAAGGGTCCAGGTGCTGTGGAGGTGGCTGCTGCTGGAGTGCTGGTCTGAAGTGCCACTGGGGTGCCTGGCCCCGAGAGGAAAACAGGTGACAGTGTGTTGAGGAAGCTCCCACACAGCTGGCTCAGCCCCGTGATGTTGAGAGCTCCTTCCTCCATGCCATGGGGTTTCAGTCCCAATAACAATGACAGATGTACTGAGGCAGGGCTTGGCTGTGGGGTGGAGGAAGGAGCAGTGTACTGGGGCTGTCTGGTCTGCGGCTGGGTGAGGACTGGCATGGGTGGCATCAGTGGTGTGGGTGGAATTGGTGGCGTCGGTGGCATCGGTGGCATCAATGGAACCGGTGGGAACGGTGGCTTCCGATGAGTCTTTGCCTGGACTGGGAAGGGCTGCTGCCTGTGCTGCTTGACCTCCTGCTAGCCATAGCCCTGGTAGGTGAGGGCCTGTGGAAAGCCTTGGAATGGGAAGGACATCACCTGGGGTGGAGGAGCAGACCTGGACTGGGTGGGAGCAGGTTCATCTGGATCTAAAGGGTTGTGAAGCAGATCGGTGATCCGGTCCTTCACCACCTGGTACTGGGGTTCCGCCATGTCCGTGAGGGTCTGGTTGTGGCTCTGCTCCTCCTGCTGTCTGGCTCTCTGCCTTTCTGTGGAGGTGGAGCTGGGGGTGGATGCGGGTAGGACTGTGGTGGAAGTGCCGTATCCTTTCTCCCACTGTGCCAGGGAGTCCTCCACGTGCTCTGCCTTGGTTACAACAGCTGTCCGTGGCTCGCTCCACAGACACCTGCCTGGAGACAAGAGCTGACTCTCGGCCGGAAGAGGACTGGCTCTCAGCAGGCTGCCTGAGAGAGAGGGTTGTGAGAGGGGCTGCTCCTCGGTGGTGGATCTCACCCTCCAGGAAGCTGCACTTGGCCATGACATAGGTCTCTCTGTCCGTCAGCTTGACCGCGGCCTGGCCAGATTTCTTGAGGTGCAGCTTCCCGTACCAGGTGTGCATGTGCTTCCACCAGCCAAGGAGCACCTCCAAAGTGTAGCCCAGGCTCTCCGCCTTCTCTCTTCCAGCAGCCTGCTTCCTTTTGGTGTCCCTGTAGAGCCTGTGTCCCTTCTGCCATAGACACTCATTCTCTCTCAGCCACTCCATCACCTCATTCTCATGTTCCTCCTCGATGTTGTATTGCTTCCTCTCCTGTTCTCGCGTCTGCCTCTTCCTCCCTTTGGCAGGACCACATGGACCCTCATCAGAGGGGCTTCCAGATTGTAGGGGCTTCTCCTCCACACCACCAGCAGCAGCAGCACCAGAAGAATCATCATCATCATTAGCAGCAGCAGCAGCACCAGCAGGACCAGGATCATCATCAGCGGAGTAAGCACCAGCAGTGCCAGCAGGACCAGGAGCATGAGCAGGACCAGGAGCATGAGCAGGAACAGGAGCATGAGCAGGACCAGCAGGACCAGCAGGACCAGCAGGACGAGGAGCAGCTTCAGCAGTGTAAGCACCAGCAGAAGCACCACACCATAAGCAGCATCAGCAGCTCCTCCAGAAGCAGAAGCAGCAGAAGCACCACTGCCAGAAGCAGCATCAGCAGAGTAAGCATGAGCAGAAGCACCACCGCCATAACCAGCATCATCAGCTCCTCCAGAAGCAGAAGCAGCAGAAGCCCCAGCCCCAGAAGAGCGAGCCCGTGCCACAGAAGCCCCAGCAGAAGCAGAGTGAGGGCCAGGGGGTGGGAGGGTGGCCCTGTCCCTCTTGCCAGGGCTGGCAGCAGATGGCTGAGGCTTCCTCTTCTTCCCCATGGTTGTGGGGTTGCTGGCTGGCAGGCAGGCTGGCAGGCAGGCAGGCACAAAGGCTGGCAGCAAGGCTGGCAGGCAGGCTGGAAGGCAGGCTGGCAGCAAGGCTGTCAGGCAGGCAGACAGCAAGAGTGGCTGGGAGGCTGGCAGGGAGGCTGGCAGGGAGGCTGGAACACAGGCTGACAGGCAGGCAGACAGCAAGGCTGGCAGGGAGGCTGGCATGAAGGCTGGCAGGAAGGCTGGCAGGAAGGCAAGCAGCAAGGCTGGCAGGCAGGCATGCAGGCAGGGCAGGCTGGCAAGGCAGTTGATGTGTGTGGAAGCAGGTCTTTCCTCTGAATGGTGACCTGCTTGGGAGCTGCCTCCCTTTATATCTGCAGGGCTGATGCAATGCATCCTCCCCATATGCGCAGTGAACGCTAGGCATCCGCTAGGCATCTGCAAGGTTCTGCTAGGCTTCTGCTAGGCTTCTGCTAGGCTTCTGCTAGGCTTCTGCTAGGCTTCTCCTCTGCATCCGCTTCATCCGCTTGGCATCCGCTGTGCATCCGCTTCATCCACTCGGTGTCCGCTCTGCATCCACTCTTTCCGTTCTGTGTCCACTTTGCTGCGGCCCCCCAGAAGCCTTGCGGATGTGCCATCCGCTCCCATCCGCTTCCATCCGCTAGGCTTCTGTGGAGCATCCGCTTTCCATACGCCCTGCGTCCTCCCCCCATCCATTCCTTTCCGTGTTATCCACTCTGGTTATGCAAATTTTTGCCCCTTTTGAGAGCGGATAACAATGGATGCAACATTTTTCTCATCCGCTGTGTCCTTTTTACAAACGTTTTGCATCCGTCGGCCAGTGTGACAGGGCCTTTAATGTATATAGTGGTATCTAGGGGATAATTGAATTTTAACAGGAATTCTGTAGTTGGTCACTGTCAGGAACAAAATTTCTGAATGTTTACTGACTGGAGATTTCTTTCCATATACCAAAAAAATTTGTCCTGCAATAGGACTCATTTTCTAAGAGCATAGTAGATTTCTGCTGGAACAAATTAATTCTGGGTTAAAATTGTTTTACTATTTGACATGAAAAAGTTTACAATTGTCTTATCAACAATCCTGCTAAATACCAGTAAATTAATACGAATGGATACTTATGAATTCAGTGGACTTCCTTCCTTAATAGCAAATATTGAAAAAATAACTCCCAATCTGATAACCAAGAAATTCAGGTCCACTGAGGAGGGGAATAAAATGAGTATATATATAAAATCCACCCAGTTTGAGCTGTATTTTCTAAAAATGAAAAGCCACATCAGATATGGTACCAAATACATCACTGAATTACTACAATTCTCTGCTAAAGTTGTTGCTATAGACAGGACAATTTTCATCAGCAACATGCTGCAAGGTAAGAGGGTCTCTCCCCCTGCTATCGGCCTGGCAAACTCACCCACAATGGTAGCTATTATCCCCTGACAGCTAACACTTCAAATGACATATTTTACATCAGGTCCAATTGAGCCTTAAATCTACAATTGTTATATGTTGTTTTCCATTACCTTCATGGATGGCATGTGTAAAAATGAAAATTGAGATCTTCAACATTCTTCACAAGTGGTGTTCCATAAAATAAGTCACATTTTACACCTAAGTTCAAATGCTTTGATTTTTGCTCTTTAATTTTAATCCCTTAATGCTGAACCTGCCAGAAAAATGGAAAATATAACAACCATTTAAAACTCTAAGGAAGAAATCAGACAAGAACAGGTGTTCATTACCAATGTTATGGGGCTTTCTGGTTTTAACCTCCCTGCATAGAAAATAATTGTTGGTTATCAATTTTTCCATAATGCAAAAGTTCTACATTCAAACATCTTCTATGTGTAACACCAATACCACTCCATTCTCCAGTTCCATTCAGAAGAATGACTAGGTCTAATTCTCTTTAATAACAATTGCTAATTTGCTGCAAGGAAGGGACTATATTCTTTAGCAACCTTAGATTACAGTCTTTTGGGTTTTATTTTCTTCCTTTCTTTTTACCTATAAGCAAAATTATAAGATAGGGACTTTTTCTTTCTATTGCAAGTGTTTATCCCATGAGCTGTGAAGAGCATCCAGAAGTGGGAGGTGCTTCAGTCTCTTCTGGAAAGGCTGGGCTTAAAACTCCGGGATGCTCCTCCTCCTCCACAGAACACCTCCTCAGCGTCCCCCAGTTTTAGCTCAGCTTTCATGGTAAGAGGTTGTGCACTCCCTGACTGGAACGGTTTCTGATTCAGCTAGTCAAGATTCAGGTTTGCTCTTGGGTTAATTCGGCTTGTCAAATTTCCCCCCCAATTAATCTGGTGATTTCAAGGCTTGTGGCTCTATTAAGTTATCACCCCAATCAGTTGAGAGCAGCTCTTTGTGACTGGAGGAGCCTGCCACTTCACAGGCAATCTGAGATGGCCGCTTCAGGCAATTAGTCTGTCTAATTCCCTGATCGTCTTATCTTTGCAATCTTGCTGGAATGCTTGCAGCCACAGCTCACTTCTCCTTACAGGATCATTTGTCTGGCATTTTGGAGAGTCAGCACCAGCGGCTCATTAAACTGCTCAGGCATTTAACATCAGAGATTCTGCCTTCCTGCCTTTTTAAATGGCTGGCTTCAAGTTCACGCCTAAATATTACAGGCGCCATTCCCCACTGGTTTCCCTTCTTGCGGACTGGGGCAAGTAATTTCCCAGTCCACTTTCCTGGGATTATTTCTCTCTTAGCCTGCTGGCGTTGGATAAGCAGGCTAGTCCGAAACAGGAATTTTTGTTTTCCCTTCTCACAATTGCTTTTGGATCGTTACATTGGAGCGAAGCCTCAAGTGCCATTTTTGACAGGAAATGATCCATCCAGGCCCTGTATAGCTGGTTTCCCTTGTTGGGGACCAGGGATCCTGAATATATCTTGCTTGAAGCACTTGGGGGGTTTCCCTTGCTGGAGACCCTTAGATACTGTTTCCCATATATACGGCCTTATATATAGATATAGGCATATGTATATATATGTGTGTTTGTACATAGTTATATAGATATATATAGACTTACACTCCTGGAGAAGCGCCCTACTTTCAACCACAAGGATAGACCCCTGAGTACCCCAAAGTACAAATAGTAATAATAGTAATAATAGTAATAATAGTAATAATAGTAATGATAGTAATGATAGTAATGATAGTAATGATAGTAATGATAGTAATGATAGTAATGATAGTAATGATAGTAATAATAGTAATAATATTAAAGTTAGAGGCACAAAATTCAGTCCTCTACAATGGAAGGTGACAACATTTTCCACTCCAAGACAAATAAGTCCTGAGATAAGTCAGTGGGCCCCAAAAAGGCCTCTAAGGTGGTGGATAAGGATGCCCATAGATGGCACCAAGGCTTGAAAAAGCAGTGGCAGAAATGGGCCAGGGAGGCGGACAAGATGGCGATGACACAACAATCAGACCAGGGCCCAAGTACATTGTTGGATTTATCCACCCAGCCCAGACAGGCTATTTCTGGACAGCCTCCTGTAGGCATATCTCCTCCAATGAGCACTACCTGGTGAATCCCAGAGGCAACCTTCACCCCTACGGCCACCGGTTTAAGATAGGAGGAGGGATTACCTGAGACTATTCCCATTGAAATGAGACAATGGATGGAGATGGCCATACAAAAGGACATTGCAGCTGGAGTTCAGCAATCCATCCAGACCAGATACCTTTCGGCTACTTTGGAAGCGAGATCCCTGTCTGCTGAATCCTTTGCGCATATGGGACATCATCAAACTCAGGTATTTCCCAATATTCCTGACATACCAGCCCAGGGCCTTTGGGAGGAGGTGGAATTAGATGACCAGGATGTTCCCATGGAGGTGGGGTCAATCCATCAGATGGACTTGGGGTTGTAAGAGGCTGACCCACTAGAACGAGGAATTTCAGATTACGAAGGCCTCATTTCAGACCAACCTACCTTTTCTGGCCTTTTTCATCCACACCTCTTTAAATCCTTACTGTTTAAAGCAAAGAACACCACTAAACTAGGCACATCAAGCCCTCATCCATTGTCAACAGGGTCTCAGGACGAATCCGAGGATCTACTATTTTCAAAACCGGCTAATGAGGCAGAAAGTATTCCTGTCCCTCGTATGTTTGCTGAATTAATACAAAATCAATGGGCATCAGCAGCATCCTACCCAGCCCCAACAGGGTACGATAAACGATATTATAATTTGGCACCAGAGTTTTCAAATTTTCTTAAAATGCTGGAGGTGGATGAGCCCATTGTGGCACTGGCATCTTCTTCAACCTTTCCCAATGAGGCCGAGGAAGCCCTGAGACTGGAGGAAAAGACAGCAGAGTTGGCACTCTGTAGGGCGCATGCCTGGGCCATTAGGGCAGCTATAGCTGTGTCCTTTTTTACTCAGTCCTCCCTACGATGGATCTTCTACTTGAGGGATATATTGCTGACGTCAAATGTTAGAGCCCACCAGGACACTGCTAAGATTATTGCAGTGGCAGATTTCTCCACTGACACCACATTTAATGCAGTCAAATTCTTGTCTAGAGCCAAAGCATCCCATGTATCAGCACAGAGATTGCTATGGCTCAGATATTGGCAGATGGATACCAAGCATAAATGCAAGCTAGCATCAGCCCCAATATTGGGAAATAAATTATTTGGCAGTGTCTTGAAGCCCCTGCTTATTGAGAATAGAAATTAAGAAAAAAGTGCTTCCCCCTCTTTTTCGGAGGTCTGAAAACAGAACACCCCAGTCGTTTCGAAGGGGTTCGTTTTGGACCTACTATCAAGGTCCATACGTTCCCAGATCGCAAAGAAATACAGGCTGAAGACCCAGTTTTAGTCAGGATGGGTCAGAATCTTCTGACAGAGGTCAGCAGGGAGGCCAAAACAGAAGAAACCCCAGAGGTACCAGAGGCCGATTTTGCGTCGCCCTAAGTGAGTCCTTGACAGCAGCTCCAATTGGAGGGCAGCTAAAATTGTTTGCTGATCAATGGGACAGCTCCACCTCTGATGCTTGGGTCAGGGACTCTGTTAGGTTTGGTTTGGTGCTAGAGTTTCAATCCTCCCCCCTGAACTTTTTCATTAGGAGCCCTAGGTCCATGGATCCCATTAAGAGATGAGTTGATGCAGGAGGCTATCATTCATCTTCTGCATATTCGGGCCATTAGAGAGGTCCCATCTGAACAACGTGGTCAAGGCTGTTACTCTATTATTTGTGGCCCCAAAGAGTTCGGGGGGCTGGAGGTCAATTCTGGACCTCAAATGTCTGAACAGATCATTGGTTTATCGAAAATTCAAAATGACTCCTCTCCAGTCTATTCTGCTCAGCATCAAAGAGAATGATGTCCTGACCTTTATAGATCTGACAGAGGTTTATCTACATATACCAATTGGACCTGCTCACTACAAAAATCTTAGATTTTGCTATTGTGATCGGCATTATGAATGTATCGCCCTACCATTCGGCCTGGCTTTGGCCCCAGGACTTTTACCAAGGTCCTAGCGGCTTTGGCTGCCTCCCTCAGGATCAAATCTATTTGTTTACAATGTTATCTGGATGATATTTTAATTTTGTCATCTTCCAGACATCAAGAAAATTTGGATACCAAGATTACTCTGGAGACCCTTCAAGGTCATGGCTTTTCCATAAATTGGGATAAAAGCCATTTGATCCCTTCAACTAGGTTAGTTAATTTAGGAGCAGTGATAGATACCATGGAGGACATGGTTTTTCTCTCTCAGGACAGGTTCAATGGTATCCAGTCTTTGGCCAGAGAGATCAGAGCCTGAAAGAGAGTTTTTCCTGGCAGTTCTGTCTCAACTGTTAGGAAAACTGATTTCTTGTATTTCCATTGTGCCTTGGGCTTGATTCCATTCTCGAGATCTGCAATGGTTCCTGCTACTTTTCCAGTGATCTGGAAAAGCCACTTCCAATGTCCAGATAAAGGTACCACACAATGTTCTCCGATTGCTCCACTGGTGGTCAGAAAACACAATAAACAAGGGATGTCCTTTCAAGGAACCTTGCAGGGCAATGATCACAACTGATGCCAGCCTGGTAGGATGGGAAGCTCACTTCCAATCCCACACTGCACAGGGAATTTGGACTATTTCTGAACAATCACAAAGCATAAACCTGTTGGAGCTGCGAGCAGTTATCAGGTGTTACACAGTTTTCTACCCCTTTTCCAATCATGCCACATTCTGGTCTTGACAGACAACATCACAGCCAAGGCCCACGTAAACAGACAGGGGGGTACCCACTCCAAACTTCTGATGCTGGAGACGGCCAGGTTGTTCAAGTGGGCCGAGGCCAATCTGTTTTCGCTCAAGGCAAAGCACATAGCAGGGGCCTTAAACACACAAGCAGTTTGGCTCAGCAGGACCTTGATAGATCAGGAAGAGTGGCGCCTATACTCATCTCTCTTCCAGGAAGCAGTGTAGAGGTTTGGGCAACCAGTGATCAATCTATTTGCCTCTCCCCGCAATGCCCAATTTCCCTGGTATATTTCAAGGTACTCGACTCAGAGGGCGGAGGCTGTCAATACTCTGTGATGTCAGTGGCCTCCCAGACTTCTATATGCATTTCCTCCACTCCCTGTAATACCCAGGTTCCAGAAGTTATTGGAGGAACAAGCAGAACTGATATTGGTAGCCCCTTACTGGCCCAGGTGAACATGGTTCGCAGACTTGCAAGACCTGTCGAGAGAACAACCTTGGAAAATTCCACCATCAAGGGTTTCCCTCTTGCAAGGGCCAATACTTCACCCAGACCCACAATGGCTCAGCCTAGCCATATGGAAGTTGAGCAGAGCCGTTCAAGGACCCAACAGATTTCAGAGGATGCCATTGCCACCATACAAGAATCCAGATGGTCTTCAACAAATTGTATATATGAAGTCACGTGGTCCGCTTTCTGTCGCTGGTGCCAGGGGTCTAAGATTGACCCAACCGCCCCATCAATAGGACAATTATTGGACTTTTTACAGGAGGGGTTGACCAAGGGCTTATCTCAAAATACTTTACGCAGACAGGTGGCGGCCTTAGCCTTGGTGATATCCTGGGGTGACCTTCATTCCATAGCACACCATCCACATGTCCACAGCTTTCTTAGGGGTGCTGCAAATTTACGACCTCCTGTAATTCACCGCTATCCCACTTGGGAGCTCAACAAGGTGTTAACTGCACTTACAACTGGCCTTTTCGAGCCTTTAAGAACTGCTAGTCTCAAAGTCCTGACATATAAGGTTGTCTTCTTAATTGCGATCACATCAGCAAGGAGGATTTCCAAATTGGCAGCATTGTCAATGAGAAAGGACCTGTGTGTGTTTCATGCAGACAGAGTGGCTCTCAGACTGGATCCATCATTCACCCCTAAAGTAAATTCAGTCTTCCACAAAGCGCAGGAGTTGGTGCTTCCAAATTTTTGTCCGAAACCATCTCATAGACTGGAGCATCAATGGCATTGTCCTGACATTTGAAGGGCCTTCAGCATCTATCTAGACCACATGGTGGCATTTTGAAAATCTGAGGCTCTATTCCTATCCTTCAACCCATCCACTTTAGGACACAGGGTGTTGTCGATGACCATTGGTAGATGGTTGAGAGCCACCATAGCTAAAAGTTACGAATACCAGTCCATCTCAGTTCCTAAGGGCATTACAGCCCACTGAACAAGGAGTGCAGCAACATCAGCAGCATGGGCCACTCGGGCTTCCATAGACTAAATTTGCAGAGCGGCGACTTGGGCTTCACCATTGCCCTTTGTCAGAAATTATAAAATTGATGTCTATGCCTCAGCAGATGCTTCATTTGGCAGAAGAGTCCTGCAGAGGGTCCATAGAGTTTAGGAGTGGCTTTCAATCCAGACAGAGTCCCTCCCTCAGGACAGGCCAAGCTTTGGTATGTCCCACTTCTGGATGCTCTGTACAGCTCATGGGAGAAAGGGCGTTGATACTTACCTGATACGCCCATTCTCTGTGAGCTGTAAAGAGCATTTCTTTCTTTCATTTCTTTCCAGACCCACCCATTTCTTTCCATCTGGTGGGGTTCCATTCTGGTCAGGGATCTAGATTAGGTGATGAGTCCCGGACTTTGGCACTCAGTCTTTACAAAACTGGGGGACGCTAAGGAGGTGTCCCATGGAGGAGGAGGAGCATCCTGGAGTTTTAAGCCTAGCCTTTCCAGAAGAGACTGAAGCACCCCCCACTTCTGGATGCTCTTCACAGCTCACAGAGAATGGGCGTATCAGGTAAGTACCAACGCCCTTTCTAGCTCAATGTATTTTTAAATGTCCAGGAATCTGGAGTTTGTTATACTTTAATTCAATTAATATGAGATTCTCACTATATAGCACCTTAACAGTAATTTCCTTCCAAGTACTATTTTGAGAGTACATCTAAAATGTTGACAAATACTGTAGCGTGCTTTAGATCTCAACCCAATCTTCACAAATCTTCCAATACATATTCAACTAAATTGCAGATATTGCAAGGATGTTAATTCTGTTTGAAGAACAGCTACACAGCTACACCACGTATTCTGAGGGGTCCCTGATGCTCAACAAGTTTGATTGTTTTCTTGCAGATGTTTCATTACTCAAACTAGATAACATCATCAAAAAAACTATTCTTTTTGAGACTTTCCAGGTGAAATGGGAGGGAAAGACATTTACTAATCATTCTCACACTCTTTCTCACCTAACAACATTGGAAGGACAGATGGTTAGAAGAACTAAACAATTCTGCTGTAATTAAGACTTTGGAATACTGCATCCAGTTTTGTTACCAAAATGTTAAAAAATCTGTTGAAACTCTAGAAAGAGTACAGAGAAGAGCAAGAAAAATTATGTGGAAAGTGGAAACTAAAATATAGAAAGAATGAAGTGGGCATGTTTAGTTTAATGAAAAGAAGGACTGGGGGTGACATGATAGCAATGTTCCAATATCTAAGTGGTTTCTGCAAAGAAGATGGGGTCAACCTATTCTCCAAAGCACCAGAAGGTAAGACAAGAAGCAATGTATGGAAACTAATTTAGGAGAGAAGCAACCTAGAACTAAGGAGAAATTTTCTAAAAGAACAATTAATCAATGGAAAAACTTGCCTCCAGAAGTTGTGGGTGCTCCAACACTGGAAGATTTTAAGAAGAAATTGGATAACCAGTTCTCTTAAATAGTATAGGCCAGTAATGGCTAACATATTTTGGGTCCTATGCCAAAAATTGTGCTCTCACTTGCGCATGCTCTCTCACATGCCAGTACCCAGAAGGCAATGCACTCAGCCCTCCCCTTGCCCCTTTGCATGTGTGCGCAATCTCACCCACTGCCCCTTTACCTGCACTGCAGATGCACATGTCTCCCAGCTTATTTTTGGGCCCTTTTCAGCCTCCTAGAGGCTCAAGGGAAGCCTCTGTAGCCTTTGGAGGCTGAAAAATGGGCTTGTTTCATCACTTCTGGTATTTCCAGAAATACAGGAAGTGATGAAACAGGCCTGTTTTTCAGCTTCCAAAAGTGCAGAGGCTTTTCTCGAGCCTCTGGAGGTATGCTGGGAGGTATGTTCATGTTTAGTGAGGTAAGTTCACCTGGGGCTCGCATGCTCACACAAATGGCTCATGCCAAAGTTTCGCCATCATGGATATAGGCTCTCTTGCTTGAGCAGGGGGTTGGACTAGAAGACTTCCATGGTCCCTTCCAACTCTATTACTCCATCAAAGCAATATTTTCGAAATAGAAAACTGTCTTTCCACATTAAACTTTATGAGATGCATGCCAATTCAATTATTGTATCTTTAATTCACATTAAATACACAAATAGTGTTTCCCTATCAAACCTTCTGCTTTTATTTGCACAATGCACTGCAATATCATTATCATTGTCAGTTTCTCATTCATTCAAGTTTGGAAAGCAATGGGGTTCAACTGCTCAGAAGGATGAAATCCAATAACTAGCTGGACCAAAATGTAGAAAGTCATTGTTCCAGATTGGATCAAAAGGTATATATTTTAACTCAGCTTCATCTTTGTCTCATTGATAACACTGTTCAGTTGTGTTATGCTTCTTTATTTTTCTTTCATGGAACCATAATTAAATAAAAACATGTGCTAAATCAATTACAACAAGAACAATACATCTTTAATTGTTTTGTTTGCATGGTAATACAATCCAGTGATGATTATGTAGTCTTTTTAATGTGTGTATTAAACCTGATTTTGTTAATTTAAGATATTATGAAACCTTTCTGAAACATGTTTTGTAATATACTAGATTGAGCTTTGGTTCTGATTTTTCCTGAATCTGGAATAAAAATATAGTCTCTCTGAACATACAAAGAATTTAAGTAATTTCAGATCCGTATTAGACACAAAGCCATATGTCCTTTCACATTATAATCACTTTCTACCTTATACTATTATACTATACTCCCCTCCCTATTTGAAACTTAATGCAAGTCTCTGAAGTATTGCTATTTTTATATAATTGGTTTGCAGAAATCTTTGCTGATCTAATAAAAACCAACATGGGTCCTTCTACTATATCCCAATAGACTTTGTTTCATGCTGTATTAGATTAATGATAAATATAACATTATATTTGAATGAGCTTAAAGCTCAAGCACTCATCGTGTCTACTTATGCACTTTGTGAACTCTATTGTTCTTCTGTAAATCTCTCTTTCTTCAAAGTGAAATTGCCCTTACAAAAATTTCCATGCAGAATATATTAGTGCTGACCCTAAAAGTAAATGCATTAATTAGTAATGGATTGTTGTACTTCAGGAAATATTCCCTTTTCTGTGATGACAGCAATAAGAAAATGGAACTTACTGTTGAAAACCTTTATGCCATCTTCCTGCCCTGCTCATTGTGCAAGATATTTATTAGCTGTAATTTAATTGCTTTTTAGCTTTCCCATATATTTGTTGCAATACAGGGCAAAAGTCTTCACTAACTTCTGACTGTAACTATAGCAACGATGAAATCTAAACTCATTAGAATTTTTCTCATGAGGCTTGTACAAATGCAACTGTTACTTTAGGGAAAAATACTAAAAAATTGAACGGACTTCTATGTGTTATAAGAGAGCAACACATCTTTTGAAACAAAATACAAGTTTGTTTGAACAGTTAAAGAGGATGGGTAAGTCAACTCAAATTAGGTGCAGTCACTTGATTATTGACATATCACCAAGATGCTGTATTTATTCCCTTTTTCTTTCATATGCACACCCATTTTATTTATTTTCAGACTTGAATTGACCAGAACTTAATATATTTTATTTCATGTATACCTTATACGTTCAGTTTCACCCATATGTGGTATGGTTTTAAAATGATTCTTTTCCCTCCACCAGGACTGACAGTGTTTAAGAACAATCTTCCTTCACTCCCTTCCTCGCATGAACTCTATGGAAAGTGTCCCTGAGCACAGCAGTAGATCCTTAAAAGAAGCTCCATTGATAATAAGGGAGGCTACATGAAAATCTGGAAGAATGGAAGGAAGTGGAGTCTTTGGTATTCTTTGAGTTTGTTTTCTAACAGATGTTTCATTATCCAACTAGGTAACATCATCAGGCCTAACACTGATGATGTTACCTAGTTGGGTAATGAGAGGTGTGCAAGCAAACAACCAAACTCACAGAACACTGAGGACTCCACATTTCAACCCTGAGATGCAAACCATATAGGTGAAAAGTGGCATAACCATTATAAAGCCACCATTTAAATAAAAATGTTTAAAGACATTTTATACTTGGTCCCTTGGGTCCCATATCCAGCAGCCATGACTTGAATAAGAATACCATTCTTGTTGGCCTTGTCTCTGCAGCATAACAGTCCATGGGCATGATTGCTTGTGACAGTACTGCCTATGGACAATCCTGCCCATGGATTGCCCCACTGATGACAAATCATTATGTGGAGGACAGGACAAACACAATATAGAGGGAGATTGGTGAGATTAAATAATTCTTAAGTATTTGTCATTCCAAATTGATTTTCTGTGCTCACTCTCTGTAGTAACACACAGCCTCTCTAGAACAAGAACACAACAGAAAACATACTGTTTACCCTGCTGAGAAAGCTGTATGTTAAACTGTGAATATCTTAAAGCAGCTTGAGGAAAAATTAAGAAGTGTATTAAAGGAGAAATTGTATTGGAAATTTGATTCAATAAATCAGTGCAATTATTGTTGAAATACATCCTGTTGTGTTAGCCCCATTAGGACACAATGTTTTATCCCATTGGGATAAAACATCCTATATTGGCTTAAGTTCAATTGGTCCAACAATCCTATTATTCTGATTATAATAACCATAATTAGAAGCAGAATCTATTCTCTTTGACATATAGAAGTAGGTTTTCTGTTCGACAACAAAATCCAAATGGAAGACTGTTGCTCCATGTCTATGTGGCTGAGCCAAAGATTAAGGCTATGACTTTTGATACAGTAGATACTTTTACACGATGAACTATGAACCAAATGTGTATTTTGCATTTTGTATGCACATCCCCAGTGTCCCTTATTCAATCTGCTGTTGAAGGATCTCCCCTGGTACCCCATTCTCATTTGCCACAACTAGAACATTATCTTTAGCTACCTGAAAAAATGAGGTCAGAGATCAGTAAATTAGAATGATTATTAAAAAAAATCACAATACTCAGAATGGAATACAATAGATTAATATAGCTTTAAAAATTAACTCCCTCATTTCTTTCAGATGCCTTACTAAAAAGGACAAACAATAAGACAAACTATTTAGTGCTTAAAATGAGTGATTTAAAAAAAGTTCTGTTTAAAGGGAAAGTTGGCCAATAATAGGAAGAATATAACACCTAGCCAAGACCTAGATGAAAGGAGGCAATTATAAATTAGTTTAATAGTTTATTTATTTATTGTTTGTTTGTTTAAATTTGTTGGCACCTTGAGTTCAGTAGACTTTGGATGGTATAGAAAATAAGTGAAAGCATAAAAACAGCTAAATACATTGAATCACATGGACAGGCCAGATTAAAAGAATCTAATAGACAGCAAAAAGAACAAAATAAAACAGGAGCCATTGAACAAATTATAAACATCATCCCCAGGTTGGGGACCAAAGCCAGATTTTCAAGGCTTTCCAGAACATGGGAATGATCTTGCAATCCTAGCAGACAATCACTTAAATATGAGCCAGCATTGTACTACAACCACAAAAAAAGCCAAGGCAGTTCAGGGCTCCATTAATAAAGGGATAGGATCAGAGGTGGTATTCTGCAGGTTCTGACCAATTCTAGAGAACCAGTAGCAGAAATTTTGAGTAATTCAAAGAACCAGCAAATACCACCTCTGACTGGGGATTTTTCAGTATCCTTCCCCTGCCATGCCCTCCAAGCCACGCCCACAGAACTGGTAGTAAAAAAAACATTGAATCCCACCATAGAATCAAGATCACATGAATTATTAGTATCACTTTATAATTCCCTGGTAAAACCACACTTGGAATATTGAATGTATTTTGGTCTCCAAAATATAAAAAAGATGTTGAGACTCTAGAAAAAGTGACCAAGATGATTAGGGGATTGGAGGCTAAAACATATTAAAACCGTTGCTGGAATTGGGTATGTCTAGTTTGATGAAAAGGACTAAGGGTGAACATGATATTTAAGAGATTGCCACAAAGAAGAGGAAGTCAACCTATTCTCCAAAGAACCTGAAGGCAGGACAAGAAGTATAAAATATAAACTAATATAAACTAATCAAGGAAACAACCAATCTACAACTAAGAAGAAACTTCCCAAATGTTACAACAATTAATCAGTGGAACAACTTCCAGAAGTTGTGGGTGCTTCAACATTGGAGGGCTTGAAGTGAATTACATATCTCAGAGTTGGCTATCTGTCAGGACTCTGGCAGTTACTCCAATTAAATTATGAGCCTCGATCCACACTCCCAAAATTAAAAAAAGATTTATTTGAAGGTAACATCCTATGTCCAACATTTACCTGGGCGTAGCCAACTCTGAGATACATAATTCACTGTTACCCTTGATCCTGCTTTCCTCCCCACCCCTCTGGGTGTATCATCCAACAAAAAAATGTCCATAGCCAAGAGTCATCAATCATGCACTCCAATTAGATTTTTGTGTGACAGAAGCTTCAGTCATCTAATCAGTGTTTGAAGTAAATATGAATGGAATGTACTTTCAATTCCACACTGCCACCTGCTCTTTGAAACTCCCCTTCTTTCTGTTGTCAACTATAAAACGTGTAAACAAAATGTTTTATAAGTTGACATTGAGACTGACCACCATTTGTCTGAAATGGTATAGGGTCTCCTAGTTGAGTAGGAGTTGGACTAGAAGACTTCCAAGGTCCCTTTCAAATCTGTTATTCTGTTAACCCATCATTATCTCTGGGGATCCTATTACAGACTACAACAGACAAGTCATGTTTCTTTGGTCCCATAATATGGCAATGTATAATGGTGGAGACCTGGAATGTACCCAGTCTGCTGGAACATACTGGGTAGGCAGAAAACTGCATGGACATCTTCAAGAAGTCATTAGTAGATGACTTTGACTCAGAGATGGTTATAAGTCTTTGAAGCTAGTCTTCATTTATATTATATATTTATTTATGTACCCCATCTAGATGCATCCTGCTAGGACAGAAAATTTATTTTATTTACTAATATATTTAATTAATATGTCTCTTTTTAAACTGATCTTACTATTTTCCCATTTCAGCTACGTTCATTTTTTGAGTGTGGCCCTTCATGCACAGACTAAGAATGTCATTCTTAGCCTCCCCCCCTCAAATGGTACTTCTTTGTGGCTTACAGAAAACAATTTTGTAAGCTGTTAAACTCTCTTCCCAGTTAGTGATCCCTATTTATATGCCCACAAGGAAGACTTTTGAAGAGCCCAAGGCAGCATTCTTTCTTATGTGCTCCTCTCTATCTGCTTAAGTCATTACGATGACTTGATATGAGGAGGTAAACTACCAGTGTTTCTGTTTTTCAAAATCAGGTCATCTTTGAGAAGGGTGAAATGGCCCTAGAACCCTTTAAAAATATTCTGATACTTAGAAAGGGAACAAATAATGTTCTTTAAGCTTTATCAGTACCTGTGTTTAAAAGAGGGGGAGAGAGAAAAGAAAGGGCGAGATTATTTATCTTCTAAGAAACCGTCTGTTTTATTGGTAAAAATATACAAGCAGTTAGAATCACTTTTCTCTTTATCACAAAAAACATATGATTATATGTTTTATCCAAGGCTACATTTTTTTCCTTCTCTGTTTTAATCCATAGTGTCAGTTATTACATTTTTCTGTTTGTGATGCACTTGTTCTGCTTCAGCGTTTTTTCAACAAGATGTCTTTTTGACAGTAAATTGTATTGTTTTAGAAGTTAAACAATAATTTCACTGGTACATATTCTTTAAAGTTATAATATTTCCAGCATTCATGTACAATATTGCCAAATAATAATTGCACTAAACACCAAATCAGCATCTATTTTTCCTATTTTAACTTCTTCTGACTTTGCTTTTGTTACTCTGGAATCAAGTCATGTTCTTTCAAATTGGGATATTCTTGATTTCTTTACTGCTTGATGGGGTGAGTACTGATTTAAATATATTTGGATGCCTTTTAAATTCACCAAATCAGTTATTGTTTTGTTTATGAGCATTTTTTTAAAGTGCTGAATATTGTTGGCTGGCTGCTCAGAAAAACCTCAGGTCATCCAAGTTTTCTATATAAGGTCAATATCAATGCTACAAAAATTGTAAAAGGATATAAAGTTTCACAAAATATCCGAAGCAATGCTTTGGGAACTTTGTTTAAAAAAATAAATGCATTCATTAGAAAAATGCTAAAGGAATTATAATGGAAAATTCTAATGATCTAAACTCCACTGGTTATAGTGTTTGGTTTCAACAGACAACAGAGCTGTCCTTGTGCATACTATCCCTTAATTCTGAGTAAGATTGATCTTAAAATGTGACCAAAAGGAAGAAGGGCTACATTGACTATTTATTATTCTTTATGCCATGGTCTCCTGCTTCCTGGAGAGACATGGGACAGTGGAAAAGTGGTAACAGGGTTAAGGAGGAACAACTCCTTCATTCATTGCCAGTTTTGGGAGGGATGGGTGTGCAAGTGTGTCCATTACTGGATAAGAAGATAGTTAGATAAGCAAGCAGTTTTGACAGGGGTAAAACAGATAACAATATTCAAGTTAGAATAACAACAGTGTACATCCTATCTAAAGGTGTTATACATATATATTGTACATATTTTCAAGAGTATAAAAGGGAAGGGCAAGTAGTCTTCTGGCCATTAGTGTGCTAACAATGATTGCCTTTTAGAAATTAGTTATAACTAATTGACTGCATCTGGATGGTAGCTATGGTTCCTTAAGCCCATGTCCCACTGCACCAACGGATGCAAAGAGGATGTAAAATGGACAAAAAGCTTGCCATCCATTAAAAAACGCGATGCATCCATTGTGTACTAATTGCATACGTGTTTCATACGCTCTATCCGTCGAGCATCCTTCCACTGAGATTTCATTCACACAAGACGTTTTGAGCTGCACAAAACTTTTTGAGCGGATGAACTTTCCATCGCGTACGATGTACATCCACGACATATACGGGCAACAAACTTTCTATGTCCATAATCATCTGTTAAACGTCCACTGAATCCTCTCAGCATCCTCTGGACATCCCCTCAACTCACATCCACTCCAGCTGAAAAAGGAAAGAGGGAGGAAACAAAAGGTACACGGAATGTCCACACAGCGTTAGTAGCACGGAAATAGAAAGGATGTAAGCAGATACATCTCGTATATAAAGTATTAAAACGGACAAAATATTTGTATCTGGGATGTATCTCAGATATTTAGGATGTCTGGAGTATGTCTAGAGTATGTGGAAGGACACCTAACGGAAAACCGATATTTCCAATAAAAAGGGGGAGGAAATCTCAGTACGAGTCCAGCAGCCGTGGTGTACAGACCTCTTCACCCTTGGTCTTGCTCTTCCACATCATCCATTGTTCTCCACCATGGATCATAACACGGTCCTTATGGTAGCTGCGATCATTCAGCACCAGAACCAAGCCCTGTTCAGGCTGTTTCACCTTTTCCACACAAGGAGAAGAAGGAGACATTCAAGAGCTGTGTGGGTCCGAGAATGGATCGGGAGAAGAATGGAGTCTGGACTGTATGACAAGCTGATGGTGGAGCTGAGGAATGAAGACACTCATGCATTCCAGCACTTCATGAGGATGCCACCAGCCATGTTTGACGAAATTGTAAAGCATCTGAGACCCAGGTTGACCAAGCCAAGCACCAACTTCCATCGCAACCTGGATCCTGGACTGAAGGTGGCACTGACTCTGTGGCACCTGGCCTCTGGAACCACATACAGAAACATGCAGTATGCCTGGGGGGTGCCACACAACACCATCAGCAAAGTGGTCAGAGAAGTGGTGCAAGCCATCATCGAAGAATACATGGAGGAGCTCCTCCATTGTCTCACCACTGAAGAAGGCTGGAGGAAAGTTGCAGAACAGTGGTATCAGAGGTGGAACATTCCCCACACCATTGGAGCCATAGATGGGAAGCACGTGGCCTGCAAAGCTCCAGCCAACTCAGGGTCCTCAGGGTCCTATTACAACTACAAGGGCTTCTTCAGCATCATCCTCTTTGCCATGGTTGATGCTGACTACAGGTTCATGTACATCGATGCTTCAGGCAAAGGGTCAGCTTCAGATAGCCAAGTATACAACGCCAGTGACCTCAAGGATGGGCTGGAACACAACCTCATCATGGGTTTTCCAGATCCAGACCCCCTACCCAATGACACACAAGATGTGCCCTACTTCATCATGGGTGATGATGCCTTCTCCCTCAGAACCAACCTCATGAAGCCCTACAGTTCAAGATACCTCAACCCTGAAGGGAGGATCTTCAACTACAGGCTGTCCAGGACAAGATGGGTGGTGGACAATGCCTTTGGCATCCTGGCCAACAGGTTCCAGGTACTTCTCACCACCATGCAGCATCACCCAGGGACTGTGAGGACATTGTGGAAGTTTGCTGCATCCTGCACAATCTCATGCGCACCCGCTATACAGTGTTGCAGAACAGACTTGTGGACCATCAACAAGGGAATGGGGACATGGAGCCTGGTGAATGGAGGCAAGGATTAAACCTGATAGACACTGTGGATGTACAAGGCCCCAACAGAGCTTCACGTGAAGGGAAGAAGCAGCACAACCTACTGAGACACTGGTGCAACTCCCTAGCTGGAGCAGTGGAGTGGTAAGACAGGATGATAGATGGTTAATGGATGCTTCCTTGAGCCTGTCTCATAACACTGATGAGATTGTGCCATGTATGTTGAGTGGCCCGACAATGAATAGGGCATTAATAAAGAGCTTGGTTTATTTTGAAATGTGTTGATCAATGAATAAATTGTTATTGATAAAAAAAAGCCATAAGTGTGGCAGCTGGGAGGGTGGACCATACAGTCCCACTATGCTTGAACTGGAGGTTTATCTATCCCACAGCTAACCTTACCTATCCCACAAATATTCTTACCTATCCCACAACTATCCTTACCCATCCCACAACTATTCTTACCCATCCCACAAGCATGCAAAGGCTTAACCATTTTTTCAAAGTTTTCACCAACACTTTATTAAGTTTAAAAAAATGAACCCAATGTGTGAAGCAAAGATAACCTTTATTAATAACTGTCTTAAGTAAACTGTATGACTACTAAAAAAGCAAAAAGAACCAAGTAAAGTTTCTTAAGCAAAGATAAAGTGAACAAGTAACAACTCAGTCTCTGGCACTATTCTCCATCACTCTGAGGCATGTCCATGGTCTCAGCTGTTAAGTGGGCAGGGACTGTGGAGGTGGCTGTGGCTGGAGTGCTGGTCTGTGGCACCATTGGGGTGATTGGCCCCGAGAGCACAACAGGGGATGGTGTGTTCAGGAAGCTCTCAGAGAGCTGACACAGTCCCGTGAGGTTGAGAGGCCCTTCATCAAGGACCTGGGATGTCAGGCCCAAGACTGATGACAGATTGTCCGTTGACGGGCTTGGCTGTGGGGTGGAGGAAGGAGGATTGTAGTGGGGCTGTCTGGTCTGCATCTGGGCGAGGTGAGGTGTCTGTGGCGTGCGATGAACCCGGGCCTGGACTGGGAAGGTCTGCCTTTGGTGTGGGTAGTCCTGGTACTCATAGCCTTGGTAGGTGAGGGGCTGTTGAAAGCCATGGAAGGGCTGTGACATCACCTGGGGTGGTGGAGCAGACCTGGACTGGGTAGGAGCAGGTTCAGCTGGGCCTGGAGGGTTGTGCAGAAGTGCTGTTATCTTCTCCTTCATCACCTGGTACTGGGCCTTGGGCAGGTCCATGAGGGTCTGGCTCACGTAGGTGATGAAGGGCTTCCGGTTCATGGGTGGTATGTCACTGTGGACCAGCTGAGAGAGAAGATCTGTGCTGGTCTTGATGGTGTGCCTGATCTCCAACAGGACAGTGTGGCTCTGGCCCTCCAGTCTGCCTCTCTGCCTGCATCCTGTGGAGCTGGGGGTGGGGGGTGGGGGTGGGTTGGTCTCTGGTGGCTGCCACTTCTTGCTCCATTTATGACAGGGGATCCTCCATGTCCTCCAGCATGGGGAGTGCAGCTATCGGGGGGGTCTCTGCCGTGGGGCCCTCCGAAGACACCTGCCTGGACAGTGTAGCTGTCTCCTGGCTGGAAGAGGACTGGCTGTCTCTGGGCTGTCTGAGGGAGAGGGTTGTCAGAGGGGCTGCTCCTCAGTGGTGGATCTCACCCTCCAGGAAGCTGCACTTGGCCATGATGTACATTTCCCGGTCAGTGAGCTTGACAGCGGCCTGCCCAGATTTCTTCAGGTGCAGCTTGCCATACCAGGTGTGCATGTGCTTCCACCATCCCAGGAGTTCATCTGCAGTGTAGCCCAGGCTCTCTGCATTGTCTCTCCAAGCTGCCTGTTTTTTCTTGGTGTCACGACAGAGTCTGTGGCCCTTTCTCCAGAGGTACTCGTTCTCCCTCAGCCATTCCAGCACCTCCTCCTCATGGTCCTTGGAAATGGAGTACTGTTTCCTCTCTCCCTTCTCCTTCCCTTGCCTCTTCCTCCCTCTGGCCGGGGCTTCAGCAGCAGGGCCTTCAGGGGCTTGAGCAGCAGGGCTTTGAGGGCCTAGGTCGTGGTCCACCACAGCAGCAGCAGCAGGAGAAGCACCAGCAGCAGCACCAGCAGCAGGAGAAGCACCACCAGCAGCAACACTAGCAGCACCAGCAGCATCAGCAGCTTCAGAGTCAGTGCCAGGGGGTGGGATGGTGGTTCTGTCCTTCTTGCCAGGGCTGGCAGGAGTAGGCACGGGCTTTCTCTTCTTCCCTGACTGATGAACCATGGTGTTATTCGAAGATGTCTGTGGCAGCATTTCCTCTGAATGCTGACTGCTTGCGAGCTGCATCCTTTTATATCTGCGGAGCTGGTGCAATTCATCCTCCCCGCATGCGCAGTGAATGCTTTGCATCCGCTATGCATCCGCTATGCATCCGCTTTGCTTCCTATAGGCATCTGTGATGCATCTGCATCATCCGCTATGCATCTGCTTTTTCCGCTATGTGTCCGCTTCGCAATTCTCCCCCGGAAGCCCTTCGGATGTGTAATCTGCTTCCATCCGCTGTCATCTGCTAGGCTTCCTACGAACATCTGTTTAACATCCCCGCTACATACTATCCCCGTCCGTTCCTTTCCATTCTTTTCAATTCTGTTTGTGCAAATTTGGGGCACTTTTTGGAGCAGATAACAATGGATGGAGCCACCCCAAAATTTTGCTTGTCTGCTGTGTCCTTTTTGCATACGTTTTGCATCCGTCGGCCAGTGGGACCTAGCCTTTGAGAAATTCAATTGTTATCACAATTAGTGTCTGTACTTGAGGTTGGAAAAACAATCATTAAAAAAAAAACTTCCATTTTGAAAAAGGGACCAAGGAGAAATACAAGATATTGTGTTCCAAGTCCATCCTAGGGATTATTTTCCTTAAAAGATCTTATTGTCCAGCAGACTTTAATTAGATCTCTTTCTTGTGTCCTCAAAAGAAGGGGAAAAAACAGTTTAGAAGAAAAAATCATTTGGGAAAATCACTTATATCTAATAGTCCATTATTTTAACTCTCTTATATTAACTCTCTTCAGCCAGCATGTTATGCTATCTATCTGTGTTATAAATAGGTCACTTGGCTTATCAGACTAGGAACACAATTTAAGGTCAATCAAGACTTTGCTGTATTCCCCTCCCCCCCCCCCCCACACACAGAGCAATAACAACCTGCCCCCCCCCCCTTCTTTATCTGTCCTGTATTGCAGGCAAGATTTCTAGATATTTTTGGCTTTCTTGGAAGTTCTATTTGAACTAGAATTTGATGTGGACATATATTTTAGCAGACCTGTACGCACCCAGCTTTCTTTCTGTCTTTTCATTCTTGCTCAAATAAATTTGTGAACATGGATTCCTAAAAATATCTTTTGATTACTTTTGCTTCCTTTGTGTCAATCTCTTAGTGCATATTTGTAGTTTCAACTCTAGCCCTTTTGTCCATGATAGTATATTTTCTCATGTGAAAAAGTTACCTCTGACTCCATTGGCTTCTAAAATTCCTTGGGAGGCCTTTTCTGTTTTGGCAGCCCATTGGACAAGTGTTATTACTGCTCTGTTACAGAACTCTCACTCTGAATTTCTCCCATTCAGCTATCTCCTTTGTTCCTTTTTCTCTGACTGGAGAGTTCCATCTAAATGCTATTAAAGGAACCTGGTCACTGTTGTCTTTCTCTTCGGACTCTCCTTTCTTAGTGATGAAGTTGGTAGTAATTCAGAAGTAACAATGAAGAACACTGAGTTCCCCTTGAAATTGCTTGCACAATGTGTATTTGATATTTTCTCTCAAGTACTTTAAATCCCTGACCAAAATTTCCAATGATTGTTCAACATTTGTTCAGTATTATTTTTCTGTAGAAATTGGGAGACTGATAGTCAGCTTTATATTACCAAAGGGCAGTGGACTGAAAATTCAGTCAGTGTTCTCTGGTCTTTTCTTCTTTTGAATTAAAGTATTTATTAGTCTAACAAAACAACAAAACATGCTGTGTTGAATCTTCCATTTCCTTCCCATTTGTTCCAGTTATTTATGCAGAGCAGGTTAATATGAAAATAGAAGTAAGAGGAAAAAAAGGATGAATAAGAATAAATGCCAGTATTATTTGATTACATATATGTGTAGCAATGAATATATTTTCAATGCCATTGACATGTTCACCATGGGCGAGGGCTCTCTTCCTATGAGCTATCAGTTTTTAGGACTTGTGAACACATGATCTGGATTGATGCTTCTAGCCAAAGCTTCTGCAACATTTCTTGAAATGTTTCTGTCACAATGGTATAATTTTATCTAATTTTATTAGGTAACCCAACATTTCCCTCTCCTCTCCTATAAAATTCCAAAGCAAATAATTCTAATATTATATCAGTCAGTGAATCATCAGTCATTTAGTGGTCTCCAATCCTGGGCCAATCTATGGATCAGTATTTTTTGTACTTCTATGTCTGGCACTGCTTCCTTTAGAGCCACCATGGTTATTCTGGTGTCATTCTTTATAGTATCCAGCCAGTACATACTAGGGCAGCCCTTTCTCCTTTTTCCACTGATCATTCTCAGCATGATTGACTTTTCAAGTGAACCAGCTCTGATGACATGACAAAAGTATGACAACCTCTATTGGATAATCTTGACTTCAAGTGATATTTTTGATGAAGTTCAGTCTAGGACTTGTTTGTTATTTTTGCAGTTCATGGAATAGCTCCAGCTCTGTAGTTTAAAGGCATCTACATTTCTCCTATCTGACTTTCTCAGAGCCCACGTTTTGCATAATATAAAAAATATAATCGTATAGTATAGTATAGTATAGCATAGCATAGCATAGCATAGCATAGCATAGCATAGCATAGCATAGCATAG
>BLBF01000003.1:28537308-28557077 GCA_015471245.1 Laticauda colubrina | reverse complement strand
AGCATAGCATAGCATAGCATAGCATAGCATAGCATAGCATAGCATAGTATAGCATAGTATAGTATAGTATAATATTATCCATGATTTGACACAGCATTTAGTATTACCTTTACTAACATAAAATTAAAGTTCCTAAATCAGGATGTCCCACCTTTGATCTATGGAACATGTTCAGGATCTGGAATTATATCTATGATTTTCTGTTTTTAGAAAATAAAATAACATAGGTGTGTTAAAATAGGCTTAGCAATGCTCCTGTTAATTACAACAAAAACAAAACCCTTAATGATGTTTAGAAAGACCCATGAATACTAAGGAAAAGTGGATGATGTAGATTAAAAACAGATGCTTTGGACTTTCTAGTTCATTAATCATCATAACAGAAATCTTGTTGAACAAAAACAGAGGCATCAAATACTGACAGCTTCATCAGATAACTGTGCATCAATATTTACCATCAGAAAATGTTGATTGGCAGATTGAGGTTCATTGTACATGTTATTTGGTTTGTGGCAAAATACTGTTCTTTCCCTTAATTTACAGAGACATGATTTCTTAAATTTGCCTTTTAAAGGTCATGATATGGTGCCCTCAGTAAAACTATTGGAAAATTTAGTATTGGAATGAAAGGCATTTTACAGTATTTATTCACTTGCTGCTTTTTTGGTTGCTGCATCTTGAAATCTGAAATTGCCACTGGATTTTAACACATTGGGTGTTGCTTGACATACTTTGGTGATTAGTGGTTATTTGTGGTGATTAGTTTAGTTAAATTACTTTCAAAATAATCCATGGCTCCTAAAGGCAGTACAGTTCTGTGGTTTAAGAACCAGGGAGAATCCATTTTCAACCATGGATCTACTGAATAGTTTTTGATCAGGAATCTTTTTTCAGTCTAGTATATCTCTCGGGGATATTGTTACAGAGTTAAACTAAAGAGAGATCCTTGTGGAAACTGCTTTTTCCTAGAATAAATTGGAATGTAAAGCAAATTAATAAACACAAATAATAAATACTATTTAAAGCAAGGGATGGTATCTGATTATAGATTTTGTTTTCCAACACGGGTACATAAGAAATGAGAACAATTCTGATATGAAATTACCTGATTCACAATTCTCAAAATGCTATGTCACTCATTAAGTAGGTAAAATTTCTCAAAGCTCTCCAGAGAAACCTATGCATGCATTTTAATGTATGGATTTGTATACTTGAATGGAAGCCATTGCATGTAGCTGTCAGATTAAAAGATTCCAAGGAAACACTACTGAATGGGACCAACTCCCCTCTTGCTTGTTGAAGCAACACTTTCAAAAATGCATAAATGCAGCTGGATTCATTCTATAAGATATAGGAGCTAATTTTATTTTCTTCTTGGTTAGTTTTATATTCCTGTCAAGAACTCAAGATGAATGCATAGGACTTGCTTCTCCAGTTGGACAGAAAGAGAGACAGAAAGATGGAAAGACTGATAGACACAAATTGTCCAATCAGTTCCATAATTCAAAGTATAGCTGACCTGGATCTCCCTGGTCATGAGTATGATATGTATCAAACTCTCTGATGGGATTCACTGTTTTTAATATTGAATTGTTTTTATGAAATCTATATTTCAATTGGAGAAAATGTAGTTTGGGATGAAACAATCTCTGAGTTCACTGTTTGCTTGCAGAAATTTAATTAGCCAACAAGATAATTTCAGTACTAATGAGTGTGGGGGTTTGTTCCATGTTTTTATACAGTAGCCTGTCCCACTAGGGTTGGTGAGAGAGGATGGTTTTCTCTTTTGGAGTTCCTTGCTTGGAGTATTGTTTTCTGCTTGATTCTTTATCTAATATTAACCCTTGTTTTCCTGAGTGTGAGTTGCTGGAGATAATATGTTCTGGTCATTTTGCTTTCTTAGCTTTTTATTGTCTCTTTTGAGTTGTGTTTATGGGTGATTTGTTTGAATGTCAAACTTCAATGAATTCTCTAGCCTTTTTAACTAGGGAATATATTTCACCTTTATGCTTGTAAAAGCTTCTAAAAGCTCTCAAAGGAGAAATCAATAATTAAAACAAAATTGAAAATGTAGAACGCAAAGAGAAAACAGTCCCATGTAAAGTTAAAACCAGTATCATTCAAATCAATGAAAAATTAAAGCTCTTTCTTATTTTGCTAGTTTCCTAAATTCTGGAAAAGTTGGAAATGTGCATTGCAATTAACTTAAAGAATTCATTGTTATGGAACCTTATAAGGCAAGGACTTGTCTGTTTCTTAGAGGTCAAGCTTCTGACAAGTAAGAACATCTTCAGAAAAGCTTATCTTTCTGATCAGGGATCAGTCTTTTAGACCATAACCTGTTTAGGTTTTTAGATATCAACATCAGTGGTGGGATTCAATTTTTTTTTACTTCTGGTTCTGTGAGTGTGACTTAGTGGGCATGGCATGGCAGGGCATGGTCAGCATGGCAAGGGAAGGATTCTGCAAAATCCCCATTCCCTCTCCACTCCTGGGGAAGTGGATTCTGCAAAATCCCATTCCCTCCCCAGCCCACTAACCTGCTTTCCAGCTCCGTTCTCCTATGCAGGGCAACATAAGAAGACCCAGCAGGTCAGCTGGGATTTGAGAGGCAGAGAATAGATGGAGGCAGGCCAGTCAGAGGTAATATTTGCCGGTTCTCTGAACTACTCAAAATTTCCACTATTGGTTCTCCAGAACTGGTCAGAACCAGCTGATCAACATCAACATCTTCCGTTATAACTGGAAGATTTTTGGTTATCAGAACACCTCTTTCAATATAGAAATCATATGATCTCTGTAGTCTATGCTTCTTAGCAGCCTGCTTCCATATTTTAGACCAATTGCAATTTCTGGTCATTTTACAAGAATGTGTGTATGTTTGGACAGTTTTGAATGAGTGAATCACTCTACTTATTCTATCAAATATTGTTGTTTTAAGGATAAAACAATAACATACAGTCACTGAGCTTTTAGAGGAAGAGTTTGATATACTATTTGTATAATTGATGGGATCTAAAGTTTGTATAACTCTATGAGGCCTAGCATGTTAAGGATGCTAATAAGACATTCCTCAGAATATTATGCTTGCTCTTCATGTATTATGAAGCATTTTCTGGAAATCTTTGTGGCTTAAAGTATAATAGAAAGAATATCCTTGTTAGTTCATTTTCTGCAATTCAGATACATAGCAATTCTGGATACATAGTGTTCCGTCTGGAAAAGAAGCGCGTGAGACCGGGTTCCAACTAACAACTCTTTATTCGGTTAACAGCAACAGTAACGGAACATTGGCTCAAGCCACGGCAGCCCTTTATATAGAGGCTTGCCTGCCGGCTTGTAGCCAATGACATTAATTTAATCTTGCTGCCTTTGAGCGGCTTCTTGGATTGGTTCCTAATGAACCAATCCACTACTGGCCTTTTTGGCCAATCAGAATTGATTACTTGGAACCTTCCAAGTTATACAGAACACATTAGCAAAGCTTTAATTAATATCATTGGTGTCTTCTCATCAGTATGCACATCTCTAGCCCACCATAGTTAAATTCATCCCTTGAATATCCAAAATGAAAGTCTAGTTAAAAAAAAAGGAAAATAAATAAAATACAGTAAACTTATGCAGACTTCATGCAACTATTATTCTAAAAGTAAACATTTTAGTTCTAAACAAGGATCCTTGGCTTTACTTGTCTTTTGATATCTACATGCCCAGCCAATTAGTTGCATTATGAGACAACTCAAACTATGACCACAAATGTACAAAAAGAGGAATGTCAGGAGGGTCATCTAACCACAACAGCTGAACCAAACTCTACATGTCAAACGCTCCCCTGAGTGATCTTGAAACAAATTGCTGGCAAAAGGCAATTTGCATGGCACACAAAGATAAAATGCAGTTTAGCAGATTAACAAAGGTAAAGGTATTGAACAAATGGTGTTCTTTAACTTGAAACTGCTTTATTTAAGTGTATCATAATTGGATCAGTAAAGCAGAACAAATGACAGAATACTTCTCCTATATATTAAAAGTATGGTAGGCAATAAGGCTCCTGTCAGCCCTTTGAGATATGTAAGGTCAAGAAACAGGCATGGTTGGTATTCAGGAATGCTCTTGATCTATACATTTAAGGGCTAGAAAAATCAAGGACCCTGTAGAATAATTATTTAAATTAAATGTATTATAATTATCTTTGCTGAATATTTTTAGGTAGAGTAATACTTTGAGATAAACTCTCAAGTCCTAAGTCAAACACACATACAAATATTGCAAAGAGATGGTTTGTTTTTTCTTTACTAAATAGAGCTTGCAACCATACATGCGTATAGTAAAGAGACAATTTCCCCCAAAATTTTATTTGCTTTATTTATTCATTTATTGGCTACTCATCTTGGTTCAGGGTAACTGTTCAGCATGTTTGGCTTATAAGAAGAGGTGGGATTCTTCCAATTCAGACTGGTTTGGGAGAACCCCTTGCTCTGAAGATCAGCTGGCAGCAAACTGGTTCACTGTGATGATTATGTGGGCCCACCTGCCCACTCCTGTTCTTTCCTGTGGTTTATTTCCTTTTATTAGCACAAAGCTGATTTACATGGCAGAGCAGTTTGCCATGCCTGTTTCATTCACAGGGACTCTTGTAGAAGGTAAGTATTAGAGCTTTTTAAAATGTGGACCACGTGCGTGAAGCGTGCAAAGCATGCAATCACCAAACCCGTTGTTATACTGATGGAATCACACCCCTGCCTATAAGAGTATGCTGAATCTTCCGCCTTTTCAGGTTCAAAGTCAGAGTTGTCAGGTTCACAAGTCAAGGAAATGGGAGTTTATGGGCAGTTATTGTCTTTTTTATTGATTTATCAAAATATAAAATGCAAAGAAAAATTCAAAAAGGTAATGGAAGACTAGGATACAGAGTGGGAAAATGGAATAAAGAGGGAAAAGGAAAGAAAAAAACAACAACTTCCAACTCTCTTTAGCACAGTCGAAGATAACAACATTACAACTGCAACATTTTACTTTTACACAATGGTACATATAAGCCATTTCTATAACAATAAACCTATCTAATTAGCAAAAACAAAATCGAAGTTTTATTTATTTTTCATTGCAAGCCCAAAATCAGGAAGCAATTTCAAAATAGAAACAAGGTTAGATATGTTCTCTTCTTTGGATAAAATAATTGATTTGACCATCTCTACTTCTCTTTGTGGGGAATAATATGTGCTTCTGTTAACTTATTAATCTTTATCATAATTTACATTATGAGAATCCTCTATATTATTTCAATTTTGTTAACCTTATAGAGAGAAATCACTTTTTCTAGTTTTGATATTTTACTAACTTTAAAAATAATTCAAGAATTATATATAAAAGGGGGGAAATCCCTTCATTTTGAACCCAGAACCGCAAACACAAAACTACATTACAGCTTTCATTCAATATAAGTCCAATTAACTCCAATTAACTCACTGAATTATAAATCTCTTGCTTAAGTTTATCCCCATGGAGTAATTTTTCTTGTCTTATTTTCAAATTTAATCAATAGTATTTTACAAACTTTGGGAATTATTCAACATCACATAAAAAGAAAGAAGACATGCATTTACAAACTCATTTTTACATACAAAACTACCTTAGAGCTTTTTTTCAATACATATATTGCCTTTGCTCTTCTATCTTTGCAGCCCATTGATCTCTTATGTTGGGAGAGGGTGGCAATTCCATGCCCTCATTTTCAGAGAGTATTTGTTTATTACTGGCTTGTTCAACCTCCTCTGCCTACTCAGATGATAGTCTGTCTGGTGTGCTGTAGCTGGCTGCTTGTTAGCTGTTGGCCCTTCTGAAGATAGCCCTGTCTACATGATGTCAGTTTCCTCCCTTAACTCCAAATTAGAGCCTACCATGACAAAATATAGAGGTTAGCCAATTCCTCAAATTGTTTGTAAAAATCTGTCATTGAGAACTATGCAATACAATGAATATTTACTGCAATTAATCATTTGAACATGAAACTGCTCATGTTTTATTGCTTTTATAATATTGATTAGTCTGCTATAAAGTGTTGATTTCATTGATATATTAATAGTGATTATTGTATGAAAGTGTTATATTTACTTTAAAATATTATATTTTAAAGTAAATATATTTACTTTATTTTAAAGTAAATATAACACTTTCATACAATAATCACTATTAATATATCAATGAAATCAACATTTTATAGCAGACTAATCAATATTATAGAAGCAATAAAACTCAGGTCTCTGAAAGAAAAAATAATTTGCAACCTTTCTTGGAATGTCTTCACCATTAAATAAAAAATTACAAATAAATGTTTAATTCAATTCATGATAAGAGTCATGTGCACTTGATTATAATCGGTCAATTCTATCCAATTTTATTTAATTTGCAACTTTAAAATTCTAATTTCTTTCTGAATGAAATTTTCCTCAATATATTCAGTTTAAATGACTTTTATAAATTATTTTGCATTTTTTTTCCAAGAGGCAACTGGACTTTCTTGTTTTTCTTTGAAGACATTTTGCTTCTTGACCAAGAAGCTTCTTCAGCTTTGACTGGATGGTGGGGGAATAGAATTATATTCCTTGCAGACAGCTGGTCATTTGCATTCTTTTATATAGAATAGAATAGAATTCTTTATTGGCCAAGTGTAATTGGACACACAAGGAATATAGTCCCTGAGGCCACTTGGAGGTTTTTCCGTGTCCTCAGGGTCATTCAAGTAGTACAAATGGATATGGAACTTTCTTGAAACTGCTGAAAAAATTGTGTTGTAGACTGAAAATAGATGATATCATATCCCTACTCCTCTGTTGAGAGAGGGTTGTTCAATTTTGACACAGATGGCCTTTTTGACCCTAGCAGTCCTCTCTATCCAAAATGTGGATGTTGCTGTCTTCAAAAGAGTGACCCTTGTCTTTTAAATGCAGAGGGATTGCTAAATCTTGTCCTGGTGGGTTTGTTCTCCTATCTTGTGCCATGTGTTTAGAAGTGGTTGTTTTATTTTTCAGTGTACAGGTCTGCATATGTCTCACTGCAAATCCTCCCATTCCCCATCATCCAATCAGAGCTGAAGAAGCTTGGATGAGAAGTGAAATGTCTTCAGAGTAAAGCAGGAAAGTCCAGTTGCCTCTTGGGAAAAAAAAGGGCAACCTTGGGCAACCATGACCTGGATGACTGAGAATCTCCATAGACATGTCTCTATCTTTACATATTTTATAGGTGGTGTAGAGGCTCAGTTGTTAAGATATTGGGCTTGTTGGCTGGGAAGTTGGTAGCCCAGGTTTGAAACCTGAATGTCATGTGATAGGGTGAGCTCCTGTCTTTATCTCTGCTCCTGCACACCTAGCAGTTAGAAAGCATGTAAATTTGAGTAGATTAATGTGTACCACTTTGGTGAGAAGATGACAGCTCTGTGTAATATCATGCTGCCCAGATGATTGTGGAAATGTCTTTGGAGAGTGCTGGCTCAATGACTTTGAAACATAGATGAGTACCTCCCCCCATAAAGTCAGCTATGGTTAACAGAGTAAAATCTGAAGGACTCCTTTTACTTACATGTTTTATAGGCAAGTTTTCCCAATATATTCATGATATGCAACCATTTATGAATTACATTCATATTCAATTCTTGAACCAAGAAACATTTTGGCAAATTGCTTCAGTTTACTTAAGCAAGAATTAACCAATTCCAATAACATAAGTATGGTCTTAAATGGTTCTTTGTTGACAGGAGCTGCACATGTTGGCTTGACATGTGGACAGCTGTTGTAATGGTTGATTTCCAGACTAATAAAGATTCAGGAGACCATTGCATAAATGACCATCTGCAAGCACCTCATTTATCAAAGAAGGGACCTGCCAGTTTGTTGATTCACAGAAAGGTAGTTAGAAAGAAATAAATGAGCCTTCATCCTCAGATACTTTGGAGATTATATCAATTTTATAATGAAATAATTCAATGGTTTGGATTCTTGTATCTGCATTCATTTTTTCTCAACAAATCTTGCTAAAGGAGCTTTAAGAATCATGCTTGGAAAAGAACAACTTTTGGTTTCAGGTATATGCCAAAGAGTCTGTAATGTACATTTGCACATAATGAGAAATACTGAAACATTTCAGTATAGAACCTTTTTATACATCTCTCGGAAGAAACCTTCTGAAAAAAGATGAAGTCTAGTGCAACTTCAGCATTCTAAAGGCATCATTTCTGATATTTTTAAAAAAGCCTCTTTTGAAACTGAAACATGGTTCTGTAGTTTAAGACTGGGGTGTCAAACTTGCAGCATTATGTTGTCATCACATTATGTATTGCAACTTCTTTCCCTTTCACTAAAATGGAGGTGTGGGTGGCCAGTGCTGACGCATCCGGTTCATGGGCCACAAGTTTGACACCCCTGTTTTGAAAGAATGCATCCATATGACAGCTCCATTATGTTGTTATTGGTGGGCTTAAGAATGCTTCGAGAAGAAATAACTAAACTGATTTAGAGGTTGTAACTCCTGTGTCATTTTGCTTATTCTGATAATAAAAGTAATGATGATGATTAATGCATAAACCCTTGCCAAAACCTCTGTTGTTCACCAGCTTTAAGAACAATAAATTGATAACAATCCTCTTGCAAGGCAATAAAAGCAGACAATTAACATTACTGATTCTTAATTTGAGTCCCTATTTTCATATTCTAATCATTTTCTAATAAAGTGCAGTTTAAGAAGAAACCATGTAACATATTGTTTCCCCAATTGGAATACTGAGAGGAAGGAATCTCATTACATTGTTTAAATACTAAATGCTGTTTAATATTTATAGACCCCACTAGCTAATATAATTGCCTCAAATTTTTGATCAAAGGTTAGAAACACTAAAGTAATCTATGTGTAAAATTTAAAGAGCAGACATAAGTAGAAAAATCTTATACAGTTTGCTAGTATTAGAAGCAGCAATACTAATTACTAATAGCAAAATTCTTATTACATTTTTTGAGCTTGCGATTTTTTCTCCCAATCAGTTTGAAAGTCTTCAAACTTATTGAAAAGAAGAAATAACATGGCATAGCATTTAGTAAATTATCAATATCAAGGCCATTATTAATTATTGTGACTGGTTAAATATTTTCCAAAACATTTAGATAACACCAAATAATCTACTAATTGCTTGATAGTTAAAACTAAGATCGTGGAACCCTATGCTGAGATATTTTTAGTCACAAATAATTCAGGAATTTTGGTTTAACCACCTTTACAAGGTGGCTTTTAAAATGAAATAGAGGAGAAACACAAATGAATTATGCCTATCATTGGAACTTCTAGGAGGAAGAACAGCTATACATAAAAATAGTGTTTCTTTTTTAAAGGCTTACGTAGCAAGAAGGATTATGCAAACCAAACCAGCATCTAATACACACATTGTAGTATAACTAATTTGGAATAATGCACTTGAGATCACAACCTGCCCCAGGATGTAAAATAGGATTTTCTCATGGTCATATCCATTTAGTGTAAGAACACCAGTAGATGGAAATGCGTGAAAAAAAGTATTGCACTTGGAAATATTGTGCCTGTCTGAAGAGATAAAATTTTGTGTTTGAGAAAATGATCATCAAACAAAAGGAAAGTTCTAAAATAAATGAAAGGAAGTTAATTCATTCAAATATAAATAAACTTACTTTTGGAAATGTTCTACTATCAGTTAAGTACTCAAATCTTATCAGGATTATAATTCAAACTGATTTCCACTGTCAGGCTATTTTTTTGTGATAAATTTGTAAATTAATTTTTATTAATTTAACAAAGCATAAAATACAAAAATATAAAGAAAAATGAAGGTAAAATAGGGGGAAAAAGAAAAAGAGAAAAGTGTAGAATATAAAAATAAAAGTTGAGATTTTATGGTATTATTTTATTTGTACTGCACCAAAAGTAGTCGGAAGTCAGTGCTTTCTTTTTTCTCTTCTTTTTCCACTGTCAGACATTTGACATCATTAGATACTATGTATTCTCATTGAAAAAAAGCCAAGAAAAGCTTGGTCTAGAACAGAGCTGTCAAACTCCATGCCCTGCCCACACTTGGTTTAGCAAAGGGGGAAAAAAGTCTAGATATGTCACGTGACACCACAGTGATAACGTGAGTTTGACACTCCTGGTCTAGAAAGAAATAGTCCACCAGTAGTGTTGATAGTACACATGAGTTACCTTATAGAGGGCAGGAACTGTGGATATATGCTTATGTGTCTGCAGTTGAAAGTTGTGGGATAGTGTTATTATTTTTTAGAATAATAGTGATTATATCATCATCTGCTATTGTATTATATAATGAGAAAGCCTTGCATATTAGCAGCTAGCAAAGAAAAGGCTTTTGCAAGTAATGTTATTGATGGATAGCAGAAAATAAAACCCACATTACAAAAATCTATTCCTTCATTTATTACCACAGAGTACAACTAGAATTAGGTAGAGGACGTGAAAGAACCTGCATTGTGTACATTTATGCAGGCTTGTATATGTTTATTGCTTGCTCTTTGTATTACACCAACAGAAAAGTGGGGGGGGGAGATTTCACAGTTATTTCACAGTATCACACACATACTAAATACTAGGGGGTATAATTGCATTTTTCTTAATGGGAAACAAAGCAATGAATACAAAAATAAAACATCAAGTAAAATGTTCATAGCCCGTAGTTGTGACAGGAGCTTTCCTCTGTAGTGAAAGATTTGCTGAAACAAACAGGATACAAAAGATCCTCCCAGGGCAGTTTTACATCTATAAAAATTGAATATGTATAGAATCCAGGCTGGTTCAACCCTTTGTCTTTAACAAGTACAGTGTATTCTTTTGAATTTGATGACTAGTTGTGCAAAATATGTGTGGTGTGGAAACCACCATAGCTAAAGCTAACAACTACCATTGTGTGGCACCTCCTGAGCAGCTAGCAATACTGTATTTGTATTGCATACACTCCAATTACTAAGAAATGACAGGGACTCTAACTCTGCCATGCATGGCTCATTCAGATGTTTGCCTCTAAGATACATATGTAGACAAATGAAATGTAGCACGATTATGAATAGTGACAATTGCGATAAAAATAAATCCCATAGCATATACAGGTGAAACTCAAAAAATTAGAGTATCATGCAAAAGTTCATTTATTTCAGTAATGCAACTTAAAAGGTGAAACTAATATATGAGATAGACTCATTACATGCAAAGCAAAATAGTTCAAGCCGTGATTTGTCATAATTGAGATGATTATGGCTTACAGCTTATCCACAATCTCAGAAAATTAGAATATTACATGCAATCAATAAAACAAGGATTGTACCTAGAACAATATCGGACCTCTGAAAAGTATAAGCATGCATATGTACTCAGTACTTGGTTTGGGCCCCTTTTGCGGCAATTACTGCCTCAATGCGGCATGGCATGGAAGCTATCAGCCTGTGTCACTGCTGTGGTGTCAGCCTTCAGATGATTATAATGTTGCTGTTCCTACCTGAAGTTATTACCTTCATGATCAAGTCCTGAAAATGCCTTCCCTCCCCCATACACTTTTCTTATCATTTTATTCCATATTCATTGGATTTCTCATATAGGCAAAAGTAAAAAGAAAAATATTGCACTGAATCTGAATGTTATCATAAAAAAAAGATAAATATGATTAATGGGCACATTTAGCCAAAGCATCATTCTACCCTTCTTTATAGGAAGGACCTAATTTAACTAGCCAGCACAGATTCTGCATGCCAATGCAGACTCCATAGCTTTTATAACTGGGAAAGTGCCATGACTATGGTACAGAGTACTCAGTAATGAGCTAGATAACTCTTGATATCAATATATATCAGGCAGCATCCAAAAAACATCAATTGAAAATAAGTAGTTCAGTTTCCAGACAAAAAGAACATTTCCTATGTTGTGACTATCGTCTTAAGAAGCAAGGTTACTTGCTCCTTCGAGATATGTGGGTAAAGAATCCGATCCTAAAGTAATTCAAGCAGAAATTGCAAGCCTAATAAATAGAAAAGGGGATCAAGACATCTCATCTCCGATTGCATTTTAACCTGGTTGCTGCTCAGGATGTCTGTTACTGTAGCTTTTAAATTTTGTGGATTTGTTATGCAAGGTACAATCTAAGGACATTAGATTGCATAACAAAGCTATAGCAACACTTGCCTTTGCATTTCATTTTCTCCTGGTGTATATGAAGGCATGACAAGAAGCAATGGATGGAAACTAATCAAGGAGAGAAGCAACCTCGAACTAGGTCCAGAAATCTCTTTACAGAACAATTAATCAGTGGAACAACTTGCCTCCAGAACTTGTGGGTGCTGCAACACCGGAAACATTTTAAGAAATGATTGGACAACCATTTGTCTGAAATGGTACAGGGTTTGCTGACTGAGCAGAGGGATGGACTAGAAGATCTCCAAGGACCCTTCCAACTCTTATGTTGTCATTAAATTGTGCAGGGAGAGTTTGAACAGGTTAATATTGCTTTGGTTGATGGCCAGGCATTTTGATTAGACAAAACAAAATTACATGAACAACTAATTTACAACATGGTCTTTCCATTATGCACTTTGCTTACTTTCTCTACAGTGACAATGTCTCATCTTTAATTTCAAACTGATTTGAAATATCTATTCTTTGTGACACATGTATCAGCTAAACAAAATAATAGTTTACACATTTTATTTTTCAGAAAGGCATTTGTATTTCAGTGCCAAGGCAGCAAATTTCATGAATATTATCATGAGAGAAATGATTTCTTAAAGCTAAATGCCGAGTTCCAGATATTCAAATGTGGCTAAGTTCACTTTAAGTAAGTCACAGCTACATAAGAAATATTTATGCTCTTACCATGGATATATGTAAATCTATGAATAACTACAATTACTCTGCCAATTGTCATACAATAAAGTCTTCTGGATAAAGGTAGCATTTTAAAAAGCTGCTGAAATTATGTATTGTATGTATTGATTCATCCTTTCTTTTGTTTTTCTAATCCAGATATAATGCATCTGCTTATAAAATCTTATCAAAGCTGTTCATGGCTTGAATTATCTTGAGATTCATCTATCAATGGAAGAATGCTATTATTATTTAAAAAATCATACTGGTGTATTCAAAAATATTTTGTCTTAAACAAGAAAGCAAACACTGAGGTTTAAGTATCTTGTACAATGACATAGACTACATTATAGATCTAAAGAACATTTTAAATTCAATCTAGAAATGGCCGGTGTAACTTGCATGATTTTGGTTTAACATTCATAGAAAGTCCATTATGAAATAGTAGGGATGTACAAATTAGCAAAGAATTGGCGAAAGCCCCTGTCACACTGCACCAACAGATGCAAAGAGGATGTAAAACGGACAAAAAAGCTTGCCTTCCTTTGGTTAACACGATGTATCCGTTCTGTACTCACTGCCTCTGTTTTGCTTCCTCCCTATCTGTCCAGCATCCGTTTATGGACGTTTCATCTGCTCAGAAAGTTTTGAGCTGCTCAAAACTTTTGCACGGAAAATGTATCCAATTTATCCGTTCTGCATCCACTAGGCTTCCACTAGGCATCCATTCTGCATCCGTTACGCATCCGCTATATCCACTAGGCATCCGTTCCGCATCTGCGCAACTTGCATCCACTCGGACGCAGGGAGGAAGCGGAACGGATGCAGAATGGATGCCTAGTGGATGCAGCATGGAAACAAAGCATTTAAAATGGAAAAAACGTTCGCAGAGGGGACCTATCTTGGATATTAAGAATATCTAGAGTATGCCTAGAGGATGGAAAGGGAAACCTATACTGCCTATAAAAAGGGGGAGCAACTCACCTGCATCTCACTTTCAGACCAGCAGCCCAGCTGTGCAGACCTCTGCAGCCTTCATCTGACTCTTCCTCTTCCACAGCATCCAGTCATGTCAACCGTGGATTGTCAACACAGTGCTTTTGGCAGCCACCATTGTTCTGCAACAGTGCGAAGCCATCTACAGGCTCTGTGAACTCTACTACGGGAAGAAAAAGAGGAGGCCAAGAAGCGTCTGGGTCCGAAGATGGATCGGGAGAAGAGCAGAGTACGGACTGTACAAGAAGCTGATGGTGAAGCTCAGGAACGAAGACACTTGGGCATTCCAGAACTTCATGAGGATGCCTCCAGCCATGTTTGATGAAGTTGTGCAGCGGCTGACACCCAGGTAGACCAAGCCAAACACCAACTTCCGGCCCAGCCTGGAACCTGGGCACAAGGTGGCACTCACCCTGCACCACCTGGCCTCAGGGACCACCTACAGCAGCATGCAATACGGCTGGAGGGAGCCACACAACACCATCAGCATTGTGGTCAGAGAAGTGGTGCAGGCCATCATCAAAGAATACAAGGAGGAGCTCCTCCAGCACCCCTCCACTGATGAAGGATGGAAGAAAGTTGCAGAACAATGGTATCAGAGGTGGAACTTCCTCCACACCGTTGGAGCCATAGATGGCAAGCACGTAGCCTGCAAAGCACCACCCAAGTCGGGCTCCACTTATTTCAACTACAAGGGCTTCTTCAGCATCGTCCTCTTTGCCATGGTCAATGCTGACTACAAGTTCATGTACATCGATGCTTCAGGCAATGGCTCATGTTCAGATGCAAAAGCAGTGACCTCAAGGAGGGGCTGGAAGGCAACCTCATCATGGGCTTCCCAGATCCAGACCCCCTGCCCAACGACATGCAAGATGTGCCCTACTTCATCATGGGGGATGACGCCTTCTCCCTCAGAACCTACCTCATGAAGCCCTACACTTCCAGACTCTTCACCCGTGAAGAGAGGATCTTCAACTACAGGCTGTCCAGGGCAAGGCAGGTGGTGGAGAACGCCTTTGGCATCCTGGCCAACAGGTTCCAGGTACTTCTCACCAACATGCAGCATCGACCAGAGACCGTGAGGAGGATCGTGGAAGCTTGCTGCATCCTGCACAATCTCATGCGCACCCACTACCCAGTCTTGCAGAACAGGCTCGTGGACCTCCCACAAGGCAATGGGGACATAGAGCCAGGGGAATGGAGGCAAGGGCAAAACCTGATAGACACTGAGGATGTGCAAGGCCCCAACAGAGCCTCACGTGAAGTCAAGTGTCCAAATAAAGTCCACACCCAATCTCTGGCAGTATTCACGGTCACTCGGAGATGTGCCCAGTCTCAGGGGTGAAGGGTCCAGGTGCTGTGGAGGTGGGTGCTGCTGCAGTGCTGGTCTGAAACACCACTGCGGTGCCTGGCCCCGAGAGGACAACAGGTGACGGTGTGTTGAGAAAGCTCTCGGACAGCTGGCTCAGACCCGTGATGCTGAGAGGTCCTTCCTCCATGCCATGGGGTGTCAGCCCCAGTACTGATGACAGATGTACTGAGGCCGGGCTTGGCTGTGGGGTGGAGGAAGGAGTAGTGTAGTGGGGCTCTCTGGTCTGCAGCTGGGTGAGGACTGGCGTGGGTGGCATCGCTGTCGTTGGTGGCATCATTGGCATGGGTGGCATTGGTGGCATCAGTGGAACTGGTGGCAACAGTGTCGCCTGATGACTCTGTGCCTGGACTGGGAAGGGCTGCTGCCTGTGCTGCTGTACCTCCTGGTAGCCATAGCCCTGGTAGGTGAGGGGCTGTGGGAAGCCTTGGAATGGGAGGGACATCACCTGGGGTGGAGGAGCAGACCTGGACTGGGTGGGAGCAGGTTCCTCTGGATCTGGAGGGTTGTGAAGCAGCTCGGTGATCCGGTCCTTCACCACCTGGTACTGGGGTTCCTCCATGTTCCTGAGGGTCTGGTTGACATAGGTGAGGAAGGGCTTTCGGTTGGAGGATGAGGAGTCAGTGTAGACCAGCTGAGAGAGGAGATCTATGCTGGTCCGGATGGTGTCCCTGATCTCCAGCAGGACAGTGTGGCTCTGCCCCTCCTGCTGTCTGGCTCTCTGCCTTTCTGTGGAGGTGGAGCTGGGGGGGGTGGATGCGGCTACGGCTGTGGTGGGCACGCCGTCACCTTTCTCCCACCACACCAGGGAGTCCTCCACGTGCTCCACCATGGTTACAACACCTGTCCGCGGGTTCTCTGCCATGGCACGCTCCACAGAAACCTGCCTGGAGACGTAGGTCTCTCTGTCTGTCAGCTTAACCGTGGCCTGGCCAGATTTCTTCAGGTGCAGCTTCCCGTACCAGGTGTGCATGTGCTTCTATCAGCCGAGGAGCACCTCCGAAGTGTAACCCATACTCCCTGCCCTCTCTCTCCAAGCAGCCTGCTTCCTTTTGGTGTCCCTGTACAGCCGGTGTCCCTTCCACCACAGATAGTCATTCTCTCTCAGCCACTCCAGCACCTCATCCTCATGTTCCTCCTCAATATAGTATTGCCTCCTCTCCCGTTGTCGTATACACCTCTTCCTCCCTTTGGCAGGACCAGATGGGCCCTCATCAGAGGGGCTCCCAGGTAGTAGGGGCTGCTCCTCCACACCACCAGCAGCAGCAGCACCAGCAGGATCATCATCATCATCATCATCATCATCATCATCATCATCATCATCACCAGCAGGATCATAATCATCATCATCAGCAGCAGCAGCAACAGCAACAGCAGGATCATCATCAGCAGCAGCAGCACCAGCAGGACCAGGATCACCAGCAGCAGAGTAAGCACCAGCAGCGCCAGCTGACCAGGAGCACGAGCAGGACGAGCAAGACCAGGAGCACGAGCAGTACGAGCAAGTCCAGAAGCACGAGCAGGACCAGCAGGACCAGCAGGACGAGGAGCCGCTTCAGCAGAGTAAGCATCAGCAGATGCACCACCGCCAGGAGCAGCTTCAGCAGGGTAAGCACGAGCAGAAGCACCATCGCCAGGAGCAGCTTCAACAGAAGCTCCAGCACCAGAAGAGCGAGCCCGAGCAGCAGAAGCCCCAGCAGAAGCAGAGTCAAGGACAGGGGGCGGGAGGGTGGCCCTGTCCTTCTTGGCAGGGATGGCAGCAGGTTGCTGAGGCTTTTGCTTCTTCCCCATGGTTGTGGGGTTGCTGGCTGGCAGGGAGTCTGGCATGGAGGCTGGCAGGCACCAAGGCTGGCAGGAAGGCTTGCCTCAAGGCTGACAGGAAGCCTGGCAGGCAGGCAGGCACCAAGGCTGGCAGGAAGGCTGGCAGGAAGCCTGTTAGGAAGGCTGGCAGGAAGGCTGGCAGGAAGGCAGGCAGGCACCAAGGCTGGCAGGGAGGCTGGAAGGCAGGCTGGCAGCAAGGCTGGCAGGCAGGCAGAGAGCAAGGCTGGCAGGGAGGCTGGACAGGAGTCTTGGAGGCAGGCTGGCTGGAAGGCTGGCAGCAAGGCTTGCAGGAGGCATGCAGGTAGGGCAGGCAAGGACTCGATGTATCCGGCAACAGGTCTTTCCTCCAAATGCTGGCCACGTGCGAGCTGCTTCCCTTTATATCCGCGGGGCTGATGCAATAAACCCCCCCCCCGCATGCGCAATTAACGCAAGGCATCTGCTAGGCTTCTGCTGTGCATCCGCTAGGCTTTCGCTGTGCATATGCTTCATCCGCTGTGCATCCGCTGTGCATCCGCTTTATTCCGTTCCGTGTCCGCTTTGCTGAGGTCCCCTGGAAGCCTAGCGGATGTGCCATCCGTTCCCATCCGCTTCCATCCGCTGGGCTTCCGTTCTGCATCCGCTTTCCATCCGCCATGCGTCCTCCCCGCATCCGTTCCTTTCCGTGTTATCCACTCCGGTTATGCATGGCTTCCGGAATGCATCCCCCCCGCATGCGCAATTAACGCAAGGCATCCGTTCGGCTTCCGCTCTGCATCCGCTAGGCTTCCGCTCTGCATCCACTTCATCCGCTATGCATCCGCTCTGCATCCACTTTATCTGTTCCGCATCTGCTTTGCTGAGGTCCCCCGGAAGCCTAGTGGATGTGCCATCCACTCCCATCCGCTTCCATCTGCTGGGCTTCCATTCCGTATCCGCTTTCCATCCACCCTGCGTCCTTCCCACGTCCGTTCCTTTCCGTGTTATCCTCTCCGGTTTTGCAAATTTTTGCCTCTTTTTAGAGCGGATAACAACGGATGGAATATTTTTCTCGTCCGTTGTGTCCTTTTTACATACATTTTGCATCCGTTGGGCAGTGTGACAGGGCCTTTAGCATTAACTGATTTAGTAATGTGGTGTCTGGGGAATACTGGGAGATGAAGTCCACACATCCCTACTGCCAAATTTCAGAAACATTGGTCTAAATGATAACATTTAGAAGGAACTTCCCACTGAGAGAATTTCACTTCCTCTCTCTAGTAGTCATATTGTATCCAAGTGACTAACAGGCTGGTAAGCTGACAGATAGCTCTGCAGCATCTTTCAAAAGCTGATGAAGTCATCAGAGAAGATAAGTAAAGACAGGTTGTGGAAGCAGATTTTGACAATGGAGTTGGTAGAAGTAAGTTGGCAGAGGCAGTCTGACACCGAGAGGAAGTACAATTCAGAGTTGAGTAATTGCCCCAAGTATTCAGGAAGACAGGCATTCATTGGCAAAGGCAGGCAGGTGGTAGAACTGGTTATCTTTGTCTGAAGCTTGCAAATGGCCAAAGGAAGAGCAAGGCTACATGTATACATTCATTACAACTGTTGCAGACATCCACTTTGTCTGCCACAGCAGGATTATCATGGAATGGAGTGAAGAGGCATGCTGACAGATGTAAGCTTTGGGGACTGAGCTGATTGATTGAGACAGGCCATAGAGAAAATAAATGGCACAGAAAAAGTGTCATTTGCAGCTTTAGTCCACAGCCTTAAAACTAGTAAATGTTTATTGTGACAATTCACTCAGTGTTGACAAATGGAAATCTGTGCAGATGGGTTTGACGCAAGACTGCATAATGATCAGCTTTTAGCTTACATTCAGAATATGGAAGGCTGACCTGAACTGCCATTTACTGTATCTTACTCAAACAAAAATTGAAGCTAAGGATACCGGTGGTGACAATCAGAGAGTGGTGAGTGGTTTAAAGCCTTCACACACCAGTGTTAGGTTTACTATTACCCAATAGTAGACTTGCTTTTTAAATATTTACCATAGAACCATCGTCTGTCGGGTTATTCTTTGAGATATATTCATGAGGATTGAGGGACTAGGAGAGATTGTTCAGGTATGGGAGACTTACCTGAACAATTTATGACCTTCCCTGAAAAGTTCCCTTTTGAGTTTCTCCTGTGTGCTTCCCAGGGAAGAAGTTGAAAATCCAGAAAATCTGTTTCTGGAATAAGGGGTGAGGTCAGAGAGGACAGAATCCTGAGATGCCCCTTTTCTTCAGAAACATTTTCTATATGAAAAGAGAAGCACACCCCTCTTATCCCCCCCCTCTCTCTTTTTTTTCCTATCTATTCATCATCTATATATCATCTATCTATCATCTATTAATTTCATCATCAATCATTACCTATCAATTAACTATATCATTATCGATCTATCTAATCAATCATCATCATTATCATTTATCTATCATCTATCTATCATCATCATTATCTATCAATTATCTAACTATATCATTATCTATCTATATCATCAATCATCACCATTATCATCTCTATCTATCATCTATCTATCATCTATCTATCATCTATCATCAATCTTCATCATTATCTATCAGTAATCAGTAATGATGATTAATCTATATCATTAATCATCATTATCTATCATCTATCTATATCTATATCTATCTATCTATCTATCTATCTATCTATCTATCTATCTATCTATCTATCT
>BLBF01000003.1:28526897-28537298 GCA_015471245.1 Laticauda colubrina | reverse complement strand
TCTATCTATCTATCTATCTATCTATCTATCTATCTATCTATCTATCTGTCTATCATCAAATTTAGAGAGTGCCTCTCTCACAGAGACACTATCCTCCCCCAAACATTCTGGTAGATTGGGTTTTGGGAGGCTCATTAAACACATATTTGCATCAATTTTTTTCCCAAAAAATGAAAAGTCCACCACACTACTCAGTCCTTGGCCTAAAGGTGGTATTCAGCAGATTCTGACCAGTTCTGGAGAACCGGTAGCAGAAATTTTGAGTAGTTCAGAGAACCAGCAAATACTCTGGAGATTTTATAGTATCCTCCTGTCACATCCACCAAGCCACGCCCACAAAACTGGTAGTAAAATTTTTTGAATCCCATCACTGCCTTGGCCCATACATAGAAGTAGAATTGCAAATTTGCTTATGAGTTTCACAAAGCCAGAAATACAAGAAATATCCACTGAATCTTTCAAGGGCATCAAAAGTCTCTTTGTAAATTCATTGGATAATTTAATTTGATGGAGTGTTTTGAAGTAGCTGAACTTTTTGAATTATCTCCAAAGAAAGCCTCAAGTAGAATGCATTAACTGTAGATTGTTAAGCCTGGGTTCCCCAACCAGGGTTAGGGAGACAAGCTAAACAGAATGTGCAGTGTTAGTCAGATAGGCACACAGATAAATGAGTGAGCTAAGCTTGTATGTTTATTAACATACAGTAAAAATAACAGATACGCTTGTGCTATCAAGAATATAGTTTATTCCATTATAAGTTAAGAGCATAGTCAAATAACAGTCCAATAGTCATGTATCATGTAGTCAGTCCATTCAGGGATATTCAGTTAGCAAAGTCCATGTAGAATATCCTATGTCAGTTCACTTACAAATCAGTCCTTTGTTGTCTCTCCCGTTTGAGCAATGCAGTCTTGATTCCAAGCAGTAATCAGGGATCATCAAAGCCAGAGTGAGCAAGCTGTAGACCTGCTACTTTTATAGTGTTTTCATAACCACTCCTTTAATTACTTTTTCCACAGTTAAAGCTGCAGACACTTTAACATACATAACTATGAATCATAGTTATTATTTCACCTAAACCAGTTAGGGTAAAAAATATTCTAAATTAACTTGTAGGTTCATTGATCACTGAAAATGAGATCTCTATATACACATAAAATTCTAGCTGATGCATGATTTTAAGTTCATAAAAACAATTGTGCTGTGGAATTAATCTGTACAACAAAAACAAAAATAATAAAATGAACATAGACAAAATATGAATGTATTAATTTAGAAAGAATGCAAAATCATTTTTTTCCTTTTCTTTTGGACAATAAAGCGTTCTTATACAATAACATGAGATGAACACCATTTTATTGACCTTTGTTCAGTCCATTTCCATTGGTAGACAATAATTTAGGACTTGCATGCAATCAACTCAGTTTGATTAAAAAAGTAGAAATGGATGTCATTCACAAACTGATAAGACTTCATTTCAAGATTCTGTTTTACTTTAATCAGCCCTTTCTATGGATGTTGGAAATCATTACAGATACAGCTAATCTCTGAAGTTGCACAATGTATATGCAATTAACAGAATTCCCTAAGTACTACCTTCTGGACTAAAGTTTCCACATTGGAATGGAGCAACTGCTTCCACTTTCCAACCTTTGATAGCGTATCCAGAAGAAGGCTGACCATCAGAGTGATCAGTGCAATCTCAATGACAAAACCAAACTTGAATCTCAGTTGAAATTAATATAGATGCTCATATCAAAAATGTCTTTATTAGTTTAGCATACATTTTTTGAAGAAAGGTTCTAGAAGTCAATAATTAAGGATTCTGGATCCATGGTAAGTTTCTTCATGAGCTGCTTCCCAAATACTTCTTCCAAATAGTTGGATCAATTCTTTCTCTCAGATTTGCATTACCAACTTCCTGAATATCATCCTGCTTATTGTGATGAACCAAGAAGATTCATAAAGACAAAATCTTCCAAGTCAAAATAAAACAACCTTTCTCAGCTCAGACAGGAGGAGTTCTAGCCATGGTGTGAACTGAGTGAGTATTTCAATAGGTACTGCAATTCCTATATATCTACAGAGTACCAGATTCCAGAAAGTTGTTGTGGTGCTTTCATCATTTATTTTCCCTTCAATTAAAAATTCTGAGACATGACCAGTGGTGATGGTGGTGTGTGTGGGGGGTGTTAAATATGCTGGTGTCACTCTAGGCAAAGAGAAATGCACTTTATATGCCACACTATTCTTTTCTATTATATTCTTAGTGACATGAACTCCTTGATGGTTAAGATGCTTAGGCTGAGTGATCATATTTCTGGCTGAGGTAATGATAAAATAAAATATACTAGTGCATAAGATTATAGCTGTAATTACTCCAGTAGAACAATCACATCCAGAACCACCATGCTGTGATTATTTTCTGTTTTCTCTTTCTTGTAAGATTGCCTTTACTAATGGAAACCATTTCCTAGAGCTAGCACCAGAAAAAAAAATAGGAAAAATAAAATGCAGTTCCTATACCTCATTTCCACAATGCATTACATGTCAGCTCCTGATGGCAAAAACTGAGGCACTGTCTGTCTTGTAGAGCTCTGAAAAAGGATTTTAGTCAGAGGTTCTACAAAGTAAGTGTAGGAAAATGTATATCAAGGCATTGAAAAGAAAACACTGGAAGCCATTTTTCTTTGAGGCTTCTGGGCTACCAAACACAGCAAAATAAGTTTCTTTGAAGAAAACTACCCAACAAAATGACATATTATCAGACCAGTATTAAACCAGGAAACAGAATGACATGGTAAGAGAGATGGTGGAATAGGACAAAAAGTACACATTTTTGTTATCACGTTTATTTTCATTCCTAAGTCCATACTATGTTTTTACTACCTTAATCTATGCATTTTTTAAATCAGTAAAAATGTATATATAATCATGAATTTGTATCATCAAGAATCATCATGAATAAATACAATGTCACAAGAAAGTCATTTAAAGCCATATATATTCTATCCCCCACTCTGAGCTCCTTCCAAAGCTTGTTCTTTGGTATTACTTTTAATATAAAAATTAATCATATAAATTGCATTTAATAAGAATGCCTTATGGAAAGAAAGTGGGGCTTTACACTGGACGTATAAAAATAAATAAAATAAACCATAAGCAAGTTTTTATTTTTACTACACCCAATTTTTGAGAAGTAGTACATCCCTCCTCTGCCCACCATAGTCCTGAAAGCTCAATTACTGTCCCTAACATTTAAAATATTGGATAAATCATACATTTTCCCTTCAGTCAAAATCAACAATGAGAGTTCTTTTGCTTTCTTCCATAAACATGAAAATGTGTTTTTTTATTGGAGGGGGGGTGTACTTGGTGACTTAAAAATATCAAGTTGGGGACTACCAACTTGAGAATTTTTTTTCCCTATTCAGCCTTACCAGGTAGACTAGACAGGAAACATGACTAGATAAACTAATTCTACTTTATTGTGAAGTTACATTAACAGAAACTTGTAAGTCTGAAAGTACAATTATCCAATCATTTCCTTTTCAGCATAAGATACTATGAAGGGGACCTTCTGAGCCCCTTGCTTTAAGCTAGGGTTATACTGTCTCTTATCTGACCATTCTCTAGGCAGCATATGAATGCTAATATTAATATTATGATAGTTAAGGAAACCTGAAAAGACTGGTAGCTATTTCTGTTTATAGAAACACCTTGTACCCTTACAAGTGAATGTAAGTAGGTGTTAATATAATTATGAAACATTAGACAAATGTTTATTTAATAAGAAAAATGGGAGGAAAAGCACAACCTCAAGTATATTGATCTAGACCATGGATGTCAAATTTGATTGTGTCACGCGATGTCATATTATCTGTTATGGCGTGATGGTGTGGCCTGAGTGTAATGGTGTGGCCTGAGTGTAATGCATCCAGCATGCGGACTGCCAGTTTGACACCCCTGGTCTAGATAGACAAGGTTATAGTCCTAGTCAACAGTTTATTAAGAATTGAACACTGTAAAGGAGACTGTAAAGTAAAGAAGACTTAAGCACCTGTCAGATATGAACCTGATTTCTGAATCTGGCTTTGTGGTGGTCAGCGGATATGTACAAAATATACATAGTTTATCTGTGAATCACAACTTTTGAAATGTGTTTTTATGAACTTCAGTACAAGTAGTAATTACTAACTTTGCCATGAATAATATTCAGCAAAACAAATCAAAACTTAAAAGTTGCTAGCCTGCTCTAGTAGATTTTCATTATTTAAATTTCAACCATGAATATATAAAATTTCTAAAGTAGAAGGGGAGTAATTTATTTTTCCCTAAGGCTCAACATTTCCCATAAGCAAAATGTGTCCATTTTGATGGTAGCTTTTAAAAATAGCATTCAATTATTTTCATTATTACAAATGTTTTATCTGATTTTTGTCAATATTTGTCTCCATCTTGCTATAGCTGCTTATCTCCAGGTACAGAGATAAGCCTATGGATTCTAATCATAAGCAAACGTATTCATGTATCAGAAAGCCACAAATGGCTTACAAATGAAACATCATGTGCCTTAATAATGTAGAGAATTTCAAGTATTTTATTAGATGTTGTTTGCTTAGGGGCTAAAATATGTAGACATATTACAAGTTGATGTAAACATGAAATATCACCATGTTTCATTATACCAGATCTGTTGTTATCAAATGTATCATTTAAAAAATAATAACTGACAGCTATCATTGTAAGATTGGTAATTCTTATGCTGCATTGCAGTATACCTTTCGCCAGGAGAAACTTGCATGGAATTTTTGATTTTTTAAATAAGTATTAATGCTGTACAAAGTGCCAAAGGAGTATTAAGTTTCAATAATACTGCAAATGCAGCCCTTCTTTGAAAATGTTTTGAGAAGCTTCTAAAGAACAAACTCCATCTTACTATGGCTGTTTATCTCTAGGGTACAGATCAGTGGTGGGATTCAATTTTTTTTACTACCAGTTTTGTAGGCATGGCTTGGTGGGAGTGGCAGGGGAAGGATACTTATAAAGGATAAAATCTCCAGTCAGAGATGGGATTTGCCGGTTTTCCGAACTATTCAACATTTCTGCTACTGGTTCTCTAGAACTAGTCAGAACCTGCTGAATACCACTTCTGCTTAGGTCAGATCTAAGGTAGCATAGTTCTCAGTTGTCTAGGTCCAAAATATCAAGCCTGGTGGCATAAGGTATTCTATTGTGAGCTGAGGAGTGGACTTTTTAACCCTGGTTGCTAAGAAACACTTTGCATTTAATAATTTAAACTTTACTTGTGGACGGGTCATTGCTCTTTCAAAAAATTGTAGGCACAGGCAATCTTGTTAACCACTGTATTTTGAAATTTCAAGAGGATGGAAGAATATAAGTTACATAAAACATGGCTGTATTTTTGTGAACAAATTGGGCATTTATATGAAGCCACGCTAGTAGTGTAATGTTGAATGTAGAATACTTTATTGGCCAAGTGTGATTGGACACACAAGGAATTTGTCTTGGTGTAAATACCCTCGGTACACATAAAGAAAAGGCACATTCATTAAGAATCAAGAATCATAACGTACAATACTTAATAATAGTCATAGGATACAATCAACAATCAAATCATACTAGGAAATAGTCAATATAAATCACAAGGACAAAAGCAAAAAAAATTAAAGTCCTACAATTACAAGTGGGAGGGGATGGGTGATGAGTAGTGATGAGAGGATTAACAGTAACAGTAGTGTATACTTTGTAAATAGTTGAACAGTGTTGGGGAATTATTTGTTTTGCAGAGTGATGGTTTTGGGGGAAAACTGTTCTTGTGTCCAATTGTTCTGGGGTGCAGTGCTCTATAGAGTTGCTTTGAGGGAAGGAGTTGAAACAGTTTATGTCCAGGATGTGAGGGGTCTGTAAATATTTTCACAGCCCTCCTTTTGACTCGTGCAGTATACGGGTCCTCAAATGAAGGCAGGTGGTAATTGTTTTTTCTGCAGTCCTAATTATCCTCTGAAGTCTATGTATGTCTTGTTGGGTTGCAGAATCAAACCAGACAGTTATAGAGGTGCAGATGATAGACATAATAATTCCTCTGTAGAACTGTATCAGCAGCTCTTTGGGCAGAGCTTTCTGAGTTGGCAAAGAAAGAATATTCTTTGTTGTGCTTTTTTGATGATGTTTTTGATGTTAGGTGTCCATTTTAGGTCATGTGATATATAGTAGAACCTGGAAATTTGAAGGTCCCTACTGTTGATACTGTGTTGTCTAGTATTGTAAAAGGTGGTAGTATGGGAGGGTTTCTTCTAAAGTCTATCACCATTTCTACGGTTTTGAGTGTGTTCAGTTCCAGATTGTTCCAGTTACACCATGAGGCAAATTGTATAACCTCCTGTCTGTGATGCAGATTCATCATTGTCTCGAATGAGACCAATCACTGTTGTGTCATCAGCAAACTTCAGTATTTTAACAGATGGATCATTTGAGACGCAGTCATTGGTATATAATGAGAAGAGAAGTGGAGATAGCACACAGTCTTGGGGGGGCCCTGTGCTGATTGTACAGGTATTGGATGTGATTCCATCTAGCTTTAAGCCCATGTCACACTGCCCAACAGATGCAAAAAGGACACAGTGGATCAGCAAAATGTTCCATCTGTTGTTATCCGCTCTCAAAAGGGGCAAAAATTTGCATAACCGGAGCAGAAAACATGGACACGGGGAGGATGCAGGGCGGATGCAAAGTGAAGGCGGAACGGAAGCCCAGTGGATGGAAGCAGATGGGAGCAGATGGCACGTCTGCTAGGCTTCCGGGGGACCTCAGCAAAGCGGACACGGAACGGATACAGCAGATGCAGAGTGGATGCACAGCAGATGAAGCGGATGCACAGCGGATGCACAGCGGAAGCCTAATGGATGCCTGGTGTTAATTGCGCATGCGGGGAGGATGCATTGCGTCAGCCCCGCAGATATAACGGAAGCAGCTCGGAAGCAGGTCACCATTCAGAGGAAAGACCTGCTGCCGGACAGATTGGCTGCCTTGCCTGCCCTGCCTGCATGTCTGCCTGCCAGCCTTGCTGCCAGCCTTGCTACCAGCCTTGCTGCCAGCCTCCCTGCCAGCCTTGCTGCCAGCCTGCCTGCAAGCCTTGCTGCCAGCCAGTCGGCATGCCAGCCTTGCTGCCTGCCTTCCTGCCAGCCTTGGTTCATGTCTTGCCAGCCTTGGTGCCTGCCTGCCTGCAAGTCTTCCTGCCAGCCTTGGTGCCTGCCTCCCTGCCAGCCATGGTGCCTGCCTGCCTGCCAGCCTTCCTGCCAGCCTTGGTGCCTGCCTCCCTGCCAGCCTTCCTGCCAGCCTTGGTGCCTGCCTGCCTGCCTGCCTGCCTCCCTGCCAGCCTTGGTGTCTGCCTCCCTGCCAGCCTTGGTACCTCCTTGATGCCAGCCTCCCTGCCAGCCTTCCTGCCAGCCTTGGTTCCTGCCAGCCTCCCTGCCAGCCAGCAACCCCACAACCATGCGGAAGCACAGCAAGCTTCAGCCATCTGCTGCCAGCCCTGGCAAGAGGGACAGGGCTACCATCCTGCCCCCTGGCAGGGATACCTGTGGGATGGGTAATAGCTGTGGGATAGATAAACCTCCAGTGCAAGCATAGTGGGACTGTATGGTCCACCCTCCCAGGTGTCACACCTACGGCCCTTTATTATCAATAGTAATGTAATAATTATCCACACATGTCAACACAAACACAACTCTTTATTAAATGCCCTGTTCATTGTAAGCCCACCCAACATACATGGCCCAATCTCATCCGTGTGATGAGACAGGCTGAAGGAAGCATCCATTAATCATCTACCATCCTGTCTTGCCACTCCATGCTCCAGCTGGGGAGTTGCACAATTGTCTCAGGAGGTTGCGCTGCTTCTTCCCTTCATGTGAGGCTCTGTTAGGGCCTTGCACATCCTCAGTGTCTATCAGGTTTCGCTCTTGCCTCCATTCCCCAGGCTCCATGTCCCCATTGCCTTGCTAGAGGTCCACGAGCCTGTTCTGCAACGGTGCGCATGAGATAGCGGTGCGCATGAGATTGTGCAGGATGCAGCAAGCTTCCATGATCCTCCTCACGGTCTCTGGGCAATGCTGCATGGTGGTGAGAAGTATCTGGAACCTGTTGGCCAGGATGACAAAGGCGTTCTCCACCACCCACCTTGCCCTGGACAGCCTGTAGTTGAAGATCCTCTCTTCATGGGTGAGGAGTCTGGAAGTGTAGGGCTTCATGAGGTAGGTTGTGAGGGAGAAGGTGTCATCCCCCACAATGAAGTAAGGCACATCTTGTGTGTCGTTGGGCAGCGGGTCTGGATCTGGGAAGCCCACGATGAGGTTGCCTTCCAGCTCCTCCTTGAGGTGACTGGCGTTGTGTACCTGGGCATCTGAAGATGAGCCATTGCCTGAAGCATCGATGTACATGAACTTGGAGTTGAAATAAGTGGACCCCGACTTGGCTGGAGCTTTGCAGGCCATCTATGGCTCCAACGGTGTGTGGGAAGTTCCACCTCTGATACCACTGCTCTGCAACTTTCTTCCATCCTTCTTCAGTGGAGGGGTACTGGAGGAGCTCCTCCTTGTATTCTTCGATGATGGCCTGCCCCACTTCTCTGACCACAATGCTAATGGTGTTGGATGGCACCCTCCAGCCGTACTGCATGCTCCTGTAGGAGGTCCCTGAGACCAGGTGGCGCAGAGTGAGTGCCATCTTGAGCCCAGGTTCCAGGCTGGGCCGGAAGCTGGCATCAGCTTGTTGTACAGTCCGTCCTCTGCTCTTCTGGCGAACCATCTTTGGATCCAGACTCTTTTTGGGTAGCTCCTTTTCTTTTCGCAGTAGAGTTCACAGAGCCTGCAGATGGCTTCGTACTGTTGCAGAACGATGGTGGCTGCCGAAAGGACTTTGTTACAATCCACGGTGGACATGACTGGATGCTGTGGAAGAGGAAGAGCCAGATGGAGGCTACAGAGGTCTGCACTGCTGGGCTGCTGTTCTGAAAGTGAGATGCAGGTGAGTTGCTCCCCCTTTTTATAGGCAGTATAGGTGTCCCTTTCCATCCTCTAGGCATCCTCTAGATAGGCAGTATAGGTTTTCCACTAGGCATCCTCTAGGCATCCTCTAGGCATCTTCTAGACATCCTTAATATCCGAGATAGGTCCCCTCTGCGAACGTTTTTTCCGTTCTAAACGCTTTGTTTCCATTCTGCATCCGCTAGGCATCCATTCTGCATCTGTTCTGCATCCGTTCCTCTTCCTTCCTGCATCCGGGCGGATGCGAGTTGCGTGGATGCGTAGTGGATGCCTAGCGGATATAGCGGATGTGTGACGGATGCATAATGGATGCCTAGCGGATGCGTAGCGGATGCAGAACGGACGAACTGGATACATTTTCCACACAAAAGTTTTGGGCAGCCCAAAACTTTTGGAGCGGATGAAACGTCCATAAACGGATGCTGGATGGATAGAGAGGAAGCCAAACAGAGGCAGTGAGTACATCGCGTTTTCGAACGGATGGCAAGGTTTTTTGTCCGTTTTACATCCTATTTGCATCCGTTGGTTCAGTGTGACATGGGCTTTACTTGGATCTAATTTAATTTAATTAATGGATTTAAAACATTTTGGGTCCCCAAAATGTTCCCCATCATCCTAGGTTATTGTTTTGTTTTGTTTTGAGAAGGCAAGCAGATTTCCAAACGAAATAGTCGGCAATAGCCAACCATAAATTTATTGTTTCCTAAAAATATTAATTAGACTTGTTCTAGGCAAAAAAAGAATTTACAATTTTGTCGTAATTCGCCACTTTCAGTGCTGAATTGTAGCTCCTCCTTTTTTTGTTTTTTAAAGGTAATATTCAACAAAGAAGAAGAAGAAGTGGAGTAGGTTTCATAGAAGATGAAATTTCCAGGAAGTATGTAGGTCAATAATACCATAATTGACCATAATACCATAACCCCCTTCACAGTTTTTCTTACTTTCTGAATTCTTGTCAAGCCTTGGAAATAAATGCTTTTTCTCCATCAGATGCAAATTTTGTAACAACTTATAGACTGACATGGTTGAGTTGCAAGTATGGAAAATTCATCATGGTATTCCATAAAAGAAAAAGAAAAAAGAACAACAAAGCAAGCTGAACAGTGTAGGATTCTCATGGCTATTGCATGGTTCCAAAAGGCAGTCCATGAAAAGATAGTCTGGTTACTCTACTATCTATTGTAGTGACAGTGGATCTATGACACATATATCAAAAATTATATATTAGCATATTTTGGGTGACACAGCAAAATCTCACGAGCAATGAGGCATGCTTTTATGCAGTTTTCAGAGGCCGTGGAAGCTTTATGAGGAGAGTGTATGCTCTCATGCA
>BLBF01000003.1:28415257-28509888 GCA_015471245.1 Laticauda colubrina | reverse complement strand
ATCATCCTGTCTTGCCACTCCACTGCTCCAGCTGGGGAGTTGCACCAGTGTCTCAGGAGGTTGCGCTGCTTCTTCCCTTCATGTGAAGCTCTGTAGGGGCCTTGCACATCCTTAGTGTCTATCAGGTTTCGCCCTTGCCTCCATCCTTGCTCCCTGTCCCCATTGCCTTGTTGGAGGTCCACTAGCCTGTTCTGCAACACTGGGTAGCGGGTGCGCATGAGATTGTGCAGGATGCAGCAAGCTTCCACGATCCTCCTCACGGTCTGTGGGTGATGCTGCATGGTGGTGAGAAGTACCTGGAACCTGTTGGCCAGGATGCCAAAGGCGTTCTCCACCATCTGCCTTGCCCTGGACAGCCTGTAGTTGAAGATCCTCTCTTCATGGGTGAGGAGTCTGGAAGTGTAGGGCTTCATGAGGTAGGTTCTGAGGGAGAAGGTGTCATCCCGCACGATGAAGTAGTGCACATCTTGCGTGTCGTTGGGCAGGGGGTCTGGATCTGGGAAGCCCACAATAAGGTTGCATTCCAGCCCCTCCTTGAGGTCACTGGCATTGTATACCTGGGCATCTGAAGTTGACCCATTGCCCGAAGCATCGATGTACATGAACTTGTAGTCAGCATCGACCATGGCAAAGAAGATGATGCTGAAGAAGCCCTTGGAGTTGAAATAAGTGGACCCCGACTTGGTTGGAGCTTTGCAGGCCACGTGCTTGCCATCTATGGCTCCAACGATGTGGAGGAAGTTCCACCTCTGATACCACTGCTGTGCAAATTTCTTCCAGCCTTCTTCAGTGGAGGGGCACTGGAGGAGCTCTTCCAGGTATTCTTCGATGATGGCCTGCAACACTTCTCTGACCACAATGCTGATGGTGTTGTGTGGCACCCTCCAGCCCTACTGCATGCTCCTGTACATGGTCCCTGAGGCCAGGTGGCGCAGAGTCAGTGCCACCTTGAGCCCAGTGTCCAGGCTGGGCCGGAAGTTGGTGCTCTGCTTGGTCAACCTGGGTCTCAGCCGCTCCACAACTTCATCAAACCTGGCTGGAGGCATCCTCATGAAGTCCTGGAATGCACGAGGGTCTTCGTTCCACAGCTCCACCATCAGCTTGTTGTACAGTCTGTACTCTGCTCTTCTCCCGATCCATCTTTGGACCCAGACATTTCTTGGCTGCCTCTTTTTCTTCCCGTAGTAGAGTTCACAGAGCCTGTAGATGGCTTCGCACTGTTGCAGAAGGATGGTGGCTGCCAAAAGGACTGTGTTACAATCCACGGTTGACATGACTGGATGCTGTGGAAGAGCAAGAGCCAGATGAAGGCTGCAGAAGTCTGCACAGCAGGGCTGCTGAAGTGAAAGTGAGATCCAGGTGAGTCGCTCCCCCTTTTTATAGGAAATATAGGTTTTCCACTATGTGTCCTTTTGCATCCTCTAGGCATCCTCTAGACATCCTTAATATCCGAGATAGGTCCTCTCTGCGAAAGTTTTTTCCATTTTAAATGCTTTCTTTGCGAGTTGCATCCGCTTTCATCCTTTCTCCATCCGTACTACTAATGCTGCGTTTCCGTTCCGCATCCATTTCACTTCCTCCCTGTGTCCGTTTTCCGCTGGACTGGATTTGAGTTGTGCGGATGCGCAGCGGATGCCTAGCGGATATAGCGGATGCGTAACGGATGACAACGGATGTAGAACGGATGTTCCCCGTATGCGTTGCGGATGCAGAACGGACGTGTTGGATACATTTCTTCTCAAATTTCTGTTCTTAATTTACTTATTAATTTATTGATTATTAATTTACTAAATTTGTTATTTTTTTACAGTTACTACCCAAATTAATTTTAAAAGAGATGCTGAGACATAAACTCTAATGCTAGGCTATAAAAAAAGATATTTTCAACTAACAACAGCACTTGTCTTCTTAGCAGCTCAGGTAAGTTGTCAGCCTGCACTGCCTGCTTGATTAAGCTGGCCAACTCAGCTTCCCTGACTTTTTTTATTCCTTACTGACTCTGTAAGGATTGACTATGGTAATTAGATGAGGAAATGCACTCCAGTGTGAACTCTGTCCTGTCTGCACTTTATGTATCTCTCACAAGGCTACTGTAAGTTTTCATAAAGATGCCACCAGGTCATTCAAAATAATTTCATGAATAAATGATGGTTCGAAGCAGGACACATTCTCCTTGCTTGTAGTATTGACTGACAAGTTATGTCATGAAGCATGTGGCTCAATGGCTTCATGATGCTGGAGATGGTTTTAGCTTTGGTGGTTTGAACCCTAGAACTGCATGGCAGGGTGAGCTCCTGTCATTTGCCTCAGCTTCTCTCCACCTAACAGTTCAAAAACATGTTCTATGCAAATAGATAGATACTACTTTGGTGGGAATACAAGTTGGTGCTCTGTGCAGGCAGTCAGTTTCCTGTCTGAACCTTCCTGTTTTCAGCATCTGTTTGTGAGGCAGCTCCAGGAAGGGAGGGAGCCTTGGATGACATTTCAGGAGGGAGCAAAGCCATCTTACTCTCCTGTGGCATTCCTTGGGAAGTGTGCAAGTGTTTCCTTTAACAGGGCTGTCACCTTGGCAAGCCAAACTACCACACTGTGTTAGTACACTGTAACAAATCCATATGGTAATAATAACAATAGCAATAACAATAAATAACAACAACAGTAATCTATGTCTTCTCCTGGGATTGCACAGGTTGCTGCCTAGCTATTTTAAAGATTCAACAGAAAGATGTTATGCGCCCTGTCTTATGTCCTGAAGAATCATTTCTGAAATATTTTCCAAACACTGTATGGGTCATACAATGTAAAGATAGAAAAAAAAAATTAAAAAAATGAATGAATGAAATCAAACTTAATAGATATTCCCCAACTCTTGGAGATAAATGGTATTTATTGAAGGGAAGATACAGCCTAATCCACCTTTAGCAGAAGGACTTTGGTGTAGTGGAAAAGCATATACTTAACAGGTTAAAGTTCTTTGGGGTGAAAAAAAAACATTTTTTAGTCTTTGAGAAGAACTATGGCACAGAGTAAGAATAATTTGAGAACATTGTCTAAATTAACATTTTATTGTATACATTGGAGTAATAGAGATGAGGACTGCTGTTCAGCAGCATTTATCTTTCAATGAGTTGGTCCTAATTTTTAACAATTCTTATAGAATCTTTAGGGTGGTAGAGCAGCTCAATGGTTAAGATACTGGACTTGTCAGCTGAAAAGACGGTAGCCCAGTTTTGAGACCAGACCCAAGCACCACATGATGGGTGAGCTCCTATCCTCACACCAACTTCTGCCAACCTAGTAGTTCGAAAGCTTGCAAATGCAAGTAGATAAATAGGTAAGCCTTCAGTTAGATGTCTATAGAGCTCAGTGATGTCATGCTGGCCACATGATCATGGAAATGTCTTTGGACAGTTCTGGCTCAATAGTTTTGAAACAGACATGAGCAGCGCCTTCTGTGGTCATCAATAACTAGCAGAGAAAAATCCACAGGGACTTATTTAAAAAAATAGAAGCTTTATTGCACAATAGTGAGCTGTAGTATCAATTTTGTAGAATGAATTCTCTCATATTTTTTTTTTTAAAAAGGAAACAGTGGGCATTCCATTCAAAAAGTGTAGTGCTTTTACCATTCTTACCTCTGAGCTTTCTTTAAAAAGTGCTACAAAATATCCTTTCTCCTTCCTTCTTCATGTTGGATCAGAGGAAAGTGTCAGTTCACATAATGGAACCTTTGTATGCTATCATTTTATAAGACATGGGTCATACTTGTCATCTTACTATTTTGCCCTGTTTTCAAACAACTTTTTCAATGACAAGTCTGAGTAATTCCCTGTATGCTAGAGCCAAGGGCAATGCCCCAGGCTTACAGAGTCCATGTAGGTCCCCCCCACTCACCCATTTTAAAACATCTATATCAAGTTGAAAGTGTACCTGAATAAGGATCTTGAAAATGTGTATCTTTTATTGGACTGAATACAATAGATGAGATTGAAGGAAGGATTCAAATCTTAGATGCTATTTTAAAACAAAGCAAAGAGAAATCTTTGGTTTCTTAATCTACTGCATTTCCTAACTTGTTGCTAACCTCCAGATATGTGGATTTACAAATTCCCTAATTTCCAGTCAAATTGGTTCTGTTACAAACCCATTTCGCAAGAGCATCAAATCAAGGGAGGTTATATATACTGCATATGTGTGCTTGGTATTTGTTCAAAATGTTTACTGTTGCTGACATTTTCTCCCCTCTGATTATATGCTATGTTTTATTCATATGATTGTTCTAATTTTCTGTTTGCTTCCAGAATTGTCTTGCAGTGAAGGGAGATTGTATACAATGAAATAAAAAAAGCAGAAAATAAACATGTGACCAGATGTTTGGATGGCCTGATGAGAGAGAGAGAGAGAGAGAGAGAGAGAGAGAGAGAGAGAGAGAGAGAGAGAGAGAGAGAGAGAAGAATGATGTGTTGCACACTTTTATACAATTATGAAAACTTTACTCATGAACGATCCATATATCAAAATGTAAATAAAGAATTTAACAACCTTCTAGGCTATAATGATAGCGCCCACCCATCCATGGACAGGGAGGCATCCTCCTCCTCTGAGCTGAGCCCCGCCAAGTCATGCCTGATGCCCATTCCGCTGCAGCGTTTGGAGCTGCCAGCGCATTTGGAGATGCACTGGGACGGGCTGGGCGAGGAGTGGAAAGGACGGGTGGCTTCGGGCTCTCTCTGCCAGCCAGGGAAGCAGCACTGCCATCACCTCGCCTCCCTGTCCATGGATGGGTGGGCACTATCACAGCCTCGGGCAGCCTCTCCCAGAGGCCCCTTCAGGTTCACACTGGAGGGACTTGGGAAGGAAGCCAAGCTCAGGTTGGCCCGGCTCTTTTGCTTGGCAAGCAGGTGCACACCCGCGGCTCGCTTTCCTGGCTCTGCCCAGCCTGTACAGCTCTGGTGCGGCCCTGGTGGATGATCAGATCACCTTCGGCGGGGAGGTGCTTGCTGCCTTGGTGAGAGCTCCACCACCGGGAAGGAGGGCCCACCTGTCAGCTGCACTGGGCACCCCAGGTGAAGCTCTTCACGCTCTGCCCAGCATCAGGCAGGGATGGAGGCTGGGTGCTTCTCCCAGGGGGTGGTGGTGATCCTGAACTGCGGCCCCAGGAGATTTGCCTCCCCACGTAGGGTTAGGCTGCTCTCTCGGGCAGGGGAGGCTATGTTGTAGTAGGGCATCATTTTTAAAATAATTAGCTTTACCTTCAAAAGCAAAGGGAAAGCGGCGACAGGAGTGCCTGAAGCCAAATGTCTCCGCCGAGCTCCAGTTGCAGAGAGGAGCTCTGGCTGGCTGTGTGTGGCTATGCCAAATGCTGCGGCATTGCTCTAAACACCGCAGCAGCAATGGAGAAGAGAAAGCAATGGTAGAGGAAGGTCTCACGATACGAAGTGCCCCACCAACTCCGAGGTAAACATCCAAGCTGTCACTGCCCGCCCACATGAGGATGCAAGGGGAGGGGGAAATTAAGTCACCCCCAAAAAGACGGCCTAGTCATCTTTTCAGAGGTAAAAAAAAAAAAAAAAAAGGCCCGGCCTTATTATGTGAGAAACATGGTATGGATCTAGACTTATTGAAGGATTGCCTCTATGGAATTAAACCTGCCAGCTCTATTACATCTGGCAGAAGAGATATGCTAAAGATCTCATCTGCTAAGGAACTACATCTGGCAGGATCCAGAGATGGACTTTTTTTTGCAATGGACCTGCCCTGTGGAACATCATCCCCATTGAAGTGAGATTGGCCCTCCTTAATATCCTTCAGGAAGCCCCTTAAAAATAATTGCACCAGCATGTTTGTGGATCTCAAGATAGTGAAGTAGTGATATAGCTTTATTGTGTACTAAAATAATTAAAGGCCCTGTCACACTGCCCAACGGATGCAAAATGTTTGTAAAAAGGACACAGCGGATGAGAAAAATGTTCCATCCGTTGTTATCCGCTCTCAAAAGGGGCAAAAATTTGCATAAGCAGAGCGGATAACACGGAAAGGAATGGACGGGGGGAGGACGCAGAGCGGATGGAAAGCGGATGCGGAATGGAAGCCTAGCGGATGGAAGCAGATGCAGAGCGGATGCAGAGCGGATGCAGAGAGGATGCGTAGAGGATGCGTAGAGGGTGCAGAGCAGATGCGTAGAGGATGCATAGAGGATACGTAGAGGATGCAGAGCGGATGCAGAGTGGATGCATAGCGGATGATGCAGATGCGATTTGCATCCACTTTCATCCTTTCTCCGTCCGTGCTACTAACGCTGTGCGTCCGTTCCACTTCCTCCCTGCATCCGTTTACCGCTGGAACGGATTTGAGTTGCTTGGATGCGCAGCAGATGCCTAGCGGATATAGAGGATGCGTAATGGATGCAGAACGGATGTCTCCCGTATGCCTAGAGGATGCAGAACGGATGCATTGGATACATTTTCCGCTCAAAAGTTTTGAGCAGCTCAAAACCTTCTGAGTGGATGAAATGTCAATAGATGGATGCTGGACGGATAAAGAGGAAGCAAAACGGAGGCAGTGAGTACAGAACGGATACATCGCGTTAACCAACGATGGCAAGCTTTTTTGTCCATTTTACATCCTCTTTCCATCCGTTGGTGCAGTGTGACAGGGGCTTAGTCTCTGCTATTCCAGTCTTGAAATCATTGACTATAATTTAATTGCTGTTTATTAATTATTGTTTTTTATTATAACTTTCTGTTGTATGCCATCCAGTGTCACAAATCCATGAGATGGGCAACTACATAAATAAATATGATAAACAAAGGAACTTTAAGATTATCTGTGGAAAAAGCAGTGCTACTTGGAAAATCAGTGTTTCCGATGAAGAAAGTCATATGGAGACCTGTTCCCTGTGTAAGACTTGTGAAAAGAAAACTAATCTAATCTGAATATATCAATATCTAAAGATTAGATTGTCCCTTAGTGATTGTGAACTGGAAAACAAGGTTGTCTAGGAGGGACAAGCCATACAGTTCTGAAAGGGAGAGTATATCCAACCATCTCATAATGAAATCCACTTTTCTTACTGTGAAGTACCTTGCATACCAAACAAAGTTTGCCTTGTGTATTGTGCAATGATCAGAATCTTTTAAAAATTAATTGCTTGAGAAAGTTGTGTTTGTCCCTTATCTATATTCTAAAAAATAAATGTCCGAATTTTTCCTTACCTGAAAGAAGAACATTATTTGCAGGGTTGTTAAAACCTAGGTTTTGACCTTTTACTACCAAATCTTATTGCAAGGTCTGTTAAAAGGAAAATTCAATTCTTATATTAAATTTTCAGTACAGAAGTTTCCCAAGTTTTTCAGTTTTAATCTAATGTTACAATTTCTATTGGCTAAAATCATGTATACACACACATGCTCATAGAGGGAGAGAGACAGGCTGAAATGATGATTGAATTATTGGTTAATTTATAAGAAAAGGATCGGCAGTCACAGAAACATGGATTTAGAGTTTGTCCAAACTGCAGATCTCTTGTTGTTGAAATAATATTAATTAATTCAAATGAAAATAGTTGTTTTTCTGAAATTTGGTTAGTTCTCTATGTGAAAAAGATGGTGTAGGACACTATTCAAGAAGAAAATAATACTCCTTTGGAGAATTACCTAAACAATAAAACACTGAGGCAAACTGATTGATGCAATTCCAAGAAAATATATTAATATTTAATAATATATAATATAGTGGAAAATGAAGGCCTTTTCACTTAAAAACCTCTATTTTTAATTTTTTGCAATTATTTTTATGACTATGATGTAAACAAGCAGAAAAAACAATTAAATAAAAGGTAAAGCCCCTGTCACACTGCACCAATGGATACAAAGAGCCATCCGTTGGTTAACGCGATGTATCCGTTCTGTACTCACTGCCTCCGTTTTGCTTCCTCTCTATCCGTCCAGCATCCGTTTATGGACGTTTCATCCGGTCAGAAAGTTTTGAGCTGCTCAAAACTTTTGCGCAGAAAATGTACCCAATTCGTCCATTCTGCATCCGCTAGGCATCCGCTAGGCATCCGTTCTGCATCCGTTACGCATCCGCTATATCCGCGAGGCATCCGTTCCGCATATGCGGAACTTGCATCCGCTCGGACGCAGGGAGGAAGTGGAACGGATGCAGAACAGATGCAGAACGGATGCCTAGCGGATGCAGCATGGAAACAAAGCATTTAAAATGGAAAAAACGTTCGCAGAGGGGACCTATCTCAGATATTAAGGATGTCTAGAGGATGCCTAGAGGATGCCTAGAGATGCAAAGGGACACCTATACTGCCTATAAAAAGGGGGAGGAACTCACCTGCATCTCACTTTCAGAACAGCAGCCCAGCTGTGCAGACCTCTGCAGCCTTCATCTGACTCTTGCTCTTCCACAGCATACAGTCATGTCAACTGTGGATCGTAACACAGTCCTTTTGGCAGCCACCATCCTTCTGCAACAGTGCGAAGACATCTACAGGCTCTGTGAACTCTACTACGGGAAGAAAAGGAGGCAACCAAGAAATGTCTGGGTCTGAAGATGGATCGGGAGAAGAGCAGAGTACAGACTGTACAACAAGCTGATGGTGGAGCTGAGGAACAAAGACACTCGGGCATTCCAGAACTTCATGAGGATGCCTCCAGCCATGTTTGACGAAGTTGTGCAGTGGCTGACACCCAGGTTGACCAAGGCAAACACCAACTTCCGGCCCAGCCTGGACCCTGGGCTCAAGGTGGCAATCACTCTGCGCAACCTGGTCTCAGGAACCACATACACGAGCATGCAGTATGGCTGGAGGGTGCCACACAACACCATCAGCATTGTGGTCAAAGAAGTGGTGCAGGCCATCATCAAAGAATACCTGGAAGAGCTCCTCCAGTGCCCCTCCACTGAAGAAGGATGGAAGAAAGTTGCAGAGCAGTGGTATCAGAGGTGGAACTTCCCACACACCATTGGAGCCATAGATGGCAAACACGTGGCCTGCAAAGCTCCAGCCAAGTCGGGGTCCACTTATTTCAACAACAAGGGCTTCTTCAGCATCGTCCTCTTTGCCATGGTCGATGCTGACTACAAGTTCATGTACATCGATGCTTCAGGTAATGGCTCATGTTCAGATGCCCAAGTATACAACGCCAGTGACCTCAAGGAGGGGCTGGAAGGCAACCTCATGGTGGGCTTCCCAGATCCAGACCCCCTGCCCAACGACACGCAAGATGTGCCCTACTTCATCATGGGGGATGACGCCTTCTCCCTCAGAACCTACCTCATGAAGCCCTACACCTCCAGATGCCTCACCCATTAAGAGAGGATCTTCAACTACAGGCTGTCCAGGGCAAGGCGGGTGGTGGAGAACGCCTTTGGTATCCTGGCCAACAGGTTCCAGGTACTTCTCACCACCATGCAGCATTGCCCACAGACTATGAGGAGGATCGTGGAAGCTTGCTGCATCCTGCACAATCTCATGCGCACCCGCTATCCAGTGTTGCAGAACAGGCTCGTGGACCTCCAACAAGGCAATGGGGCCATGGAGCCTGGGGAATGGAGGCAAGGGCAAAACCTGATAGACACTGAGGATGTGCAAGGCCCCAGCAGAGCCTCACGTGAGGCGAAGAAGCAGCGCAACCTCCTGAAACACTGGTGCAACTCCCCAGCTGGAGCAGTGGAGTGGCAAGACAGGATGGTAGATGATTAATGGATGCTTCCTTCAGCCTGTCTCATCACACGGATGAGATTGGGCCATGTATGTTGGGTGGGCTTACAATGAACAGGGCATTTAATAAAGAGTTGTGTTTGTGTTGACAGGTGTGGATGATTATTACATTGTTATTGACAATAAAGGGCCATAGGTGTGGCACCTGGGAGGGTGGACCATACATTCCCACTATGCTTACACTGGAGGTTTATCAATCCCCACAGCTATTACCCATCCCAAAGGTATCCCTGCCCATCCCACAGCTATTACCCATCCCACAGGTATCCCTGCCCACCCCATTGCTATCTTAACCCATCCCACAAGCATGCAAAGGCGTAAGCCATTTCTAAAAGTTTCCACCAAGACTTTATTAAAAAATAGAAATGAAGCAAGTGTGTGAATCAAAGATAGACTTTATTGAACAACAAGCTGTAAAAGAAAAATGACCCAAGTCAAGTGTCCAAATAAAGTCCACAGGTAGCCATCCAGCCAGTCTCTGGCACTCCTCTTGGTCACGCGGAGGTGTGCCCAGTCTCAGGGGTGAAGGGTCCACGTGCTGTGGAGGTGGGTGCTGCTGCAGTGCTGGTCTGAAGCCCCACTGAGGTGCCTGGCCCCAAGAGGACAACAGGGGACGGTGTGTTGAGAAAGCTCTCGGAGAGCTGGCTCAGCCCCATGATGCTGAGAGGTCCTTCCTCCATGCCATGGGGTGTCAGCCCCAGTACTGAGGACAGATGTACTGAGGCCAGGCTTGGCTGTGGGGTGGAGGAAGGAGTAGTGTAGCGGGGCTGTCTGGTCTGCAGCTGGGTGAGGACTGGCATTGGTGGCATCTGTGGCATGGGTGGCATCGCTGTCGTCGGTGGCATCATTGGCGTGGGTGGCATTGGTGGCATCAGTGGAACCGGTGGCAACGGTGTTGCCCGATGACTCTGTGCCTGGACTGGGAAGGGCTGCTGCATGTGCTGCTGGACCTCTTTGTAGCTGTAGCCCTGGTAGGTGAGGGGCTGTGGGAAGCCTTGGAATGGGAGGGACATCACCTGGGGTGGAGGAGCAGACCTGGACTGGGTGGGAGCAGGTTCCTCTGGATCTGGAGGGTTGTGAAGCAGCTCGGTGATCCGGTCCTTCACCACCTGGTACTGGGGTTCCTCCATGTTCCTGAGGGTCTGGTTGACATAGGTGAGGAAGGGCTTGCGGTTGGAGGATGAGGAGTCGGTGTGGACCAGCTGAGAGAGGAGATCTATGCTGGTCCGGATGGTGTCCTGATCTCCAGCAGGACAGTGTGGCTCTGCCCCTCCTGCTGTCTGGCTCTCTGCCTGTCTGTGGAGGTGGAGCTGGGGGGGGTAGATGCAGCTACGGCTGTGGTGGACGTGCCATCTCCTTTCTCCCACCGCACCAGGGAGTCCTCCACGCACTCCACCATGGTTACAACACCTGTCTGTGGATTCTCCGCCGTGGCACGCTCCACAGAAACCTGCCTGGAGACAGGGACTGACTCTCGGCCAGAAGAGGACTGGGTTTCAGCAGGCTGCCAGAGAGAGAGGGTTGTGAGATGGCCTCCTGGTCTTCCTCGGTGGCAGATTTCACCCTCCAGGAAGCTGCACCTGGCCATGATGTAGGTCTCTCTGTCCGTCAGCTTAACCGTGGCTCTTCAAGTGCAGCTTCCTGTACCAGGTGTGCATGTGCTTCCACCAGCCGAGGAGCACCTCTGAAGTATAGCCCATACTCTCCACCTTCTCTCTCCAAGCAGCCTGTTTCCGTTTGGTGTCCCTGTACAGCCGGTGTCCCTTCCACCACAGATAGTCATTCTCTCTCAGCCACTCCAGTACCTCATCCTCGTGTTCCTCCTCAATATAGTATTGCCTTCTCTCCCGTTGTCGCATACGCCTCTTCCTCCCTTTGGCAGGACCAGATGGGCCCTCATCAGAGGGGCTCCCAGGAAGTAGGAGCTGCTCCTCCAAACCACCAGCAGCAGCAGCACCAGCAGGATCATCATCATCATCATCATCATCATCATCACCAGCAGGATCATAATCATCACCAGCAGGATCATAATCATCATCAGCAGCAGCAGCACCAGCAGCAGCAGCAGGATCAGCAGCAGCAGCACCAGCACCAGCACCAGCAGCATGAGCAGGACAAGGAGCACGAGCAGGAACACGAGCATGAGCAAGATGAGCAGGACGAGCAAGACCACGAGCACGAGCAGTACGAGCAGGACCAGGAGCATGAGCAGGATGAGCAGGATGAGCAAGACCAGGAGCACGACCTTACGAGCAGTACGAGCAAGTCCAGGAGCACGAGCAGGACGAGCAGGACCAGCAAGACCAGGAGCAGCTTCAGCAGAATAAGCACCAGCAGAAGCACCACCGCCAGGAGCAGCTTCAGCAGAGTAAGCACCAGCAGAAGCACCACCGCCAGGAGCAGCTTCAGCAGAAGCTCCAGAACTAGAAGAGCGAGCCCGAGCAGCAGAAGCCCCAGCAGAAGCAGAGTCAGGGACAGGGGGCGGGAGGGTGACCCTGTCCCTCTTGCTAGTGATGGTGGCAGGTTGCTGAGGCTTTCGCTTCTTCCCCATGGTTGTGGGATTGCTGGCTGGGAGCGAGGCTGGCAGGGAGGCTGGCAGGAAGGCTGGCAGGAAGGCTGGCACCAAGGCTGGCAGGCAGGCACCAAGGCTGGCAGACAGGCTGGCAGGAAGCCTGGCAGGAAGCCTGGCAGGAAGCCTGGCAGGAAGCCTGGCAGGAAGGCAGGCAGGCAGGCAGGCAGGCAGGCACCAAGGCTGTCAGGCAGACTGGCTGGCAGGGAGGCTGGAAGGCAGGCTGGCAGCAAGGCTGGCAGGCAGGCAGAGAGCAAGGCTGGCAGGGAGGCTGGACAGGAGTCTTGAAGGCAGGTTGGCTGGAAGGCTGGCAGCAAGGCTTGCAGGCAGGCATGCAGGTAGGGCAGGCAAGGACTCGATGTATCCGGCAACAGGTCTTTCCTCCAAATGCTGGCCACGTGCGAGCTGCTTCCCTTTATATCCGCGGGGCTGATGCAATAAACCCCCCCCCGCATGCGCAATTAACGCAAGGCATCTGCTAGGCTTCTGCTGTGCATCCGCTAGGCTTCCACTGTGCATCCGCTTCATCCGCTGTGCATCCACTGTGCATCCGCTTTATTCCGTTCCATGTCCACTTTGCTGAGGTCCCCCGGAAGCCTAGCGGATGTGCCATCCGTTCCCATCCGCTTCCATCCGCTGGGCTTCCATTCTGCATCCACTTTCCATCCGCCATGCGTCCTCCCCGCATCCGTTCCTTTCCGTGTTATCCACTCCGGTTATGCAAATTTTTGCCCCTTTTGAGAGCGGATAACAACGGATGGAACATTTTGCTCGTCCGTTGTGTCCTTTTTACTTATGTTTTGCATCCGTTGGGCAGTGTGACAGGGCCTTTAAGTCCGCATGTAAAAGTGTTTCTCAGTTTTTAAACAAATCATTAAATGCTGACAACATGCAATAATATTGCTTAGCCTTTCCATTACCTCATCAAACAGCCAGTTCATATGCTGAGAATGAACATATTATTAATTTAAGAATGTAAATCCAGGATACCACTGTTTTTTCACTGTAAATATTTTGGACTAATATTTTTCTTGCAGCCGTTTAAAAAAATAAAGTGAGAAAAGAAAGAAGAGGAAGAAAGGAAGAAGAGGAGGAAGATGAAAAAGAGGGGGAGGAGGAGGGAAAGGAGGAGGAGAAAAAGGAAGATAAGAAAAAGGAAATAAATAAGTGTAGAGTGATTACATACCTTTAATCAAAGATGTTAAATCAGGTATTGCAAAGTCTTTCCATCAAAGAACAGTTTGAGCCTATAGTCCATGGATAATAAACCTGGTGTTCTTCACTGATAAATTCTGAATGTTTAATACATAATTTGATATCATATTAGCATCTTTAAATCTTTTTCTTCCAGGCAACATATTAATCAACCTTTAAATGTTAAACTAAATTAGGACAAATATGAGATATCTTGTAACTCTAGCAAATCAAAGTGGTCATCCAACTTCAATGAACATCCTGTGAGGCATTGAAAAATAATTCGTTGAATGACATATGCCTTAAAGACAAATAATATATATTTAATCCATATTGCATGCTCAGTAAATCCATAGCTTTTTCATATATTTTAATCAATTTTAATTTTTTGATGTATAATTAAAAATAAAATTCACATATTAAAACCATAATACTCTTTTCAATATAATATTTATATTTTTATATTAAACTGAACTTGAGATAATTTGGTAAGGTACTGTATATAGCTGTTTATTTGTTTATTGTATAATTCACATTGTGAAGCCAATCACCAAATCTTTTTTATAATATCTGAAATATCCAATAAACTCAGAAAAGTATTTTCTCTACTTTCTTATCATAAGAACATAAAGAACAACATAACAACCTTTAAAATCTTTAACTATTGATTTGCTAAAATGAAATATTCCAGCTCTTTATTCTGAACCATATCCCCACCTGCATGTATGGCTATGATTTTTACACATAATATTCAATATTTACAACAGTAGTCTTAGTTGATAAAAGAACATTACTGGTGATCCTGGAAGACAGCATAGATGGAAAATATATACCACGCAGGAGTGTTCTCATTTTTGTAAATACTTCAAGAAAAATGCATGGAGAATATATCACCAAATTCATTCTTCAGCCTTTTTATGGAGGTGGAGGGGAGGATCAGATAAATTCACCAGAAATGTTTCAGATATGGATTGACTTTATTGATTAGTTCTGTTCAAGAAATGCCTTCATGTGTAGTTTTCACATGTGAAGAACAGCAAACAAGCCTTCCCTTTCTAATTTGCATTGCAACATCTTTGATCAAAAGATTCAGGATGATAGCAGTGGGAGTCCTGGGATGCATTCAAACATTTTATTAGTATCACTTTATAAATCCTTAGTAAGACCATAACTGGAATAAATCCTTAGTAAGAACACACCTGGAATACTGCATCCAGTTTTGGTCACTACATTACAGGAAAAAAAAAGATGTTCAGACTGGAAAAAGTACAAAGAAGAGCAACTATGATGATTAAGAGCCTGGAGACAAAAAACACATGAAGAATGGTTGCAGGAAATGGGTATGGCCAGTCTAGAGAAAAGAAGGACTAGAGGTGATATGATAGTATATTCCAGTATTTGAGGGCCTGCCACAAAGAGGAAGTCAATTTATTCTTCAAAGCACCAAAAGGCAGGACAAGAAACAATGGATGGAAATTCCAGGTTGCTTCTCTCCTTATAAAGGAGAGATGCAACCTGGAATTAAGGAGAAACTTCCTAACAGTGAGAACAATTAACCAATGGAACAGCTTGCCTTCAGAAGTTGTAGGTGCTTCATCACTTGAGGTTTTTAAGAAAAGACCTGTTTGAAATGGTATAGGGTCCCTGCTTGAGCATGAGGTTAGACTAGAAGATCTTCAAGGTCCCTTCCAACTCTACTCTAATTGATTGAACAATTTCCATGTGTACCAGAACTCTAAATAAAGCTTTGGACCAACTTTTCCTACTAGTTTTATATTTTTGAACTTTAAGAACGTCTCCAATGTAACTTGGAACAGGGAGAGGTTACTGATAATTCCTTATTCATTGAATCCTATTTAGGAATGTATTGCCAGAATATGGTGGTTGAATATTGTGCCCATGTTCTAATATTTAAAATATTATCTCATTGTAATAGAATAGCTTTTCTTTAAAATATGTGAGAAAGATAATTAGTTTTCTTTAAATGTCACTTCAGTTACAGGTATCAAGGCATTAAAGTTACCTCTGGAATGAAATTTCTAGAGTTTCAGATTGGATTCAGCTAATCAATTGAGGTGTATAATTTTGTACGGTTTATATTTCTTGTGCTGTAAAATACAGTCTAAACCCTTGATCTATATCTTTGTGAGTATCATTATATACAGAAACTTTGTGAATTATATCCAATCACCACTTTTGCTGCTAATAATACTCTGAAGAAAGCACAGGGGGCATCCATTTCTCCTGAATAAAATAGGTTTAGGGAAATCAAAACAACCTCTACAAAAGAATCAATTGACTTTGTCATTCAATTCTTTCCTGAAATGACATTTGCAAGCTATTGGAGATTTTCTGGCATTATATATGCCTCCTCTGTGCTTTTACAGTTCACACAATTCTTGTCTAGACACTATGCAATGCTGACTGAAACGTATTTACCTTAAGTCTTGCTTTCTATTTTTTTTATTATTTACCTAGTTATCTTTGTAAATATGGTAGTTTCTACTGTATAACATTCCTAGCTGATTAAAAACACATGCATTCTTTTAGATGAGGTTGGAACTATACTAGGAATTCAGATATCACTAAATGACTGTAGGAGTCATTGTGGCACAGTGGGTAGAATGCAGTATTGCAGGCAGACTCTGCTTACAGAGGGACTTCGATTCTGACCAGCTCAAGATTGATTCAGCTTTCCATCCTTCCAATGTCAATAAAATGAGGATCCAAATTGTTGGGGGCAATATTCTGATATTTGTAAACCACTCAGAGAGTGCAATAAAGCACTATCGAACAATATATAGGTCTATTGCTATATAATGTCTTCCCAAATTCTGCAAGGACATGGCTAGTACAATCACTACTATTTCTTATACAATGTTTCCCTTTAATATGGACTTTTCCTCACATCTGAGTTTAACTTATTTGATTTATATGTGGCTCATTTCGCTGTGTTGCATCTGGGTGGCCAACATCATCTAAAATCATAATACAACTAACTCAAAAGCACAATATATATAACAGCCAAGAAACCAACCTTTTTCAAATCAAGCAACAAACTCAGGGACAAGGCTTAATAGATTTTACAGACTTTGACACAGCTCTTGGACCAGAGGTTCTGGTCAGGTTCTGACCAGGTCGGGAGAACTGGTAGCAGAAATTTTGAGTAGTTTGGAGAACCGGCAAATACCACCTCTGATTGGCCCCATCCCCATTTATTCTCTGCCTCCAATTCCCAGCTGATCAGCTGGGTCTTCTTTTGTTGCCCTGTACAGAAGAATAGAGCTGGAAAGCAGGTTAGTGAGGTGGAGAGGGAATGGGATTTTGCAGTAACCTTCCCCCTGGAATGGGGAAGGAATGGAGATTTTACAGTATCCTTCCCCTGCCAAGCCCATAAAGCCACACTCACAGATCTGGTAGTAAAGATTTTTGAATCCCACCACTATCTTGGACAGTACTGGCTGATGGAGGAAAATACAGTCCAGTTTGTGAGATCACAATTGTGAGATCACAACACACTAAAAATGTAGCATGACTTTTCCTTTGGTTTTTTTCTATGGTTAGGTACAAGGAAGAAAAAATCTGTCGATACCCATTCCACAGAAATCTGCTCCCATTAAGGAATGACTTCCTGAAAAATTGTACAGCAACCTCTTTTTTGCTCTCAGCCACTTAAAGTAATGTCTTAAAATTCAGTCAAATTTGTCACAGTATATAGAAACCTTCATTTTTAGCCTTTTTCGATGTTCACATATTTTGTTTTGATGCTGATTACCATTCATCAGTGTAATTTATCATGTTGTTCAGATAAAATGGAATGATAAATATTTTGGAATGTAATCATCAAATCAGAAACTAAATATGGCTGCCTTGCAAGTTCAGTTTCTCAACTAGAGGCAGAATAAATTATGTTGGTTTTCCTGTAGAGGCTGTCTCACTTTTTCCTTTCATCATATACATGACATATTTAGCTTTTTAAGGTCTTGTTTGCTTCATGCTGTACTGAATTAAAATTTTCTTTCCTGAAATCCTCCTGTAGCTATTCAGTATGTTAAGAATGTAATTCACAGCTGACCAGTACATCCTCATAATACTTTGTTGGCATATAACAAATAAAATCTAATCTCTCTCTTTCTTCCTCTCCCTCCCGCCCCCATACATCTGGATCATTTCCAGAAATTTGTTAAAGGAAAGAGGCAGTTTTTTCATATTAAGACTGGTAACTTATATACTACGAAACTCTTATGTTTGATTGTTTGTAACATTCAATTGGATGAAATGAGGCATCACATTTTTGAAATGAGGTATCACATTTTTGAAATGAGGCATCACATTTTTGAATCAATGTATCACACTTGGGATAACTTACACAATTTGTTCAGAATCCAAGAGCCATAACTTTTCTGGGATTTAAATGTGAAAGTTGTTGCCACTGCACTGCTACAGTCAGCCAGTCACATGATTGTTATTTCCAATGTTTTCTGCCAGTTTCTTACAAGGAAAGTCATTGGGGAAGCTGGCAGGCAATCATTCCTGCTCCCATTGCTTTTTTTGGTCAATTTGTCCAACTGATTCTCTGTTTAAGGAAGCAAGTTATCTCTGAAATAATGACCAATAAATTACACATTGTCTAGTAGAGTATCATGTCTCTTTAGAGGACATTCTATAACAATTGCTATCTAGAAAAAGCATTGGACATCAGTAAAATATACAAAAATATTATCTAATTCCTACTGAGTGAGTCATTTTCTCATTTTCTTACATATCGAACACATCACTAATATTTGAGCCAATTCCCATGGATTCTGATTAGGACTTATTTGAAGATTGATTCATGCATCTACTGTGTTTTGAAGTTAATGTGTAGTCTTCATAATTTTATAAATTTTCATCTTGTACATGGTCAGTGTTAATATCAAGTTGTTCTAAATAATTGCTGATTTTTACCATTGCATGCATAATAATTTGAAAGTTTCCCAGCACCAGAATAACATATCTGTAGAATTTCCTTTGGGTAAATGATAGCTTCCAATTTCAGGATCCATTCTTCCTTTGTGCAGAAAGCAGGCCTGCTAGAAAGGCTCAAATTCATGCATCCTTGTGTCTTTCTCATCTTGATAACTCTCAAAACATAAATGTGATGCCAATAAAATAGGCATTGTTACAATACATAAAGAAAATTTAACCAAAATGTTTTATTGATACATTCTTAGACAATATCACAGGCTTGAGAATATGGAAAGGGGGGAGTTTTGCAGCAAAGATTTGTTCTCACTAAATTGGCACATAAGCAGCAAGATCAACAAAATTACTTATTACAAACAGTATAAAACATACATGCTTTTTTCCTTAAAATTCTTTTTTTTTTTTAAATCACACCGGTCAGTCAATAGGGCATCAACAAAGAGGGGAAAAAAGAAATTCAAGACATATAAAAGCCATTTTCTTTCTCCCAAACAGCATAAGAATTATTGAAATTCTTGCAAAATTATATACTTAATGAAAAACAAAAACAAAAATAAAATCAGAAAAGTAGAAGTACTTAACATAAAATATGAACAAATTACACTACTGGCATGCATTCCAAATACTGAGACGACCTCTATCAAAGCTCAGCAAACCATTCTGCTTTTTTTGTTGCCATCAGAATTGTGAAAGGCAGAGGATGAAGGTGGTGGAGGTGGAGGTGAGGAACAAGGAAGGGGCCTGCTTAATAAGCACAGTTTTGGTCTTAAGACTTTTTCTCCCTTTTTTAAAATAAAAAAAAATAACTTATATGAACCATAAGTATTCCATAGTGATCATACATGTCACAAATAAAAATGCTTTGCTATCTTTGGAAGGGTCTTTATTGTTTTTTCCTTCCTACTTAATGTGCTGTGAAACAAAGAGAGCTTGCATGAGGCTGTGCATTCCAAACCATTGTTAATCCTCCAAAACAATGAAAATGGCAGTATGTAAAAAGAACAAAGAAAAAGAAAATCCTCACAAGCTGGACAGAAAGTTGAAAAACTGGCAGTTTTGAAGTACATATAAAAACAAAAAAGTAGCCCCTTGAAAGTCATCTTTGCCAATTGCAATCCACCCAAGAGATGCTGGGCCAACATTGCAGGTTGGAGCTTAAGAAAAAGGTCCAACATCACAGCCTAATGGCAGTGCCAGTGACTTATTAAGCCAAGAATATAGTAACAATATTTTCATTGAGCAGCTGTTCAGAATACTTGGATCCTCCATAATAATAAGTGCCTGGCCTTTCAATTCTTCCAGCAGTGCATATTCAGCAGCTTCAGGAACAGGCCTACATAAGGTTTGGTGAACTGAATGGTTGAAAATCTCCATCCTCTCATGATTCCGTCTGATGCAGCGGATTAGATTACCAGGTTGTTATAACTGACATACTTCTTTTTTGCGGCAGGGCCTAAGAGGGAAAAACAGAAGAAAAAAGTCACAAATAAAAGAAACCGAAGAAAAATTCTGTGATGGTAAATACAGATTGCCATATAGAAAGTTTTGTTGCATTGTAAAACGCAATGGTACATTTTTCACAGTGGTGTCTAAAAAGGCAGTGAATATAACTTCATTAAAAAAATGAGCTACTTTAGAAAATAAAATGATAGATCCTTCTTTGGCCTCCCAAAACATTTTTTTTCTGATACAGTATGCTTGCAACTTCATCAACTTCATTTAAATGGTTGCAGATTACCACAATAGTGACTCTAGATGACTAACAGGATAAAAATTTTTTTTTTAAAAAGTAACAATGGTCATTAAAGATAAAACCAACAAAACAATTGACAAGATGGGCCATCTCACATCTCAACCACAAAACCTGGAAGTCCATATTTATTTCTATTATGGGTTTTTTTTTCTTAAATAAATTAAAAGGTCTTATTTCAGTGACAAATACATCCTATATGAGCCCTGATAAAACATGAAGACCTTAAATGAAGTAAGAGTCAAAAATGGCCATTTTTGAGGGGAGGAGCTGATGTCACAATGATACTGCATGCAATCTTGGAGGTCTTAGATTGCAGCCAATATCTTTGCCCCTGGATGGTCCAAACGGACGTAAACCGTCCCGAAGAGATGGTGACAGTGAAGGGCGTGCCCTGTAGATCCCAGGGATATAACAAAGTCCCTGGTTGGTCCAGGAGAAGCCCTTTTGCCAACGGCAGAGAGGTAGTTACCAAAGCTGCTGAAGTTGGGACAGCTCCGAACGGAAGAGGTTGAAAGAGAAAGTGTGTTGGTTTGGTGAGAATTGTTCCTTTATTATTCTAAGACTCAAAAGGACTTTAAAGCAGTGTTCCCCAACCTTTTTTGTTCCAGGGACCGGTTTTAATGCAACAATTACATTTTATATTAGGCACTTTCATGAACTATTACACTATAATATCAACTGACCAAAATTTAGAATCAGTGGGAGCTCTGAGCTTGTTTTCCTGAAACTATATGGTCCCATCTGGGGGTGATGGGAGACAGTGACACTCGAATTGTATACCTTATATCCAGTCTATTCCATAGTCTTGTTTTTGTTGCTGTCAATGCAGAAAACCCCACCTCACAAAGATAAGAGGTTGAAAATGGAAGCAGGACTTTCACTGCTTTTGTGGCAATGTCAGGATGTTCTGCTTTGACTTTACTCCAGAATACAAAGAGATTTGAACTTGTTTCAAACATGGATTGAAGGCCACCATCATTTAGAATCTCAACTATTTGTTCCTCTTCTTGTAGGGTTAAAGGTAAAGTTCCCCTGGCTTGTTCACAAATGGGTTCTGAATCCATTCCTTCCCCAGCCTGGGGTCTTTTGTGACAGGGAAGTAATGCTCAAACTCTTTTGAAAGCTGCAACAGGTGATCATGCACTAACTGGGTGAATGAAGGTCCAAACTCAGTCTCTTCCATAATCCCTGCTACTGTGTGAAACATCAAATATCCCTGTGTTCACTCTTCGTCTCCATAACTCCAGTTTGGCTTTGAATGCTGCAACCTTATCTGCCAACTTGAAAATGGTTGTGATTTTCCCCTGAAGTGAGAGATTAAGTTCATTGAGCAGGTTAAAAATGTCACACAGGTAAGCAAGTTTCAAGATCCAATCAGCATCACTGAAGTATGCTGCCAGTGGTGACTGTTTTTGCAGAAAAATCTCTGCAGTGACTTTCTTAACTCAAAAACTCTTGTCAGTGATTTCCCTCTTGAAAGCCATCTCACATCTGTGTACAAGAGAAGACATCTATGTTCTGCATCCATCTCTTCACAGAGCTGTTTGAACAGACATGAATTCAGGGCATGTACTTTTCTGTGGTTAATAATTTTTATCACATCTTGCAAAATGCTGTTAAGCTCAGGTGGCATTGTTCGGCTTGCCAGCATTTCCCTATGGATGACATAGTGTGTGGACGCACATTCAGAGGCGACCTCCTTGATCCGCATTGTCAGACCTGAAAGCCTCCCAGTCATCGCAGCCCCTCCATCCGTGCATACACCAACAAAGTGTGACCAATTAAGCCTCCCTGATATGTACTCGTTCAAGGACATGAATAACTCTGCAGCTGTGGTGTTAGTTGGCAGAAATAGTGCACATAGAAAATCCTCATGTACATCCTCCTGAAAAATGTATCTCACAAAAACGAGCAATATTGCTTTGCTGTCAACATCTGTAGATTCATCCACCTGAATCACATACCATAGTGACTCATTAATCCTCTCAAGTAACCGTGCCTCGATGTCTTCTGCTATTTGATTAATTCTTCTTGTCACGGTGCTCGCCAAAAGGGGGATGTTTTCGACCTTTTTTACTGCAGCCTCTCCGAAAAGTTCGCTGCAAATGTCCTTTGTAGCAGGCAAAATCAATCCTTCCCCAATCATAAAGGGCTTCTTAGCTTTAGCAATGCGGTCCACGACCAGGAATGATGCTTTTAGTGTGGACACATTTGTTGAAGTAATGGCCTTTAATAATTGTTTCTGTCCTTCATGTTCCCGTTTTTTTCTTTGAAAATAATCTAAGGGCTTTTCTTTCAATGCTGGGTGTTTTGTCTCCATGTGGCAGCACAGTTTTGATGGTTTCATGGCTTCATTAGCAAGTCTGTCACCACATATTACACAGAGTGGGTGTGGGGCTTGTGAATCACCTGTTGTGATGAACCCGGAACTCAGGTAGGAATCTTGGTATTTTCTTTGAAATGCAGCTTTCTTTTTGCAGGCAGTTTGGACCCTTCTGCTGTCTCGTCGTTGTCTCGTTTACCCTTTCCCAAAAAACTCTCCAGTGAACTCTGTTTCTGGCTCATTTTGCGAGGGCTAGCTTGCATAATACGCACCAAAGATAAATACACGCCAAAGATAAATACGCACCAAAGATAAATATACGCCAAAGATAAATATAAACCAAAGATAAATATGCACCAAAGATAAATATGCACCAAAGATAAATACACACCAAAGATAAATACGCGCCAAAGATAAATTCACACCAAAGATAAAGAGTCAAGCGCAGAAGTTAGGCAAGGGCGGAAGTGGTTGCGGACCAGTACAAAATGATCCATGGACCGGTACCGGTCCGGGGACCGGTGGTTGGGGACCCCTGCTTTAAATGACACCCTAAGGGGAAAAAGAATTCATAAAAGTTTTGACAGAAATGAATAAGCGGTGGTTTTTAAACAGAAGTGTCAAAGTAAGGCTTTGTTTTATGTTTTTTTTTTTCTCATGGCTGGACTTCTATCATGATTCTGCATTTGCTAACTGGACTGGTTTTTTCTCTGTTTATATCTATTTTTTCTCTTCTTTTTTGACTTTGTAATATTTTAGGTTAGAGGCTCCCTTAAGTTATAATTTTTTTAACTTTTATTACGTTTTGTCCGGGAAAGGAGGGGGAGAGTGAGAGTAAAGAAACTTTGTAACACTGCCAACTAGAGGCTTGAAAATATCTTAGATGAAGCTGAGAAAGCCGAGAAAGAAAGCTCTGAAATTCTTTTTCAAGGACATTGCTACATGATAAGATAGAGGGAAGAGCACGGAAGAGTGTTACTGCAGGTGTTCTTCTAGATTTCTATCAACAATTGAAACTTGGCTTTGAAGTTTGGAGAGAGTTATGACAAGAGCCTTGGATAATTAAATAAAGTGCAGTGTATCTTTTTTATTTTCTTAAGTTGGGTCACCTCCCCCCTTTACCAACTGTACTGTTCATTTTTTCTTTTTAAAACCTTTATTTTTGTAATATTTAAATTTTTGCTTTCTATTTTAAAGGGAAAGCCTCAAAATTTTCTTTTTTCTTTTCCTTTCTTCTTTGAGATTTTTTGTTTTTCGATATGCTTTTTTTTTTAATTTGAAAATTCTCAATTGGATTAAAGCCCATGTCACACTGAACCAAGGGATGCAAAGAGGACGTAAAATGGACAAAAACCTTGCCATCCATTGGTTAACGCGATGTATGCGTTCTATACTCACTGCCTCCGTTTTGCTTCCTCTCTATCCGTCCAGCATCCGTTTATGGATGTTTCATCCGCTCCAAAAGTTTTGGGCTGCCTAAAACTTTTGCGCAGAAAATGTATCCAGTTCGTCCGTTCTGCATCCGCTACGCATCCACTATGCATCCGTTACGCATCCGTTACGCATCTGCTATATCCGCTAGGAGTCCGTTCCACATCTGCGCAACTCGCATCTGCCCGGATGCAGGGAGGAAGCAGAACGGACGCGGAACAGATGCAGAATGGATTCCTAGCGGATGCAGAACGGAAACAAAGCGTTTAAAACAGAAAAAACATTCGCAGAGGGGACCTATCTTGGATATTAAGGATGTCTAGAGGATGCCTAGAGGATGCCTAGAGGATGCCTAGCGGAAAACCTATACTGCCTATAAAAAGGGGGAGCAACTCGCCTGCTTCGCACTTTCAGAACAGCAGCCCAGCAGTGCAGACTTCTGCAGCCTTCATCTGCCTCTTCCTCTTCCACAGCATCCAGTCATGTCCACCGTGGATTGTGAGAAAGTCCTTTTGGCAGCCACCATCCTTCTGCAACAGTGCGAAACCATCTACAGTCTCTGTGAACTCTACTACCGGAAGAAAAGGAGGCACCCAAAAAAAGTCTGGGTCCAAAGATGGTTCGCCAGAAGAGCAGAGGACGGACTGTACAACAAGCTGATGGTGGAGCTCAGGAGCGAAGACATTCGGGCATTCCAGAACTTCATGAGGATGCCTGCAGCCATGTTTGACGAAGTTGTGCAGCGCCTGACACCCAGGTTGACCAAGACAAACACAAACTTCCCGCGCAGCCTGGAACCTGGGCTCAAGGTGGCACTCACTCTGCACCAACTGGCCTCAGGGACCACCTACAGGAGCATGCAGTACGGCTGGAGGGTGCCACCCAGCACCATCAGCTTTGTGGTCAGAGAAGTGGTGCAGGCCATCATCGAAGAGTACATGGAGGAGCTCCTCCAGTGCCCCTCCACTGAAGAAGGCTGGAAGAAAGTTGCAGAGCAGTGGTATCAGAAGTGGAACTTCCACCACACCGTTGGAGCCATCGATGGCAAGCACGTGGCCTGCAAAGCGCCAGCCAAGTCGGGGTCCACTTATCACAACTACAAGGGCTTCTTCAGCATCATCCTCTTCGCCATGGTCGATGCTGACTACAAGTTCATGTACATCGATGCTTCAGGCAACGGCTCATCTTCAGATGCCCATGTATACAACGTCAGTCACCTCAAGGAGGGGCTGGAAAGCAACCTCATGGTGGGCTTCCCAAATCCAGACCCGCTGCCCAACGACACACAAGATGTGCCCTACTTCATCATGGGGGATGATGCCTTCTCCCTCACAACCTACCTCATGAAGCCCTACACCTCCAAATACCTCACCCGTGAATAGAGGATCTTCAACTACAGGCTGTTCAGGGCAAGACGGGTGGTGGAGAACGCCTTTGGCATCCTGGCCAACAGGTTCCAGGTACTTCTCACCAACATGCAGCATAGCCCAGAGACCATGAGGAGGATCCTGGAAGCTTGCTGCATCCTGCACAATCTCATGAGCACCCGCTACCCAGTCTTGCAGAACAGGCTTGTGGACCGTGAACAAGGCAATGGGGACATGGAGGCTGGGGAATGGAGGCAAGGGTAAAACCTGATCGACACTGAGGGTGTGCAAGGCCCCAACAGAGCCTCACGTGAGGCGAAGAAGCAGCGCAACCTCCTGAAACACTGGTGCAACTCCCCAGCTGGAGCAGTAGAGTGTCAAGACAGGATGGTAAATGCTTAATAGATGCTTCCTTCAGCCTGTCTCATCACACGGATGAGACTGGGCCATGTATGTTGAGTGGCCCTACAATGAACAGGGCATTTAATAAAGAGTTGTGTTTATGTTCAAATGTGTGGATCAATGCTTACATTATTATTTATAATGAAGGGCCATAGGTGTGGCACCTGGGAGGGTGGACCATACAGTCCCACTATGCTTGCACTGGAGGTTTATCTATCCCATAGCTATTACTCATCCCAAAGGTATCCCTGCCCATCCCACAGCTATTACCCATCCCAAAGGTATCCCTGCCCATCCCACTGTTATTCTTACCCATCCCACAAGCATGAAAAGGCTTAAACCATTTCTAAAAGTTTCCACCAAGACTTTATTAAAAAAAAGAAATGAAGCAAGTGTGTGAATCATAAATAGACTTTATTAACAACAAGCTATAAGACAAAAATGAGTCTCTGGCACTCCTCCTGGTCGCTCAGTCTCAGGGGTGAAGGGTCCAGATGCTGTGTAGGTGGCTGGTGCTGGAGTGCTTGTCATCAGCTCCTCCAGAAGCAGAAGCAGCAGAAGCCCCAGCCCCAGAAGAGCGAGCCTGTGCTGCAGAAGCCCCAGAAGAACCAGAGTGAGGGCCAGGGGGTGGGGTGGTAGCCCTGTCCCTCTTGCCAGGGCTGGCAGCAGATGGCTGAGGCTTGCTGTGCTTCCGCATGGTTGTGGGGTTGCTGGCTGGCAGGCAGGCAGGCACCAAGGCAGACAGCATGGCTGGCAGGAAGGCTGGCAGCAAGGCTGGCAGGCAAACATGTAGGCAGGGCAGGCAAGGCAGCCAATCCGTCCGGCAGCAGGTCTTTCCTCTGAATGGTGACCTGCTTCCGAGCTGCTTCCGTTATATCCACGGGGCTGACACAATGCATCCTCCCTGCATGTGCAATTATCACCAGGCATCCGCTAGGCTTCCACTCTGCATCCGCTGTGCATCCGCTTCATCCACTGTGCAACCGCTCTGCATCCGCTCTTTCCATTCCGCGTCCGATTTGCTGAGGCCCCCCGGAAGCCCTGCGGATGTGCCATCCATTCCCATATGCTTCCATCCGCTGGGCTTCCGTTCCGCATCCGCTTTGCATCTCCCCTGCGTGCTCCATGCGTCTGTGTTATCCGCTCCGGTTATGCAAATTTTTGCCCCTTTTGAGAGCGGATAACAATGGATGGAACATTTTGCTCATCTGCTGTGTCCTTTTTGCATCCGTTGGCCAGTGTGACATGGGCTTAAGGTGATGAAGAACCTGAAGAATTACTTTTATTTTTTAAAAAATTCTTTTTTACTTTTTGCTCTTTTTAAACCTTTTTTATTCTTCTCCTTCCTTTCTACCTAATTACTGATTGGATTAAGGTTAAGAAGAACCTGAAAAAAAATTTTTTTCTCCTTTTCTTTTTATTATTATTGGGTTTTTCTCTCTACCATTCTTATTTTTCATTTTGGATTATAATTGGCTATTTCATAATTTGATTAGGGTTCAGAAGAACCTGAAGATTTCGAATTGTTTAAAATGAGCAGGAAGTTTATAGCTTCTGGCTCCTCACCTTCTGCTTCTGCCTCCCCACCATCTGGAGGGCAATGTTCAATTCAGACAATGTTAAAGCAAGACAAAGATCAAGAAGGAGTGACTCCAAGACCAAGGAATCCAAGACCTTAAAATAAAATCAGATACCATTGAAAAGAGAATAGAAAACATTGAGCAAAGAACAGAGAAAACTAATGAAAAGGTTGAGAATATTCAACAAATGATGGTGAAGTATGATGAAAGATTCCAAAAAATTGAAGAAGAAGATAAACAAAGAGATAAGAAGATTGGAGATATCGATATCAGATTAACAGTGGTTGAACAAGATAAAAGTGGGATATTGAAATGGGAGAATGACAGATCAGAATTCTATCTCAGATTTCAAAACATAGAAGGAAAAAAAGGACAAAATCTAGCTGAGATAATGATAGAAATATTGGCTGAAGCTTTGGAAATAACAGAAGAGAAGATGATGGATGGAGTAGATTAGGTATACCGAGTTTTTACAAGATTTGTGATGAGAAATAACCTACCAAGAGAAGTTCATATCAGATTTACAAAAAGCCATTAAAACACAAAAAGTACAACTGGTAAGAGAGAAAACATTAAAATACAAAGGCAAGAAGATTGTGGTTTTAAAGAAAATAACCAGAAGAGTGAGAGAGATGAGAAGACAATATCAATTTTTGACAAAAATGCTATTGAAAAAAGAGGTGAATTATAGATGGCTAATCTTAGAAGGATTAATGTTTACATGGCAAGAACAGAGATATAGAATTGACTCAATTGAGAAAGCAGAATTATTTTATGCAGAATTTTTTGGAAGGAGAAAGGAGAAGGCAGAAAAAGAGATTTCACTAATTGAATTTCAAGATGACCAAATGGAGATTGAAAAAGAAAAAGGCGCAGTAGGTGGATCGGTGGAGATTAAAGATCCAAGACCTATGAGAGCTGCCAAACCTAATTATAAAGCATAATTATGGAAGAGAAAAAATGGATTACAATGAATATAAATGGATTTAATTCAGCTGTTGAAAGAAGGAAAATTTTTCACAGATTAGAGAAACTAAAATTTGATATAATTTGCCTGCAAGAAATACATATTAAAAAACAATATGAACAATTGTTGATACAGCCAAAATTAGGGAAAATATTTACTTTTTTGACTCAATGTAAGAAAAGAGGAGTGGTTTTATATATCAAAGAGACCATTTCAGCAAAATTGATTTATACTGATGAAGACGGAAGAGTATTAATGGTGGAAATAATGGACAACAATATGAAAACACTCTTGATTGCAATTTATGCTCCAAATGATAAACAAGAAGAATTTTACAAAAATTACACATGAAAATAATTGACCTGGACTATGTCAGTATAGTTATGATGGGAGATTTCAATGGAATTGTAGACAATAAACTGGACTATATTACAACAACAACAACAAAGCAAAATAGGAAGTCTCTCCCCAAATCCTTTTTTAAAATGATAGATGAAATAAATTTAAAAGATATATGGAGAGAAAGAAATGATAAAACCAAACAATACACTTTTTACTCAAATAGACATTTAACATGGTCCAGAATAGATATGATTTGGACTTCAACAGAACTAATATCTAATATTCAAGAAACAAATATCGAAACAAGTACTTGGGCAGACCACAATCCAATGACAATTAAATGGAAAGAACAAAAAAGAAGATCGAGATGGACATTAAATAATACTATTCTAAAGGAGAAGGATTTTATACAGCAGATGGAGAAAGAATTGGTTTTTTTCTTTAGAGAAAATAAAAAAGAAGATACTTCAATTCAGAACTTATGGGACACAATGAAGGCATATGCTAGAAGCTTGATAATAGACTACACAAGGAAAAGGAACTTTAGGAAAAGGCAAGCCACGGAAGCTTTAGAAGATGAGTATAAAAGACTCGAAAAAGAACTACAGAAAACACCACAGAAAAAAAGACATTAAGCTAAAACTGGATACAATTAAACATAAAATGAGTTTAATAAAGAAGAATTAGCACAGAAAATTAGAAGTGCTAAACAGAATTATTTTTGTATAATTCAAACCAGGTAGATGGTTAGCATACAAACTGAGAAAGGAAAAAGAATCAAGGAAAATACCACAGTTAATAGATGATCAAGGTTAAGTTTGCCACGGCAATAAAGAGAAGAAGGAAATCATTCGAGACTTTTATGGGAAATTATATGAGCAAGAGAATATTGATGAAGAAAGAGTTAAACAATATTTATAGAATGCTATTCTACCTAAGATACCTGAAGAGATTGAAAAAATGTTAGAAAGCAATTTTACCATGATGGAGTTAACCGAAGCACTTAAGAAACAAAATGATGGGAAGGCATCAGGCCCAGATGGACTTCCGGCAGAATTCTATAAAACATTACAAGAATTGCTGAACCTTCTATTGCTAGAAGTCATGAATGAAGTTATGCTAAAGAAGAAGATACCTAAAACATGGTCAGAAGCCTACATTACACTTATTCCAAAAGAAGAGACTGATCCATGACAAATTAAGAATTATAGACCCATTTCTTGATTAAATGCAGATTATAAAATCTTCGCTTCAATATTGGCAGAGAGACTCAAAAAATTTTCAAATAATTTTATTCATTCTGACCAAAACGATTTTCTGCCAAAGAGACAAATTAAAGATAATATGAGAGTAATATTGGACACTTTGGAATATTATGAGGCACACCGCGAAAAACAAATGGCTTTGATATTTTTAGATGCACAAAAGGCATCTGATAATGTGAACTGGAGATTCATGTTATTATTATTGGAACAGATGGGCTTTTCCAGAAAATTTATTCAAGCAATACAAGCCATATATTATAAGCAAACGGCAAAGGTAATGATAGAGGGAGAATTAACAGACTCTATCAATATAAGAAAAGTTATAAGACAAGGTTGCCCTCTATCACCTTTGCTATTTATATTAACTCTGGAAGTTAATAGTTAAATAGAAACATTAGAGATGAAAAGAGCATAAAAGGAATGAAAATTAAAAAAGAATAATTTAAATTGCAAGCTTTTGTGAATCACTTGTCCTTTATTTAAAAGACCCTCTAGAAACAGCACCAAAACTATTGGAAAAGATAGAGGCATATGTCAAGGTGGCCGGCCTGGAAATAAACAAAGACAAGACAAAGATTTTGACAAAGAATATGTTACTAAGACAAAAAGAAGAATTGGTAGATGCACTGAAAATTCAAGTTACGAATAAGGTTAAGTACTTGGGGATACATTTGACAGCAAGATGTGGTACATTAAAAGAGAACAATTACATTAAACTTAAACAGCAGATAGCACTAGACTTGACAAAATGGGAAAACCTACAACTGTCACTAATAGGGAGAATTTCAATCATCAAAATGAATATTTTACCCAGAATTCTATATTTGTTTCAAACAATACCAATTCGGCTTGGAAAGGACTACTTTGAAGATTTAAACAAAATTGTGTTGAAATATATATGGCAAGGTAAGAAAGCGAGAATAAAATTAAAACTCTTACAAGAGGCTAGAATTAGAGGAGGATTTGGTCTGCCTAATTGGGAGTTGTACTACCAAGCTACAAACTTGACATGGGTTAAGAAATAGATAACATTAAGAAATACTAGATTGTTGGCATTAGAAGGACATGATCTGATGTTGGGGTGGCATGCTTTTTCATGGTATAAAGGAACTAAAATACAGGGTTATTTTAGAAGACATCATGTACGGGAGTCTCTGTGGTTAAATTGGGAGAAGATTAAAAGACAATGTTATTTGAAAATTCCAGTCTGGTTCTCGACTATTGAAGCATTTTCTTATCCTGTAACATATAAGAAGGAACAAACAGTTAGATATGGAGAAATTTTGAATGAAAAGGGTGAACTTAAATCAATGCAAAAACTAGAGGAACAAGGTATAAAGATGAATTGGTTTTCTTATGCGCAAATACATTCAAGGTATGATAAAGACTTTAAAACAGAAGATTTCTTTAATAAATTGCCTGATTTAGATAAGATTTTGACAGGTACTGATGAAAAGGTGATTAAAAAATTGTATGGATATTTATTAGAAATTAAACTAAAAGAAGAACAAGTTAAAGAAACTATGATTGCTTGGGAGAAGAATTTTGGATATGGGATTGATCTAAAGAAATGGCAAAAATTGTGGTTAATTATAAAATGACAATGTCAACAGCATTTAAAGAAAATTTGTATGTTTTACAGGTGGCATTTTCCCCAGACAAGAATAGCAAGAATGTTCAAGAATAAATCCGAAAGATGTTGGAAATGTCATCAGATACCTGGCTCATATTACCATATGTGGTGGACTTGTGCGGATGCAAAAAAATATTGGACTAAAATCCACACGTGGTTGGAAAAAATGACTAAAAAGCATATAGATTTAAAACCAGAGATATTTTTATTGGGAATTCTACCTGATACATACAGCAAAGATTTAAAATATTTGATTGTAAATGTTTTAACAGCAGCTAGGATTGTATTTGCTAAAAATTGGAAAAATGAGAAAATACCATTGCAGGAGGAAATTATCAAGAAAATATTGGAAAGTGCTGAAATGAATAGATTGACATTTGAAATTAGAGAACAAGAGGATAAACAATTTTACAAAATTTGGGACTTTTTCTATCAATGGCTAGATAACAAAATATAGTAATGGAATATGTAGAATTATAGAAAATAATGAATATATAAAGATGTATTTCTTTTTTTATTATTATTATTACATATATCAAATGTTTTTAGGATAGATTTGGAAGGACTATATGAATTGTTATAAAATAAACTAAATAAAGTGTAGCTGTCTCGCAAAGTATGAATGAACAAAATTAGAGTCAAATGATTGATTAATAATAATACTAGTATATTTAATTTCTGATAATATGAGTTATTATGTAATGTAACTGTAATTGAGACTATGAAATTGATGCACAAAAATTTTGTAAACCAACTGACACACTGTTTATATACTTATGGAAAAAGTTGATGTTTTTATGTTTTGTTTGTTTTTGTTTGTCCTTAAAAATCAATAAAACTTAACCAAAAAAAAAAATGGTCCTAATTCCAATTATGTAACTATTTATTCATGGTTAATAATATCAATAAATTAAGCAACAAGAGAAACAAAGGAAATACAAATAACATTTTAAAAATCCCTGCCTTTCCTCTTCTGAAGGATGGCTGCATCTACAAAGGGATGACTTTCAGACAATTTTCAAGCTCGGGCACAGGACAGAAACTATACTGATCATTCTTATCAGTGACATATTGAAGGCCTAAGATGGGTAGCACAACTATATCTGTCCTGTTGGATCTCTTGGTGAGTTTTGAATCCATCAGCTTTAACATCCTTCTGCACTGTGAAAATTGGGTGAGGTGAGGGTTGAGGATGGATTATCTGGTGACTCCATTAATTCTTGAGTTGATAGTTTCAGTCTCTATGTAGTGGAGAAGAGCAGGGGTGGGTTTCTACCGGTTTGGCCCAGTTCTGCTGAACTGGTAGCTCCAAAGATCAGCTGAGAGGGAACCGGTTCACTCCAATGATCTTCTGTTCTTCTGTTTGGCCCACTGCCTGTTCGGGCTGTAGGCTGTCTTTTATTTCCTGCTTTATCAACCTCAGCTGCTTTGCATGGCACAGCTGATTGCTGCACATCAGTTGTATTACACACAGGGCTTGCAGGATATTTTTTTCAAATGCTGTGTGCATGCGTACAGTGTGCATTTGGTGCACATGTGCACACTCACCAAACCAATTATTACACTGGTTGAATCCCACCCATGATGAAACTTGCTGGCCAGGAGTGAACAAACCATGACACAGGGGCTCAATATGCCTACCACCCAAAACTATACATTTATGATTCCAAAAACAAATATAGTCACCAACTATAAGTGAACTGAAGATATTCCTCACCACTTCCACAAGTTGCCATTTGGTGATGACTTCACCAGTCTGAAATAAGACCACATCATGGGCAACAAGACCCACCCCTGGGGCTGGTAAAATGAGCTATGAGATGTAAAATGAGGAAGAGAGGCAGGGCCCTCTGACCCCTACTAACTCCAAGGGTTAACCTTCGCCATCATTTTATTTACATGAAGTTGCTTAAAGTTATTCACTGGTTTGAGATAAAGTATCATTAATATGCCAAAGATACCTAGTTGTTTCTCTCTACCTCAGGAACTGAAGAATCTTCTTGGATGAGAAATGAAAACCCTTCAAAGAAAAACAAGAAAGTCTAGTTGCCTCTTGGAAAAACACCTTTGAGACTCTACCTCAGAATGAATTGGAGGTACAGAAGAAGTCTGGATTCCAATGTCTAGAAACTGTCAGTATCTGGACTGGAAGAAACAGTTGGCGATGAAATAGAGATGCTCAAAAGGGAACCTACTAAATAACATAAGTAGGAACTCCCAATGTGTCCCTACAATCCAACTTCAGATTCTGGTGCTCACTTTCTATCTCCTAGGTCACCATTAAAGTCTTAAAGAATCATTACAATCTCCCCTGCCTCACAAACTTTGCAGCTGTGCTGATGAAGATCCAAAGCTTGGAAGAGAACATCTTTGTCCTCCATTATTATATATGTCCATAATCACATAAGCATTCTCTCATTTTCCCTATCAGCATTATCTTTTCCCATCTCTTCCTTCCTATCAAACTTAATTACCATTGTGTGCCTTCCTGCCCTGTATTTTCCAACTGAAAATTGTTGGAGGCATCTGAACTAATGCAGTCTCACTGTTCTACAACTCCAATAATTGCTAGAATGCATGCCAATAGATGAACTCTGAAGCTTTCTCCATTGTCAATCAACCACAAAGCAGAAAAGAGTCAAAAATACTGAGACTTAGTAAAGGGTTCACGGGTTACAGGGAAGTTAGCCAAGGACTATATGTGGCATGTGACCGATGATTTGCAGTTGCAATCTGTCCATATGCCTGGAAATGAAGCCACTGATGTCAATGGAATTTACTTCTGAATATGTTGGATCGTACTGCTAGTAACTAAGCAGCATGACAAATTCAAGCAAGGTTCATCCAGTGTACTAAACCAAGAACAATCAATCCTGAATTGTCAGTTTGGAGTTTGGAGAAGAGAGTTTTGTGTCATTGATAAAAAATTACTTTCTATTCTGTTTAGAAAAAAGAAGTCCTCCTATTGAAATAGTTTATGTAGATTTTACATTTTGAAGATACTCAATACTCACTTCTTTTTATGGCTATATCTCTTGTTTCTATCTCTCCATCATGACCACCAATAAATTGTATTTGAAACTGTCAATGTTCACTCTCTGGCAGACAGTAACATGAAACTCGGACACAAAATTATCACATTTCCACAATTTAAAACATTTTACCCCATTGTGCTATATGCACATATAAATATTCTATAATATTTGTTTAGACAGTCTTGAATTCCATCACACACACACACACACACACACACACAAAATGGAATTATATGATCCACTTGGGGGCATCATTTAGGAGTCCCAGTGAAATAAATGGTTATTAAAGGAAAGCTGCCTAGTTAGGCACCAGTTTAATTCCTCTTCTGAATCTGTGTTGGAGCAGCTGCAGGCTGATTATTTCTGTGGCTGGGGTGGGAGGAATGAAATCAGCTGGAACATTTTGGGCATCTGTTGCTGCAAAATGCCATAAATCTAATCAGATATGAGCACCTGGTAAGCAAGATCCTGAAAGTAATAATAGCAATTGCATTAGGTGTCATAAAAGGTATATACAAAATGGTCAGAATGGATTACACATCCAATTCAGGTTTTGAAGCTTTGCAGTGAGTGATATGAAATGAAAGGTTCAGAATTACAATTCAGACTCTGCAGGACACATGTTATGTTGTGATGGTGTCAAATCACAACAGCCTCACAGTAAATGTCTCTGGAATTGAATGAAAGCTATTAAAGCCCTCTTCACCTGAATCTTCAATAAATCACTAGAGATGTGCTATGTTCCTTCTTGCTTCAAATGTTCTACTATCATCCCAGTGCCAAAGAAGCCCTCCATCAAGGAACTAAATGATTACAGACCAGTTGCTCTAACATCTGTATTTATGAAAACCTTTGAAAGGCTAGTGCTGTCCCACCTAAAAACCATCATGGATCCACTGTTAGATCCCTTGCAGTTTGCATACCGAGCAAATAGATTGACAGATGATGCTGTTAATATGGCTCTGCACTACATCCTACAATACCTTGAATCTCCAAATATCTACGCAAGGGTCCTCTTTGTAAACTTCAGTTCAGCATTCAATACCATCATTCCAGACATTCTTCAAACTAAACTAAACCAGCTAGCAATACCTGAACACACTTGTAAGTGGATCATAAGCTTCCGAACAGACAGGAAGCAGCAGGTGAAGCTAGGCAGAATCACATCTGATACCTGTACAATTAGTACAGTCCCTCTGCCCCCCAGGCTTTGTGCTTTCTCCACTTCTCTTCTCCCTATACATCAATGACTGCATCTCAAACGATCCATCTGTTAAAATACTGAAGTTTGTAGATGATACAACAGTGATTGGTCTCATTCGAGACAACAACAAATCCTCATACAGACAGGAGGTTGTATAACTTGCCTTGTGGTGTGAACAATGTGGAACTGAACACACTCAAAACTGTAGAAATGGTGTTGGTTTTAGAAGAAACCCTCCCATACTACCACTTCTTACAATACTGGACAATACAATGTTAACAGTGGAGACTTTCAAATTTCTAGGTTCTATCATCACAATCATGTCCAAGGAGCTACTGATACAGTTCTACAGAGGAATTATTGAGTCTATCATCTGCACCTCTATAACTGTCTGGTTTGATTCTGCAACCCAACAAGACAGGTACAGACTCCAGAGAGTAATTAGGACTTCAGAAAAAACAATTATTACCAACCTGCCTTCAATCGAGGTCCTGTGTACTGCACAAGTCAAAAAGAGGGCTGTGAAAATATTTACAGACCCCTCACATCCCGGACATAAACTGTTTCAACTCCTTCTCTCAAAACAATGCTATAGAGCACTGCACATCAGAACAATTAGAGATGCAAGACAGTTTTTCCTGAATGCCATCACTCTGCTAAACAAACAGTTCCCTCAACACTGTCCAACCATTTACAAAGTCTGCATTACTATGATTATTCATCTTCTCATCACTCTTTATCGCCCATCCCCTCCCACTTGTGACTGTATGACTATAACTTTGTCACTTGTATCCTTACTATTTATATTGACTGTTCCTAGTAAGATTTGATTGCTTATTGTACCCTAAGACTATTATTAAGTGTGGGAATTATAATTCTTGACTCTTGACAAATGTATCTTTTCTTTTATGTACACTGAAAACATTTGCACCAAGACAAATTCCTTGTGTGTCAATTCACACTTGGCCAATAAAGAATTCTATCTATCTATCTATCTATCTATCTATCTATCTATCTATCTATCTATCTATCTATCTATCTATCTTTCTTTCTATCTAAAGTAAAAAGTGGGTGTCAAGTATTCCAAGATATATGGAAAAGCAAAACCAAAACATAGGTAGTAATTTTTTTGTAAGCCGTCCAGAGTCACTGAGAGTGAGTGGGCACCATACAAATTTTCTTAAATAAACAGGAATAAAAAGTGCTACCATATGCATGATATTAGTAAGTAGAGAGGGCGTTGGTACTTACCTCATATGCCCATTCTCTGTAAGCTGTGAAGAGCATCCAGATGTGGGAGGTGCTCTTCTGGAAAGGTTGGGCTTAAAACTCCAGGATGCTCCTCCTCCTCCATGGACACGTCCCCATCATCCTCCAGTTTTGCGAAGACTGAGTGCCAAAGTCTGGAACTCATCACCTAATCTAGATCCCTGGCCAGAATGGAATGCTCTTCCAAGAGCGCCAATCAGATGCTCTTCACAGCTCACAGAGAACGGGCGTATCAGATAAGTACCAATGGCCTTTCTCCCATGAGATGTTCAGAGCATCCAGAAGTGGGACATACCAAAGCTTGGCCTGTCCTTAGAGAGGGACTCCGTCTGGACTGAAATCCTCTCCTAAACTCTTGTGTGTTTAAGGACCCTGCTATGTGCTCTGCCTTGAGCGAAAACAGATTGGCCTCGGCCCACTTGAACAACCTGGCCGTCTCCAGCATCAGAAATTTGGAGTGGGTATCCCACTGTCTGTTTATGTGGGTCTTGGCTGTGATGTTGTCTGTCAAGACCAGAACATGGCGTGATTGGAAAAGGGGTAGAAAACTGCATAACGCCAGATGAACTGCTCGTAGCTCCAGCTTTGTGATTGTTCAGAAATAGTCCAAATTCCCTGTGCAGTGTGGGATTGGAAGTGAGCTTCCCATCCTACCAGGCTGGCATTGGTTGTGATCGATGCCCTGCAAGGTTCCATGAAAGGACACCCCTTGTTTATCATGGTTTCCAACCATCAGCGGAGCGATCGTAGAACATTGTGTGGTACCTTTATCCGGATGTTGGAAGTGGCTCTTCCAGATCGCTGGAAAGGTAGCAGGAACCATTGCAGATCTCTGGAATGGAATCGAGCCCAAGGCACAATGGAAATACAAGAAATAAGTTTCCCTAACAGTTGAGACAGAACTGCCAGGGAAATCCTCTTTAAGGCTCTGATCTCTCTGGCCAAAGACTGGAAATCATTGAACCTGTCCTGAGAGAGAAAAACCTTGTCCTCCATGGTATCTATCACTGCCCCTAAATGAACTCATCTAGTTGAAGGGATCAAATGGCTTTTATCCCAATTTATGGAAAAGCCGTGACCTTGAAAGGTTTCCAGAGTAATCTTGGTATCCAAATTTTCTTGATGTCTGGAAGATGACAAAATTAAAATATCATCCAGATAACATTGTAAATGAATAGATTTGATCCTGAGGGAGGCAGCCAAAGCTGCTAGGACCTTGGTAAAAGTCCTAGGAGCCGAAGCCAGATCGAATGGTAGGGCGATATATTCGTAGTGCCGATCACAATAGCAAAATCGAAGATTTTTGTAGTGAGCAGATCTAATTGGTATATCTAGATAAGCCTCTGTCAGATCTATAGAGGTCAGGATATTGTTCTCTCTGATGCTGAGAAGAATGGACTGGAGAGTAGTCATCTTGAATTTTCAATAAACCAATGATCTGTTCAGACATTTGAGGTCCAGAATTGCCCTCCAGCCACCTGAACTCTTTGGGACCACAAACAATAGAGAGTCATAGCCTTGACCCCCATTATGCAGAAGATGATTGATACCCTCCTGCATCAATGCTTTCTCAATGGGGTCCGTGGACTTAGGGCTCCTAATGAAAAAGTTTGGGGAGGAGGATTGAAACTCTAATGCCAAACCAAACCTAACAAAGTCCTAACCCACACATCAGAGGTGGAGCTGTCCCATTGATCAGCAAACAATTTTAGCTGCCCTACAATGGGAGCTGCTGTCAAAGACTCACTTGGGGTGATCCAAAAATCGGCCTCTGGTACCTCTGGGGTTTCTTCAGTTTTGGCCTCCCTGCTGACCTCTATTGGAAGATTCTGACCCATCCTGTCTAAAACTGGGCCTGTAGCCTGATTTTCTCTGTGATCTGGAAACATATGGACCTTGATAGTAGGGCCGAAAGGAGCCCCTTCAAAACGACTGGGGTATTCTGTTTTCAGACCTCTGAAAAAGAGGGGGAAGCACTTTTTTCTTGTTTCTATTCTCAATAACCAGGGGCTCCAAGACACTGCCAAATAATTTATCCCCCGATATTGGGGCTGATGCCAGCTTGCATTTATGCTTGGTATCCACCTGCCAATGTCTGAGCCATAGCAGTCTCCATGCTGATACATGGGATGCTATGGCTGTAGACGAGAATTTGACTGCATTAAATGTGGTGTTGGTGGAGAAATCTGCCACTGCAATAATCTTAGCAGTGTCCTGGTGGGCTCTGACATTTGACGTCAGCAATATATCCCTCAGGTAGAAGAGCCATCGTAGGGAGGACTGAGTAAAAAAGGACACAGCTGTAGCTGCCCTAATGGCCCAGGCATCAGAAAAATGTGCCCTACAGAGTACCAACTCTGCTCTCTTTTCTTCCAGTCTCAGGGCTTCCTCAGCCTCATTGGGAAAGGCTGAAGAAGAGTCCAGTGCCACAATGGGCTCATCCACCTCCAGCATTTTAAGAAAATCTGAAAACTCTGGTGCAAAATTATAATATTGTTTATTGTACCCTGTTGGGGCTGGGTAGGATGCTGCTGATGCCCATTGATTTTGTACTAATTCAGCAAACATATGAGGGACAGGAATACTTTCTGCCTCATTAGCTGGTTGTGAGAATATGAGATCCTCGGATTTGTCCTGAGACCTTGTTGACAATGGATGAAGGCTTGATGTGCCTAGTTTAGCAGTGTTCTTTGCTTTGAACAGTAAATATTTAAAGAGGTGCAGACGAAAAAGGCCAGAAAAGGTAGGTTGGTCTGGAATGAGGCTTTCGTCATCTGACAATCCTCGTTCTAATGGGTCAGCCTCTGACAACCCCAAGTCCATCTGATGGATCGACCCTACCTACATGGGAATATCCTGGTCATCTAATTCCACCTCCTCCCAAAGGCCCTGGGCTGGTATGTCAGGAATATTGGGAAATACCTGAGTTTTATGTCCCATATGCACAAAGGATTGAGCAGACAGGGATCCCACTTCCAAAGTAGCCAAAAAGTGTCTGGTCTGGATGGATTGCTGAACTCCGGCAGCAATGCCCTTTTGTATGGCCATCTCCATCCATTGCCTCATTTCAATGGGAATAGTCTCAGGTAATCCCTCCTCCTGTCTTAAACCAGCGGCCGTAGGGGTGAAGGTTGCCTCTGGGATTCGCCTGGCAGTGTTCATTGGAGGAGATATGCCTATGGGAGGCTGTTCAGAAATAGCCTGTCTGGGCTGGGTGGATAAGTCCAAGGGCCACAACAATGTACTTGGGCCCTGATCTGATTGTTATGTCATAGCCATCTTGTCTGCCTCCCTGGCCCGTTTCTGCCACTGCCTTTAAAGGCTTGGTGCCGTCTATGGGCATCCTTAACCACCACCTTAGAGGCATTTTGGGGGCCCACTGACTTGTCTCGGGACTTATTTGTCTTGGAGCAGAAGACGTTGTCACCTTCCATTGTGGAGGACTGATTCTCGTGCGTTTAACTTTAATATTATTATTGTTATTGTTATTATTTGTACTTAGGGGTGATGCCTACCCCGTGGTTGAAAGTAGAATGCTTCTCCAGGAGTGTAAGTCTACATATCTATATATACACACATAAATATACATACACACACATACACACACACATATACACATATACATGGCTATATCTACATGTAAAACTGTGTATATGGGAAACAGTATCTAAGGGTCCCCAACGTGGGAAACCCCTAAGTGCTCCAAGAAAGAAATATTCTGGATCTCTGGTCCCCAACAAGAGAAACTAGCTGTACAGGGCCTGGATGATCCTCTCCTATCAAAAACGTTCCACTGTTTGAAATGGCACTTGCGGTTTCACTCCAATATTATGATCCAAAAGCAATTGCAAAAGAAAAAAATTCCTGTTTAAAGACAAGCCTCCTTATCCAACACCAGCAAGATAAAAGAGAAATAATGCCAGGGAAGTGGAGTGGGAAGGTACTTGCCCTGGTCCCCAAGAAGAGAAACCAGCGGGGAATGGCGCCTGTGATATTTAGGCATGAACTTGAAGCCAGCTGTTGAAAACGGCGGGAAGGCAGACTCTCCGATGTTTATTGCCTGAACAGTTTAATGAGCCGCTGCTGCTGACTCTCTAAATTGTCAGATAAATGATCCTGTCAGTCGAAACGGCAAGGAGAAGTGAGCCGCGGCTGCGATTGCTCTGCCAAGATTGCAGAGATAAGACGATTGGGGGATTAGATAAGCTGATTGCCTGAAGCAGCTGTCTCAGGCTGCCTGCGAAGTGGAAGGCTCTGCCAGCCACAAAGAACTGCTCTCAAACTGATCAGGGAAATAACCTAATAGAGCTACAAGCCTTGAAATCACCAAATTAATTGGGGAAAAATTTACAAGCTGAATTAACCCAAGAGCAAGCCTGAATTTTGACTAGCTGAATCAGAAAACCGTTCCAGTCAGGGAGTGCACAACCTCTTACCATGAAGGCTGAGCTAAAACTAGGGGACACTGGGGAGGTAGAGGAGGAGGAGCATCCTGGAGTTTTAAGCCCAGCCTTTCCAGAAGAGACTGAAGCACCTCCCACTTCTGAATGCTCTGAACAGCTCATGGGAGAATAAGTAAGTAATCTTTAGTTAAAATTAGAGGGTAACAAGATTTCAGAATTTGCACTCTGTATGAACTATTTTTCCAGTTATATTTTATTGGCTGGTGTTGGTTTATAGGTTTTTTGCTACTTCACATAAATAGCAGGATTTATTTTAGTAAATTCATAAATATGACTCAGTGCAACATTGATTTTCTACAGTTTGATTTGGTGAGTCATAAAATGTGTGTATTTTAGGGTATCCTCTGTTACAGTTTGCTCAATCACGATACAACATGTCATCCTGTAATAATCTAGAACCTACAATTTGTTCCTGAATTTAGATTTGTTTAGGGGAAAAAAAGATTTGTCTGGGTCTTCTGGGTCTTCTGGAGAATAGCATAGTATACAGTGCCTAATGAGGAAAGTGTTTATTCAATTGAACATAAATTCCTTGTTTGGCTAAAAGCTCATTTCAATCTTAAAGCAAACATAAAAAAAGCCTGCTTCTTTTGAAATGTAATTAAATAACATCATAAGTACGATAATTTTCAGACGTCTAGTGGCTTGGTCTCTTTACTTCAAACTCATATTCTACTTCCCATCAATTTTGTTTGCTATGCTTTTAAAAGCATTTCTGTCTTCCTCTATGTGCTTATTGGATTGTGCTTGGGTGGCTTCCTTTTTATATGCACCTAATTGCAAGATTTGATAAGGAGCCGTTAGATGATAATTTTCATTATTCTTTTTTTGTCATTTATTCATGTGAGGAAACTTCTGGGCTGCAAGAACAATGGTGACCTATACCATAGTTGACTCTAGTATGTACTCACAGTAGACAATTTATTTCTCCTATCATTTTTAGCAGGTAGATGTTTTTGGAACAGAGTAATAATGGTATTCTTATTAACACCTGCAGCAGGAAATTGCAGATTATCATCAGTTGAATATTGTTCATTCCCATGAATATGCAGGCTGGTGTTGAATAAATAGATAAACATCCCTGCAACATGACCAAATCAACTTCAAACAGAATATCAATGCTAAAGTTTTCTTTTCTATTTTTTCCATTTTTTGTAAAGTATATGTTTAATATAATACAAATTTAATTTAATATAAATGGAGCATGGAATGTTTAATTTTAATGCAATTCTTCAAATTCATTTAATGCAACTTAGTTGCAGCATTTAATAGAATAGAATAGAATAGAACAGAATAGAATACCTTTACTGTCATTGCATTCAAAATACAATGAAATTTGAAAGCTACTCCAGCACAGTGCCCCAAACACCACATCACAATCATACTACACAGTATTTAAAAAGTAAAATTATTAAAGTAATAATAATAATTAAAAACATAGTCTAAAACCGATTAAAAACGTACTGTATTAAGTTAGATAGTTTAAGAATGCCACTTTATACATAGAACTAAGTCACAAACGTACTGTTTGATTAAAGACAATTATTGTCTTGGAAAAGAAACCGTTTCTCAGTCTGTTAGTCCTCATTTTAAAGCCCCTGTCACACTGCACCAACGGATGCAAAGAGGATGTAAAATGGACAAAAAAGCTTGCAATCCGTTGGTTAACGCGATGTATCCATTCTGTACTCACTGCCTCCGTTTTGTATCCAATTTGTCCGTTCTGCATCCGCTACACATCCGTTAGGCATTCGTTCTGCATCCGTTACGCATCCGCTATATCTGCAAGGCATCCGTTCCGCATCTGCGCAACTCGCATCCGCTCAAATGCAGGGAGGAAGCGGAACGGATGCAGAACGGAGGCAGAACGGATGCCTAGCAGATGCAACAAAGCATTTAAAATGGAAAAAACGTTCGCAGAGGGGACCTATCTCTGATATTAAGGATGTTTAGAGTATGCCTAGAGGATGCCTAGAGGATGCAAAGGGACACCTATACTGCCTATAAAAAGGGGGAGCAACTCACCTGCATCTCACTTTCAGACCAGCAGCCCAGCTGTGCAGACCTCTGCAGCCTTCATCTGACTCTTGCTCTTCCACAGCATCCAGTCATGTCAACCGTGGATCGTAACACAGTCTTTTTGGCAGCCACCATCCTGCAACAGTGTGAAGCCATCTACAGGCTCTGTGAACTCTACTACGGGAAGAAAAGGAGGTGGCCAAGAAGCATCTGGGTCTGAAGATGGATCGGGAGAAGAGGAGAGTACGGACTGTACAACAAGCTGATGGTGGAGCTCAGGAACAAAGACACTCGGGCATTCCAGAACTTCATGAGGATGCCTCCAGCCATGTTTGACGAAGTTGTGCAGCGGCTGACACCCAGGTTGACCAAGGCAAACACCAGCTTCTGGCACAGCCTGGAACCTGGGCTCAAGGTGGCACTCACTCTGCGCCACCTGGCCTCAGGGACCACCTACAGGAGCATGCAGTATGGCTGGAGGGTGCCACACAACACCATCAGCATTGTGGTCAGAGAAGTGGTGCAGGCCATCATCGAAGAATACCTGGAGGAGCTCCTCCAGTGCCCCTCCACTGAAGAAGCCTGGAAGAAAGTTGCAGAGCAGTGGTATCAGAGGTGGAACTTCTCACACACTGTTGGAGCCATAGATGGCAAGCACGTGGCCTGCAAAGTGCCAGCCAAGTCGGGGTCCACTTATTTCAATTACAAGGGCTTTTTCAGCATCGTCCTCTTCGCCATGGTCGATGCTGACTACAAGTTCATGTAAATCGATGCTTCAGGCAACGGCTCATGTTCAGATGCCCAGGTATACAACGCCAGTGACCTCAAGGAGGGGCTGGAGAGCAACCTCATCGTGGGCTTCCCAGATCCAGACCCCCTGCCCAACGACATGCAAGATGTGCCCTACTTCATCGTGGGGGATGACGCCTTCTCCCTCAGAACCTTCCTCATGAAGCCCCACACCTCCAGATGCCTCACCTGTGAAGAGAGGATCTTCAACTACAGGCTGTCCAGGGCAAGGCGGGTGGTGGAAAATGTCTTTGGCATCCTGGCCAACAGGTTCCAGGTACTTCTCATCAACATGCAGCATTGCCCAGAGACCATGAGGAGGTTCGTGGAAGCTTGCTGCATCCTGCACAATTTCATGCGCACCTGCTACCCAGTCTTGCAGAACAGGCTTGTGGACCTCCAACAAGGCAATGGGGACATGGAGCCTGGGGAATGGAGGCAAGGGCAAAACCTGATAGACACTGAGGATGTGCAAGGCCCCAACAGTGTCTCACGTGAAGGGAAGAAGTAGCGCAACCTCCTGAAACACTGGTGCAACTCCCCAGCTGGAGCAGTGGAGGGGCAAGACAGGATGATAGATGATTAATGGATGCTTCCTTCAGCCTGTCTCATCACACTGATGAGATTGGGCCATGTATGTTGGGTGGCCCTACAATGATCAGGGCATTTAATAAAGAGTTGTGTTTGTGTTGACATGTGTGGATGATTATTACATTGTTATTGATAATAAAGGGCCATAGGGGTGGCACCTGGGAGGGTGGACCATACAGTCCCACTGTGCTTGCACTGGAGGTTTATCTATCCCCACAGCTATTACCCATCCCAAAGGTATCCCTGCTCATTCCACAGGTATCCCTGCCCACCCCACTGCTATCTTAACCCATCCCACAAGCATGCAAAGGCTTAAGCCATTTCTAAAAGTTTCCACCAAGACTTTATTAAAAAATAGAAATGAAGCAAGTGTGTGAATCAAAGATAGACTTTATTGAACAACAAGTTGTAAAAGAAAAATGACCCAAGTCAAGTGTCCAAATAAAGTCCACAGGTAGCCAGCCAGCCAGTCTCTGGCACTCATCTTGGTCACTTGGAGGTGTGCCCAGTCTCAGGGGTGAAGAGTCCAGGTGCTGTGGAGGTGGGTGCTGCTGCAGTGGTGGTCTGAAGCCCCACTGGGGTGCCTGGCCCTGAGAGGACAACAGGTGACGGTGTGTTGAGAAAGCTCTCAGACAGCTGGCTCAGCCCCATGATGCTGAGAGGTCCTTCCTCCATGCCATGGGGTGTCAGCCCCAGTACTGATGACAGATGGACTGAGGCCGGACTTGGCTGTGGGGTGGAGGAAGGAGTAGTGTAGTGGGGCTGTCTGGTCTGCAGCTGGGTGAGGACTGGCATTGGTGGCATCTGTGGCGTGGGTGGCATCACTTCATCGGTGGCATCATTGGCGTGGGTGGCATCGGTGGCATCAGTGGAAACATTGGTAATGGTGTTGCCTGGTGACTCTGTGCCTGGACTGGGAAGGGCTGCTGCCTGTGCTGCTGAACCTCCTGGTAGCCGTAGCCCTGGTAGGTGAGGGGCTGTGGGAAGCTTTGGAATGGGAGGGACATCACCTGGGGTGGAGGAGCAGACCTGGACTGGGTGGGAGCAGGTTCCTGTGGATCTGGAGGGTTGTGAAGCAGCTCGGTGATCCGGTCCTTCACCACCTGGTACTGGGGTTCCTCCATGTTCCTGAGGGTCTGGTTGACATAGGTGAGGAAGGGCTTGCAGTTGGAGGATGAGGAGTCGGTGTGGACCAGCTGAGAGAGGAGATCTATGCTGGTCCGGATGGTGTCCCTGATCTCCAGCAGGACAGTGTGGCTCTGCCCCTCCTGCTGTCTGGCTCTCTGCCTTTCTGTGCAGGTGGAGCTGTGGGGGGTGGATGCAGCTATGGCTTTGGTGGATGCGCAGTCTCCTTTCTCCCACCGCACCTGGGAGTCCTCCATGTGCTCCAGCATGGTTACAACACATGTCCGCGGGTTCTCCACCATGGCACGCTCCACAGAAACCTGCCTGGAGACAGGGACTGACTCTTGGCTGGAAGAGGACTGGCTCTCAGCAGGCTGCCGGAGAGAGAGGGTTGTGAGAGGGGCTCCTGGTGCTCCTTGGTGGTGGATCTCACCCTCCAGGAAGCTGCACCTGGCCATGACGTAGGTCTCTCTGTCCGTCAGCTTCACCGTGGCCTGGCCAGATTTCTTGAGCTGCAGCTTCCCGTACCAGGTGTGCATGTGCTTCCACCAGCCGAGGAGCACCTCCGAAGTGTAGCCCATACTCTCTGCCTTCTCTCTCCAAGCAGCCTGCTTCCTTTTGGAGTCCCTGTACAGCCGGTGTCCCTTCCACCACAGATAGTCATTCTCTCTCAGCCACTCCAGCACCTCATCCTTGTGTTCCTCCTGAATATAGTATTGCCTCCTCTCCCGTCCCCGCATACGCCTCTTCCTCCCTTTGGTAGGACCAGATGGGCACTCATCAGAGGGGTTCCCAGGTAGTAGGGGCTGCTCCTCCACACCACCAGCAGCAGCAGCACCAGCAGGATCATCATCATCATCATCATCATCATCATCATCATCATCATTATCACCAGCAGGATCATCATCATCAGCTGCAGCAGCAGCAGCACCAGCATCAGCAGGAACAGCAGCAGCAGCAGCAGCACCAGCACCAGCAGGAACAGCAGCAGCACCAACAGGACTAGGAGCACGAGTAGGACCAGGAGCACAAGCAGGACGAGCAGGATGAGCAAGACCAGGAGCACGAGCTGTACGAGCAGTATGAGCAAGTCCAGGAGCACGAGCGGGACCAGCAGGATCAGCAGGACCAGGAGCAGCTTCAGCAGAGTAAACACCAGCAGAAGCACCACCGCCAGGAGCAGCTTCAGCAGAGTAAGCACCAGCAGAAGCACCACCACCAGGAGCAGCTTCAGCAGAAACTCCAGCACCAGAAGAGCGAGCCCGAGCAGCAGAATCCCCAGCAGAAGCAGAGTCAGGGACAGGGGGCGGGAGGGTGACCCTGTCCCTCTTGCTAGGGATGGCGGCAGGTTGCTGGGGCTTTCGCTTCTTCCCCATGGTTGTGGGGTTGTTGGCTGGCAGGGAAGCTGGCAGGGAGGCTGGCAGGAAGCCTGGCAGGAAGCCAGGCATGAAGGCTTGCAGGCAGGCAGGCACCAAGGCTGGCAGGAAGGCTGGCAGGAAGGCAGGCAGGAAGGCAGGCAGGTAGGCAGTCACCAAGGCTGGCAGGCAGACTGGCTGGCAGGGAGGCTGGAAGGCAGGCTGGCAGCAAGGCTGGCAGGCAGGCAGAGAGCAAGGCTGGCAGGGAGGCTGGCCAGGAGGCTGGGAGGCAGGCTGGCAGGCAGGCTGGCAGGCAGGCTGGCAGGAAGGCTTGCAGCAAGGCTTGCAGGCAGGCATGCAGGCAGGGCAGGCAAGGACTCGATGTATCCGGCAGCAGGTCTTTCCTCTGAATGCTGGCCACGTGCGAGCTGCTTCCCTTTATATCCGTGGGGCTGACGCAATAAATCCCCCCCGCATGTGCAATTAACGCAAGGCATCCGCTAGGCTTCTGCTCTGCATCTGCTAGGCTTCCGCTCTGCATCCGCTTCATCCGCTGTGCATCCGCTGTGCATCCGCTGTGTCCATTCCATGTCTGCTTTGCTGAGGTCCCCCGGAAGCCTAGCGGATGTGCCATCCACTTCCATCCTCTTCCATCCGCTGGGCTTCCGTTCCGCATCTGCTTTCCATCCGCCCTGCGTCCTCCCCGCATCCATTCCTTTCCATGTTATCCGCTCCGCTTATGCAAATTTTTGCCCCTTTTGAGAGCGGATAACAATGGATGGAACATTTTGCTCGTCTGTTGTGTCCTTTTTACTGACGTTTTGCATCCATTGGGCAGTGTGACAGGGCCTTAAGATACCTATGACGTCTCCCTGATGGTAACAATTTGAAATATGAATGACCAAGTTGAGAATGGTCTGTGGAGATTTTTTGTGCTCTGGAGAGGATTCTGGTCTTCTCAATCTCTTCCAGAGAAGAAAGAGAACAAACGATGATTTTTTGTGCTGTGTTTATAAGTCTCTGAAGCATCATCTTATCCACTACAGAGTATCCAGCATACCACACCATTCCATTTCTCTCACAAAGATAAGAGTATGAAGCAAAATAGGACTGAAATTGAGAGATAAATATTTGCCTTTATTTCTACACACTAAACACTGCCCCTGGCTCAAGAAAAAATTAATTTTTACCACAAGATTTTATATTTCATGGAGTTGTTCATATAATTTTGAAAAGATTCATTTCTAGCTTATGTGGAATTGAAGTAAGTAAAGAAACATAATGTCCTGCTAGGGAACAAGAAGAAAATAATTTGTGAGGTTGAAAATAAAGTAATTTGGTTTGTTTGTTTGCTTGTTCCATTGTACCTATCCAGGAAAATTTAAATAATTTACAACACGAACACTGCTTAATGCATATTTATTATTTTCCTGACATGATTGTAAGACTTCTCTCGTGAGATTGGTTCAAGCTATATATTAAAGTTGATCTAAGGAATTTCAGGCCAAAAAAGTCATCTCAGCAAAATGACATACATTTTGTTTTCTGGTTAAATGAAAACCAGAATAGAATCATAATTAACAATGATGTTTTATAAAGGACCGATATGAGGTATTAAAAGAATGCACACTGAGAAAGAAGACAAGAATCTGAGATGCCACTTTGATGCAAGACAGGGTAGAACAAATGCTTCTGGTCGGAATGTCTGGTGGGAATATTGTACATAAATGATGCATTTTTTGTTGATTGAGAAAACAATGATTCTCACATAATATAGGTATCTTGTATGAAGCAATATGGATCTGAATATTAAAGTATCAAAGAGCAAGCTATTTTATTTTACAGGGAAAATGGAATGCATGATTGCAAGTTAAACATCAATGGCAAAAAGAAAGTGGATAATTTGAGTACTTTCGTGAAAAAGTTATTGAAGGTATGGAAACATAAAATAAGAACACAGCTGAGAGTGAATTGGTAATGAATGATTGTGAATTGTATAATGCTGGAAATGGCTGAGGGGGGAGCATATACAAGTAGCACACTCTGATAAGAAATGCCCAAATTAATATGTTGGGCTTTTTGCAAAGAGAAGCTACTTTCCCTCCAAAATAGTGTCTTCTTGGGACCCTTAACTTCTGCCTTGAGGTCATTTGCAATTAGCAATAATTGCGCCTTAGATAAATCTTGTTGGCTACCATGCTAAACTGATAGGGTCCTCTCCTCATATGCTTATTAACATTTATTAATTAAACTGGTAATATTCCAAAAGATTTGAGGCTTAGAATAGCCATATCTATTTATAAAAAAAGACCACAACAACCTGGTTAATTATAGTTTGATTGGCTTTCTAAGTATGGTTAGAAAATAATATACTAGACATTTACATCACAAATCACAAGAATGGATAGAATCAGAAGTCTAATTGGAAATATGTAGGTGGTATTTATAAAAGTGAGGTCAACAACAGATCATATTTTAATTCTTCATCAACACTCAGAAATGAAAACCTCCCAGTATGTTACTTGTTTAAATGGCAAAGCTGCCTTTATTTAATATCTAGAACAGACCATTGGGGGGAAATGTAATGATACATCTATTGATATGTACCTTCTTTTTCTGCTGCAGAATTTATATTCAACATTTATTTAAGAGCTAGGTAACCATTTCAAGCAAAATGTTGGGCACAAATTCTAGGTAGCACAGAAATGAGAATTTACACCAATTAATTTACGAATAAACTGTAGCTGTTGCAGGTGAAATTCTTGGTAGTCATCCTTGCTTTCCTCATGAAACAGCCAGTGCCTATCTTAGACTGGAGATAGGAATGCCAAAAATTCAGTTTGGAGTTTGATGGTTAAATCTCAAAAGTACATAAGAATTAGCACCTGCAATTGTTGCAGGAAATTGGTGAGAAGGCAGAAGTTGCATAGAAGATGTTTTGGGCACCATTTTTTAAATGCCATTGGAATATATTCCAGCTCAGAAAGTGCTAATCCAAGGAATAACATATATGAAGCATCAAGTTAAGTAAATAGATTACAAACTTTGGGTTGATAATGTCTACGAGAATCATCAAATTATTTTTATACTATTGCTTTCCCCAAGCTGAGAACAGTATTTTTTTTAAAGCTAGAGAAAATGTTAGGATAGTAGCTGGAACGGTAAAGCGTACAAAAGGCCAGAACACAAAGTTGTAGTTGATTAGTTAGAGAGTGCTGACACATGAATGATGCTATCTATGTGATGATTGGTTGCTGTAAGTATAAAGGGTTTCCTGTTTTCCCCTCCTTTTTCTTCTCTGTGTTCTGTATACTGTACTGTTAAATTTACCTTGTGATGTTACTGTATTCCTGATTATCTTGTGTTCTTTATGGATGGTAACAATAAGTACTACAAGTTTGTGTTTGTGTCTCCGACTTCATCCAGACATCTGGTATGCAATTCCATGACAAAAAATATAATTTATCCTACCTTACTGTATTACAACTATGCTAATATCCTATTAATTGAACATACCTGCCCATGTATGCTAATGAGAAACTATTATTACAGTATAAATTTTACAGGATCATTTGGACCAATCTCCTGGTGCCTCTATTGCACAAAGTAGCTGGAACAAGGGTATCAAACCCAAAGCCCATGGGCCAGATCTGGCCCACAGTGTGGCTAAATCTGACATCAGGGCTGCTCTTGACACAGCAAAGACTAGCCCCTGTCACCTCAGCCCTCGTCAGACGCTAATCTATAAATGGGGAGGGGGTTGTCCCTGAATTTTTAAAATCATGAGGTTTTTCTTCCTTTTTCCTCACTTCAAAGTATGGCTTTCCAGCTCTGGGAGCATCCTTTCTGGACTGGGGGCTTTTTCCTTTGGAAGCAGAGGTGGTAGAAATGGAGGAGGCAGTGACTTGAGCTTGTAACCATCCCTCCTCTGACTTTGGATTCATCTTCTCTGTGTGTGTGTGTGTGTTTGTGTGTGTGTGTATATGTGTGTTTCACACTCTTCTTCTCCCTTCCTTCAATTTCTTTTTTTCTTGGAAATAAAGGAGGCACAGGGAGGAGGAATGGGGTTGTCCCCAAAATTGAAAACCTAAAATTAAAAGAAGGAAATCCTTTTTAAGGATTTTCAAATCCTTAAAAAGTTACAATGCTGACCCTTTTTCTTTTGGGAAAAAAACAAACAGCAGGTATCTGAGCAGACATTCGTAAGGGCCACAATTTAATGGGGTGGTGTCATCTTCTGCTTCAGGAAAGGGAAGGGGGGGAAGAGGGAAGGAGAGAAGAAGATGGGAATGAGGAGGGAGGCAGGAAACTGGCCATGCCCACTCTGGCCAGCCCCCCCCCCCCCATCATCCCCAAGGTCAACCACAATACTGGCCCTCAATGAAATTGAGTTTCATATCCCTAAGTTAGAAGATTGGTCAAGCACTTCAAAAGAAAACTGTAGTTCCTTTCAAAAGATTTGATGCCTCTTATCACTTGCTTAGTATCTCCAGCATGTTTTATTTTACTGCAGTGGGAGTAATGCAAAAGTTGGTACAGGGACGATTTTATTGCCTTTTTTTTCAGTTCCACAATGTTGCAATTTTATTGATTATTGATTAATAATTAATACTTTTTAGTTTTAGGAAGTATTTTGAAATGACTGTAGTTTTATCAGGCTTTATTCTAGTTATAGATTTAAGTTATAGATTTAAGGTTTAAGATAGTTTTTAGGTTAAAGTATAACAATTTTGAGAATTATTGTAGTCTATGCTATAATGCTATTTCTCTCTTCTGCTTGAAAGGATCTTGGACTTGAATTGCTGCTTTGTATTTTCCATTTGTCTGTCTCACTTTCATTTTATGCTGTTCCTTGACTGAATACAGATGACCTGAAACCTTGAGGTTCTAATAGATCAGAGGTGTCAAACTCACATGTGAGTGTCAAATTCACTCATGGCAACTTCACATCAGGGGTGGGATTCTATCAGTTCTCATCCAGGCTAGAACCTGTGGTTAACTTATTAAACAGTTCAAAGAATCAGTTGTTGCAAGAAATCTCCTTTTGTTTTTTTCCACTTTGTAGGATTAATCCTGTGGGGAAGGTAGGAAGGAAACATTCTGCTGGTAGTGCTCAGAGAAACTGCCTCTCTGTTAACTCTTATTACATTCTTGGCAGTAGGCCTAGACTTTCTGTCTTTGGAGCTTCTCTGGAGTTTTTCCCTCTCCTTTGCTGGTACTTTGCTTGACATTCTTAAAGGGGAAGGGTTGTTTTAAGTTTTTTTTACACTGCTGTTGGGAGAAAATACTCCCCTGTTGGAGTTCTTCCAGCTGAGATTATCACTTTGAAGAAATAATTGAATAACGAAGCAGAGCTGCCAGAAAGAAGCTTTTAATAACAAGGAACCAAGAAGAGTAACATTCTTTAGTGGTATCTGGTACTGTCCTTTTGGGGTGTACTTCCAAGAGGTTTTATGCCAATCTTGGCACTGATATTTTACTGCCTTTCTGGGGGCATGTGATCTTTCCTTAAATCTGGATGATTTCCTTATGATATCTTGTGAGGTGAGTGAGACCAGCTGGTGTCTTTAAGTGGTGCAAATGGATCTAAGGATTGCTTTTCCTGGGTGTGCTCTTTCTGGAGAGCTGAAATGACCTCTCTGCTAAACGGTTTTATTTTATGAGCAAGAGTTGGCTGCTGATAGTTATCATTGCATTTTAACTATTTTAATTCCTCAAGGTGCTCTGGCACCCTGCCTGATTTGTAACTCTGTTTGCAGGTATTTTTAATCTAATGATTGGTATTTAGGACAGCTTTTTGCAACCAAAGAAGCTTTTTGTATTTTTGTACAGGTAATCCTTGATTTACAAGTTTCAACAGTTCAATTAGTGATCATTCAAAGTTACAATGGCACTGAAAAAGGTGACTTATGACCATTTTTCACACTTATGACCTTTACAGCATCCCCACAGCCATGAAAGGCAAGGCAAGGAGAAGCGCCCCTCGATGTGAATGATGACGAGTTGGCCATGCCCAGCCAGTCAACTGACCACTAAGCCATGCCAGCCAGTCACATGACCACCAAGCCATGACCACCAACTAAGCCATGCCCATAGAACCGGTTGTTCAAAAAATTGAATCCCACTCCTGCATCACATGATGTATTGGAACTTTTTTTCCCTTCACTAAACCAGGCATGGGCATGGCCAGCATATGATGCATCCAACCCAAGGGCTGGAAGTTTGGCAGCCCTGTGCTAGATGGAGTACTTCGAAAGCATGCAAGTGCCACATTTATTACAATTGGTCCATAGAAATCATAACAGGAGATAAGATGAGAGAGAAATATGGCTTATCATTAGAAAATACACTATCAGTGGACTATCTTAGAGATGTATATCCATGAAACAAAGCTTCTGGAAGATGTTTCATAATGTGAAAATACAATTTTATTTTAGCAGATTTTAAAATAACAAGAAGCAAGACTCACATAAGTAAACTAAGCTTGATGCACTCTGTAGTGAGAATAAGAACTTGGCCTATATACCGTGTTTCTCATATAATAAGGCCGGGTCTTTTTTTTTTTTTGAGCCACCCAAGAATGGCTAGGCCGTCTTTTTGGGAGTGACTTAATTACTCCCTCTTGCATCTTCGGGCAGGTGGGTGACGATGGCTTGGATGTTGATCTCGGCATTGGTGGGGCACCGTATCGGGGTCAACACAGGCAGCACCATATCCAGGTATGCAACAAAAGTACTTCCTAACAGCAAGCCCCCCACCATTCCCCTCCATTTCACATGTTTTAATATAGGCCTTAATTTGGGGGGAGGGGTTTAATTTCATTTCATGCCTACAAAAAACATGCTGGGACTTCCTATTGGGGGAGGAAGTATTGTTGGAGAAACAGGGTATATGTAGAGAATAAGCAATTTATTGAAATGGAATTATTCTTGCAGGAGAAACACTGTAATATTATTTCTATGTATCAACAATGATCCTTTAACTCTTAGTGTCATAAATTGGGAAAATTAAGAGAAAAATGTGGAAATACAAAAGCTTTCCTGCATGAAATAATACTCTGAAGCAGATAAATAAGTATATAAAAATAATTATCATTTCTAATACAATTAATAAGAAATAAGAGAACAAAACAGAATAATAGAGTTGGAAGGGATCTTGGAGGACTTCTAGTCCAACCCCCTGCTCAGATAGGAAACCCTATACCCCTGATGATGAACCTATGGCACGCATGCCACAGGTGGCACACAGAGCCATTTGTGCCAATAAGTGAGCTGCATGCAAATTTACCTCACTGCACATACATGTGCCTCACAGCTGATTTTTGGCCGTTTTGAGGCCTTTTTTGGCTTCCCAAAGGCTTGAGGAAGGCTTCAGCAGGCAAAAAACAAGGCCTGTTTCATCTCTTCCTGTTTTTCCGAAAATACTGGAAGTTATGTGTTCTGTATAAAATAGTCTACTCCAAATCCTCGATTGTGATTGGCTAGAAAAGCCAGCATAAGGATTGGTTCACTAGGAACCAATCCAAAAAGAGCTGCCAAAAGGCGGCAAAACCAAGTAACTGTCATTGGCTACAAGCCAGCAGGCAAGCCGTATATAAAGGCTGCCGCGGCAAGAGCCAAACTGTTCTGTTGAAATAAAATTACTGAAATAAAGAAACTTAACTGTTGAAATAAAGACTTTTACTGTTGGAACCCGGTCTACCTCACGTTTTTCCGGATGGAACACTGGTGACGAGGATGGGATCGTCCTAAAACGTGAGACTGTGCATGCGGTGAATTGAAACCCAGGCTTGAAGCGATGGCCGGAAATAATGCACCGCCCGCACCCTTCAACCCCAATGAAGAAGATTGGGAATCCTATGTAGACCGTTTCCAAATGTACTTAGAAAGTAACGAGTTGGAAGAGATCTCAGACCAGTGTAAGAGGGCTGTCTTCTTAACTCATTGCGGATCAACGATATTCAAAATGGCCAAGGCATTGGCGAAGCCCAGAGACGTAAAGCAAATGACCTGGCCCGAACTCCAGCGAATGTTGAAGGCTCATCACGCACCAGTGGTGTCAAATCTCATCAAACGGCATGAATTCTACCGAAGGGACCAAAAAGAAGGCGAGACCATTGCTGATTTTGTGGTAGCCCTCTGACAACTGGGGGGAGCATGTGAGTTCCTGAATTTAGACGAAGCCATGTGAGATCGAGTAGTATTGGGTTTAAAAGACTCTAATTTACAAAGCAAATTGCTAAATAAACCCAACATAACCATAGCTGAAGCAATCGCAGAAGCCACAGCTGCAGAAGCCATGAAAAAGTCAGCAGCCACCATGAAACAAATGAACGTGAACAACGACAAAACGAGCCTAACCAGAGGGAAAAAGCAGTTTCCCACCACCACACACCATGAAGATTTTGACGAGACATCAGAATCCAGAGAGGAAGATGATGAGGTCCACCGCCTATACGCCAACAAATAAGGCGCGAAAAAAGAAACTGGTGGGAATGCGCAGGTTGCGGAGGAAACCACCCTCGAGCCGATTGCAGATTCCTTGATGCCATCTGCAGAGCTTGTAAGAAAAGGGGACACATCGAGAAGGTCTGTAGGAATCAAAAAAATAACAGCCCTAACAGATGCAGTAATTCTCCCCCACAAGCTGAATCGAAACAAGCCGAGAGAAAGTGAGAGTGCAACAAATGAGACAGTAACCAAGAAAAGACCCATCAAACTGTCACTATCGGAAGCGCTCAGACGGAAAGCGGAAAAAAAGTTAAAATCATCGTAAAAATCGAAGGCAGCCCCTGTGAGATGGAGGTCGATCCAGGGTCTTTCCTGTCAATGGTGTCATGGGACACAATCAGACAACTGGTCCCAAATATTAAACTAAAAGAGCTCCAGAAACAAAAATTAACTCTGAAGGACTACCAAGGGAATCGAATCCCTGTGGTAGGTCTAGGACATTTCCGAGTTGCTTACAAGCAGCATGTCGAAGTCCTGCCTCTGACAATAGTCGACTGATACCGACCCAGCCTCCTGGGCATCGAATGGTTTGCACCATTGGGCATCGGAATGACCGGAATAGACCGAGTGGCCACAACCGACTGGGAAGAAAACCTGATCACGAGTTCCAGGACATTTTCGATGGCTCCTTAGGCAGGTATCGGGGGACCCCAATTTCCTTTACCTTAGACCCCCAGGTGGCCCCTAGAAGATTAAAGGCCAGATGAGTTCCCTTTGCATTAAAAGCAAAAATAGAGGAACAATTGAATAAATTAATTGACCAAGGGGTTTTGGAACCTGTTGACCATGCTAAATGGGAGATGCCAAAAGTAATACCGGTTAAACCTGACGGGTCGGTACGCATCTGTGGAGACTACAAGGCTACCCTGAACCATGCGCTGTAACAAAGTGCATACCCGGTGCCAGTCGTACAACATTTGCTACACTCACTTGGGGGAGGAAATTTTTTTGCTAAACTTGATCTAGCACAAGCTTACCAACAGCTTCCAGTAGACCCCTTAATGGCCGAGGCACAATAGTGACTCACAAAGGGGCATTCAAGTGTAACAGACTTCAGTTTGGAGTGAGTGTGGCCCCAGGCGTTTTCCAAAGCCTCATGGAACGCTTATTAAATGAAATAAAAGGGGTCATACCATATTTTGATGATGTCCTGATTTCGGCTAAAGATATGACCCAACTAGAAAAAAGACTAAGAAATGTACTAACAAAATTTAGACAATCCGGTCTGAAAGTTAAAAAAGAAAAATGCTGCTTAATGACTGATCGTGTCGAATTTCTGGGCTACTTAATTGACGGAGAGGGTATACACTCTACTGAAAAAAAAGTCAAAGCCATTAAAAATACACCACAGCCAAAAAACAAAACAGAATTGCAGGCATTTTGGGGTCTAATAAATTTCTATAACGTACTCCTCCCCCACAAAGCAACAATAGCGGAACCATTACACCGTTTGCTGGATAAGAAAACTAATTGGACTTGGGGTCATAGAGAGCAAAAAGCATTCCAGAAAATAAAAAAATTATAAACATCAAACACCGTTCTTACCCAGTTTAGTAACACACTTCCATTGACGGTAACCTGCGACGCCTCACCGTTTGGAGTCAGTGGCATCCTGAGCCACCAATTGCCAGATGGGTGAGAGGCACCCGTTGCTTATTACTCAAAGACTCTGTCTAAAATAGAACGTAACTATAGTCAACTAGACAGAGAAGCCCTGGCAATCGTCGCCAGAGTGAAATGTTTTCACAAATACCTTTATGAAAGAACATTTTTGATTGTAACGGACCATAAACCGTTGCTAGGAATTCTGGCAGGAAACAAGCCTACATCGAACATTTTATCCCCGCGGATGACTAGATGGTCAGAATTCCTTGCAGCATACTCTTACACATTGACACATTGACCCGGGAAGCAAATCTCCGATGCAGACGCATTAAGCATAGCACCGCTGCCAATGACAGAGGAAGACCCGACACCAACAATGACAACCCTGCAAATAGAAACATGCCCCGAACTACCAATATCTGCAAACGATGTTGCCAGAGCTACTGCAAAGGACCCAGTGACTGCCTGCATATTAAACTGGGTAGGTAAAGACTGGCCGGAAAACCAAAAAACTGAAAACTTTAAACCTTTCCGAACCAGACAAACCGAACTCTCAATTCAAAAAGATTGTTTATTGTGGGGTGATCGGGTAGTAATCCCTCCTAAACTACAGACTAGGGTGTTGGGTATGCTTCATGAAGGCCATCTTGGTGTCGTAAAAATGAAAAGCCTCAGTAGAAGCTACGTCTGGTGGCCTGGTTTAGATAAAGATATCGAATATTGGGTTGCCACTTGCACTAAATGTCAGAAAACCAGGTCTTCCCCACCACAAGCACCCATAAGGGACTGGGAGACCTCACGAGGCCGCTGGTCTCAGATCCACATTGATTTCATGGGTCCTACTAGGAGTCATACCTTTTTAATTGTCGTAGATGCATACTCAAATTGGCTGGAGGTTGTAGTAATGTCATCTACGACAACCGATGTGGTCATTAAACAACTTAACAAACTTTTTGCAACCCATGGATTGCCAGACATCCTCGTGTCCGACAATGGGCCACAATTAACTGCCATCCAATTTGAACAATACCTAGCCTCCCTAGGTATACGCCATGCACTGACTGTGCCGGCCCACCCGGCAGCAAATGGTAGGGTGGAGAGAATGGTCAGGTTTACCAAAGAAGTTTTAGAGAAAATGGACCTTGGGGATGTCCAGGATAAAATCAACTGTCTACTCACCCTCCAACATATCACACCCAGCACCGTAATCAACAAAAGCCCAGCGGAATTATTAATGGGAAGAAAACTTAGGTCACAATGAGACAGGTTGCACCCAAATTACATGTTGGAAAGACCCCCTGACTCCTCCAGCTGTTGCCGAACATTTGAAATCGGCGACCTAGTCTACGCAAAAAATTTTACTGGGGACCCCCTATGGCTTCCAGCCACAATCACACAACTCACAGCCCCCCGGTCCTATCAACTAACCGTAGATGATGGCAGGGAATGGAAGCAGCACATAGACCAGCTTCGTTCCCGAAACATTGAAAGAAATACAAACGCACAACCTCAAAAAATAAAAATCGACGAAAACAAAACCAAAGAAGGGGGGGAAATACAAGAAAATAATAAAGAACTTTTAAAAATAAACCCAGAACATCTAAACCAATCAAAAAACGCAAAAAGGAAACTTACGGTTAGATGAGATTTGCGAAAATAATCCAGACGAAGGGGCCAGCCAAGCCAGCTCGACCTGCCCGGAGAAACCAGGAGGGAGCGGCAAGGCCACCAGCCTGAGAGACTCAAGCGGTAGCAAAATGGACGACTCACCCTTCCAGGCGGTTCCATGGAGAAGAGCCAGAGAGACAGCAACCCCATCTGAACCGGTTGAAGTCTCCAGCGAAAATGAACCACGCAAGTCCAGTAGAATCCGAAGAAGCCCCACCTACCTGCACGACTACGTCACCATGTAGGACTAAACCAAGGGGGGAGGGGTGTTCTGTATAAAATAGTCTACTCCAAATCCTCGATTGTGATTGGCTAGAAAAGCCAGCATAGGGATTGGTTCACTAGGAACCAATCCAAAAAGAGCTGCCAAAAGGCGGCAAAACCAAGTAACTGTCATTGGCTACAAGCCGGCAGGCAAGCCGTATATAAAGGCTGCCGCGGCAAGAGCCAAACTGTTCCGTTTTCACTTAACTGTTGAAATAAAGACTTTTACTGTTGGAACCCGGTCTACCTCGCATTTTTCCAGATGGAACTTTATGAAAAGGGGCTGGTTTTCAGTCTGCAAAGCCTGAAGAAGCCTTCCTCAAGCCTCTGGGAGGCCAAACTGGCTGAAAATCAGCTGTAAGGCGCAGTGCAGGTAAGGGGACAGCGGGGGTGGATGAATGGGGATTGCATGTGCATGTGTAAGAGGGGTGGGGGGGCACACATTGCCTTCTGGGTGCTGGCACATGAGCATGAGTGTGCAAGCGTATGCACAATTTTTGGCACAGGACCCAAAAAAGGTTAGCCAACACTGCCCTATACCATTTCAGATAAATGGTTGTCCAATTATTTCTTAAAAACTTTCACTGTTGGAACATTCCTGGGGTCCTGAGAGGTCTTGAAGTTGTTAATATTTTGACAAACTATAGGTAGTAAGCACTTACAAACAATTGAATTTCATTTTTAAAAGCAATCTACATGCCTGCTCTTCCATGTTCTCAATAGATGGCATATAATTTGGAGAAAATAATTATATTTCAAATTGTGCCATTTGAACTATACAAATATCTATCAAATATATAGATATGTAATCAATGCAAAATAGGAAATAAATAGAAAGTCTTTATCTTTAATAGTTTACAGTTGGCTAAGAGCATGAAAACCCACTAATTTGCAGAAGAAATTACTGAGAATATATCAGTACATTACTATTGACCTATATATGCTTACAGTCATGTAAAAAGGGTTGGCTATGAATCTAAAGCAAATGCATCTGTAGGCATATAACATCCTTTAGTAAATCTTTTTTTTTTCGTAAATCAATGGAGGTATAAGTCTCATTATTGGACAAAGACATAAAACTTTTCTGAGGATATGAAATTCAGAAGCATAAACTCTCCCTGGGCAACAACCAGAGAAATAAAGCCAACTTCATTTTACCAGAAATGATGCTAAAAATAAATTGCAAATATACTCAAGAAGAGATGAAAGACAAATGAGACCTGAATGTAATTGCATCAGTTCATTTAATCTTCTGTTTGAGTCATCAAAGCAAAAACAAAGAAATGCCAGACTAATCTAAAGATTACAGGCTATGGTCTATAGTGGGTATTTTCCTTTCTCCCCCTCAGTCTCACCAAAAATTCCTTTTTCAAATGTGTTATTTAAATTCCAGGAGTGTTATTTAAATTCCTATTGGTGCTAAGGGATTGGAAGCTTTTAAAAAGAAAACCATGTCTTTAACTCAGTAATGTCACCACAGTTTTGAAAAGCAAAAATCTCAGAACATCAACTAGTGACTATTAGGGATGATTCTAAATAGTCAGTTTTAAATAAGGAGGGGGATTAGGTCTGATTCAGACAAATTTTATGTATTATTTTTTCTGAAGCAAGAATGTAAGAGGAAGTGCCATTGAAAGAAAATTGTATATCCTCATATTTTGGGCTAGGAAATGATTAGATTAGAAGATGTTGTTATTTTTGTTGATTGTCTGCTCATCCTCATTTTCTATTAACCACCCTACTCCTCCCCTCAAAAAAGTTTTTTTTTAATAATAGTACAAACTGAACTAAAAACTCTGGGTAGCTGAACAAAAAACAGTATTCTGCAAGAAAGCCAAGCCTTTTAAGGATCCCTGATTAAAAAGAAAAGCCTAAATATTGATTAAATGATTTGTGGTTTTCCCATTTCAGTGTCAACTGATGTGAAATTTCTAAAGGTGTCTAAAGTCAATTTTGAGGGCATGTTGTGAGTCCGTCACAAAGAGACAACTAGAGCAGCTATGAGATTTCCTATTTCAATGAAGATCAATTAACTATAGGTAATTGTAGATAAATGGATGGTAAATGGATGGAAATAGGTAAATGAATGGAAATGTTCCCCACTACTTTTCCTGAATCTCTACCATTCCTTAGCTGCCTTCTGTCTTCTTTTGAGGTTCAAATTTTCATCCATACATTTTCAAAGTATGTAGCTATAGAAGCATTTCTCAACTCTGGTGGCTTTGAAGATATGTGGACCTCAACTCCCAGAATTCCCCAGTCAGCATGATGAGCTATAGTGTCAGCTCTACTAGTAGACCAAGAAATCAATTCCACAGAAAAGCTGAAGCTACTTTTGTAAACATTGGCTGAGGTAACAGAAACTTGCAAGTCTTTTCCCTCACTTCCTGCTTTCAGTAGTGGTCTATTCTTTCAAAGTTACCTTCATTTCTCTTTTCCAAAGCCACCTACAGCTTTTATTTTCCAATCATGCCTATGGACCTCAATGCATGTCAAATTTTGTTTGAAACACATAGCACTTCTAATTTCCCCCCTCATACAGGAACACTTTGAAATTAAAAGAACCAGGTTGAAAAGAAATAAGGAAGGATGTCAAATCAGGTATCTTCAATAACATTCATGCCCATAGGCAATAAGATAAGCATCAATGTAATATACAACTGATAAAATTTAAATTCCTGATTAGCTTCAGACTGCAGGTAAAGTTATCTCTGAAGCTAACTTGTTCAAGATTCATATGAGGAGAAAATGGGATAATTCACAACAACTTGGCTTGTACTATGTAAATAAAAAAATATTATTTAGTCCTTGGTCCATCCTTACATATACAGCCTTTCAGTTTCCATAGATGATTCAGAAGATCCCACCTAATTCATTTCTGCAGATCATAACCTTATCATCCAAAGATTAGGGGACCAGCATACAATCCTGTCTTGAGTACCATTCCAGCACAAGGCAACATGGCATGGATGGTATCCCTGAAATTGAACCTTAAAATGAAATACAGTTTTATGGAAAATCAAAGCAAAAATCTTATAAGTAGTTTGCTAAATCTTGCAAATCTTGCTCTGGGTCCTGTACATTAAAGAGTTTCATCTGGTGGGACTTAGAAAAAGAGGCTTTTCAGCCATGTTGCCCATCCTTTGGATAGAATTACTGGTTGAAGGAGAGAGGGTCCATCCAGGAGGAGTGAAGAGACAATTTGGGGAAAGAAAAGTCTGAAGTTTCTATGTGTAACTTTTTATCTGTAATCTGTTTTAGGTTATAGGGAAGGTAGATAGTTTGGTGAGATTCTTACAGTGCAGGTGGTCAGCAATAAATTATCTATTTGGGCCTATTGATTCTGGCTCTGGAGTGGTTCTGATTGTCTGCATCTGACCTATCCCTCCTGAGATTAAACTTGCTCAATCCTTTTGGTCTTTCACAATGTATTAAGATCTTGTCTTTTCCATCCAGCCTGGGGCCACCATGGATGATCTGTTACATGGTTAATTGAAATGAGGGACATTGTTAATTTTCTTAGCACCTATTTTATGCTACTGATGTTTTATTGTTTTTAATTTTGGTTGTTTTGTCCTATTTTCATTGCGTTTTGAATTGCAAAGCACCAATTGTTAGAGTCAAGTATGTGAGATAAGAAGCAACATAAAAGTTTTGAATGAATGAATGAATCAATCAATCCTTGTGGACACTGTATGCAATAAACCTAAATCAGGAACTACCAATAATATCTTTATAGACCATCAGTCATTATGAGAACCCAGATTGGTATACTGCTCTAAAGTGTTGCATGCTATCTATTATTATGGAATAGGTTTGCTTCCTTCTACTCTTGATGATATTTCCTTCCAATATATTCTAATGCCGTTCTGTATTTTTCTCCCTCACATGAATACAGATGTTTTTCTACTGCATCCTATCTATTACTTTCAGTAAATTCTTTTAAAGGAATTTGTTTTGGATAATGCCATTATTCCTGATCTAACTGCAATATTATTTCTGGGTTTTAAATTCAGTAAATGTAGCTATTGCAACCCTAGGTCATTTTGTCTAGCTTATTTCTCTTTTAAATGCATTTTAGCTACTTAAAAATAAGAAGACAGAGAAACTGACCAATGTTTCCATCTAAACTCTAAAATTAACATTTTCTTCTAATACTGGTACTTTGTCCATGAAACATTGTATTTCACAGTGGTGGTAGGTGCACTGCTGATTTGCAGTTAATGATTTACACTATGACTTACATAATTTAGTTCAAACTATATAATTATCTTTGTGTAGATTTTGGAATGATTTCCTTTAGGGTATCACATGCTTCTATATGCTTACAAATAGCATTCAATGCAGAAAAGTTGTTTCCTCATTGTACTCCATCTCTATGATGGAAGCACATATCTCTGTCTCTATAACTCTACCTGGCATATGGTCTGATTATTTAAGGGATTGCTTGTCTCCCAAAACATCTGCTAGGTTACCTTGATTAAACAATATCGTCTATCAGGTCTTCAGAAATACACCATGTAAAAAAAGGTTACCCCAAGATCTGGATGGAACCTATTCAGTTGTTGTTTGGAAGAGCCATGAAGAGCTGGATCCAGTGATGGAGAGTGAAGGCCTTTGCTTCATTCCATCTGGTCTGCCATGCTTGCCATCTTTTTATTTTTTATTGATTGTAATTTAATTTCAATGTTTCATGGCTGTGAGCACCCCAGAACCATTGAAAATTGGCAGCATAGAAGTTTAATCAGTTGTTATCGTTACTTCTGCTTTTCAAACCCAGAGTATCAATCCTTATAACAGTAAAGACTGGTGTGCAGTAGTTGTTAAGGACTTGTCCGTGAATATTTTCAGTCATCCAGCTTGTGTTAACTGGAAGTTGAATCATGGCAATAGGACATTTCTTTTCTCTTTTTGGTTTGAAACATTTTCCTGCTTATCTCATTAGTCCCCTACTGTCCCAAACTGAAGAAGCTACTTAAATAAGCAGCAAAAAGAAAAGAAATCCAGTTGCCATGACTTAGTTTCCAGATAGTTGTTACGGAGCAGTCAAAGCAGTGTGCCTTGGGCTCCTTGACTGTGTCTGTTCATTACTTAAAAACTAAAATGTACTTAATTCTAAAGGGATACAAAGAACACTTGCTCCAATCTCGCTAGTCTAGCATAGAAATATCTGTAGTTTAAAGAGCTAGTTCTATCCACTCTTTTAAATTGGAAAACAAAGGCTAGAGTGATGTTGGAACAATCCTACTGAAGAAAGTTTCCAGCTTTCATTTAATGGCCTTCAAATGTTCTTCCTAGAAATGTAACAGAACAAGCAGTTTTAGGCCCCCACATATGATAGGTATAATATAAACTAGCAGTAACTATGGCAACAATTCATCTATTTCTTTCAAAAGCAAGTGAAAATAGTATATGAACTACTTTCATGTATGATTATACTATGTGCTGAATTTAAATGTGTTTTGAGGGATAATCAAAAGCAAATTATTGCGATACAAGCAACATTTACTAAGCTCTGGGCTGTACAAAATTCAGTCACATTTCTCACTCTCCTACATTTTATTATATTTTCAGACATACACTTCCTATCACAGCCATAGCTCAACTTAGTCTGCTGTACTTTATCAATCCAACAGACCTGTATAATGTGCATATGGTTCTGTGTCTATTTATGTGTGTATGTAGATGCATATAAATGTCATTAAAATCTTAAATATTTAGGGTACTGCATTCTTTTGATGATTAACTTTTTGATGATTAACAGAATTGTAAATGACCTTGTGGGTCATTTAATCCAACCCCCAATGAAGATCTAAACCCCCACCAAGTTGTTGAATCCACTATTCTGTTTGATCTACTGCTAATGCAATTTTAGTTCATTATCACAGCAGTATATAATAGATCTAGTTTATTATTTATTTATTTATTTATTTATTTATTTATTTATTTATTTATTTATTTATTTATTTGCTTGTCCAGTTATTTAAATATTCTTAAAACTTTGATACCAATATTGTTTTTTCTTTCTATAAATTTACTATAAATGTACTTGATTTTTTTTACTAACATGGTAAACTTTTAAATATTGGAGCATATTTTATTGTACTTATAATTCATAGCCCATCCACATGAAGATACGGAGAACAACATCTTATACAATAATTTTTCTTATACAATAATTTTTCCATGATACAAATGAACCTATTTGATGTCACTAAGATCCTAAAGAGGCTTGAATTAAGCCTGCAGTTTTATTATATTTTTTTGTGAACCAGTATTAAAATTTAATATCTGTTCAAAGAAATCAAGTAAAAATGTGAAAATTTTAATTTAAAAATATTTTAAATTTAATAGGCATCCATGTCGAGATCTCTTCCAAGTTATACAGCTGAAGCCCCTGTCACACTGCACCAACGGATGCAAAGAGGATGTAAAACGGACAAAAAAGTTTGCCATCCATTGGTTAACGCGATGTATTCACTGCCTCCGTTTTGCTTCCTCTCTGTCCGTCCAGCATCCGTCTATTGACGTTTCATCTACTCAGAAAGTTTTGAGCTGCCCAAAACTTTTGCGTGGAAAATGTATCCAATTCGTCCATTATGCATCCGCTACGCATCTGCTACGCATCCGTTCTGAATCCGTTACGCATCTGCTATATCCGCTAGGTATCTGCTGCGCATCCGCGCAACTCGCATCCGCTCAGACACAGGGAGGAAGTGGAACGGATGCAGAACGGATGCAGAATGGATGCAGCATGGAAACAAAGCGTTTAAAATGGAAAAAAATGTTCGCAGAGGGGACCTCTCTCGGATATTAAGGATGTCTAGAGGATGCCTAGAGGATGCAAAGGGACACCTATACTGCCTATAAAAAGGGGGAGCAATACATCTGGATCTCACTTTCAGAACAGCAGCCCTGTGGTGCGGACCTCTGCAGCCTTCATCTGCCTCTTCCTCTTCCACAGCATCCAGTCATGTCCACCGTGGATCATACAACAGTCCTTTTGGCAGCCACCATCCTTCTGAAACAGTGCGAAGCCATCTACAGGCTCTGTGAACTCTACTACGGGAAGAAAAAGGGGTGGCCAAGAAGCGTCTGGGTACGAAGATGGTTCGCCAGAAGAGCAGAGGATGGACTGTACAACAAGCTGATGGTGGAGCTCAGGAGCGAAGACATTCGGGCATTCCAGAACTTCATGAGGATGCCTCCAGCCATGTTTGATGAAGTTGTGCAGCGGCTGACACCCAGGTTGACCAAGACAAACACCAACTTCCGGCCCAGCCTGGAACCTAGGCTCAAGGTGGCACTCACTCTGTGCCACCTGGCCTCAGGGACCACCTACAGGATCATGCAGTACAGCTGGAGGGTGCCACCCAACACCATCAGCATTGTGGTCAGAGAAGTGGTGCAGGCCATCATCGAAGAATACAAGGAGGAGCTCTTCCAGTGCCCCACCACTGAAGAAGGATGGAAGAAAGTTGCAGAGCAGTGGTATCAGAGGTGGAACTTCCCACACACCGTCGGAACCATCAATGGCAAGCATGTGGCCTGCAAAGTGCCAGCCAAGTCGGGGTCCACTTATTTCAACTACAAGGGCTTCTTAAGCATCATCCTCTTCGCCATGGTCGATGCTGATTACAAGTTCATGTACATCGATGCTTCAGGCAGCGGCTCATCTTCAGATGCCCAGGTATACAACGCCAGTGACCTCAAGGAGGAGCTGGAACACAATCTCATCGTGGGCTTCCCAGATCCAGAACCCCTGCCTAACGACACACAAGATGTGCCCTACTTCATCGTGGGGGATAATGCCTTCTCCCTCACAACCTACCTCATGAAGCTCTACACCTCCAAATACCTCACCTGAGAAGAGAGGATCTTCAGCTACAGGCTGTCCAGGGCAAGGCGGGTGGTGGAGAACGCCTTTGGCATCCTGGCCAACAGGTTCCAGGTACTTCTCATCACCATGCAGCATCACTCACAGACCGTGAGGAGGATCATCAAAGCTTGCTGCATTCTGCACAATCTCCTGTGCACCCGCTACCCAGTCTTGCAGAACAGGCTCGTGGACCTCCAGCAAGGCAATGGGGACATGGAGGCTGGGGAATGGAGGCAAGGGCAAAACCTGATCGACACTGAGGATGTGCAAGGCCCCAACAGAGCCTCACATGAAGGGAAGAAGCAGCGCAACCTGCTGAAACACTGGTGCAACTCCCCAGCTAGAGCAGTGGAGTGGCAAGACAGGATGATAGATGCTTAATGGATGCTTCCTTCAGCCTGTCTCATCACACGGATGAGATTGGGCCATGTATGTTGGGTGGGCCTACAATGAACAGGGCATTTAATAAAGAGTTGTGTTTATGTGGACATGTGTGGATGATTGATTATATTGTTATTGATAATAAAGGGCCATAGGTGTGGCACCTGGGAGGGTGGACCATACAGTCCCACTATGCTTGTACTGGAGGTTTATCTATCCCACAACTATTACCCATCCCAAAAGTATCCCTGCCCATCCCACAGCTATCTTAACCCATCCCACAAGCATGCAAAGGCTTAAACCATTTCTAAAAGTTTCCAGCAAGACTTTATTAAAAAAAAGAAATGAAGCAAGTGTGTGAATCAAAAATAGACTTTATTAACAAGCTATAAGACAAAAATGAGTCTCTGGCACTCCTCTTGGTCGCTCAGTCTCAGGGGTGAAGGGTCCAGGTGCTGTGGAGGTGGCTGGTGCTGGAGTGCTTGTCATCAGCTCCTCCAGAAGCAGAAGCAGCAGAAGCCCCAGCCCCAGAAGAGCGAGCCCTTGCTGCAGAAGCCCCAGCAGAACCAGAGTGAGGGCCAGAGGGCGGGATGGTAGCCCTGTCCCTCTTGCAAGGGCTGGCAGCAGATGGCTGAAGCTTGCTGTGCTTCAGCATGGTTGTGGGGTTGCTGTCTGGCAGGGAGGCTGGCAGGAACCAAGGCTGGCAGGAAGGCTGGCAGGGAGGAAGACACCAAGGCTGGCAGGAAGGCTGGCAGGCAGGCAGGCACCAAGGCTGGCAGGAAGGCTGGCAGGCAGGCAGGCACCAAGGCTGGCAGGCAGGCAGGCACCAAGACTGGCAGGCAGGCTGGCAGGCAGGCTGGCAGGCAGGCTGGCAGGCAGGCAGGCACCAAGGCTGGCAGGAAGGCTGGCAGGGAGACAGGCACCAAGGCAGGCACCAAGGCTGGCAGGCAGGCATGAACCAAGGCTGGCAGGCAGGCAGGCACCAAGGCTGGCAGGCAGACTGGCTGGCAGCAAGGCTGGCAGGCAGGCAGAAAGCAAGGCTGGCAGGCATGCAGACCGCAAGGCTGGCAGGGAGGCTGGCAGGGAGGCTGGCAGCAAGGCTGGCAGGGAGGCTGGCAGCAAGGCTGGCAGCAAGGCTTGCAGGCAGACATGCAGGCAGACATGCAGGCAGACATGCAGGCAGGACAGGCAAGGCATTCGATGTGTCTGGAAGCAGGTCTTTCCTCTGAATGGTGACCTGTTTCCGAGCTGCTTCCATTTTATCCACGGGGCTGATGCAATGCATCCTCCCCGCATGCGCAATTAACGTTCGGCATCCGCTAGGCTTCCGCTGTGCATCCGCTGTGCATCCGCTGTATCCGTTCCGCGTCCGCTTTGCTGAGGTTCCCCGGAAGCCTAGCAGATGTGCCATCCGCTCCCATCCGCTTCCATCCGTTGGGCTTCCATTCGGCATCCGCTTTCCATCCGCCCTTCATCCTCGCCCCCCTCCGTGTTATCCACTCCGGTTATGCAAATTTTTGCCCCTTTTGAGAGCAGATAACAACGGATGGAACATTTTGCTCGTCCGTTTTGTCCGTTTTGCATCCATTGGGCAGTGTGACAGGGCCTTAAATTTCTGAAATGTACCTCTCACTAGAATTCAATTCTTACTTGAAAAGTTATGCTTACAGTTCTCACTTGAATGACTTATTGCTTTCATTCTCAGACCATAGCTCAGGTAAGTAAAATGTGAACAGCAGGAATAAGAAATTCAATGCTCTTCATTGAGCATTGGTTCACACCTCTTACATCCCTTGCTACTGGATTGGAGTATAGTGTATTAAGTATACACTATATACTGAAAGTATAGTGTATTAAGAAAAAAATGGTAAGTGGATCCTTTGATACAAGTCCCAGCTTTGGTTTGAGGAGATCTTCACCCATCCAGGAAAACATTATTTCTCCTCACAGATCTATGACAAACTCTCAAGTAATCATCTTGCCATGACTATCTTTGTTATAACTTATCAAGGCATATGGGTTTAACATGATGCCTTGAAAAGCCAAAAAATTGACTATTAAGCCCAAGACCATCTCTCATTAAATACAAAACCCATCTCAGCTTTCAAGGCCTAAAGCCTAACAAGATTTCCATTAGGCTCTTTGGTATACTTATTTTGGCTTTCAAAAGGTAAAGCAAATAGTCTGATGAATGGAAATAATGATTCTACATCTAGAAGGTTGAAATGTTAATTGACAACTAATTCAATATACTCTCTAATGTGAACTTGACAACAAAGCTGGCCTTTAGGAAACACTTTACAGATGGCAAGGGCTGATGTTGTAATCAATAATTATGTGAATTACTAATGCAGGCAATGAACAGTTTCCTAGCTGTACAGATGGAGAAGCATTTTGTAGCAATGTATCAGGAAATGAAACAGTTGATCCTGAAAACTCCAGCTGGAACAAAGCTGGAACAAAGTCTAGTCACTCTGATGTAGCTGAATAGTTGGAGGGTCATGCTACTCACTTCCATCTCTTCAAAGACATATGCACCAGCTTAACTTACTGAACTGTTATCAGTCTCATTTAAATGCAGTGACTCAGATAATATGCTAGATATCAAATCTCCATGTAAGCCTTACATCTTAGCCGAATTCAAAGAGCTTGACTTCATCAAATGAATGAGCTATATGGAAAACAACGTTACTAAGGTGCATGGCCAGAAATAGCCAAAATCAGATAGTAGCCAATTTGGAGACTCCAATTATAAGGAAATGTATATTTTTATTTCCCCCGTGTAACATTTTCTGTGTACTATGCTGACTTGCAATTGTATCTGGCAGAAATTGATGTATGTGAAAAACTGCTGCTTATATCCTCTAAGATATTTTGGATCAAGAAAGGATGATTGGCAGTAATAACCAGGAATGTACAGGTTCTCATGAACAGTGCTTCATCTCCATATAGTGTTAACAGCTCTTAAAACAATAGTGACAAGAAATAAGATGCATGACTGCACAGTACAGCACAGAAACATGTTGCCTCAAAGAGCTGTGGATTTGGATTTGGATTTTGGATCCATTTTCTGTCTCAGCAACAAAGCTGCACAGGCAGGGGTTTAGTCTACAATGAGAACTTAGAAATAAATGAAAGTCCAGGTGAGGTGCCAGTTGGAACATCCAGCAATTTTCTGGAGTCCAACCCACAGCCATGGGGGAAAAGAAGTGAGTTCTTTTTCCAACAGAAAAAACATATACAACCTGCAGAACCATGATAACTGGGAAAACTGGCTTGATGGCATCTTCTCAAGCTCTGCATTGCAGGTTATAATGAAGGAAGGGAAAGGTGAAGAATGACATGATAAAGAGCTCTCATAAAAGAATTAGGGCAGAAGCATTGTAGTTTGGAAACTGTGATAAGGAAAGTCCAACCTTTATTCATTAAAGTAGAGTCTCTTTGAAATTTTGAATTTCTTCTTTTCTGGCTTTCAGCAATCTAGGTTGAATAACAACAACAACAACAACAACAACAAAAACAACAAAAAAAAAACAATAATAATAATAACAACAATAATGATAGTAGCAGATACCTCTGCTATCTGTTGGCAGTTTAGGTCTAATGTCCCTCCTGATGCTTCCACAAATTCTCCTCTCAATCTCTCACAAATCTAAAGGACTGCAACCTAAGACCCAATTCTGATTTAAAAAGTTCCCTGCAGCTTCTGCATTGCAGTAAAAACAAAGAGGAAAAGCAGCTACTCCAGGGGTACAGGAATGGGACAATTTGCTACAGTCAACTTGCTGCGGCCAATTCACCATGATCAACTTGCCATGGTCAACTCACTGCAGCCAACTCATCATGACCAACTCATTGCAGGACAACTCGCTGTGATCAACTCACCATGGGACAACTCACTGCGGAACAATTTAACAATTCTATTTAATCATTTAAAATAAAAAAAATTTTTAAATTTTTGCCATTCACATTTTATTTTGCCCCTTCTTTTGCATCTTTCTTTAATGATTCTATTTCACCATTTCTTTAGTATTTGTATAACTCTTGTCCGGCAGTGAGTTGTCCTGTGGCATGAGAGTGACAGCAAGTTGTTCTGCAGCGAGTTGGCTGTAGCAAGTATATGTCCAGCATTTTACAGAAGACTATTGGGACATCAAAACAACACATGGATAGAAATCCCACTGGCTACATATTTAAAATTCAACCTTCCCACCCCACCATTTAAGCAATACAGTACCTAGGTTAAGGGGTACCTTTGCTGTAGGGAAAGGGAGGAATGACTTCTCCAGGTGGCAAAATAGAAGAATTTCTATGCGGACTAGATTTTTGAGGTGCCAAAAGAATAAGCATCCAAAGTACCTGCTTCTTTATTGTCTCTGTCACTTATGGCATACAAGATACGATAACAGGAGAAAAAGCATGAGGGAATGGCATACCACAGGATAAAGAAGCTAATAGCACAACATTGGTTTCCCATCCCTTCTTCCTTCCGTGAAGAAAATGGGAATGTTTGGTGCCAGGAAAGCTAGCAGCCTTGCAGCCTGCATACTTTTTCTTCTTTAGCCTTGGCAAGAAACGTGGAAGAGATGAGTTTTTGGCACAGAGGAAGAACTCTTCTTTTCCAGCTGTCAAAAGGAAAATGGCCCTGGAAATCAGTTATTGGAGTTCAGGAAGGGGTGGGATATAATTTTTTAACAACCACTTCTGTGGGTGTGGCTTAGGTGGTGGGCGTGGCTTGGTGGTCATGTTATTGGCTGGGTGTGGCCAACTCAATATCACTCACATCGAGCCATGAATCTCCTCGCCTGGCCTCTCATGACTGTGAAGATGCTGCAACAGTCGTAAGTGTGAAAAATGGTCATAAGTCACTTTTTTCAGTGCCATTGTAACTTTAAATGGTCACTCCACACAAGCAAAGTACCAGCAGAGGAGGGGAAAAAAACTCCAGAGAAGTTTGAGAGACAGGAAGTCTAGTTCTGCCAAGAATGTAATAAGGGTTAATGGAGAGGCAGTTTCTGTCAGCAACACCAGAATGTTTCCTTCCTGCCTTTCTTACAGGATTAGGCCAGTAATTTCTTCTAACAACCGGTTCTCTGAACTGCTTAGAATGTTTACAAATGGTTCTAGTGAATAGGTGTGAACTGGTAGAATCCCACCCCTAGGTTCAGGCCATAGGTCAATTAAGTGGACAATATATATAGAGGGATTATACAGTGTATAAATGGTAATGAATATCAAAGAATGCATTATGCTAAGAGAAAACTGCTTAAAAGTCTTTAAAAAATATGTTCAGATATGTAGACATTAGGCAAAATGTGGAACCAAACAAAACTTGCAGTTGGAAAAAAATAAAAGCCTGTACAAAATGAAACAGGGAGATTAACATATTCTGGTTTACCAGTTGAGGAATCGGAACATTGATTAATCTCAATAGTAGGAGCAAAGTCAGATAACTGTGGACAATTAAAGAACTATCCAAGAACTACCTATGTTTTGAGTAAATAAATAATTATAACTTGGATTCCTTGGGAATATTAGCAAATATTTTTGCTAATGGACCACTATGCCAAAACACCATAATTAAACTCTGTTTCAAATATTTGCCATGGTTTAAAAATAGGATAAGCTGTGTACATGGAAAATGGAAATACTGTTTGCTTGAATGTTGATAAGCTGAAATCTTTGTAGTGCAACACTTCAGAAAGAGCCAAACGGCTGTGATAGCCTGATTCCTAGACGAACACAATACAGAAGCCTGATGATGGCAGATGAGATTCTGCTGAAACGTTGCTACAACTTTAAAAGTTGTTTGGTGTTTGAAAATCCCTCACCAGATGAAGTCTTTGCACGATGATACTGATGTACAACTTGTGCCAGCAGTTATTGCTAATAACTTCCTTTATTTAATTATCTGATTTTTCACACATTTTGTCTTCTTTAGAAATAAAAGTGATAGGAATGCATTGTTTGGGTGCTTTTAGACAAGACTTTTATTATGTTATTACCTATCGTATTAACAAATTTGTAAGAGAGAACAAGGTCTACAGATCACTGAGTTCCCTTGCTAATCCTACAATCTTTTCCTGCTGTTTCTTCTATTTGTTTTTCTCATCACAAAAGATCCATTAAGGAAGCATTAATTTGATTCTAAGTACCAGGAGCTGTTTCCACTGGAACACTCTCTAAGGCTTCAGAAAAAAAAAAAGTTAAAAACTGAAATGAAAATATCTGATTAGATTACTTAGACCTTTATGGGAGGGAAAACCACACAGTCCAAACAAGGATAAGAATAAATGTCTTTTGATTTATTTGAGGCAGATACTTGCAACAACCTTTCTAAGGATAAAAATAGCTGTTTATCAATAATCAATCAAAGCCTTTAATTAATATTTTAATAAGGAAGCAATTTTAACCAACATTTTCAAAATATCACAAATACATCAGTTTGCTAGAAAAAAATAATCCCCTCACCCAAACAGTAAACAGTAAATAAGCTGCAAAAAGAAAATCATGAAACTATTAGAATATGAGTATATGAGCATATGTTCCATATTATAGATAAGAGTTCTTCACACAACCCCTTTTTTTTTATGTCCAACGAAAGAATGAGAGAAACAGGGTGAATCCTAATTAAATAAAAAGTTCAACACTTCAGCTTAGCCTGATGCTCACAAGCTAGTAGACTGATCCACTATTTCAACAAAGACCTATATTTATTTAGAACCCTAAACAGTGAATTGTAACTATTGAGTAAAATGATAAATCCTCTGAGAATATGACCAGGGAGTGTGATCTTACCATCCTATCTCATTGAATGCCAAGAACAGATGTATAAACATCTCATAGCTTCTCATCATTCAAAATTTTCTCAGACGTACCAGCTTATAGTTCCCAAAACTTGTCTTTTAATCACAGGTGGCATGAAATAGGGATTGAAGTTAAAGGCCCTGTCCCACTGGCTGACGGACGCAAAACATATGCATAAAGGACACAGGGGATGAGCAAAATTTCAGGGGTGGCTCCATCTGTTGTCATCCGCTCCCAAAAGTGGCAAAAATGTGCATAAATAGAATGGAAAAGAACGGAAAAGAATGGACGGGGGTAGTATGTAGCGGGGATGTTAAACGGATGTCCATAGGGAGCCTAGCAGATGTATATCGGATGCAAACTGTTCACTGCGCATCCTTTCTATTTCCATGCTACTAATGCTGTGTAGACGTTCCATGTACCTTTTGTTTCCTCCCTCTTTCCATTTTCAGCTGCAACGGATGTGAGTTGCGAGGATGCCCAGAGGATGTAGAGAGGATACAGCAGACGTCTAATGGATGATAAATGGCCATAGAACGTTTGTTGCTTGGATGTCACGGATTTACATCATACACAGCGGAAAGTTCATCCGTTCACAAAGTTTTGTGCAGCTCAAACTTATTGGGCGGATGAAATCTCAGTGGACGGATGCTGGAGGGATAGAGCGTATGAAAAATGTATGCAGTGAGTACACAATGGATGCATCACGTTTTCCAATGGATGACAAGCTTTTTTTAACGTTTTACATCCTCTGCATCCTGGTACAGTGGGACATGGGCTTAATTTCTTCATTAAGATATTTTTTTCCCCTTTTCTTTCCCTTTCCTTTCCTCACTCCCACCCAGTTATAAAGTTAACTTTGTTAACTTCTATTTCATTTAAAGGAGAGAAAAATATTATCTTTATGAGGAGATCAATCATCATACATTCCTCAAAAACATACTCTCAAGCTAGTCCATATCCACTCCTCCAGAGGGAGTCAATCTTTGAGATTAGACATGAAATATCAGCAATTCATGTACTCTGTGAGGCAAAAAAAAACCCAGATTATGGACTATGGCTTTCCATTAGCTGGAAAACATTCTCACAAGCTTTGTATTGACTTTATAATCCATTATTTCAATTAATACTATGCAAACAACTTTAGGTTTCATTAGCAACTTAGTAAAGTCAATGAATTTTTAACATTTAATGATGCATTTCTTTTAAAAAACGAAGCAGTAAAAGTTAGATCTTTATCTTACCTTCTACAAAAGCAGGCAAGAGCTACACTGTAGGTGGAATAGTGTACCAAGTAACAGATTTTTGAACACTTTTTCTTATAGGTGGTATGCAGTCTATAGGAAAAGTAAATATATTTGTATATATAATCCATGGGTTTAAATATATCATATCATTTATTTTTATGAGCTAGTGTCACTCATAATATAAAGCTTGTAACCTGCAGTATATCATAATGTCAAGAAACCAAGCAGTTCTCCAAAAGGTTTGGGTATTTCCAAACACAAAAAAGTCTCCTTATATCAGAAGCATGACTTGGGACAATTTATATACGAATTAATGATTTGTCCAGATTCCAGTCCATTTCACCATGCTATCAGTCTTCATTGCTCTTCAAAATTTGAGATATGGGTTGATTTTCTTATCTCTCCTGTCCCTCAAAAGATGAAGTAGGCAACAACATGCCAAAGATGTCAGAAACTAATAGAGATGAACAAGCAAAAGAGATAGCCCAGCATAGCAGCATTTGTACAGCAGACTATGGGATACATTCACCATTCACTCCTCTTTAAACACATGTACACAACCAATGGAAACTTTTAAGCCCTGCCTTCTTTTATTTGATTGTATTCTTACATCCTTCTAGTCTGAAAAAGATAGAGATTCACTGGAGAGTTAAACCTTATGTATGTATGCTACCGCTATTCTAGATGAATTGTGTTTTGGCAGTTCATTTTGGAATAGCATGGAGAGGATAGCTGAATTGAAGTTAGCTTCTCTTAATGCATATGAACCAGACAACCATTTCATTTTACTGGAAATATAACTTGTAGTGATCAGAAGGTGACTCCTTCAGCTGATGATAAGAGTCAAATGTTATATTTCACACTGCATTTTCTCCCAAATATTATTTATAAATATTATTATTTAAAGAACAGAAAGAAAGTTAGTTTTTGGGAAATATTAATAGCTCATGAACTTTGGTTGATGAGCAGGTATCAAATCCTGTGTGAACAAAGAAACTAGACTTCTTCAAGTCTAAACTAGACTTCTTCAAAACTTCTTTAAACCAACATCCACTACTTTTATTATTGGCACTCTTCATCTCATTGTAACCTCAACATTTAATTAAGTCATCCTTGGTATGAGAGAATAGACTGAGTCTAAACTTAGTGTTTTTTCTCACTGTGAGGGAAAGAGAAGGAAAGAGTACAAGGGAAGTCCGGTTGCCTGTCTTCCTCTCTTTTCTGCTTCTTTCAAACACAACTCCTTTCTGACTATGGAGAGAACTTACTACTAGCCTTCTTCCTTCACTCCATGTAGCCCATTGAGGTTAAAGAGCTCCTGAAAGCTGCTTGTATTCTGTCCCTTCTTCATTTCTAATCTCTGACATCAGTAGCATGTCAGGAGTTCCTTGATCAAAATTTCACTTTATTCCATTCAAAATATAATGACTAGTATGACTAGCTTTTTAAAAGGCTGAGGTGAATACATCTAAGGTCTGACTACCAGTAACTTTGTAGCTTCCATTTTCCATTACTGAAAAATATGAGGTAGATATCAACAGCACATCTGACCATTAAATGAATACTGGAGACATTTATTTATTCATGATAGCCTTAGAATCAATTAAAGTAGCCAGATAGCTGCCTATCATTTTATCTTTAAATTGGGTTATTAGGAGCATGATTTATATCATCTGTAAAACAGATCAGTTTCTCAATCTGGCTTCTACAGTATACGTATAGCTGGATATAGACAGTGGTGGATGCAGCCGGTTTGCACTGGTTCATGTGAACCAGTGATTAAATTATCCACCCTCAGTATCAAAGTGGATCCTGGGCACTGCGCTACAATGGAGAAATGGACAACAGAGTCGCTGGAGTGAGGGAAGGAGAAGGCCACTTTTCCTCTTCTTCCTGCTCCTCCTCCTTCCCTCATTCCAGCTGGTCCATATCCCATTTCTCCATTGAGTCCAGTGCCCAGGATCCACTTTGAAACTGGGGTGAGTGCGTAATTTAACAACCAGTTCACCCAGGGTCAGATTGGGCCATGCCTCCCACAACAGCCAACCTGACCCTGGGCAAACTGCTTGTTAAATCATTTGAATCCCACCACTGGATATAGAGAGTGATTAATGCCTCTTTGGACAATTTCAGTTCAGTCTTTGGTATATAGCCATGCTGGCCACATGACCATGGAAATTGTCTTCAGGTAATGGCTCTTTCAGCCAAGAAATGGAGATGAGCACTATGCCCTATTGTTGGACATGACTGACAGGGAAACCTTTACCTTTTAAAATATTAAGTATTTAATTTAATAAATACATATTATAACATAATTTTTTTTATATGGAAGATAGTACTAACATCCCATTGCTTAGAGGCCACAAGTAACTTTGAAACTTTTTTTTTTTGGGGGGGGGTAGATTCTGGAAGCCCAAATATGTGGGGATTTTGCAGATATTTTCAAGTAATTTTAAAAAAAGACAGTATGTCTACATTACAATATGTAATGGGTTTTACAGCTCCATTAAAATACAGTAACTTCATAAAATAAACTGGGGGAAAGTCTCAAACATTCTGTATCCAATGTTATTGAACTATTCATTCATCTTGTAGTTGTCTAAACATGAATTTTTAAAAGTAACTACCCCTGACAACTACAAATATTTTGCCTTTATGGTATCAAACTAGGCATAACAAATACAAGTCACTAAATTAAAATAATAACAATTCAGCTGAAATGCTTCTATTGGTACCAGTGTTGTCTTGACTAGGGGAATAAACATTCCATTTATTCAAATAAAAGCACAATCAGAGATTTTGTTAAATCCAGTGAGATTTAGCCTGTGAAACCATGAGAAGAGTAAATTACTTTGGGGAAAAGAAACTATATGTACAAGTTTCAACTTCATCATAAGATGCTGAAAATACTGAAAAAGGAAGTAATTAAAATATAGCAAAAGCAGACAGACTTACAGTCAAACATAGCAAAGCAAAGCTTTTCAATGAAAAAAAGCATACATGCATTAGATGCAAATTGTGATTATGGTTAGAGGGTTGGCAGGCATTGGACAGCTGACTTTTAAGGCTTTTCAAAGATCCTTTGAAATCCCATGCTAGGGATCCCCATTTTTGTGGAAAGGAGGAAAAAAAGTCCAACTGGATATTTAAGATCATTCAATGGAAATCTCACACATTGGCTCTTTACCTACTCACAAAATACCCCCAACAGCACCCAGGTCACGTTCTTTTTTCTAACCAGGTAAGAAGAAGTATAGATTGCAGACCCATTTTATTTTGCAAGATAAATTATTCCTTTTGTGTAAAATGTAAGGACCCTCTTGGAAATAAAGATGATTCTGCAGCCTAATATTTTGCTTTGTAGAATACTGGCTTCCTGTTTAAAATATTTAACAATGCATATATTTTCCATTTAAGAATTCAAGCAAACATTTGTTTGATAGGTACAAGTGTGAGTGTGTGTCCACAGGAAAATGAGTGCTTGTGAACACCACACTAGGAACTCCAGACCTACATTTTTGGGTAGAAAAACAAAACAAAAGTTCAATTCATACTTGATAATCAAAATAGATAAACTTATAGTCCATGAAACAATGTTGGAATATAGGTTTCCTCCTTGTCTACCAATGATAATTATATAAGATGGTAGGAAATTGCCAATATCCAACAACAATTAGAGGGCTGCAAAGTATCCCACTGCCGCCACATAGGAAAACTCTCATACTATAAGGTGAAGATAACAATCAGTCTGCATTGTATTATCCATTGTAAAACATTCAGCACAACATTTTATTCAGTTTACCACTCTTGTAAATTTTTAGGAGAGTGGCTAATCTTCACCAGTACCTCCATAAGCATCAGCCTGGGGGTATCACAGAGAACAAACTTACTCAAAGTTCAGAAGGGGTACTTTAAAGATTGGAGCATTTACAAAACCCCACACAAGATGAACTGAAATATTGGGTCTTTTCTTTGCTACCAATCAATTTAAAAGTGAACCCATGGCCCTTTCTGTCAATACCAATGCTGTACATTTCAGAAAATGGAGCCAATAATGCCCTGGAAGATAGACTCCATAATGACATACCATCATCATTAGGACATTGTGTGGATGAGAAAAAGATGACTGGTACTATACCACCTTCCTAGGACCATTCCTTTTCAAAGTACAGAATAAATGGCCTGTAAGCACTCCAATGAGCCACAGTCTCACTTTTAAAATGAACAAAGGGGAGAGGAGAAAGCCCTCTGACCATCTAATAATCCAACTGTAACTACAAATACCACAAGAAAATAATTTCTCTTTTTCTGCTCCATGAAAGTTTCTGAATTTACCTCTCCCACCATATGTATATTTATCTTCTCCTTCTGTTTATTTCCAGTTTAATGGAGAATAACTGACATTACAATAGTGTAGTTTAGAGAACATGACTGCTAGAATAAACAAGTGCTGAGACCATGAACAGGAAAAATGTCTGAAGATTGAGTAATAAAAAAAAAACTGATGATCTTGCATATATTTGATTGAAATGTCAGATGCCCTACTAATGATGCTTCATCTGCAGTCTATGATTCATTAACGCATGCTGTGATAGCCTTTTTCTGAATGCAATGGGGCAATAATCTGCATACAATAATGACTTTTTTTAACCTCAAAATCTTTCATTAAGGAAAAAGGAGAGAAAGTCAATAGCTAACTTTTTTTTTTTTAACTTTTGGAACAAGAAATATCTTGGTGTTTGGAGGTACACAAATCTGTAGCATTCATTTAAGGAAAATAACATGATTGTACAATTTTAAAAAAAGAAGAAGGAACACATTGTTAAGCACTATCATCCCACAGAACATCTGACAGCAATTCCTATGGCTCTTGCAGAACAGTTAGTATACAAATTAAGGATAAGAGTACTCAGTCACTGCTTAGGAGATGTTGAAATGACTTGGGGTTATTCCAGAAACTGTCCTCGGTACTCTTCATGTCAGGACATTTTCAGAAGCGGAAACAAGCTGATGTTGTTGACTCAAATTTCTCAACACTCAAACAGTTTTCTGATTTAACCATTAGATCACGACATCTGCCCAGCTTTCTCCAATCTGACACTCTTTAGCAACTTCCATGATCCACAGCCTGTGTGGTGGATACTATTCCCAAATCTCACAGAGTGCCACAGGTTAGGATAGTTAGATGAGCTCTTGTTTCACAAAGAATCTTCAAAAAAAGAAGACCATACATGGGACATTACAGGTCTGCTGACCTTACCCAATCTAATCTAATTGGTTTAATGGCCAATTTTAATTTTCCTCCCCATGAAGTATCAGTTTCAAAGGGTTGCAGAGTTGTTTTGACTCAACAACATTTAGAAAATCAAAAATAAAAGAACTTTAAGTAAAATGGTGGCAATTGTATCTAAGCATGAGGTCATACTGCTGTCTGCTGTTTGATCATTTCTTTTAAAATTACTGTTACAATGGCTTTTTTATTTTCTTAGGCAGGAAGACAGCCCACTAACCACACCTCAAAGACATAATACCCACACAGTATTTAAAGCTATTCTATTAAGGAGGCCTGGTGGTACAGCGATTAAGTACAAATTCTGCCCACAGTCTAGAGTTCGATCCTGGTGGGGCTCAAGGCTGATTCAGCCTTCCATCCTTCCAAGGTTAGTTAAAATGAGGACCCAAATTGTTGGGTCAAATAATGCTTGCACTTGCAAACTGCCCAAAGAGTGCAATGTGGTGGTATATAACTCTAAATGCTATTGCTATTCTGAGAACTAGAAGCTAATTTTTGGCATTTTGCCATGGTTGAGAATGCCACTCAGAGAACTTTTCAAATGAGAACGATTATGTATTAAAATTCCTTTGTTCTTGACATAATTTGCATCTAATTTCCCTTTTTTGTACTGTGTTCAAGTTAACCAGAATCTTCTGCCAATGATTAGGGCTGTCAATTAAAATGGTTAATCTATCACCTGTCTTTTAATTGAACTATCTAAATGAATATTCATATTACCGAATATTCTCTCTAACTATAATAGCCCTTTAATGTTATAGAAATGAATTGATAAACAATATTTTGTTGGTATTAAAATAATAGGGTTTTTTGGGGGAAGGGGAGAGTAGTTGGAAAACCATGACACTCATTATTTGAGCAAAATGCCTTTTTTGGAGGCGAGGGGTGGAGATCAAAACTAACTGCAACTATAACCTTGGGAACTATTTAGAAACCAGCAAAACCCTGAAGCACTGCTCCCAATGAATGTTCATCAAATAATAATAGTCATAAAGGAGGATGGAGCTTAAGAAGGATATTTGCATGGTAAATGATTCACATCTATAAACATCTGAACATGTTCACCCTGAATCAAAACAGCATCATCAAAATAAACAGCACAACCACTATCATCCCATTTTAACTGGGCATGGTTGTTTTGTGTTCACTGCAATTGAAGGAAATCTACCACCATTTCATATTGGAACATGAAACAGCAACTGATTTAGGATATAAATTAACACAAGACTTTTTCAAAGTTTAGTTTTTCCTTTACCTTTAAAGCAGATAGCTCTGAGATTGCTTTTTTATGGTTTTTGTTATTACTGGTAGCATTTTAAGACATTTCCTTTAAAGCTGCACTGAAAACCTCAGACTAGAAGGCATCCTCTGTATTGTTGGACTTCAATTCCTGTCACCCCCAAAATAATATGGCCAATGGTCTTAATGATGTCATGAGGAGTGAAGGCATACTTTTTGATATGAGTAAAGTACATAAAATAAGCAAAAAAAAAAAAACCCTATTTTTTTGCCTTTCTATTTAACAACATAAGTTGACCTGAATGAGTATTCAGTCTGAGATCAATTATGAAAGAATATCGTCATGCTCAAAATGCTACCCCATAAGGAAAAGGAAGATATCTAGAAAAATTGCCTATGGTATTCTAAAGCAACCCAGAGAGTTATTCTCAGCAGGGAGAATCAAAAAGCTCTGAGCAAAGGATTAACATTATAAAGGGAACATCTTATGGGAATAGAACACCTTCAGATAGACTTCTGTATAATCTTCAGGATAAGAACAAAGTAGGGTTGAGTTCTCAAAGATAAGATTGCTCTCAACATAGTCTCTACAACATTCTGGCAAAAAAAAGCAACAAGTTTCAAATGACTTACTGTTTGGATCTACATTTTCACAAAGTTCTGTTTTTGCTTCCCCATTGGGCCTGTCGCTAGTTTTGTGTGATAGTCTTGATGACATGGTGGCTGCTGTCACTACTGCTTTGAAGCTACGTTTCCGCTTTTGGACGTTTAGTTCAGGATGGAAGATGATGATGTAAACTTTCGGCATGTAAAGCATCCCCAGGGCCACTGAAGCACTTAAGTTCATAGATATTGTCAGGGTTGTGGTTTGTACATAGACCTAGGAGACAGAATAGGAAAAGACACCATTGAAAAACAAGGAGTAGGTGAGTGCAATAACTTCAACAATGGAAGTTTTATGCTATTCTAAACAGATCTTCTGTATTCCGAATTCTTCATCAATAACAATTTGTCAGATGCTCATGTTATTTAGGTTATATATGGATTTTTTGCTCTACACAATCAATCTGATCCCATAGTGACATAATTTCTTCTTAAACTTGGTACAAAATTTACTTGAAGTGAATTTACTCAATAAGTTTTCATAGTTAAAAAAATGTTTTTTTTATATCAATTATAAAATTAACACATTTGTTTGAATTTTGGTTTAGACCAGGGGTAGTCAACCTTTTTATACCTACTGCCCACTTTTGTATCTCTGTTAGTAAAATTTTCTCTAACTGCCCACTGATGATTCCACAGTAATGATGATTTATAAAGTAGGGGACAAAACCCCTACCACCTACCATGAAAGCTGGAACACCCACTAGTAGGCGGTAGGGACCAGGTTTTACCACTGGCTTAGACACTGTCCAAATATATCTGTATTTTTCTAGTGAATAAGTTTTCAACTGACACTGAAACAGTTAAACAGTTGGTATTGAGATTTTTTTTAAAAAAAAGAGAACTATAAAAAAACTTCATAAACAACAAACTAACAGAATTTGATCAGAGTGATTGACAAGGCTCTAATGGACTAAAATGCAGAGTTCCCTTCTTCCTTAAAAGTTTTTTCCCAGCAATGCCTGTCGTTAAATCCAGCCCTCATTCTAAAACAATATGGATTCTATTAATGATTATTTGAGCAATGTATCCTCTGAGAGGGCATTTTCTAATGACAAGAACTTGTGTGTGTGTGTGTAGGGCTCTTATTCAAGTCTAAATTCTGGGGGGAAAGTTCTTATGGGCATTCTCAAAACATAGCTGCTTTAATATGCATGGCAGTCAAAAACTACGAGTTTCTAAAAACCATATAATTCAACAAAAGGGATCTTTAAGTCATTGAGTTCAAACCCCTTCTCAGTGAAGATATACAAATAAAGGCATTTCTGACATTTATAGCTTAGCAGTTGGGTCAACTGTAGAACTAAAGTTTTCCCTAACATTTAATTGAGTTGTTTTCTTTTAATTTAAGAATACTATTCTGTTACTTTATTCTAAAACAAAAGACATTTTGCAATACATAGCATCCCTTCACATTTTAATAGTACTGTCATATTCCTTCATATTCGTTTAAATTTTCTCAATTTTTTATTTCTCACTGTAAAACTTAGTTTCTTGTTCTCTGTTCATCCTCAGTGCCCTTCTCTGAACCTATCAAGTTTCTCTGAATTTTTTCTTAAAAGGTAATGCCCCAAATGAACATTGTTCTATAGTAAGTGCTGCAAAATTTAGTGTATCTATTGATTTTCATAATTTAGAAATTATACTATGATTTATGCAATATAAAATTGCTTTTGCATTTTTAGCAGCACATTAACTTCCGAGATCTTTTTACATCTTTTGCTAAACCATCTCTGTGTATTCTGCACCAATGTATTTGGTTTTTTTTTTAACTTAAATGAATATTTTAATGCTTGTTTCATTCTTTTATTTTTAATCCAAATTTGCTAAAAGCAATTTTTAGATTTTTTTTTATCTTTCACTATCCCACTTGATTTTGAGCCATCTACAATCTCATCAGCACTTTTCACCTTTTTGTCCAAATTATTACATTCACCTTTTTGTCCAAGTAAATATTTCAGATTCACAGGTTTAGGACCAAATATGATGGAATTAAGCCAATACCTCCCCAAATTTGATGAGAAAACATTGATCAATAACTTTTTAAGTACAGTTCCCAAGCCAACAGTGATTTATATAACAGACATGATGTCCACCTATTTTATGGTGGTTTCTAAGGACACAATTTGCCTTTGTACAACAGTTACTCTCTGGTTTAACATTTGTTTGCAGTATTTGTTTTAATTTAATATCTACACATGATTTTCTGCAAGATATCATGTTAAGCAATTTAAGCAATTTGAAAGAAACCAATATTAAACAACATGAAACTAAGTGTCCAAATACTCTAATTAACCAGATATCACACAAAGATTTCAACATGTCATTTCATGTAGACCTGGAGAAAGATCCAGGACTCATTTAAATAAGGCTATTGTGTGTGTTGGGGGCGGGGAGCCATACAAATCTCTGGGTGGGCAGTTCCCAAGAAATGCTAAGTCTGCCCAATCATATGAGATGTTTATTTACAGAGACAGATAACCCCCCCTAAAAAAATAATTGGGCCTATTTCATGTGGGCCTTTATAGGTGATAACCAGCATACTGAATTGTATCCAAAAGTCTAATTGTAAGTAAAACTTTCAAAAAGAAGTAACATGGCATGGCCTTAGGTATCTGTTAAAGCTGCTTTCTATGACAGCTTCTGTTGTCTATAGAACTTGGTAGACTCCAAATACCTTAAACTGATTGGCCGAGAAGGCCGTTCTCGGATTGTTTATTTAGGAACCTATCCTATTGGCCCGCCGGACGACGGGAACACTTAAAGTACTGTCATTGGCCACTAGCCACAAGCAAGCCACTATAAGAAGGGCTGCCGCAGCTTGGGCTATTGTTCCATTACCATTGCATTACTTGTTGAAATAAAAGAGTTGTTATTGGAACCCGGTCTCACGCAACTTATTTCTGAACAGAACACTGGCGATGAAGGTGGGATCATCGTGTGTGTGTAATCTTGTAACACATCCGACGCCTGATACCGACCATCAAACAAAAAGAACTAGAAAAACAAAAACTGATCTTAAAGGACTACCAGGGAAATCAAATTCTGGTAGTGGGCCTTGGACAACACCCATTGTGACTCCTGTCAAACCAGATGGGTCAGTGCGCATCTGTGGAGACTATAAGGCAACCCTAAATCATGTGCTCCAACAAAGCGCATTCCCAGTGCCGGTAGTGCAACACTTATTGCACTCGCTAGGGGGAGGAAAATTTTTTGCGAAGTTTGATCTTGCACAAGCATACCAACAGCTACCCGTTGACCCCGCAACCGCAGAGGCACAGACTATAATGACACATAGAGGGGCATTCAAGTGCAACCGACTTCAGTTTGGCGTGAGTATTGCCCCAGACATTTTCCAAAGCCTCCTGGAGCACCTTCTAAATGGAATCAAGGGAGTCATCCCCTATTTTGATGATGTACTAGTGTCAGCAAAAAACGCTAACCAACTAGAAAGAAGATTAAAAGAAGTATTAAGAAGATTCAGAGACTGAGGCCTTAAAGTAAAGCAAGAAAAATGTAACCTAGCCAGCAACCAGGTTGAATTTCTAGGCTATCTCATAGATGAACAAGGAATACACCCCACCGAAAAAAAGATAAAGGCAATCAAAGACGCACTTAGACCAAGGAACAAAACTGACTTACAAGCATTCCTAGGTCTCATAAATTTCTACAATATGTTCCTGCCCCCAAAAGCAACCGTAGCAACCCTTACAGCGGTTGTTAGACAAAAAAACTATCTGGAAATGGGGCCACCGGGAACAAGCATCTTTTCAAAATATCAAAGATCTATTAACATCTAAAACCGTTTTGATCCAGTATAGCAATACCCTGCCTTTGACGGTCATCTGTGATGCATCGCCTTTTGGAATTGGTGCCATCCTGAGCCACAAGCTACCAGACGGCAGAGAGGCACCGGTCGCCTTCTATTCAAAAACATTATCCAAATCGGAGAGAAATTACAGCCAACTCGACAGAGAAGCCCTTGCAATCATAGCCGGAATCAAAAGATTCCATGAGTACCTTTATGGCAGAACTTTTTTGATTATCACTGATCACAAACCCCTGCTTCGGATTCTAGCAGGAAACAAATCGACCCCGAACATTCTGTCACCTAGAATGATGAGGTGGTCTAAATTCCTGGCTGCCTACAACTACACACTAATCCATCGCCCAGGGAAGACCATCACCCATGCAGACGCCTTGAGCCATTCCCCGCTGCCCATCACAGAAGACGACCCAGCTCCCACCATCTCAACTCTCCAACTTGAGGCCTGGCTGAACCTGCCACTAACTGCAGCGGACATCACTAAAGCCACTGCGAAAGACCTGCTGACAGCTCGCATTCTGCATTGGGTAGGTAAGGGCTGGTCGTATGAAAACAAAACTGAGAACTTTAAACCGTTTCGCACCCGACAGACTGAACTGTCTATCAAGAAAGGCTGTATTTTGTGGGGTAACAGGGTAGTAATCCCTAAAAAACTACAGGCAAATCTTTTGTGTATGTTGCACGAGGGGCACCCGGGCATAGTTAAGATGAAAGCCCTGGCCAGGAGTTACGTCTGGTGGCCAGGGCTGGACAAAGATATTGAACGTTGGGTGGGAACATGCCATGACTGCCAAAAATCAAGGCCTACCCCCCCACTGGCACCAGTCAGGGAATGGGAAACTCCCTGAGGCCCATGGTCGAGACTGCATATTGACTTTGCTGGGCCAACAAAAGGCAACACCTTTTTGATAGTTGTGGATGCCTACTCGAACTGGTTAGAAGTCATACTTATGGCTTCTATGACCACAGAGGCAGTGATGAAGTAGTTAGACAAACTTTTCGCCATGCATGGACTGCCTGATGTGTTAGTGTCAGACAATGGCTCCCAGTTTACTGTGTTGGCATTTGAGCAGTACTTAGCTGCACAAGGCATCCGACATGCCTTGACAGCGCCAGCTCATCCAGCTGCAAATGGCAGGGCTGAACGCATAGTACGATACACTAAAGAGAGCCTAGAAAGAATAGACAAGGGGGATGTACAAGAAAAGCTAAACTGACTGTTAACCATGCAACATATTACCCCTAGCAGCAGCACCAACAAGAGCCTAGCAGAACTCCTAATGGGTAGGAAATTGCGTTCCTACCTCGACAGACTGCACCCCACTTATACCTGGGATAAACCCTCTGACTCCTCCAGCAAATACCGCTCCTTCGAGATAGGCGACCTGGTTTACGCGAAAAACCTTACCAGGGATCCGTTATGGCTTCCAGCCACAATCACCCAAATCACAGTGCCCCGGTCTTCCTGAGTAGTGTTAGACGATGGAAGAGAATGAAAGCAGCACATTGACTAGCTTCGTTCTCGCACCCTAGAACGCAACACCACACCAGCGCCAACAATAAACAAACTAAAAACAACTGAGGAGGGGGAGGGAATGCAAAATAATAAAAAAGGGAGAGATGAACCTCCCATAACACGACAACAAGCATTACACAAAGACTCACAAACAAATCAAAAAGAGCACTCACGATTAGATGAACACCAGAAAAGAAGTCCGGGAGCAGCAGAACGAGGCGAGGCCTTCCTGGAAGGAGATAGCCAGGCCAGCTTGACCAGCCCAGACGAACCAGGAGGGAGCGGCGGAGCCATCTCAACTGGCCCGAGAGACTCAGGTGGGAGTGGCAAGGCTGACTCACCCTTCCAGGAGGTTCCAAGGAGAAGGCACAGAGAGAAAGCAATCCCATCCGAACCGCTTGAAGATCACACCGAGACTGAGCTGCGCAGGTCAACCAGGACTGGAAAAAGCCCCACCTTTCTGCGTGACTATGTGATGCACGTTGGATGAAACCAAAGGGGGAGAGGTGTTGTGTATAGAACTTGGTAGACTTCAAATACCTTAAACTGATTGGCCGAGAAGATTTGTTCTCGGACTGGTTATTTCGGAACCAATCCGATTGGCCCGCCGGATGGCAGGAACACTTAAAGTACTGTCATTGGCCACTAGCCATGAGAAAGCCACTATAAGAAGGCCTGCCGCGGCTTGGGCTGTTGTTCCGTTACCATTGCATTACTTGTTGAAATAAAAGAGTTGTTGTTGGAACCCAGTCTCGCACAACTTATTTCCGAACGGAACAGCTTCAGCTTTTAAATTGTTTTCAAGACCAGTACTATGTATAGCATATTTCAATAATTTGCATTGTGGTTGTCTTAGGGCCTCATAGTCTAACTTTGCTACAAAAATGGATTTGTGTGAAGGCCTACCTACTCCTTGACCAAGATCTATACATCTAAGGAAACCCACACATTGTGTACCAGTCCCAAAGAGTGTAATATAACCCAATCATGACTGAAGATGAAGCATCTTCACACTCATGTGATCCACATGATTATAACCACTCCATTTAGGGGTCAACTTGAGTCCATTCCTTCCCATCCAGGTTTTTGATACCTTCCTAGTTCAAATGCCCTTTTTGTCAAGATTTGGTTTTTCTAAAAGGACGTTCCAGAATTTCAAAACTCGAACCAACTACTCCTCCCAATAACATCTCTTCTGCACATTGAATCTGTCCAATGCATTATTTTGACTGCAGTCAAAATAATGAGTCTTAATTCTTGAAAAACCAAAGATAACAAGGTGGACAATCTCCAATTCTTTGCCAGACACTCCTTAAGTTCTCCTTATGCTCTTGGAGCTCCATAGTTCAAAATTTCAGTGTCATAGAGGAAGAAAATTAGAAGTCTGAGTCTATTTAGAGATGATAAACCCATATTAGAATAAGCATTAAAATAAGTTACCCCAGATAATATTTTTAAATTGAATTCTTCAATATTCCTCACTCCCCAAAATGAAAGACCAAATAACCAAGAGCATCCTGACCTTATCTATGGGCACGAAGCACTATATTCATTTCTCACCACCATATCTTAAGGCCCTGTCACACTGCCCAATGGATGCAAAACGTATGTAAAAAGGACACAACGGACGAGCAAAATGTTCCATCTGTTGTTATCCACTCTCAAAAGGGGCAAAAATTTGCATAACCAGAGCAGATAACACAGAAAGGAACGGACGCGGGGAGGACGCAAAGCGGATGGAAAGTGGATGCAGAACAGAAGCCCAGTGGATGGAAGCAGATGGGAGTGGATGGCACATCTGCTAGGCTTCCGGGGGACCTCAGCAAAGCGGACGCGGAACGGATGAAGCGGATGCAGAGCAGAAGCCTAGTGGATGCACAGTGGAAGCCTAGCGGATACCTTGCATTAATTGCGCATGTGGGGGGGAAGCATTGCGTAAGCCACGTGGATATAAAGGAAAGCAGCTCGCACATGGCCAGCATTCGGAGGAAAGACCTGCTACCGGATACATCGAGTCCTTGCCTGCCCTGCCTGCATGCCTGCGTGAAAGCCTTGCTGCCAGCCTTCCTGCCAGACTTCCTGCCAGCCTGCCTCCAAGCCTCCTGTCCAGCCTCCCTGCCAACCTTACTCTCTGCCTGCCTGCCAGCCTTGCTGCTAGCCTGCCTTCCAGCCTCCCTGCCAGCCAGTCTGCCTGCCAGCCTTGGTGCCTGCTTGCCTGCATGTCTTCCTGCCAGCCTTGGTGACAGGCTTCCTGCAAGCCTTGGTGCCAGGCTTCCTGCCAGCCTTGATGCCAGGCTTCCTGCCAATCTTGGTGCCAGCCTTCCTGCCAGACTTGGTGCCTGCCAGCCTCCCTGCCAGCCAGCAACCCCACAACCATGGGGAAGAAGCAAAAGCCTCAGCAACCTGCCGCCATCCCTGGCAAGAGGGACAGGGCCACCCTCCCACCCCCTGTCCCTGACTCTGCTTCTGCTCGGGCTTCTGCTGCTCGGGCTTGCTCTTCTGGTGCTGGAGGTTCTGCTGAAGCTGCTCCTGGTGGTGGTGCTTCTGCTGGTGCTTACTCTGCTGAAGCTGCTCCTGGCGGTGGTGCTTCTGCTGGTGCTTACTCTGCTGAAGCTGCTTCTGGTCCTGCTGGTCCTGCTGGTCCTGCTCATGCTCCTGGACTTGCTCATACTGCTCGTATTGCTCGTGCTCCTGGTCTTGCTCGTCCTGCTTGTCCTGCTCATGCTCCTGGTCCTGCTCGTGCTGCTGCTGCTGCTGCTGCTGCTGATCCTGCTGGTGCTGGTGCTGCTGCTGCTGCTGCTGCTGCTGATCCAGCTGCTGCTGCTGATGATGATGATTATTATTATTATTATTATTATTATTATGATCCTGCTGGTGATGATGATGATGATCTGCTGCTGCTGCTGCTGCTGCTGCTGCTGCTGCTGTTGCTGCTGCTGGTGTGGAGGAGCAGCCCCTACTACCTGGGAGCCCGTCTGATGAGGGCCCATCTGGTCCTGCCAAAGGGAGGAAGAGGTGAATGCGTGGACGGGAGAGGAGGCAATACTTTATTGAGGAGGAACATGAGGATGAGGTGCTGGAGTGGCTGAGAGAGAATGACTGTGGTGAGAGAGAAATATCTGTGGTGGAAGGGACACCGTCTCTACAGGGAAACCAAGCGGAAGCAGACTGCTTGGAGAGAGAGGGCGGAGAGTATGGGTTACACTTCGGAGGTGCTCCTCGGCTGGTGGAAGCACATTCACATCTGGTATGGGAAGCTGCACCTGAAGAAATCTGGCCAGGCCACAGTTAAGCTGACAGACAGAGACACCTACGTCTTGGCCAGGTGCAGCTTCCTGGAGGGTGAGATCCGCCAACAAGGAGCACCAGGAGCCCCTCTCACGACCCTCTCTCTCCAGCAGCCTGCTGAGAGCCAGTCCTCTTCCAGCCGAGAGTCAGTCCCTGTCTCCAGGCAAGTTTCTGTGGAGCGTGCCACAGTGGAGAACCCGCGGACAGCTGTTGTAACCGTGGTGGAGCACATGGAGGACTCCCTGGTGCAGTGGGAGAAAGGAAACGTTGCGTCCACCATAGCCGTAGCCGCATCCACCCCCCCACAGCTCCACCTCCACAGAAAGGCAGAGAGCCAGACAGCAGGAGGGGCAAAGCCACACTGTCCTCCTGGAGATCAGGGACACCATCCACGCCAGCATAGATCTCCTCTCTCAGCTGGTCAACATTGACTCCTCATCCTCCAACTGAAAGCCCTTCCTCACCTATGTCAACCAGACCCTCAGGGACATGGAGGAACGCCAGTACCAGGTGGTGAAGGACCGGATCACCGAGCTGCTTCACAACCCTCCAGATCCAGAGGAACCTGCTTCCACCCAGTCCAGGTCTGCTCCTCCACCCCAGGTGATGTCCCCCCCATTCCAAGGATTCCCACAGGCCCTCACCGACCAGGGCTACGGCTACCAGGAGGTTCAGCAGTACAGGCAGCAGTCCTTCCCAATCCAGGCACAGAGTCATCGGGCAACACCGTTGCCACCGGTTCCACTGATGCCACCGATGCCACCCACGACAATGATGCCACTGACGACAGTGATGCCACCCACGCCAATGATGCCACCAATGCCAGTCCTCACCCAGCTGCAGACCAGACAGCCCCACTATACTACTCCTTCCTCCACCCCATAGCCAAGCCTGGCCTCAGTACATCTGTCATCAGTACTGGGGCTGACACCCCATGGCATGGAGGAAGGACGTCTCAGCATCACAGGGCTGAGCCAGAATCCGAGAGCTTTCTCAACACACCGTCACCTGTAGTCCTCTCGGGGCCAGGCACCCCAATGACACCTCCGACCAGCACTGCAGCAGCACCCACCTCCACAGCACCTGGACCCTTCACCCCTGAGACTTGGGCCCATATCCAAGTGACCGTGAAGACTGCCAGAGACTGAGTGTGGACTTTATTTGGACACTTGACTTGGGTCATTTTTCTGTTACAGCTTGTTGTTCAATAAAGTTTATCTTTGATTCACACACTTGCTTCATTTCTATTTTTGAATAAAATCTTGGTGGAAACTTTTAGGAATGGCTTAAGCCTTTGCATGCTTGTAGGATGGGTTAAGATAGCAGTGGGGTGGGCAGGGATACCTGTGGGATGGGTAATAGCTGTGGGATAGATAAACCTCCAGTGCAAGCATAGTGGGACTGTAGGGTCCACCCTCCCAGGTGCCACACCTATGGCCCTTTATTATCAATAATAATGTAATAATCATCCACACATGTCAACACAAACACAACTCTTTATTAAACGCCCTGTTCATTGTAGGCCCACCCAACATACATGGCCCAATCTCATCCGTGTGATGCGACAGGCTGAAGGAAGCACCCATTAATAATCTATCATCCTGTCTTGCCACTCCACTGCTCCAGCTGGGGAGTTGCACCAGTGTTTCAGGAGGTTGCGCTGCTTCTTCCCTTCCCGTGAGGCTCTGTTGGGGCCTTGCACATCCTCAGTGTCTATCCATTCCCCAGGCTCCATGGCCCCATTGCCTTGTTGGAGGTCCATGAGCCTGTTCTGCAAGACTGGATAGTGGGTGCAGATGAGATTGTGCAGGATGCAGCAAACTTCCACGATCCTCCTCACGGTCTCTGGGCGATGCTGCATGGTGGTGAGAAGTACCTGGAACCTGTTGGCCAGGATGCCAAAGGCATTCACCACCACCCTCCTTGCCCTGGACAGCCTGAAGTTGAAGATCCTCTCTTCACGGGTGAGGAGTCTGGAAGTGTAGGGCTTCATGAGGTAGGTTCTGAGGGAGAAGGCGTCATCCCCCACGATGAAGTAGGGCACATCTTGCGTGTCGTTGGGCAGGGGGTGTGGATCTGGGAAGCCCATGATGAGGTTGCCTTCCAGCCCCTCCTTGTGGTGACTGGCATTGTATACCTGGGCATCTGAAGATGAGCCCTTGCCTGAAGCATCGATGTACATGAACTTGTAGTCAGCATCGACCATGGCAAAGAGGACGATGCTGAAGAAGCCCTTGTAGTTGAAATAAGTGGAGCCCGACTTGGGTGGTACTTTGCAGGCCACATGCTTGCCATCGATGGCTCCAATGGTGTGTGGGAAGTTCCACCTCTGATACCACTGCTCTGCAACTTTCTTCCATCCTTCTTCAGTGGAGGGGCACTGGAGGATCTCCTCCAGGTATTCTTCGATGATGGCCTACACCACTTCTCTGACCACAATGCTGATGGTGTTGTGTGGCACCCTCTAGCCGTACTGCATGCTCCTGTAGGCGGTCCCTGAGGCCAGGTGGCGCAGAGTGAGTGCCACCTTGAGCCCAGGTTCCAGGCTGGGCCGGAAGTTGGTGTTTGCCTTGGTCAACCTGGGTATCAGCCGCTGCACAACTTCGTCAAACATGGCTGGAGGCATCCTCATGAAGTTCTGGAATGCCCGAGTGTCTTCGTTCCTGAGCTCCACCATCAGCTTGTTGTACAGTCCCCACTCTGCTCTTCACGCGATTCATCTTCGGATCCAGACGCTTCTTGGCTGCCTCTTTTTCTTCCCGTAGTAGAGTTCACAGAGCCTGTGGATGGCTTCGCACTGTTGCAGAAGGATGGTGGCTGCCAAAAGGACTGTGTTACGATCCACGGTTTGACATGACTGGATGCTGTGGAAGAGGAAGAGCCAGATGAAGGCTGCAGAGGTCTGCACAGCTGGGCTGCTGGTCTGAAAGTGTGATGCAGGTGAGTTGCTCCCCCATTTTTATAGGCAGTATAGGTGTCCCTTTGCATCCTCTAGGCAGAACATGTTTTCCATTTAAAATGCTTTGTTTCCATGCTGCATCCACTAGGCATCCGTTCTGCATCCGTTCTGC
>BLBF01000003.1:28302742-28410257 GCA_015471245.1 Laticauda colubrina | reverse complement strand
AGTGATAGAACAAGAAAAAAATGGGATGTTGAGGTGGGAGATGGAAAGATCAGAATTTTATCTTAGATTTCAAAATATAGAAGAGGAAAAAGGAGAAAACTTGGCTGTGATAATGATAGAAATATTGGCAGATCTTCTGGAAATTACTGAGGAAAAAATGATGGACGGAGTAGATGAGATATACCGAGTTTATACAAGATATGCAATGAGAAATAAACTACCAAAGGAAGTACATATTAGATTTACTAAAAAATCCATCAGAACACAAATATTACAAGTGGCAAGAGAAAAAGCATTGAAATATAAAAGCAAAGAGATTGTAGTTTTAAAACAAATACCTAGAAGAGTGAGAGAGATGAGAAGAGAATATCGATTTTTGACCAAAATGCTACTGGAAAATGAAGTGAACTACAGATGGCTGATACCAGAAGGACTAATTTTTACGTGGCAAGAGCAGAGACATAGAATTGACTCGATTGAAAAAGCAGAACTTTTTTATGTAGAATTTTTTGGAAGAAAAAAAGAGGAGGCAGAGAAAGAGATCTCATTAATTGAGCTTCTGGAGGAACAACTGGAGATTGAAAAAGAGAAAGGAGTTGCAGGTGGACAGGTAGACAGTAAAGAACAACGTGAAGTGAGAGCTACGAGAGCTGTTAGACCTAAATATAAAGCATAATCATGGAAGAAAAAAAACTGATTACAATGAATATAAATGGACTTAACTCAGCTGTTAAAAGAAGGAAAACCTTTCACAAATTAGAGAAATTAAAATTTGATATAATTTGCTTACAAGAAGTTCATATTAAAAAGCAATATGAGCATTTGTTAGTACAGCCAAAATTAGGGAAAATATTTACTTCTTTGATTCAATGTAAGAAAAGAGGAGTGGTTCTCTACATTAAAGAAGATATTCCAGCAAAACTGATCTACACGGATGAAGATGGAAGAGTATTAATGGTGGAAATAATGGATAATAATAAAAAAATACTCTTGATTGCAATTTATGCTCCGAATGATAAACAAGAAGAGTTTTATAAAAAACTACATATGGAAATAATTAGACTGGACTATGTTAACATAATCATGATGGGAGACTTTAATGGAATTGTGGACAATAAATTGGACTATATAACAACAACAACAAAACAAAATAGAAAGATTCTCCCTAAATCTTTTTTTAAAATGACAGATGAATTAACCTTAAAAGATATTTGGAGAGAAAGAAATGTTAAAACTAAACAATATACTTTTTATTCTAATAGACATTTATCATGGTCCAGGTTAGATATGATTTGGATCTCAACAGAATTAATATCTACTATTCAAGAAACAAATATTGAAATAAGTACTTGGGCAGATCATAGTCCAATGACAATTAAATGGAAGGGACAAAAAAAAAGATCGAGATGGACATTAAACAATACCATTTTAAAGGAGAAAGATTTTATACAATGGATGGAGAAGGAATTGGTCTTTTTTTTTAAAGAAAATAAAAAAGAAGATACTTCAATACAGAATGTTTGGGATACAATGAAGGCATATGTAAGAGGTTTGATAATAGACTATACAAGAAAAAAGAACATTAGGAAAAGACAAACCTCTAAGGCCTTGGAAGATGAATATATAAGACTTGAAAAAGAATTACAGAAAATACCACAGAAAAAAGATATTAAATTGAAACTGGATGTAATTAAGCATAAAATGGAATTAATAGAGAAAGAAGAACTGGCACAGAAAATTAAAAATTCTAAACAGAATTATTTTGAAGATGCAAATAAACCAGGTAGATGGCTAGCATATAAACTGAGAAAGGAGAAGGAATCAAGAAAAATATTGAAACTAATAGATGATCAAGGTCAAGTTTGTTGTGGTAATAAGGAGAAAAAGGAAATTATTCGAGATTATTATGGACAACTATATAAACAAGAGAATATTGATGAGAAAAAAATTAAACAGTATTTACAGAATGTTAACTTACCGAAGATACCTAAAGAGACTGAAGAAATGTTAGAAAGCAATATAACAATGATGGAATTAAATGAAGCATTTAAAAGACAAAATAATGGGAAAGCACCAGGTCCAGATGGGCTTCCGGCAGAATTCTATAAAAAATTTCAAGAATCATTGAACACTCCATTGTTAGAAATTATGAATGAAGTTATGTTAAAAAAGATGACACCCAAAACATGGTCAGAGGCTTATATTACACTTATTTTAAAGGAAGAAGCTGACCCGTTGCAAATTAAGAACTATAGACCTATTTCCTTATTGAATGCAGATTATAAAATCTTTGCTTCAATCTTAGCAGAAAGACTGAAAAAATATTTAAATAATTTTATCCATCCAGATCAAAATGGATTTCTACCAAAGAGACAAATTAGAGACAACATGAGAGTAATTTTGGATACCTTGGAATATTATGAGGCTCATCCTGAAAAACAAATGGCTTTGATATTCCTAGATGCTCAAAAAGCATTTGACAACGTGAACTGGAGATTTATGTTATTATTATTGGAACAGATGGGCTTTGCCAGAAAATTTATTCAAGCAATAGAAACCATATATAATAAACAGACAGCAAAGGTAATGATGGAGGGAGAATTTACAGATCTTATTAATATAAGAAGAGGTACAAGACAAGGATGTCCCCTATCTCCTTTGTTATTCGTATTAACTTTGGAAGTGTTGAATAGAAATATTAGAGATGACAAAAATATAAAAGGAATGAAAATTAAAAAGGAAGAATTTAAACTACAAGCTTTTGCTGACGATTTAGCTTTTATTCTGGAAGACCCGTTAGAAACCGCTCCAAAGTTATTGGAAAAGGTAGAGACATATGGTGAGATGGCTGGCTTGAAAATAAATAAAGATAAAACAAAGATTTTGACAAAAAACATGTTATTGAGACAAAGAGAAGAACTGACAGATCTTTTGAAAATTCAAATTACAAACAAGGTTAAGTATCTGGGGATATATTTGACAGCAAGATGTAGCATATTAAAAGAGAATAATTATATTAAACTTAAACAACAGATAATTACAGATTTGAAGAAATGGGAAAATTTACAATTGTCATTAATAGGGAGAATTTCAACAATTAAGATGAATATTTTACCTAGAATTTTATTTCTCTTTCAAACAATACCAATTAGACTTGGAAAAGACTATTTGGAAGATTTAAATAAAACTATGTTGAAGTTTATATGGCAAGGTAAAAAAGCGAGAATAAAGCTAAAACTTTTGCAAGATGCTAGAAATAGAGGAGGTTTTGGCCTGCCTAATTGGGAATTGTACTATCAAGCTGCAAGTTTGATGTGGGTCAAAGAATGGATAACATTAAGAAAACATAGATTGTTGACATTAGAAGGACATGATTTACTGTTGGGCTGGCATGCTTTTTTATGGTACAAGGGAACTAAAACACAGGGGTATTTCAGAAGACATTATATACGGGAGTCTTTGTGGTTAAATTGGGAGAAGATAAAAAAACAATGTTACTTGAAAATTCCAGTTTGGTTATCGACTATTGAAGCATTTTCCTATCCTATGATCTATAAAAAGGAACAAACAGTTAGATATGGGGAACTGTTGGATGAAAAGGGTGGACTTAAAACGATCCAAAATTTAGAGGAACAAGGTATAAGGATGAATTGGTTTTCATATGCGCAAATACACTCAAGATATCTTGAAGATTTTAAAACGGAAGGATTCTATGAGAAACAGACTGATTTAGATAAGATATTGATGGGTACTGATGAGAAAGTGATTAAAAAGTTATATGGTTATTTATTGGGAATTAAGCTAGAGGAAGAACAAGTTAAAGAAACTATGATTGCATGGGGGAAGAATTTTGGATATGGAATTGATTTAGAGCAATGGCAAAAATTTTGGTCTCAAAATTATAAAATGACAATGTCAATAGCATATAAAGAAAACTTGTATAAGATGTTTTACAGGTGGCACCTTCCCCCGACAAGAATAGCAAGAATGTTCAAGAATAAATCTGAAAAATGTTGGAAATGTCATCAGATACCTGGCTCATACTATTATATGTGGTGGACTTGTGAGAATGCTAGAAAATATTGGACTAAAATTCACATGTGGTTGGAAAAAATGACAAAGAAACACATAGACTTGAAACCAGAGATCTTTTTATTGGGAATTTTACCTGATATATATAATAAAGACTTGAAATATTTGATTGTAAATGTATTAACAGCGGCTAGGATTGTATTTGCTAAAAACTGGAAGAATGAGAAAATGCCATTGCAGGAAGAAATTATTGAGAAAATATTGGAATGTGCTGAGATGAGTAGATTGACATTTGAAATTAGAGAACAAGAAGATAAACAATTTTATGCAATTTGGGTTTTTTTTTATCAATGGTTAGATGATAAAATACAATAATAGAGCATTAATATTATATATATGAAGAGTTTTTAGGATTGTTTTGTTATGATTATATGATAAATTATAGAATAAACTATTTGAAGTATTGTTATCTCGCAAAGCATGAATGATTAAAGGTATAGTCAGAAAAAGATTTTTTTATTTTTATTTTTTTTTAGTAATATTAGAATGTGGATTGACAATATGAGTGGTTATGCAATATAATTGTAATTGACACTATAAAATGAATGCACAAAACTGATGAACCAACCGATACACCGGAAGTATATATGAGAGTAGATGTTTTTAATGTTTTGTATGTTTGTCTGTTTGTAGAAAATTAATAAAAACTTTAAAAAAAAAAAAAAGAATAAATTTCAGCTCTTTTCATGCCATTCATTCTTTTCCTTTCATTTCTAAAAGAGAATGAACATTCTAGGGGACCAACCCAGTCAAGCACTAAAACATGATTTCAGCTTCCATCAAGTCAAATAAACCATAATCTCAATCTTTTTATATGCTAAGAATTAAGTGCCTGAATGGATCACCTACCTGTACAAGCACATAGAACTAAGGATGAAAAATTAGTCAAACATGTTACAGATCACAGGGGCTTTATGATGTTTCGCAAATTTCATCAAATTATTTAATAATTTAATCAATTAATGCTTTAATTGCAGATTAAGATTTGTCCCTCATTTGTTTTTTCATCTGATTTATAGAAGTATATTAATTCATTCTTATATGTTCTAAATAAAAATGAACATGAACTCAGATATAGCTATCTTGAAATTTGAATAGAAGGCTAGAAACTATTTTGCATTTTAGGACAGCTTTGTTCAAATATTACCTCAAATAATACACTAACATAAAAAGAATAAATTCCCATGAGTTGTAATTTTACTTTCTTCTTCTTCTCTGGAATAGCTACAGTATGATGAAAATAGCCTCCACACTCTTTTTAAGATGATTTCAGTGCCTGAAATGGAAATTAATATTAAAGAAGAGTCAATAGCCAAAGAGTAGATGCCAAGAAAATTATATGGTTATGACTGACATTTTTAGACTTTGGGGTGACAGAAAATAAGATCCCTCAATTCAGGAGTATGAATGTAGTTAGTGAAGAAGAACCTTGAAATTCATGAATAGGTTTGGAAATGATAACATGGTGAGGCTAAAGACTCAAGGGAATTACTAATAGCACCGATTTTTTTAAAAGGATCCTTTGTTTGACTAAGACACCCAGTGATGGAACAGGAACTATGTGAAGTCCTTGTTTGATATGAACCAAAGAAAACTGCAGACATTAAGTGCACTAAATTCTTCAGGCTGCTTCAGGAATTTGTGAATGTAGGAAGATTGGAACGGGCTACTTTATATCAGATAATTATATGATATTCAGGACATGAGATCATAGGAAGGAATGAAGTGGCGATGATACTCAAAGAGACAATGTGCTGATTTGTAACTAAATAAATAACAGAATCATATCATAATGATTGTCCAATAAACAGTGTTACACATAGGTATGGTTCTATAACAGACAAAATCCTTCAAAAGCAGTGAGGAATTCAGTGACTAATTGCAAAAGTTGGAAAATGAAATGGCTAGCAAAGACATAATCTTTCTAATTAGCAATTGCAATGCAAAAGTTGAAGGAATGGAGAAACCTAAAATTAAAGGAAGATTTGGATTAAATAAAAACAATGATGCCAAGTAAATATTGATAGACTTTTAAGGGACTCTTGGTTCATTGCCAGCATGTCATTTAAATAACAAACCACCTACTCAGAAACTCAGCCTCTTTAGAAGTACAACCTTGCAATAAAATCATAGGATACAAAATGAAAGGTTTCAGTGCAATCAGCGAGGGGACTTCTATCTGCAGATTGTTGTCAAATGTACAAAATAGGTATGTCAGCAAAATTTGGTCTGGTACACAGTTTGGCCTCATATAAAGGAGATGCATAGAAGATGAGAAAGATAATGGATAGATTGGATTTTTGAGAACAAATCACTTTCAGAATATTATAGAAATTGCTACAGCATAGATTAAGCCCATGTCACACTGAACCAATGGATGCAAAGAGGATATAAAACGGACAAAAAACCTTGCCATCCGTTCAAAAATGCGATGTACTCACTGCCTCCGTTTGGCTTCCTCTCTATCCGTCCAGCATCCGTTTATTGACGTTTCATCAGCTCAGAAAGTTTTGGGCTGCCTAAAATTTTGTGCGGAAAATGTATCCAGTTCGTCCGTTCTGCATCCGCTACGCATCCGCTACGCATCCGTTACGCATCTGTTATGCATCCATTATATCCGCTAGGCGTCCGCTACGCATCCGTGGAACTTGCATCCACCTGGACGCAGGGAGGAAGCGGAACGGACGTGGAACGGATGCAGAACGGATGCCTAGCGGATGCAGAACGGAAACAAAACATTTAAAGCGGAAAAAACATTCCAGAGGGGACCTATCTCGGATATTAAGGATGTCTACAGGATGCCTAGAGGATGCCTAGAGGATGCCTAGTGGAAAACCTATACTGCCTATAAAAAGGGGGAGCAACTCGCCTGCATCTCACTTTCAGAACAGCAGCCCAGCGGTGCAGACCTCTGCAGCCTTCATCTTCCTCTTCCTCTTCCACAGCATCCAGTCATGTCCACCGTGGATTGTAACAAAATCCTTTCGGCAGCCACCATCCTTCTGCAACAGTGCGAAGCCATCTACAGGCTCTGTGAACACAATTCCGAGAAGAAAAAGAAGCAGCCAAAAAGAGTCTGGGTCTGAAGATGGTTCACCAGAAGAGCAGAGGACGGACTGTACAACAAGCTGATGGTGGAGCTCAGGAACGAAGACACTTGGGCGTTCCAGAACTTCATGAGGAGGCTTCCAGCCATGTTTGACGAAGTTGTGCAGCCTGACACCCAGGTTGACCAAGGCAAACACCAGCTTCTGGCCCAGCCTGGAACCTGGGCTCAAGGTGGCACTCACTCTGCGCCACCTGGCCTCAGGGACCTCCTACAGGAGCATGCAGTTCGGCTGGAGGGTGCCATCCAACACCATCAGCATTGTGTTCAGAGAAGTGGTGCAGGCCATCATCGAAGAATACAAGGAGGAGCTCCTCCAGTACCCCTCCACTGAAGAAGGCTGGAAGAAAGTTGCAGAGCAGTGGCATCAGAAGTGGAACCTCCCCCACACCGTTGGAGCCATAGATGGCAAGCACGTGGCCTGCAAATCTCCATCCAAGTCGGGGTCCACTTATTTCAACTCCAAGGGCTTCTTCAGCATCATCCTCTTCGCCATGGTCGATGCTGACTACAAGTTCATGTACATCGATGCTTCAGGCAACGGCTCATCTTCAGATGCCCAGGTATACAATGCCAGTCACCTCAAGGAGGGGCTGGAAGGCAACCTCATCGTGGGCTTCCCAGATCCAGAACCCCTGCCCAACAACACGCAAGATGTGCCCTACTTCATTGTGGGGGATGATGCCTTCTCCCTCACAACCTACCTCATGAAGCCCTACACCTCCAGAATCCTCACCCGTGAAGAGAGGATCTTCAACTACAGGCTGTCCAGGGCAAGGCAGGTGGTGGAGAATGCCTTTGGCATCCTGGCCAACAGGTTCCAGGTACTTCTCACCACCATGCAGCATTGCCCAGAGACCGTGAGGAGGATCATGGAAGCCTGCACAATCTCATGCGCACCTGCTACCCAGTCTTGCAGAACAGGCTCGTGGACCTCCAGCAAGGCAATGGGGACATGGAGCCTGGGGAATGGAGGCAAGGGCGAAACCTGATCGACACTGAGGATGTGCAAGGCCCCAACAGAGCCTCACATGAAGCGAAGAAGCAGCGCAACCTCCTAAGACAATGGTGCAACTCCCCAGCTGGAGCAGTGGAGTGGCAAGACAGGATGGTAGATGCTTAATGGATGCTTCCTTCAGCCTGTCTCATCACACGGATGAGATTGGGACATGTATGTTGGGTTGGCCTACAATTAACAGGGCGTTTAATAAAGAGTTGTGTTTATGTTGACCTTTGTGGATAATTATTACATTATTATTGATAATGAAGGGCCATAGGTGTGGCACCTGGGAGGGTGGACCATACAGTCCCAATATGCTTGCACTGGAGGTTTATCTATCCCACAGCTATTACCCATCCCACAGGTATCCCTGCCCATCCCACAGCTATCTCAACCCATCCCACAGCTATCTTAACCCATCCTACAAGCATGCAAAGGCTTAAATCATTTCTAAAAGTTTCCACCAAGACTTTATTAAAAAAAAAAGAAATGAAGCAAGTGTATGAATCAAAAATAGACTTTATTAACAACAAGCTGTAAGACAAAAATGAGTCTCTGGCACTCCTCTTGGTCGCTCAGTCCCAGGGGTGAAGGGTGCAGGTGGTGTGGAGGTGGCTGGTGCTGGAGTGCTTGTCATCAGCTCCTCCAGCAGCAGAAGCAGCAGAAGCCCCAGCCCCAGAAGAGTGAGCCCGTGCTGCAGAAGCCCCAGCAGAACCAGAGTGAGGGCCAGGGGGTGGGCTGGTAGCTCTGTCCCTCTTGCCAGGGCTGGCAGCAGATGGCTGAGGCTTGCTGTGCTTTCGCATGGTTGTGGGGTTGCTGGCTGGCAGGGAGGCTGGCAGGAACCAAGGCTGGCAGCAAGGCTGGCAGGCAGACATGCAGGCAGGACAGGCAAGGCAGTCGATGTGTCTGGAAGCAGGTCTTTCCTCTGAATGGCTACCTGCTTCCGAGCTGCTTCCGTTATATCCACGGGGCTGACGCAATGCATCCTCCCCGCATGCGCAATTAACGCCAGGCATCCATTAGGCTTCCGCTGTGCATCCGCTGTGCATCCGCTCTTTCCGTTCCACGTCCACTTCGCTGAGGCCCCTCGGAAGCCCTGCGGATGTGCCATCCACTCCCATCCACTCCCATCCACTTCCATCCGCTGGGCTTCCCTTCCACATCCGCTTTGCATCTGCCCTGCATCCTCCCCACGTCTGTGTTATCCACTCCGGTTGTGCAAATTTTTGCCCCTTTTGAGAGCGGATAACAACGGATGGAACGTTTTGCTCGTCCGCTGTGTCCTTTTTGCATCCGTTGGCCAGTGTGACATGGGCTTTAGCAATTGAGGGCAGATCAACACTAGGGCCTGAGCTTTACTCAGAGATAATCCTAACCCTAACAAACTGAGTCAATGAAGAATAAAAAAATATAATTGTTGAAGATCATCCAATCAGTTTTGTAGCAGAATAGTTATTTAATGTGGGTCTCCATACCTCTAATTCAATGTTCTTCTCGAATGTCTTAGAACAGGGCTGTCAAACTCACACTGGCCATGCCTACACCTAGTTTAGCAAATGGGGGGAAAGTCCTGGCACATCATGTGACACCACCATGACAACGTGAGTTTGACACCCCTGCCTTAGAAACAGGAAGGTTTGCTTTCACACACCCAGGGCTCAAGTCATACAGGACTTGAGAGAAATGAGAGAAAGAAAGTTGAGAACTTTAAAGTTAAAGTTAAATTAATTGCTGTAGAGCAGCAGTCCCCCCAAGCTTTCCAGCTTGATAACCCAGCAGTATGTGACTGTGTGACAAGCATGTGTGCATGCCCACTTTGCACAATTCCATTAGTGCAAGTGGTGGGTACATTCTCCCATTGCTACCATGAATGGAGCATCACGCATGAGCACAAGTGCTGTCTGCTTATCTGAATGGAGTGTCATGCATGCGCGCTTGCTTGACATTCATGCAGCCCAATTTTTTAAATGCTGTGGCCCAGTAGTGGGCTGGAGGTTATGGAGGAATGCTTTGTGAAGAATGTGGCAGATTCTTACCTTAAATCTCCAGAAACAGGGAGGAGACTATTAGAATCTGCCCCTGTTGTGGTTCACCGACAGCAGGTGCAAATGGCTGAGGACTTGGAGAGCAAGGACTCAGATGAGAGGTCTGTGTGTGATGCAGAGTTGGGGCCAAGACCATCAGGGAGTGGTATGCTGCCTTTGGAGATTATGGAGGCTGGCAGCAGTGATGAAGATGTCCCGGAGGAGCCTATGCCCAGTGTGCATGTGCACAGGGCTGCTCAAAGGAAAGAGCAGCTGCAGCAGCACGGGCGACTCGGGAGTAAAGTTGCAAGGTACTTGTTCTGATCAGAGACAATTAGTTTGAAACAGCCTTTTAACTGTGAATGAAACGAATTCAGAAAGAATCATTAAAACAATTTGCTGTTACCTCTGTTTCATGTTTGTTTCCTTGGAACAAGGTTTGGGTCAGAACAGCCCCAGGAATATATCCTCATTCCTTCCACTTACATTGGAGTGAACATAGAGTTTTAATTTATTTATTTTCTTCACATATACAAACACCGGGATGTCTACGGTAAGTCATATCCTATTCAAATTCTGGCACTATTTCAACATAAACACTTCTATACAGAAGGGATTTGAGAGCTGTAAATACTATTTCAAGGTCACATTTTACAATTCTCTCTCCTGAAGAACAACTGACTTTTTGTACTAACACTTTGAAAAGAAATATAAAGGAATTCTTATTTTTTGTTCTTAATGATTTCCATCAATTAAGATCTTTTGATAGAAGTTAATAGCAGAAACAGCTGTCTATTTATAGGCTTTACTAAAATGTTGGATGTTTTTATTTATTCATTTATTATTTAAAGCCTCAAGTATCCTGCTTTTAAAAACATAATTCTTACAAAAATTATTGCCATAAAGGAGTACTGATAAAGCAGCAATAAAATAGGGTTCATTAGGATACAGACCCTGGTTGAGGAAGATTGGCCTTATAACTGAACAAGCAAATACAGTTTCTGAAATCCCATAATGCGTTTTCAATCAATCAATCAGAATAGAGCTGGAAGGGACTTAGGAGGTTTCTACTCCAATTCCCTGCTCAAGCAGGAGACCCTATATCATTTCAGACAGATGACGGTCCATCATTTTCTTAAAATCATCCAGTGATGGAAGGCCCATGATTTCTGTAGGCAAGTTGTTCCACTGGTTAATTGTTCTCACTGTTAGGAAGTTCCTCTTCAATTCCAGGTTGCTTCTCTCCTTGATTAGTTTTCATCCATTGTTTCTTGTCTTGCCTTCTGGTGCTTTGGAAAATAGGCTGACAATGGGAAAATAGGTGGGATTCATTGTTTTTTTTACTACCAGTTCTGTGGGCATGGTTTGGTGGGTGTGGCAGGGGAAGGATACTGTAAAATCTCCACTCAGAGGTGGTATTTGCCAGTTCTCCAAAATACTCAAAATTTCTGCTCCCGGTTCTCCAAAACTGGTCAGAACCTTCTGAATACCACCTGTGGGATGACCCCCTCTTCTTTGTGACAGCCCCTCAAATATTAGAATACTGCTATCATGTCACCCCTAGTCTTCTTTTCTCTAGACTAGCCATACCTAATTCCTGCAACTGTTCTTCATATTTTTGTCTCCAGGATTTTAATCATCTTAATTGCTCTTCTTTGCACTTTTTACAAAGTCTCAACATCATTTTTGTTATGTGGTGACCAAAACTGGATGCAGTATTCCAGGGATGGTTTTACTAAGGATTTATAAGGTGGTATTAATATTTCATGTGATTTTGATTCTAAGCTTCTGTTTATACAACTAAGGATTTATACAACCCATCTTTTGAACTGTTCCAAATGAAGCCAGTCACAAGCAATCCCAGATTAATGCCCTAGGCAATGGCAAGCTGCTCAAACAAGTAAGTCCAGTAAATGAACATAAAGCCCCCAGGTTAAAACTGAAACCACATCCATGTTAACTCACTGGTTATAGAATTTCAGAATCTCAAAAATCAAGCAGGAAATGTGAACAAACACATAGCCACAGCCCACACATGTTCCTAGCAACACCTCCCTCTGCCTGTTGTGCTAAATAGTTTCCCAGTGCAGCCCATCAAGAGGGGCAGGGCCTTCTCCTGAGCAATCTTGCAGACCTCAATTTCTCTGCCCTGCATGCTCTGAGATCCACCATGGCAGGCAGGTCCTCCCCTCCTCTTCACTGACTTGCAAGCTGTTCCCAGCCGAAGCCTCTAATTCTCTTTCTGCTGGCCATTCAGGGTAAGTAATTAACTCCTTTCCTGATGTGCCAGGAATGAGCTCATTCTCTCTGGAGCCAGTCTCTGAGGAAGAGTCAGAGGAGTCATCCAAGGAAAATGACAAGTAACTGAGCAGGACCTCATGATCCATTAATAGGTATGACTTATAGGCCTTCAGAAGACTTCTTTCATTTGCAAGTCTTTTATGCTTTTCAACCAGTTTTACATTTCTTACCATAATGGGGTATAGGGGAAGAAAACCCATTCACAAATAAAAATTAGAATAACTTCCTATGCTGTTTGGCTGCAGCTGTTTGTTTTGATTCGGAGGCAAATAAGCAGTCTAGTATGGGTAATCAAGGCTTTACTCCAAGACAATATGAGAAAGAAGGAAGAGACAAATAAAATACAGCTTACAAAAATACAACACTAAGCCTAAGAAGCAATGACCTCTTACTAACATCTCCCATCCAAAACAAAAGCCCAACCAATGATGGACCCTTTTTCCAAGCCAGCAATTGCATCCCACCTCCCAGGTTAGTTCTATTCTGAGGCTTGTTTTATTGGGATTTATGACTAGTTTATATAGCTCACAGTCAATAATGAATCCCACTTGTACATGACTGATCATTTTTGTCAAGGAGGATGGGTATGTCCCATAAACATGTCCATCTGCTCATCTCATCTCATCTCATTCTTGACAGCGTTCATCTACCTATACGAAGAGAAAGGCTATACCAAGCACAAGAAGTGTCTAGTTTATATCAAAGGTGCTTTCTCAAGAGGGAATTTTGCTTGTTTTTCCTTGAAGATATTTCACTTCTCATCCAAGAAGTTTCTTCAGTTCTGACATTCTTGAATAAGAAGCAAAATGTTCAAGGAAATAGAAAGAAAGTCCAATTGCCTCTTGAAAAAACACCTTTGGGATAACCATGACTTAGATGTCTGACAATCTCTATAGACATCCTTATATCAGAGAGTTATAGCTAAGAACAGAGAAGATCCTACCACCCTACTGAAATGTTTCATGGCAAGAATGAACAGACTAGATAAACATAGTAGTTGTTGAGGTTCATTGATATAGTGTGCTGAATACTCAAATATATCTCATGGTGTAGTTCTCATATGGATGTATAGAATTATATCTATGTAGGAGGAAGAGAAGCACACCACTGTCCATTTCATCTTTGCCAATTTTCCAGAAGTGTCTCCATTATTGCACTTCCTAATATATTTTGCCATATATCGGGAAGCAGCTCTATGGAACATACACCTACATAGTCTTGCATTAAAAATACTGAACTAAAGGAAAAAAATTGTGTTTTGTTTTTTTAGGATATTTCTTTCTTTATAAAACTAATAATAATCCTGAAATTAAAATGTTTTATGCATATTTTTTTGAAAAATGAGATATATGAAGGTAGAAGAGGTGGAATGTAAGGGGAAAATATGCTAATAGAGAAGGCAATACCATCATTTTATGCACATTGTTGGTCTTTTTAAATGCACATCTATAACACTTAATTCTGAAAAGGTAGAACCCTTTTTCCATATCTAACTCTTATTAACACAGCTATGACTTTTTCATTTTATTTATGCATTTAATTCTGCATTTCTTTCTCTCAGAAATAACCATTCTTTGGATAATTAAAAATACAAGGAAATTCAGTTATGGTAGAAAGGTAGAACTATGCAATCTAAAGGCAATATAGACTACTAGGTCCAAAAATAGATTTCAGAAGCATTCCCAAACTGAGATGGGCAACTGAGAGAACTTAGTCTAGCTCTCAAGACAAGCAAAAAGTATTGTTCTAAAAAGTTCTGAAAGTCCAAGTATATCAGATAAAATACAATAGTTGAGGTAATCAATACTCAAGCATTTTAGTAATCAAAAGTAATATTCTTGCATTCCAAACTTCACTGTATTAACACCGATGTGCAAAGAAGTCAGTGATTAATAATCCTGATATTTGAATAATACATTTCAAATAATATATTACTCACTATTTCCATTTATGACTTTTTAAAAAGTTTACAGTCAAGTGACATCAATATTAGCCTATTGAGGTTTGTAGTTGCTGTACTTTAAAGTGGCAATTGAGTTACAGAATTATTCTAAGTTAATTGCTAGTCTGCAATGAAGTTCAGTGAGTTTTACCAATGACTAATGATGATTCCCCAGGGGACATTTGATAAACAAATGACAGTAGTTATGATGATTGAAGCTATTACTATACAGAATAACAAGGCATGCAAATAACTTCTATAGGTTTCCATGGGAATGTCAAGGAAGCATGTTGCACCACATGATTTTCAGTTCAATGCTGTGCAATTAAAGAAAAATCAATCTTCTCTTTTAGGTAAAAGAAAATGACAGCAAGCTATTTTCACCACACCACAATATTTAGTACTTGGTAAGGCTGTGAGTCCACTGCCAATTCTATTAATTTACTATTAAGCTAAAGAACCCTTGTACTGAGATTGTATTAACAAGTTGTTTCATGAGTGTAAGTGTAGATTTGGCCAAACACAAACTACAGAAGTATAGACCATAAAAATATTTCAAACGATGATCCTGTATATGAATATTGCATATGATGTTCCATTAACAATGGCATTCATAATAGCTGGTCACATATCTCAGCTCCACTGATGTCAGCTTTACCCACCTTTATTTTTCACTCTTGAAAGGATTACTTGAAAGCTTTGAATTACACTAAGATGGGACTAGCGTTCCCACTCATTTTTTTCAGTTTAAAAAGATGGAGTCTGCAGCCCTAAGAGATTAAACATTTCAAAAAACAATAAACAAAAACACACAGTCTCATAGTTATTATATTCAGCTCTTTACATCAATGGGAATTCTCAATAATCCAGGTCATGGTTGTCCCAAAGGTGGTTTTTTAAACACCTCTTTTAAACCAGCTGTCTTCTCTGTCCAAAATGTGGACTTTGCTGTCTTCAAAAGAGTGGCCTGTGTCTTTTAAATGCAGATGGATTGCTGAATCTAGTCTAGTCTAGTCTAGGTTTGTTCTTCTACATTGCACCATGTGCTGGTTTGAAATAGTGGTTAAAGAGGCCATCACTGTCAAAATTGAACAGTCCTCTTTCAACAGAGGGGGAGGGATACAACATCATCTATCTCCAGTCTACAACACAGTCCTTTCAACAGTTCCAAGAAGGTTCCACACTCATTTGCACCAGAGGTGGTATTCAGCAGGTTCTAAGCAGTTCTGGAGAACCTGTAGCAGAAATTTTGAGTAGTTCGGAGAACTGGCAAATACCACCTCTGACTGGAGATTTTACAGCATCCTTCCCCTGCCATGCCTACCAAGTCACGCCCACAGAACCAGCTGTAAAAAAAAAATGAATTCCACCACTGATTTGCACCACTCAGGTGACCCTGATGAAATTGGTAAACCTCCAGGTGACCTCAGGGGTGAGTTTCTACCAGTTCTGTCCACCTCTGTAGAACTGGTAACTCTGAACAATAGTAGACATAGAACTGATTCTATGTCTGCTGATGTTTTTGCCCACCCGCCCACCTGGGCTCTTACCTGACCTTCAAGGCCCTGTCCCACTGGCCGACAGACACAAAACGTATGCATAAAGAACACAGAAGATGAGCAAAATTTCGGGGGTGGCTCCATCCGTTGTCATCCGCTTCCAAAAGTGGTGAAAATTTGCAAAAACAGAACAGAAAAGAACGGAAAAGAACGGACGGGGGTAGTACGTAGTGGGGGTGTTAAATGGATGTTCATAGGAAGCCTAGCAGATGACAGTGAATGGAAGCAGATGACACATCCACAGGGGGTCCGGGGGAGAATAGCGAAGCGGACGCATAGTGGAAGGGGCGGATGCGAAGCAGATAACGTGGATGCATCACAGATGCCTTTAGGAAGCAAAGCAGATGCCGAGCGGATGTATATCGGATGCAAAGTGTTCACTGCGCATGCAGGTAATATGAATTGCATCAGCTCCGCGGATATAAAAGGATGTAGCTTGTACGCAGTCAGCATTCAGAGGAAAGATGTGCTGCCATATACATTTTTGAATAACACCATGGTTTGTCAGTCAGGGAAGAAGAGAAAGCCCATGGCTACTCGTGCCAGCCCTGGCAAGAAGGACAGAACCAGCATCCCACCCCCTGGCACTGATTCTGAAGCTGCTGGTGCTTCTCCTACTGCTGCTGCTGGTGTTGCTGCTGGTGTTGCTGCTGGTGGTGCTTCTCCTGCTGCTGGTGGTGCTTCTCCTGCTGCTGGTGGTGCTGCTGCTACTGCTTCTGCTACTGCTACTGCTACTGCTACTGCTACTGCTGCTGCTGTGGTGGACCAGCCCCAAGACCCTCAAAGCCCTGCTGCTGAAGGCCCTGCTGCTCAAGCCCCTGAAGGCCCTGCTGCTGAAGGCCCCGCCAGAGGGAGGAAGAGGCAAGGGAAGGAGAAGGGAGAGAGAAAACAGTACACCATTTCCGAGGACCATGAGGAGGAGGTGCTGGAATGGCTGAGGGAGAACAAGTACCTGTGCAGAAAGAGCCACACCAAGAAAAAAGCCAGCTACACTGTCCAGGCAGGTGTCTTCGGAGGGCCCCATGGCAGAGACCCCCCCAACAGCTGCACACCCCATGCCAGAGGACTTGGAGGATCCCCTGTCACAAATGGAGCAAGAAACAGCAGCCACCAGATACCAATGCACCCCCACCCCCACCCCCACCCCCAGCTCCACAGGATGCAGGCAGAGAGACAGACTGGAGGGCCAGAGCCACACTGTCCTTTTGGAGATCAGGGACACAATGAGGACCAGCACAGAACTGCTCTCTCAGCTGGTCCACTTGGACAGAGGATCCTCCAGCCACCACACTTTCATCACCTACGTGAGCCACACCTTGAGGGATATGCCCGAGGCCCAGTACCAGGTGATGAAGGAAAAGATCACAGTACTTCTGCACAACCCTCAAGGTCCGGCTGAAGCTGCTCCAACCCAGTCCAGGTCTGCTCCTCCACCCCAGGTGATGTCACAGCCCTTCCACGGCTTTCAACAGCCCCTCACCTACCAAGGCTATGAGTACCAGGACTTCCCACAGCACATACAGACCTTTCCAGTCCAGGCCCAGGTTCATCGCATGCCACAGACACCACACCTCACCCAGCTGCAGACCAGGCAGCCCCACTACACTCCTCCTTCCTCCATCCCACAATCAAGCCCCTCAACGGAGAATCTGTCATCAGTCTTGGGCCTGACAACCTCATGGGACTGAGTCAGCTCTCTGAGAGCTTCCTGAACATACCATCTCCTATTGTACTCTCAATGCCAAGCACCCCACTGGCGCCTCAGACCAGCACTCAAGCCACAGCCACCTCCACAGTCCCTGCCCACTTAACAGCTGAGACCATGGACATGACTCAGAGTGACTGAGAATTGTGCCAGAGACTGAATTGTTACTTGTTCACTTTATCTCTGCTTAAGACACTTTACCTGGTTCATTTTGCTTTTTTAATAAAGTCATACAGTTTACTTCAGACAGTTATTAATAAAGGTTATCTTTGCTTAACACACTTGGTTCATTTTTTTTACTTAATAAAGTGTTGGTGAAAACTTTCAACAAATGGTTAAACCTTTGCATGCTTGTGGGATAGGTAAGGATAGTTGTGGGATAGATAAGGATAGTTGTGGGATAGATAAACCTCAAGTGTAAGCATAGTGGGACTGTATGGTCCACCCTCCCAGCTGCCACACATATGGACCTTTTGTATCAATAACAATTTATTCATTGATCAACACATTTCAAAATAAACAAAGCTCTTTATTAATGCCCTATTCATTGTAGGGCCACTCAACATACATGGCACAATCTCATTGGTGTTATGCGACAGCTTCAAGGAAGCATCCATTAACCATCTATCATCCTGTCTTTCCACTCCACTGCTCCAGCTGGGGAGTTGCACCAGTGCCTCAGTAGGTTGCGTTGCTTCTTCCCTTCACGTGAAGCTCTGTTGGGGCCTTGTACATCCACAGTATCTATCAGGTTTCGCCCTTGCCTCCATTCACTAGGCTCCATGTCCCCATTGCCTTGTTGGAGGTCCATGAGCCTGTTCTGCAACACTGGGTAGCAGGTGCGCATGAGATTGTGCAGGATGCAGCAAGCTTCCACGATGCACCTCACAGTATGTGGGTGATGCTGCATGGTGGTGAGAAGTACCTGGAACCTGTTGGCTAGGATGCCAAAGGCATTCTCCACCACCCATCTTGCCCTGGACAGCCTGTAGTTGAAGATCCTCTCTTCATGGGTGAGGAGTCTGGAAGTGTAGGGCTTCATGAGGTAGGTTCTGAGGGAGAAGGTGTCATCCCCCATGATGAAGTAGGGCACATCTTGTGTGTCGTTGGGCAGGGGGTCTGGATCTGGAAAACCCATGATGAGGTTGCACTCCAGCCCATCATTGAGGTCACTTGCATTGTATACCTGGCTATCTGAAGCTGACCCGTTACCTGAAGCATCGATGTAGATGAACTTGTTGTCAGCATCGACCATGGCAAAGAGGATGATGCTGAAGAAGCCCTTATAGTTGAAATAAGTGGACCGTGAGTTGGCTGGAGCTTTGCAAACCACATGCTTCCCATCTATGGCTCCAATGGTGTGGGGAAAGTTCCACCTCTGATACCATTCTTCTGCAACTTTCTTCCAGCCTTGTTCAGTGATGGGACACTTGAGGAGCTCCTCCACTTTGCTGATGGTGCTGTGTGGCACCCTCCACGCATACTGCATGTTTTTGTGTGTGGTTCTAGAGGTCAGGTGGCACAGAGTCAGTGCCACCTTCAGTCCAGGGTCCAGGCTGGGACAGAAGTTGGTGCTCGGCTTGGTCAACCTGGGTCTCAGACGCTGTACAAGTTCATCAAACATGACTGATGGCATCTTCATGAAGTGCTGGAATGCACGAAGGTCTTCATTCCTCAGCTCCACCATCAACTGGTCATACAGTCCAAACTTCATTCTTCTCACGATTCATCCTCAGACCCACACAGCTCTTGGACGTCTCCTTCTTCTTCTTGTGTATAAAAGGTGAAACAGTCTGAACAGGGTTTGGTTCCGGTGATGAATGATCACAGCTACCATATGGACTGTGTCATGATCCATGGTGGAGAACAATGGATGATGTGGAAGAGCAAGACCAAGGGTGAAGAGGTCTGTACACCACGGCTGCTGGACTCATACTGAGATCCAGGTGATTTTCTCCCTCTTTTTATAGGAAATATTGGTTTTCCGCTAGGTGTCCTTCTACATACTCTCGACATACTGCAGACATCCTAAATATCCAAGATACATCCCAGATACAAACATTTTGTCCGTTTTAATCCTTTATATACGAAATGCATATGCTTACATCCTTTCTATTTCCGTGCTATTAATGCTGTGTGGACATTCCATTTACCTTTCCTTTCCTCCGTCTTTCCATTTTCAGCTGCAGCAGATGTGAGTTGCGAGGATGTCCAGAGGATGCCGAGAGGATACAGTGGACGTTTAACAGATGATAATGGAGATAGAACGTTTGTTGCCCCGTATATGTCACGGATGTACATCGTACGCGGCAGAAAGTTCATCTGTTCAAAAAGTTTTGTGCAGCTCAAAACTTCTTGCATGGATGAAATATCAGTGGACAGATGCTGGAGGGATAATACATATGAAACACGTATGCAGTGAGTACACAACAGATGCATTGCGTTTTCCAATGGATGGCAAGCTTTTTTTAACGTTTTACATCCTCTTTGCATCCTTTGGTGCAGTGGGACAGGGGCTTTATTTCCTGCATTTTCAACTTCAGCTGCCATGCGAGGCACAGCTGCAGTTGAAAAAGCAGAAAAAAAGTACTTTTTCAAAGGCTGCTTCTCAGCACGCAGCGCTGCTCAACTGTCCAGGCACCAGGCTGATGTTGATTTACAGGCGCGAGCACAGCATGCACAGAAGTACATCATAAATCACCAAACCTCGTAAATCACCGAACTGGTAGTTAACACTGTCGGATCCCACCCCTGGGTGTTCTTAAGAATCTGCTAAAAAGTGCAAATTACCAGCTGTCTGCAAAAGTGTAAATCCTTCCATTCCCCCTCATAAAGTCAGAGCTGCAGAAGTTTCTTGGATGAGAAGTGAAATGTCTTCAGCGAGAAACCAGAAAGGCCAGTTGCCTTTGGGGTAACTCAGCTCTTTCCTTTACTTCCTTTCCTTTTTTCTTTTCTTTTCCAGAAACTACTACAACCATTTCAGGAGCAGATGTATCCCACTGTAGGTGTCATCTAGACATCATTTTTTCTCCTATGGCCGAACTAACCCATTTTGATGCAAATTTACAGCAGAAGTATTTTGTGAAAACAGGAGGATTGAAGGATGTTGTTGGAAAAATTTTGCTGAGCTAGGCTGCATAACAGGAACTCAAAGATGAAATGAATATCAAATCTGACTGCACAGAACTCAGAATCTAATTTGATGCAAAATAAGCAAAGAGTTGAAGACATTTCTGAAATGTACTACCTTTTTATAGCTCAATATAAGTTACCTGCCAGGGTAACATGGGAAAAATTAATCAACCTGGGAAGATACTAGCTTCTTGGAAACAGTAGCAATGACCTGTTCTGCCTTACAGAATAGTGAAGAATGGGAATAGCTTAATACATAATTAGTACACGGAGCTGAGCTGCATTTGGTGAATTGAATTAAAAAAGGAAAGGTAAGGAATTAGGAAGGCAATATGAGTAATTATCTCCATCTCAAGCACTTATCTGAAGACTACAGATAATTATTCCATAGAAATCTGCACAGAGAGTTCCTCATTCAAATCTGTGCTTTTATCTTTCACGTGACATACACCACCATCACCACATCTCTAAAATGTTATTTTTAATAGTGTGAGCCATTATTACTCTTGATTGAATTTCTTTATCCTTTTTTGGAATAGGGAAAATAAGATCTGATCTTTATTTGAAAAGAAGCCTTATGGAAGGTTCTTTTGTGCTTATATGAAAACTGCCTGCAGTAATAATTCGTAAGATCAGAGGATGCCCCCCTCTTACTGGGCTCATCCTACCAAGAAGAGAGCTTGTAATCTGTAGACTCTTGTGACATGGAATTTACTTTTATCAATTACAGACTTCAACTTGCCACGCATTAATTGTCATGTTGAATAAATTTCATTGAGCAATGTGGAAATCTTGGAAACATTTATGGCTGAGGAAAATTAATTAGCTGTCAAATAGTCCTAAGCAGGTAGTGAATGCAGGCAACAATCAAAAACAAAACAGTAAAACTGAAAATCCCTTTTTCATGAATATGTATAATTTCTCATTTAGGGAAAAGTATCTGTCATAAGACTCTTCATAAAATATTTTAACAGGGAGTCATTTGCCTTGGGCAAATGTGGCAAGAACCTGTGTTTCTATTTCTGACAGTCTGAAAAGGGACAGATGATCTTTATAAATGAATTAGAATTGTATTATTTTCATTAATTAATTATATTGTTATCTGTGATAGGAAAATTTTGCCATGCAAGTCTGCAATCCAACAGAAAGGTAAAATGTAAAGATTTTACCTTTTGTATGGTCATGTCTGACTCTAGTGCGCAAAACTTGCATATAATTCAGTGAACCCAAATTCTATCAATCTAGGCCAATCTAGATTCTATCAATCTAGGCACACTTGTAGAATTGCTATGATATGTACAAACTGATGTTGGCTTTTTTTTTTTTTTTTGTCTGACACTTCTTTAAAGATGACTCTTAAGTCTAGGTCACACTGGCCGATGAATGCAAAACGTATGCAAAAAGGACACAGCGGATGAGCAAATTTTCGGGGGTGGCTCCATCCGTTGTCATCTGCTCCAAAAAGTGGCAAAAATTTGCATAAACAGAACAGAAAAGAAAGGAAAAGAATGGACGTGGGTAGTATGTAGCAGGGATGTTAAAGGGATGTTCATAGGAAGCCTAGAGGATGTATATAGGATGCAAACTGTTCACTGGTCATCCTTTCTATTTCCGTGCTACTAACGCTGTGTAGACGCTCCATGTACCTTTTGTTTCCTCCCTCTTTCCGTTTTCAGCTGCAGCGGATGTGAGTTGAGGGGATGCCCAGAGGATGCAGAGAGGATACAGCAGACGTTTAACGGATGATAAACAGACATAGAACGTTTGTTGCTCATATGTCATGGATTTACATCACACACAGTGGAAAGTTCATCCGCTCAAAAATTTTTGTGCAGCTCAAAACTTCTTGAGCGGATGAAATCTCAGTGGACGGATGCTCAAAGGATAGAGTGTATGAAACACGTATGCAGTGAGTACACAATGGATGCATAGCATTTTCCAATGGATGGCAAGCTTTTTTTAACGTTTTACATCCTCTTTGCATCCGGTGGTGCAGTGTGTCATGGGCTTTAGGTGAGAATGGAAACAAGGCAAAAGGCAATCTGCAGATTGCTTTAATAACCTAATCTTGTGAGGGTTGAGTGGCCACAGATGACCAATATGTAAGCAGAAAATACTCATTTAGGTGCCACAAATTTAAACCTTTGAGAGCATAAATTTTTATGTCTTCTAATTCATAATCTCAGCAATTGTTGTACAGTATATAGCTTCGTTCATGCCTGCAGTAAGATGCTATCAAGTTGTGGTCAAAAAGCTTGATGAACACTTTTTTTTTCATCTGATTTTAATGTTTTTTACAAGAAATATAAAGTCTACATGTTTCTCTATTTATTTCTCCATCCATCAGCTTCTGCAACCATTGATCCATCCCTTCCTATTCAGACTATGCTCCCCTGCCCTCACTACACTTTTGAGTTTTCTCTGCCTCATTCCTTCCTGACTCTGATGCTCATGCAATCATGACCTCTTGGTTTCAGACAATTACAGCTCCTCTCCAGATCTCTTTACTGAGCACAAAGAGACTGAAAAAAGTAAGAGGTCAGTGGACATAAGGATTTAGCCATTATCTATTCCTTCAGCCTTTACTCTATGTCTAGCCTTCATGTGTTCAATAGATATCTGATTTACATTATTAATGAAATATTGTCATGTACCTAAAAGAAAAATGCCCTATATTTTTTTTCTTAAAACAGCGGAATATAACAATAACAAAATTAACTTCAATACTTGCCTTTAAAGCCATATGGTTCTTCTCTCCTATAGGAAATGTCAAATAGTAGTGTGTGTGTGTGTGTGTGTGTGTGTGTGTGTGTGTGTGTGTGTGTTTTAAGAATGGAGCTAATAAAGACTGGCCCAATGTAATTTGTGAAATTTTCAACAATGGAATTTAAAGGAACATAACTAATGGGACAATGGTGAGAGACCATTTGTTTCAAATATGGCTTTTCATTTCAACAAAAAACTTACACTAGGCTCACTATATAAGTCTGGCAGATGACAGTAATAAACTGAAGATGCAAAGAACAGCAAGAAGTACAATAACACTGTTCAGTGGCTAAAGCTGCTTGACACAAATGTTTCTCAAATTAAAGCTCTTGCTTGTCAGTCTTGAGCAATGGCAAACATGCATCTTCTCGTTGTGCCATTATGGACTTCATGAAATTTCAGTATGTACAGAGCTGTTGCATCAGGAAACACTGGGTATCAAAGAGAGCATTGAGGTCACAATAGGAAAAATTACTACCTGGAGAGGGCAAACTCAAGGGGAGATAAGGCAACTGTAAACAGGTCATCTAGGGCTGGGGTCCCCAACCACCGGTCCCCGGACTGGAACCAGTCCGTGGATCATTTTGTACTGGTCCGCAACCACTTCCCCCTTGCCTAACTTCCGCGCTTGACTCTTTATCTTTGGCACGTATTTATCTTTGGTGTGTATTTATCTTTGGTGCATATTTATTTTTTAAAAAAATAAAAGCAATTCTTCAGGTTCTTCATCACCTTAATCCAATTGAGAATTTTCAAAAAAAAAAAAAAGCATATCGAAAAACAAAAAATCTCAAAGAAGAAAGGAAAAGAAAAAAGAAAATTTTGAGGCTTTCCCTTTAAAATAGAAAGCAAAAATGAAAATATTACAAAAATAAAGGTTTTAAAAATAAAAAATGAACAGTACAGCTGGTAAAGGGGGGGGGGTGACCCAACTTAAGAAAATAAAAAAGACACACTGCACTTTATTTAATTATCCAAGGCTCTTGTCATAACTCTCTCCAAACTTCAAAGCCAAGTTTCAATTGTTGATAGAAATCCAGAAGAACACCTGCAGTAACACTCTTCCATGCTCTTCCCTCTATCTTATCACGTAGCAATGTCCTTGAAAAAGAATTTCAGAGCTTTCTTTCTCGGCTTTCTCAGCTTCGTCTAAGATATTTTCAAGCCTCTAGTTGGCAGTGTTACAAAGTTTCTTTACTCTCACTCTCACCCTCCCTTCCCGGACAAAACGTAATAAAAGTTAAAAAAAAAAAAAAAGTATAACTTAAGGGAGCCTCTAACCTAAAATATTACAAAGTCAAAAAAGAAGAGAAAAAATAGATATAAACAGAGAAAAAACCAGTCCAGTTAGCAAATGCAGAATCATGATAGAAGTTCAGCCATGAGAAAAAAAAAAACATAAAACAAAGCCTTACTTTGACACTTCTGTTTAAAAACCGCCGTTTATTCAGTTCTGTCAAAACTTTTATGAATTCTATTTCCCCTTAGGGTGTCCTTTAAAGCAGGGGTCCCCAACCACCGGTCCCCGGACCGGTACCGATCCATGGATCATTTTGTACCGGTCCGCAACCATTTTCACCCTCGCCTAACTTCTGCGCTTGACTCTTTATCTTTGGTATGTATTTATCTTTGACGCGTATTTATCTTTGGCATGTATTTATCTTTGGTGCATATTTATCTTTGGTGCATATTTATCTTTGGTGTATATTCATCTTTGGCACGGATTTATCTTTGGCGTGTATTTATCTTTGGCATGTATTTATCTTTGGTGCATATTTATCTTTGGTGCATATTTATCTTTGGTGCGTATTATGCAAGCTAGCCCTCGCAAAATGAGCCAGAAACAGAGTTCACTGGAGAGTTTTTTGGGAAAGGGTAAACGAGACAATGACGAGACAGCAGAAGGGTCCAGACTGCCTGCAAAAAGAAAGCTGCATTTCAAAGAAAATACCAAAATTCCTACCTGAGTTACGGGTTCATTGCAACAGGTGATTCACAAGCCCCACACCCACTCTGTGTAATATGCAGTGACAGACTTGCTAATGAAGCCATGAAACCATCAAAACTGTGCTGCCACATGGAGACAAAACACCCAGCATTGAAAGAAAAGCCCTTAGATTATTTTCAAAGAAAAAAACGGGAACATGAAGGACAGAAACAATTATTAAAGGCCACTAGTTCAACAAAGTGTCCCCACTAAAAGCATCATTCCTGGTCATGGACCGCATTGCTAAAGCTAAGAAGCCCTTTATGATTGGGGAAGAATTGATTTTGCCTGCTACAAAGGACATTTACAGCGAACTTTTCGAAGAGGCTGCAGTAAAAAAGGTCGAAAACATCCCCCTTTCGGTGAGCACCGTGACAAGAAGAATTAATCAAATAGCAGAAGACATTGAGGCACGGTTACTTGAGAGGATTAATGAGTCACTATGGTATGCGATTCAGGTGGATGAATCTACAGATGTTGACAACAAAGCAATATTGCTCGTTTTTGTGAGATACATTTTTCAGGAGGATGTACATGTGGATTTTCTATGTGCACTATTTCTGCCAACTAACACCACAGCTTCAGAGTTATTCATGTCCTTGAACGAGTACATATCAGGGAGGCTTAATTGGTTGCACTGTGTCGGTGTATGCATGGATGGAGGGGCTGCGATGACTGGGAGGCTTTCAGGTCTGACAATGCGGATCAAGGAGGTCGCCTCTGAATGTGAGTCCACACACTGTGTCATCCATAGGGAAATGCTGGCAATCCGAAAAATGCCACCTGAGCTTAACAGCGTTTTGTAAGATGTGATAAAAACCACATAAAAGTACATGCCCTGAATTCACGTCTGTTCGAACAGCTCTATGAAGAGATGGATGCAGAACATAGATGTCTTCTCTTGTACACAGAAGTGAGATGGATTTCAAGAGGTAAATCACTGACAAGAGTTTTTGAGTTAAGAGAGTCACTGCAGAGATTTTTCTGCAAAAAACAATCACCACTGGCAGCATACTTCAGTGACGCTGATTGGATCTTGAAACTTGCTTACCTGTGTGACACTTCTAACCTGCTCAATGAACTCAATCTCTCACTTCAGGGGAAAATGACAACCATTTTCAAGTTGGCAGATAAGGTTGCAGCATTCAAAGCCAAACCATTTTCAAGTTGGCAGATAAGGTTACAGCATTCAAAGCCAGACGGTGAGTGAACACAGGGATATTTGACATGTTTCACACAGTAGCAGGGATTATGGAAGAGACTGAGTTTGGACCTTCATTCACCCAGTTAGTGCATGATCACCTGTTGCAGCTTTCAAAAGAGTTTGAGCATTATTTCCCTGTCACAAAAGACCCCAGGCTGGGGAAGGAATGGATCCGGAACCCATTTATGAACAAGTCAGGGGAATCAACTTTAACCCTACAAGAAGAGGAACAACTAGTTGAGATTGCAAATGATGGTGGCCTTCAATCTGTGTTTGAAACAAGTTCAAATCTCTTTGCATTCTGGAGTAAAATCAAAGCAGAACATCTTGACATTGCCACAAAAGCAGTGAAAGTCCTGCTTCCTTTTTCAAACTCTTATCTTTGTGAGGCAGGGTTTTCTGCATTGACAGCAACAAAAACAAGACTATGGAATAGACTGGATATAAGGTATACAATTCGAGTGTCACTGTCTCCCACCCCCAGATGGGACCATATAGTTTCAGGAAAAAAAGCTCAGAGCTCCCACTGATTCTACATTTTGGTCAGTTGATATTATAGTGTAATAGTTCATGAAAGTGCCTAATATAAAATGCAATTGTTGCATTGAGATCACATACTAAATATAATGATTTAGATTTTTGTTATTGGAACCTTCATGCCCCTACCCAGTCCTTGAAAAAGTGTTTCTGCATGAAACTGGTCCCTGGAACAAAAAAGGTTGGGGAACACTGCTCTAGGGCTAATTTTCAATATCCCTTAAGTGTGAGAATATTTATTCACATGTTACCATCCTAAGGTTCTTGCCTCAAAATATTTTTTTTATTTTTTATTTTTATTTATCAATTGCTTACAAGATAATAGGTATAAGTAAAAACATAGTTATGAATACATGGATACATATAAGAAAAAAATAAAATAAAAATGAAACAATAGGACAGGGACGGTAGGCACATTGGTGCGCTTATGCATGCCCCCTACAGACCTCTTAGGAAAGGGGCGAGGTCAATAGTAGACAGTCTACAGTTAAAGTTTTTGGAGTTTGGAGACAAAACCACAGAGTAAGGTAGATGATTCCAGACACTGACCACTCTGTTGCTGAAGTCGTATTTCCTGCAATCAAGTTTGGTGCAATTAACCTTGAGTTTGTATCTATTGTTTGCTCTAGTGTTGTTATGGTTGAAGCTGAAGTATACATTGACAAGTAGTGTTGTGTACAGAACTTGGTAGACTCCAAATACCTTAAACTGATTGGCCGAAAAGGCTGTTCTCGGATTGGTCACTTAAGTGCCATTCCAATTGGCCTGCCTATTGGCGGGAACACTTAAACTACTGTCATTAGCCACAAGCCACGAGCAAGCCGCTATAAGAAGGGCTGCCATGGCTTGGGCAAATGTTCCATTACAAGTCACTTTACTCTTTGAATAAAGAGTTGTTTGTTGGAACCTGGTCTCGCGCACCTTATTTCCAGACGAAACAAGTAGGACATTGCAATGTATGATTTTATATACTATACTTAGATCGGACCAAAGATGGCATAGTTGTAGGTTTTCTAGGTCTAGAACTTCAAGTCTGGTGGCATAAGATATTCTGCAACAAGTGGAGGAGTGGAGAACTCTTGTGAAATATTTCTGGACTTTCTCAACTGTGTTAATATCAGATACGTAATGTGGGTTCCAGACTGATGAGCTGTATTCGAGTATTGGTCTAGCAAATGTTTTGTATGCTCTAAGTATTAGTGTAATATTACCAGAGAAAAATCTACATAAGATTAGAATAACAACTCTTAACACTTTTTGGCTATGTAGTTACAGTAGGCTCTAGCACTTAGGTCATTAGAGATGAATATTCCAAGGTCCTTGACAGAGTTTGGATCATCAAAAAGGTCTTGACTATTCAGCCTGTATTTTATTTTCTGATTTTTTTTTTGCCAATATGTAGTACAGAGCATTTATTTGTTGAGATTTGAAGTTGCCATTTGTTTGACCATTCTGATATATAGTCAAGTTCTTTTTGAAGGGTAGCAGTATTGTCTGTGGTGTTGAATAGTTTTACATCATCAACAAAGAGAATGCAGTTGCTCTTAATATGATCACTGAGGTCATTTATGTAGAGTATGAAAAGAGTTGGTCCTAGAACACTGCCTTGGGGGACACCACTGTTGACAGGTAGATAATTTGATAGGACGCTCCCAATTTTGGCCATTTGTTATCTGTTTGACAGGAATGTTTCTATCCAGTTGTGCAGGTGTCCAGAGATACTGTAAGATTTTAGTTTTAGGAGTAGTTTGTTGTGTACCACTGAATCAAAGGCTTTACAGAAGTTTATGTAGATTGCATCTATTGCTTTGCCCTGATTGAGTTGTGTAGTCCCTATGTTTTCGCAGCGTAAGAGTTTCAGAGTACAGTCAATGACCTTGACAGAGAAGCTTTTGTGTCAAAAGTCTAAAAAAATATTAAGAGGAAAAAATGACTGCAAATCCAAATAGGAGAGTTTGTAAAAACTATCTGAAATTAAATATTTATAGCATCAATAACCGGAGAAGCCTTTTTTATTCCTCCACACTGGTTTACCTCCCCATTAGTCAAATAACCCCCTACCACCACATGCAACCACACAGAGATATTTTTTTCCCCTTTATCTTTTTTATGATATTTGGAGATCATAGCAGTACTTTTTTTCTAACCAATATTTCAACCACAGTCCCTAGTTGTATTCAAATAACTTCACATATTATTTTGTGCTTTAATGTAGTATATTGTATTTATATTTTTTACTAAAATAATAGACTATATAAAGTTAACAGACCAGTTAAAACTAATATTGCATTTTCAGGGTATGAGGCTTTGAGAGTAGCTATTGTTATTTATGAATTATGCAGGACTGCATAGCAACATCTAACTGACCTGAGAGAGAAAGAGCCACAGACAGATAGATTGCAAAAGATGCAAACAACACTCATATTGTTCACTTGAAAACTGCATGGACCTGTCTGTGACATCAGTAGAAGTGCACAAAATGGTCTGCTTTGAAATATCTCATCTTGATTCAAAGTTGAGTCCAATCTGAAGTGACCGTTTCAAGTTACAATGGCACTGAAAGATGTGACTTATGACTGTTGTTCATACTTATGACCTTTGCAGCATCCTCAGGGTCATGTGATCAAAATTCAACCGTTTGACAACTGGATCATATTTGTGACAGTTGCAGTGCCCTGAGATGTTTCAATCACCTTTTGCGACCCTCTGACATGTATAATCAATAGGGAAGCCAGATTCACTTAACAATTGTGTTACTAACTTAACAACTGTCCTGATTAACTTAGCTACTGTGGTAAAAAAGGTTGTTAAATGGGGCAAAATTCACTTAACACAGGTCTCACTTAGCAACAGAAATTTTGGTTTCAATTTTAATCAGTGTGTGTGGGGGGATTATTTTTTTTAATGGAAAAAACAAAGCAGAATCAAGGTCATATCACTGATCTGATTTGTGCCATCAATTCAGGGTATGTTTCGACTCAGTTCGTTCGGACATAATATGGAAAGTCGAGAAACATATGAAGCTTTGTGAACTGGTTCACTATTCCCATTCCTGCTTTCCTATTTGAAGTAAAAGAGTTCTAACCATACTTGTATCAGTTACAATAAATTGGTCTGTCTTTCAGCTCCTACAAGACTCTGGATACTCATAATTGTAAAAGTTTTTTTCTAAGAACATCTAATAATTAATTAAGTTGCACATATAATTTTATTAAGTGGCACACATAGATTTTATTATATTAGGATGGAAATGTATAGTCTGGGCTTCCAAGAAAAAAAAAAAAAGTTTTCCAATGATATGGTACTTTGGCGCAAATATACCCCAAAGATCTCACTTGGCTGTAATACTTCATGTGATATAAGGAAAAGGCAAGGGGGAAGTTATTGAAGAAACTGTAATTAATTAATGGGATTAATATTAACAGATTTATTCTTGTTAAATTTAAGTATCCAAAGGTCTCCTAGCATCCCCTGAATTTTAGAAGTTTAGCTCCTAATGTGACATTCAAAAGCTAAGTGTAGCTCAAAGAAGAAGGAAAAATGTTGTGCAGTCCTGCAGGAAGACAGGGTGATTCCAGCTTCAGTAGTAAAAGGAGTGGCCCTGATGTTCATATGAGACTGGCCACTACAAAAAAGGTTCAAAGGTCAGTTTCACCAAGAAGAAAACAAGGGAAAACTATTAATTATGTGGTGCAAGTAGGAGATCAGCTGAATCTGTGGGAAAGGGGTCAAAATGAACAAGACACAGCAGTCAGTGTTGCAGTTTTGTAAGCCTTTAAATGTGTGTTTGGTGCTGGATTAGATTGTGATATTCCATTTGCCCTACTTTTTACAGAGGGGGGATGGAACAATTTATGAACTACAGGACAGCTGCTTGAGTTTCCTGCACATAATTGAAGGATAGCAATAGCAATAGCATTTAGACTTATAATATACCACTTCACAGTGCTTTACAGCCCTCTCTAAGCAGTTTACCAAGACAGCCTATTGCCTCCCAACAATCTGGGTCCTCATTTTACCTGACCTTGGAAGGATGGAAGGCTGAGTCAACTCTGAGCCAGTCAGAATCAAATAGCTGAATTGCTGAATTGCTGGTAGCAGGCAGTCAACAGAAGTAGCCTGCAATATTGCATTCTAACCACTGCACCACCATGGCTCCGATTTATGAGGTTGTATGACAGAGGTGATATTCAGTAAGTTCTGACCAGTTCTGGAGAACCAGTAGAGAAAATTTTGAGTAGTTCAGAGAACCAGCAAATACCACTCTGATTGGAGATTTTACAGTATCCTTCCCCTGCCATGCCGACCAAGCCACACCCACAGAACTGGTAGTAAAAAAATTGAATGTACCACCGTTGTATGAGGGTGAATACCAAACTATGTATTTTGGAGTCTTTGAAAATTAAGCCTACTAGGGTTTGGTGTGCTTATTCTGTTTCTTCAAGCAAATGAATAGGGAACAGTTTGTTTCATTTTTCATGTCTGCAAATATGCCATTAAAGTGACTGACACATAATCTTGGCATTTTGTGGTATTCAATACCAAATTTGAATTACTGCTATAAATTGTATTTCTTTACTACTTTGCACTTCATTCATGCTACCCGTGGTAAGAGATTAGAGTTCAAATGAAAGAGATTTTTCTTCTTCGAGTGCACAGATAAACGTGCACAAAACATAGACTCATACACGAACTTCTGTGCACAGCAATTTTCAAAGGTAACTTTGATTCATGAGACTTAGAAAAGAATTGTTTAAACTAAACATATATACAACTATAAGTTCTTTAATTCCGGCTTGGCAAAACCCAGCATGAAACTCTAGATAAATCATTGAATAAGTACAAATCACCTGATCTAAGATAATAAGCTAAATCAGATCTGATTAAGTACTTACAGCAGAGCTTGTAGGTCCTATATATCTGGCAGAAAAAAAGAGAAAAAATGGAACTTCAATCTCTCAATCAACTATCAGTTCCATTCCCTGGTAATATATGGTAAGGTAAGGTAAATTAAGTGGTAAGGTAAAATAATTATTCACAGAAGCTGCCCATACTGAGTATCATCTACTCTTTCATAAAATCTTCTTCATACCACATGAAGGTATTATATTTTGAATGGAACATCTGGCAGGCATCAGCGGGATACTAGCTACTGCATACCAGTATGCATAACCTTGAGATATCATCTTGCCACATTGGCCTAACAAATGTCAGATGTGCATAAATTATATTTATGAACTTCAGAGTGAGGCAAGAAAATGTGTCTCAGCTGATAATTCTATTAAATATCTATGTAATATCTCTTCAAAATTTTCATTGCTCTCCATCAACTTTCAACTGGATCTGGAAGGAACATATACTCATGCTCTTTGGAAACCTTGATCTATGCTTGCAATTCAATCCATATGTTCTTTTGGAGGTACAGATCTGATTTGCTCAGCTCCCTCATTTTCAAGAAGGCTGCAATGCCTGTGTGAAAGCACTGGACAAAGAAGGAATGAGAAATATTACCCAAATCCATGACAGATATGGAGATAAGTTTGCTTCTGGGATTCCCTGTCTCACTTGTTATTTCTTTCCCCTTATTACACTTCATCAGTATAGACAAATATGATAACAGCTCACAACAGGGCATGTGTAGTGTGCAGGTGTATTTGGTCAAATGGCAAACCACAACTGACAGCTTAGCTGACAATTGACAGCAACACAGAAATTCACAAACACTGTTGGCATGGCAATGAAAAGTCTGGGAATAAAGAAAATACCTGAAGCTATTTCAAGCTGTCAAAAATGAGTAATACTGCCTGCATTGTTTCATACTCTGACAAAATACAGAGAGGGCCAGGATATGTGTGTGTGTGTGCGTGCATGCACGATCAGTGCACACATTTTGGAAACACTGCATTGTATGAATTACAATCCTTCTCCACGGGACTCCTCCCCAGCATTTTGGTGAAGATGAGAGAAATAAACACCCTCGTCCTCAATGCCCTAACAATTCACTGGCTGAAAAAGGACCCCACCAGACAGAAAAAGGGTGGGGCTGGATGCTCTTCACAGCTCAAAGAGAACAGGCGTGTCGGGTAAGTACCAACACCCTCACTCCCATGAGCTGTTCAGAGCATCCAGTAGTGGGACATACCAAAACTTGGCCTGTCCTATGGAAGGGACTCCGTCTGCCCTGGAATCCCCTCATGGTTCCTGTGGACCCGTTGCACAACTCTTCTGCCAAAGGAGGCCTCAGCGGATGCAAACACATCTATTTTATCATGCCTAATGAAGGGCAATGGAGAGGCCCAAGTTGCAGCTCAACAAATTTCAATTTGTGGTGCCTGTGTGGCCCATGCTTCCAATGTTGTGGCGCTCCTTTTTGAATGATCTGTTATGTCCCTGGGCACCTGTACTGATTGAGTCTGATAAGTCTTTGCTATCGTGCCCCATCGCCAACGGCCTATTGTAGAAGATGAGACCTTGCATTCCTGAGTGTTGGGCTAAAATGACACAAATAAGGCTTCCATTTTTCTGAAAGTTACTGTGTGGTGAATATATATTTGCAATGCTCACCTCACATCAAGCTGATGCCATTGTAGTTCCAACCCTTGGGATGGTCTGGAACAAAAATTAGGAAGTATCAGCTCTTGTGCCCTGTGAAAAGCCGAGTTAATTTTGGGTATAAACATAGGATCAGGACAAAGGACCACCCAGTCAGAATGGAAGACACAAAGATCTTGTCTGATCAACAAAGCTGCAAGTTCAGATATATGAGGAGCGGAAGTGATCACTATGAGGAAAACTACTTTATATATCAGAAATTGGAGACTTGACAATTTCAAGGGTTCGAAAGGGCACTTAGTGAGCATAAGAAGGACCCTGTTAAGGTTCCATGTAGGATAACGGTAAACTTCTGGCTCCTCGAAGGAAATTCTGTATGCATGTGTGATGGGAAAGAGATAGTAGACCTTCACAAGTGATAACTGATGCCAAGGCTTCTACCTGTCTTTTCAATGCATTAGGTGATAATCCCTTGTCAAGCCCCTCTTGTAAGAACTCTAGGATTTGAGCCACAGATGGAGAGGTGGGATCAATTTGAGACTTGGTACACCATTTACAGAAACTGGACCATGTGGCACTATAAATGTGAGTTGTTGAGGGGCATCTGGCAGCTTGGGTGGTGGCGATAACTCTGTTGGAAAACTTTTCATTCTTCAGACAACTGCACTCAACCTCCAGACAGTCAGGTGCAACCATTGAGGGTCTGGATGTTGAAGGGGTCCCTGGGTTAGCAAGACCCTGTCTGGTGGAATTCTCCATGGTGTTGAAATGGAGAGAGTGCAGAGGTCTGCAAACCATGGCCATCTGGGCTAGTAAGGAGCTACTAGAAGCAGCTCTGCCCTCTCATCTAGCAGCTTCTGGATGACCTTGGGAAGCAGTGGAAGTGGTGGAAATGTGTACAGAAGTCCCGAGGATCAATGGCAGTGGAGCACATTGAAGTTCTCTGCTCCTTGCGAAGGGTACCTGGAAAGAAATCTTGGGAGCTAAGCGTTGAGGGGGGAAGTGAACAGGTCTACCACCAGCTGTCCAAATGTCCTGACCGCCTCTTGAAACAGGGTCAGGTGGAGGCACTACTCCAATTAATCGATCGTGGCCCTGCTTAGCCAGTCTGCCTGTGTATTTGACAGTCCCAAAATGTGCTCTGCTCTGATGGAAAGTAGGTTGCTCTCCACCCAACAACGCAAGCATTCTGCTTCCCACATGAGGTGTTTCGACTGTGTGCCCCCTGTTTGTTTATGCGAGCTTTTGCTGTTACGTTGTTGGTCAATATTAGTATGTGTTGATTGCAAACCTGTGGAAGGAAACTGCAGAGAGCCAGGTGTACGTGAAGCTCCAGCCAGTTTAGGTTGCATGACTGTTTTATGGAGGACCAGAAACCTTGGGCTGTGAGCAATTCAAAGTGAGCTCCTCATCCAAACAGGCTGGCATCAGTGGTGATGGTAAGTCTGTGGGGCTCTTTGAAGAGACAACCTATGTTGATGACTGGTCTGGTCCACCAGTGGAGAGATATGAGGACCTTTGATGGAATCTTGACCTTGTATTTGGTGTTGCTTTGGCTGGATTGCTGGTACGGGAGCAGAAACCACTGGAGGGATCAAGTGTGGAGGCGGGCCCAAGGAATAATAGATATACATGAGATCATCTTGCCTAACAATTTTGATAGGTCAGATAGGGGTACCCTTTTTTGAACAATGATCTCCTTTACTAATTGATGGATGCTGTTTTGTCTAGCTGGTGACAGGAAAACTTTTCCACCCACCGTATCCTTGATTGCCCCCAGATGGATTAATCGAGTCAATGGTGTTAATTGACTCTTTTTCCAATTGATTGAGAACTTATGTAGTTGCAGGGATTGTAATGTGGTCTGAGTATCTCTGAGTGCTTGATGAATGGAAGATGACAAAATTAATATATCATCAAGGTAACACTGGAGTCCTACAGGTTCACCTCAGAGATAAGCAGCAAGAGCTGCAAGAACCTTTGTGAAGGTCCTGGGGGCAGATGCTAGTCCAAAAGGAAGAGCCACATGTTTAAAATGGTGGTTATTATAACAGAATTATAGAAATTTATAGTGGAAAGACCAAATAGGAATATGTAAGTAGACCTCCGTCAGATCTATGGACATAAGGACATCACCTTTTCTGATGCTGAGTAAGATGGATTGCAGGGTGTGCATTTTAAACTTGTAATATACTAAAAATCGATTAAGATGTTTCAAATCTAAAATTGCTTTTCACCCCCCTGAAATTTTGGGAACAACAAAAAGATGTGAATAGAAACCTTGCCCTCATTTTTTGGTAACTACTGGTTGGATGGCTTGTATGTCCAGAAAGTGTTGGGTAGCTGTTTCCATAAGATTTTGTTTAACCAGATCTCTGGAAAGTGGACAGGACATGAAGAAGTCTGGGGATTGGATTGAAACTCTAGCACAGGCCTAATCTGATCATGTCTCAGAATCAGACGTTGAGGAGTCCCATTAGTCTGCAAATAATTTAAGGCAGCTGCCAATGGGAGTTGGGTCCATGGAGTTATCTTGGATGCCGGAAAAGTCTATTTCCTGCTCCTCGAAAGGATCTCTTGGACTGGCCACCCCTTCGGTTCCTATCCTCGAAATTGGACCTCTCTGGCTGCTGTTCTGGTCAGAAAGATGGGGGTATCTGGTTGAGAATGGTCCCTGATAAAAGGGCTGAAAGGATCCCTTCTGAAAGGACTGAGGGTTTCTAGGATCTGAATTCCAAAAAAGGAAAAGGTAGAATTTTCTTTTTGTTTTGAGTTTCAATAAGAAGCGGATCGAGGGAAGGGCCAAACAGCCTGTTTCCCACAAGAGGAGATGAAGCCAGCTTGCATTTGTGCTTGATATCTGTTTGCCAATGTTTTAACCATAGTAAGTGTTGCGCCATGACATGTGAAGTAATGGCTTTGGCTGAAAATTTAACTGCATGAAAGGTTGTGTCAGCTGAGAATTCAGTGGCTGCAATAAGTTTTGCAATGTCTTGGTGTGCTCTAATGTTGGAATTTGGGACATTCTCCCATAAGAGCCGAAGCCATCTGAGAGAAGAATGGGTAAAGAAGGAAGAAGCTGTGGCCGCTCTGATGGCCCACGGATCAGACTGATGGACCCAGCATAGGGCCAGCTCGGCCCATTTTTCCTCTGGTTTTAATGCCTCCAGCGCTTCACTGGGGATGGAGGACGAGGACGCTAATCCCACAATAGGTTCGTCTACCTTGGGAGTATTCAACAATTTTAAGAAATCAGAGGCCAAATTAAAGTATTTCCTGTCATAACCCATAGGGGTAGGATACACTGATGCAGAAGCCCACTGTTTCTGTACCAGGTCGGCAAACATGTGAGGAACTGGAATCACATCTGCCTCAAATACCAGTTGGATGAAAATTAGATCTTCTGGTCCCTCTTCTGACTGAGTTGGAGTGGTAGAAGGGACCAGTTTGTCCAGGCTCGCAGTGTTTTTGGTCTTAAACAATAGTGATTTGAATAGTTGTGGGCAGAATAAGCCTGTAAATACAGGTTAATCAGGAACAAGGCCCTCATCCTCAGACATCCCCCTTTCTAAGGGGTCCACTTCTGAAAGGGCTAGGTCACTGTCATGTATTGATCCCGATTCAATCTGTTCCATCGGATCAATATGCTCTACCTCTTCCATTTCCTCCTCCTGCTCCTCCTCCTGCAGCCCTTGGAGGAGCATATCCCCTTGAAACTCTACCTGGGTATAGTGTTGCACTGACCTGGCCAATGATTGAGCTGATTGTGAATCATACTCAGCAGGTACAGGCTGATCCCTGGTCAGAAGTGCATGTTGTAGGCCTGCTGCAATTCCCTGATGGATAGCCATCTCCATCCAGGCCTTCATCTTTTCTGGCACTTTGTCTGGAAGAGTTTGGTCCTGTTGAAGACTGGCATCAGTTGGTGTGAACGTTGCTTCAGTTGCCCTTTGCATGGTTGGTGATCCAGTTGACTGGGCGTGTTGACTCCGTGGAGCCATGCTGCACCTGGATGAGAAGGAGAGATCTAGGGGAGGAGGAGGGTGGGAAGAGGAACTGGACTGGGGGAAAAACAAGCTTGAGAGGTCCTGTGTGCCTCTCATGTGCACTTATCTCTTTGTCTTTCCAATGCCTGTGGCGTCTGTTGGCGTCTTTTTCTGAAAGGCGTCTGTTGGTATCTTTTTTTCAAATTTCCCTTTTGTCTGTTTAGATTTGTGCTGAGATTTAGACTTGACCCTTGAGGTTGAGGTCTGGGAACCACTACCAGCTGCCATTTTGATTAGAGATTTTACAGTATGATCATTATTTAGTACTATGCTGTATAGGCAGTTGGCACACCCAGGGGCCTGACCAAGGGTGGACAGGGTGCCCTGAAATCAAAATGCCCCCTTTTTAAGATATAAATATGTATATGTATATATAATATATGAGTTGTATCTCAAAAATAGTAAATGTATTATTATATTGTTATTATCATTCTTATTATTGTAAATATTATTATCAGTGTATATATGTATGTAAATATATATCAATATAACAGCTAATTTAATTGGATATCCCAATCAGCCAAATTGAGAACACCCAACAGGCCAAAGTATTAATCATAGGCCTTCAACAGCTTCCCTGCACAGGCGGACACTGGCCTAGGTGCTCACTGTTGTGCGCTGGTTAGGGGGAACTGTGAGGATTAAGCCAACAACATGAATAACAGATGGCCTCCAATATAGTTTAAAACGAGGTTGCAATAATTCCTTGGGGTTTTTGAATAAGGACCCTCTGATCGGAAATAAGAAACTACCTCACACAGTCTACAGAAGATTCGTACTCAGCATGGCCACGTGGTCCGCCTACAACAAAATGGCATCCGGCCATTATTTTTGGCACACACGCTGGCAGCAATTTCCCACTGTGAGATGGGATTATCTCCAGACAGCTTTCCCTTAGTATTAAATGGCTGAGAGGGTGAAAATAACTAGGTGTTTAAGCCCTTCACCCCAATGTTGAGAAACAAAACCATGCTGTTTGTTTGTTAAAATGACATGGCTCTCTCTTTGGCAAGGGCAGGGCTAGCAGTTGGGGGGCGTGGAACAAAGCCGAAGCCTCCCTCTGTTTCGGAGCATGAGAAGCACTTCCCGATACAACGATCACTGACAGCCAGATGGAAAAGGCAGTTTGGGTAGATCGTTAAGCAATTTGTTGAGAGAACCTGAAAGACGAATTGACTGTCTCCAAACCTGAAAAGAGAAATTCTCCTGTTTCGGCCAAGGAATAATGAAAAAGCACTGCCTGTCCCTCATGAGGCTGAGCCAAAACTGGGGAATGCTGGGGAAGAGTCCCGTGGAGGAGGAGGAGCTTTCCACAAATTAAGCCCAGCCGAGACATGGAGATACTGAAGCACCTCCCACTACTGGATGCTCAGAACAGCTCATGGGAGAACAGCTTGTTCCTTAAACCTGAAGTAGTCAGAAACATAGGAAAGTTTCCACAAGCAGTAAAACAATGTTTAAATGTGACAAAGCACCCTGGTTAGTCCTTCTTGAAACTTTTTATGATTTTGATAAGAATGGGAGGTGCACCTTCATATGATGAAGAATATGTTGAAAAAATTACAGTGTTGTAGTGAAACATAGAAAATAAAATCAAGAATAAGACTTTGAATTATGGAGAGGTAGAGTAAAATGAAATAGTCTGAGTGGAAATTTTGTTCACCTGATTGATCTTTGTCTTCCTTTCACCTATTTTTTCCTTGCAATAGTGTGCCTTTTCCAAAATCTGGAGCACAATTTGAGGAGATTTGCAAAGTTGAGCAAGATAATAGAATAAGCCCAATCCCTGACATGGAAGGTCCCACAACAAAACAAGTTGTTTATTTTTTTTTTCTGCTCATCTTTTTTGCCTCAGAATTTGGTAGCACCTGACTGACTTTGAGTTTGGAAGCTAGAGTTAGGCCAAATTGGCAGTTGGCTGGAGAATAAAGGAACTGAAAATCCATGTGGGGATTTCAAGAAATGCTAGAAGACAATGGCAAATGAGTTTTACTTTCATATCACATCTCAAAAAGTGCTTGTATGCGTCCACAGAGGTCAATAGTAATCTCCTTAATTTGAAGGCCTTTCTTACATTTATTTAATTTTATAAGGAAATCCACTCCAATATATGTTTTTCGTATGGATACTGACTTTTATACTCTGTGCATTTTGTACCAGTCTATATTCATTCAACAACAATTCATCTTTGATCTTCTCTCTTCATATTTAATGCACACACACACACACACACACACACACTTAAGTACTACATTCCCACTGCATTCAATGTAATTTTATGTTTCTCCTCACATGCTGAACTAAAATAACAAAGCAGGCAGAAACAAGCTCTTACACACAGAAAGTTTTGCTTTGTTTTCAATAAACATTTATTCCCTACCACCTACCACCTATTATCTTTTGCCTGGCATTTGTAATCTTAAAAATTTTCCATCCCTTTTCCTACTCTTGGCAAATTTTCTATGTGGTATACAAACATTCATCTACTTGCTCTGATTTTTTGTTTATTACTTTTAATATATAACTTACAGTTTATAATTTTATTTTCTCTGTCAACACAGCTATCCTGGTCCTAGCCACATTAATTCCATACTCAAAAAAGTCCATGTCACACTGAACCAACGGATGCAAAGAGGATGTAAAACGGACAAAAAACCTTGCCATCCGTTGGTTAACGTGATGTATCCGTTCTGTACTCACCGCCTCTGTTTTTCATCCTCTCTATCCGTCCAGCATCCATTTATGGAAGTTTCATCCGCTCCAAAAGTTTTGGGCTGCCTAAAACTTTTGCGCGGAAAATGTATCCAGTTCGTCTGTTCTGCATCCGCTACGCATCCATTCTGCATCTATTATGCATCCGCTATATCCGCTTGGCGTCCGCTGCGCATCCGTGCAACTCGCATCTGCCCGGACGCAGAGAGGAAGCGGAATGGACTTGGAACACATGCATAATGGAAGCAGAACGAATGCCTTGCAGAAACAAAGCGTTTAAAACGGAAAAAACGTTTGCAGAGGGGACCTATCTCGTATATTAAGGATGCCTAGAAGATGCCTAGAGGATGCCTAGAGGATGCAAAGGGACACCTACACTGCCTATAAAAAGGGGGAGCAACTCGTCTGCATCTCACTTTCAGACCAGCAGCCCACCTGGGCAGACCTCTGCAGCCTTCATCTGACTCTTGCTCTTCCACAGCATCCAGTCATGTCCACTGTGGATCGTAACACAGTCCTTTTGGCAGCCACCATCCTTCTGCAACAGTACGAAGCCATCTTCAGGCTCTGTGAACTCTACTATGGGAAGAAAAAGAGGCAGCCAAGAAGCATCTGGGTCCGAAAATGGATCGGGAGAAGAGCAGAGTATGGACTGTACAACAAGCTGATGGTGGAGCTCAGGAACGAAGACACTCGGGCATTCCAGAACTTCATGAGGATGCCTCCAGCCATGTTTGACTAAGTTGTGCAGCGGCTGACACCCAGGTTGACCAAGGCAAACACCAACTTCCGGCCCAGCCTGGAACCTGGGCTCAAGGTGGCACTGACTCTGCGCCACCTGGCCTCAGGGACCACCTACAAAAGCATGCAGTACGGCTGGAGGGTGCCACACAACACCATCAGCATTGTGGTCAGAGAAGTGGTGCAGGCCATCATCGAAGAATACAAGGAGGAGCTCCTCCAGTGCCCCTCCACTGAAGAAGGATGGAAGAAAGTTGCAGAGCAGTGGTATCAGAGGTGGAACTTCCCACACACCGTTGGAGCCATAGATGGCAAGCACGTAGCCTGCAAAGCTCCAGCCAAGTCGGGGTCCACTTATTTCAACTACAAGGGCTTCTTCAGCATCGTCCTCTTTGCCATGTTCGATGCTGACTACAAGTTCATGTACATCGATGCTTCAGGCTACGGCTCATCTTCAGATGCCCAGGTATACAACGCCAGTCACCTCAAGGAGGGGCTGGAAAGCAACCTCATGGTGGGCTTCCCAGATCTAGACCCCCTGCCTAACAACACGCAAGATGTGCCCTATTTCATCGTGGGGGATGACGCCTTCTCCCTCACAACCTACCTCATGAAGCCATACACTTCCAGACTCCTGACCCGTGAAGAGAGGATCTTCAACTACAGGCTGTCCAGGGCAAGGCGGGTGGTGGAGAACACCTTTGGAATCTTGGCCAACAGGTTCCAGGTACTTCTCACCACCATGCAGCATCGCCCAGAGACCGTGAGGAGGATCGTGGAAGCTTGCTGCATCCTGCACAATCTCATGTGCACCCGCTACCCAGACTTGCAGAACAGGCTCGTGGACCATCAACAAGGCAATGGGGACATGGAGCCTGGGGAATGGAGGCAAGGGCGAAACCTGATCGACACTCAGGATGTGCAAGGCCACAACAGAGCCTCACGGGAAGGGAAGAAGCAGCACAACCTCCTGAAACACTGGTGCAACTCCCCAGCTGGAGCGGTGGAGTGGCAAGATAGGATGATAGATGCTTAATGGGTGCTTCCTTCAGCCTGTCTCATCACATGGATGAGATTGGGCCATGTATGTTGGGTGGGCCTACAATGAACAGGGCGTTTAATAAAGAGTTGTGTTTGTGTTGACATGTGTGGATGATTGATTACATTATTATTGATAATAAAGGGCCATAGGTGTGGCACCTGGGAGGGTGGACCATACAGTCCCACTATTGTTGCATTGGAGGTTTATCTATTCCACAGCTATTAGCCATCCCAAAGGTATCCCTGCCCACCCTACTTCTATCTTAACCCATCCCACAAGCTTGCAAAGGCTTAAGCCAATTCTAAAACTTTCCACCAAGACTTTATTAAAAAAAAGCAATGAAGCAAGTGTGTGAATCAAAGATAAACTTTATTGAACAACAAGCTGTAAAAAAAAAAAAATGACCCAAGTCAAGTGTCCAAATAAAGTCCACAGGTAGCCAGCTACCTGGTCTCTGGCACTCTTCTTGGTCACTCGGAGGTGTGCCCAGTCTCAGGGGTGAAGGGTCCAGGTGCTATGGAGGTGGGTGGTTCTGGAGTGCCTGGCCTCGAGAGGACAACAGGGGACGGTGTGTTGAGAAAGGTCTCGGACAGCTGTCTCAGCCCCGTGATGCTGAGAGGTCCTTCCTCCATGCCATGGGGTGTCAGCCCCAGTACTGATGACAGATGTACTGAGGCCGGGCTTGGCTGTGGGGTGGAGGAAGGAGTAGTGTAGTGGGGCTGTCTGCTCTGCAACTGGGTGAGGACTGGCGTGGGTGGCATCGCTATCATCGGTGGCATCATTGGTGTGGGTGGCATCGCTGTCGTCGGTGGCATCATTGGCATGGGTGGCATTGGTGGCATCAGTGAAACAGGTGGCAACGGTGTCACCTGATGACTCTGTGCCTGGACTGGGAAGGGCTGCTGCCTGTGCTGCTGAACCTCCTGGTAGCCGTAGCCCTGGTAGGTGAGGGCCTGTGGGAAGCCTTGGAATGGGAGGGACATCACCTGAGGTGGAGGAGCAGGCCTGGACTGGGTGGGAGCAGGTTCCTCTGGGTCTGGAGGGTTGTGAAGCAGCTTGGTGATCTGGTCCTTCACCTACTGGTACTGTGGATCCACCATTTCCTTGAGGGTCTGGTTGACATAGGTGAGAAAGGGCTTGCGGTTGGAGGAGGAGGAGTCGATGTGGACCAGCTGAGAGAGGAGATCTATGCTGGTGCGGATGGTGTCCCTGATCTCCAGCAGGACATTGTGGCTCTGCCCCTCCAGCTGTCCGGCTCTCTGCCTTTCTGCAGAGGCGGAGCTGGGGGGGGTGGATGCAGCTAGGACTGTGGTGGACTCAATGTCTCATTTCTCCCACCGCACCAGGGAGTCCTCTACGCGCTCCACCACGCTTACCACACCTGTCCGTGGGTTCTCCGCCGTGGCACGCTCCACAGAAACCTGCCTGGAGACAGGGACTGACTCTCAGCCGGAAGAGGACTGGTTGGCAGCAGGCTTCTGGAGAGAGAGGGTAGTGAGAGGGGATACTGGTGCTCCTCGGTGGTGGATCTCACCCTCCAGGAAGCTGCACCTGGCCATGACGTAGGTCTCTCTGTCTGTCAGCTTAACCATGGCCTGGCCAGATTTCTTCAGGTGCAGCTTCCCGTACCAGGTGTGCATATGTTTCCACCAGCCGAGAAGCACCTCCGAAGTGTAACCCATACTCTCTGCCCTCTCTCTCCAAGCAGCCTGCTTCTGCTTGGTGTCCCTGTACAGCCGGTGTCCCTTCCGCCACAGATAGTCGTTCTCTCTCAGCTACTCCAGCCCCTCATCCTCGTGCATCTCCGCAATGGAGTATTGCCTCCTCTCCTGTTGTCGCATACGCCTCTTCCTCCCTTTGGCAGGACCAGATGTGCCCTCATCAGAGGGGCTCCCAGGCAGTAGGGGCTGCTCCTCCACACCACCAGCAGCAGCAGCACCAGCAGGATCATCATCATCATCATCTCATCATCATCATCATCATCATCATCATCATCATCATCCTCACCAGCAGGATCATAATCATCATCATCATCATCAGCAGCAGCAGCAGCAGCAGCAGCAACACCAGGACCAGGATCAGCAGCAGTAGAGTAATCGCCAGCAGGGCCAGCAAGTCCAGGAGCACAAGCAGGACCAGAAGTATGAGCAGGACCAGGAGCACGAGCAGGACCAGCAAGACCAGGAGCATGAACAGGATGAGAAAGTCCAGGAGTACGAGCAGGTCGAGCAGGTTGAGCAGGACCAGGAGCAGCTTCAACAGAGTCAGCAACAGCAGAAGCCCCAGCACCAGCAGAGTCAGGGGCAGGGGGAAGTAGGTTGGCCCTGTCCCTTTTGCCAGGGATGGCGGCAGGTTGCTGAGGCTTTCTGTTCCTCCCCATGGTTGTGGGGTTGCTGGCTGGCAGGGAGGCTGGCAGGCACCAAGGCTGGCAGGAAGCCTGGCAGGAAGCCTGGCAGAAAGCCTGGCAGGCAGGCAAGCAGGCAGGCAGGCACCAAGGCTGGCTGGAAGGCAGGCTGGCAGGGCAGGCAAGGAACTCAGGGCAGGCAAGCAGCAGGTCTTTCCTCGGAATGCTGCCCACGTGCGAGCTGCTTCCCCTTATATCTGGAGGGCTTACGTAATACTTCCCCCCTGCATGCGCAATTAATGCGTGACATCCGATCCGCTTCCACTGTGTATCCACTAGGCTTCCGCTGTATATCCGCTTTATCTGCTGTGCATCCGCTGCGCATCTGCTTCATCCGTTCGGCGTCCATTCTCCATCCGCTGTATCCATTCTGCGTCCGCTTCGCTGAGGCCCCCCGGAAGCCCTGTGGTTGCGCCATCCGCTTCCATCCGCTGTGCTTCCGTTCCGCATCCGCTTTGCATCCGTCCTGCGTCCTCCCCATGTCCGTGTTATCCACTCCGGTTATGCAAATTTTTGCCCCTTTCGAGAGCGGATAACAACGGATGGAACATTTTTCTCGTCCGTTGTGTCTGTTTTGCATCCGTTGGCCAGTGTGACATGGGCTTTAACTATCTGACATTCATTAAAATCATTTGTGTTCTCAGCCAACAATGAATTCTATCTGCATAAAAATATACACATATTTATATTCCATATTAACACATCTGTAACATCAACAAGGTTTCTTATATGGTTTTTTCCATAAATATATTACACTATGAAGAGGATACTGCATATTCTTGCCTTAATCACTATCACACAATGCTAACTCATTCCAAAATTTTCATTTCGTCTTCTGTAAGCATTATTTCCACCATATATTATTCTTATTTCATTCAGCACCCATTCTCTAACTCTAGTAAATTATGCTATTTAAATTTACATTTGTTTCTTTGCCACATGTACATGAAAACAAACTCAAACTACCTATTTTCAAAACAAATAATCATTTTTCTTAGCAGGTACTCATTTATTTTTTTGGATTTCTGAATTGCCCCTTTCTTCTTCAATATTTTTTCAGCTTGCTTAAACCGTCTATTCATTTCATCAGACAGAACATTTTTCTTCTGGATTGCATTTATTCAGAATATTGCACACTTTCCCCCATAATCCATAGTACTTCCATTATCACAATTCATTTGAGCACAACATTTATCACCAACATCTACATTTTTATTTTTCTGTGCACCCAGACAACCCAGATGGCAATAATTCACATTTTCTTATATATATTTTAGTACTTTTGGTCATAATTAATTGCTTCCCAGTATATATTCATTAACTAGTCTAAAAGGCAGACCAGCCTGATATAAATGTGATTGTAATCTCTCTCTCTCTTTTCCTCCCACCCTCCCTCCCTCCCTCCCTTTCAATCAGTGTTAATTCCTGGTGAGCTCTCAGCAGTTTTCTTGGCAAGATTCCTTCTTCCTAGGACTGAGAGAGGGTCATTGGTCCAACATCATTCAACTTGTCTCCTGGTTTGGAGTGGTTAAGCTTGGTGCCTTAATCATTACATCAAAATGCCACTCATCACAAACATACAACAGATATCTTTAATTCAGTTTATTTATTAATTCATCTTGTTTTCAATTTATTCTTCTTGCATTACCAGTTGCAATTTTTCAAGTGGTATGGTTGTCCTCAGCAGATGGGCTCGTAGATATTGATCTTTAGGGCCCATCATGACTTTAGTCAACTAGAGCCTGAACCTTATAAAGACAGATAAACTGCAGACCATATGACAATCTCAGTTATCCGATTGCTAGAAGCAGCATTATTTGCTTATTGGAAGGAAAGTACCAGTGAGTTCTAGTACACTGCCCAATGAGCCAGAAGCCAATCACAACCAATTCTTCTATTATTTCAAGTACATGTATTCTATTCTATGCAAATTTGGATTTCTAATCTGGAACCATCTTAGAAGGAAACATATTATGGTCAGATGTAATAGTCAAAAGGAATAAATAATCCTGAGGAGCTGGATAAAGAGAGTTTCAAGACAATGATAAAAAACTGAAATAAAAGAAATCTCAGTCCAGAACAGAACTGTAACCTGAGAAAATATCTCAGAAAAGAGAATAGAGAACAGACCTTTGTTATTTCTCACAAAGATAAAGGGAGGGAGTGGGAAGCACATTCTGACCTTCAAAATTCTGTTACTATAATATAATAAAAATATATTATTAATTTATCTGACTTTGATTTCCAATCTATCTTGAAGGATTGACATTAGTTCGGAAATATTTGCGGTGTCTTGACACATTCAGGATATATTTTACCAGTTAAATAAACAAAATGATTGCAACCAATTGTGTAATCTTATATTTAAATAGCTATAAATAATAAATGGGAAATCATAATTGTTCCATCTGGAAATAAGGTGGGCGAGACCGGGTTCCAACAAACAACTCTTTATTCAACAGTAAAGTGACTTGTAATGGAACATTTGCCCAAGCCGCGGCAGTCCTTCTTATAGCAGCTTGCTCGCAGCTTGTGGCCAAAGAGAGTTGTTCAAGTGTTCCTGCCGTCAGGTGGGCCAATCAGAATGGCGCTAAAGTAAACAATCCGAGAACGGCCTTTTCGGCCAATCAGTTTAAGGTATTTGGAGTCTACCAAGTTCTATACACAACACCCCTCCCCCCTTGGTTTCATCCAACGTGTGTAACATAGTCACGCAGGTAGGTGGGGCTTCTGTGGGTCCTACTTGACCTGTGCAGCTCAGTCTCAGCATGGTCCTCAAGCGGTTCGGACGGGATTGCTTTCTCTCCGCGTCTTCTCCATGGAACCTCCTGGAAGGGTGAGTCAGCCTTGCCGGTCCTGCCTGAGTTTCTCGGGCTGGTTGGCTCCACCGCTCCCTCCTGGTTCATCCAGGCTGGTCGAGCTTGCCTGGCTGTCTCCTTCCAGAAAGGCCTCGCCTCGCTCTCCTGCTCCCGGACTTCTTCTCTGGAGGTCGTCTATGGGTAAGCGCTCTTTTTGTTTCATTTGAGTTTCTAGTTCAGGTTTGTATAGTGATTGTTGTCTTGTTATTGGAGGTTCGTCTCTCCCTTTTTTATTATTTTGTGTTTCCCCGCCTCCTCAATTGTTTTTGGCTCATTTATTGGAGTTTCTGGTGGTAGTGTAGTATTGTGTTCTAACATGCGAGAGCGAAGCTGGTCATTGTGCCACTTCCATGTTCTGCCATTATCTAGTGCAAGTCAGTGTGACCGGGGCCCTGTGATTTGGGTAACTGTGGCTGGAAGCCATAATGGGTCCCCAGTAAGGTTTTTAGTATAGACTAAATCACTGATTTCCAAAGAGCGATATCTACTGGAGGAGTCAGGGGGTTAGTCCCAGGTATAGGTGGGGTGCAGTTTATCGAGGTAGGAACGCAATTTCCTACTCATGAGGAGTTCAGCTGGGCTTTTGTTAGTGGTTGTGCTAGGGGTGATATGTTGAATGGTTAATAATCTGTGAAGTTTATCTTGCATGTCCCCCATGTCCATTTTTTCTAGGGCCTCCTTAGTATAACGAACCATGCGTTCAGTCCTTCCATTTGAAGCCAGATGAGCCGGCGATGTCAGGGCATGTTGGATGCCCTGTGCGGCCAAGTATTGCTCTAAAGCTAAGGTGGTAAACTGGGCCCATTGTCTGAGACTATTACATCAGGCAGCCCATGCGTGGCAAAAAGTCTGTTTAACTGTTTCATGACTGCCTCGGTAGTAGTGGACGCCATAAGGATAACCTCTAACCAGTTCAAGTAGGTGTCTACAATTACAAAATAGGTGTTCCCTTTTGTTGGCCCAGCAAAGTCAATATGCAGTCTTGACCATGGGCCTCTGGGAGTTTCCCATTCCCTGACTGGTGCCAGTGGGGGGGTAGGCCTTGATTTTTGGCAGTCATGGCACGTTGCCACCATCATTCAATTTCCTTGTCCAGCCCTGGCCACCAGACCTAACGTCTGGCCAGGGCTTTCATTTTGACTATGCCCAGGTGTCCCTCATGCAACATGCACAACACTAAGTCCTATAAGTTTTCTGGGATTACCACCCTGTCCCCCCACAGTATACAGCCTTTTTCAACAGACAGTTCAGTCTGTCGGGTGCAAAAAGGTTTAAAAGTCTCACCTCTGTTCTCATCCGGCCAGCCCTTACCTACCCAATGCAGAATTTGAGCTGTCAGAGGGTCTTCCACAGTAGCTTTAGCGACGTCTGCTGCAGTTAATGTCAGATTCAGCCAGGACTCGATTTGGAGAGTGGAGACAGTGAGAGCTGGGTCATCTTCCATGTTGGGCAGCGGGGAACAGCTCAAGGCATCTGCATGGGTGATGGTCTTTCCTGGGTGATGGAAGAGTGTGTAGTTGTGTGCAGCGAGGAATTGAGACCACCTCGTCATTCTTGGTGATTGAATGTTTGGGGTTGGTTTGTTTCCTGCTATGATCCCTAGGAGGGATTTGTGGTCAGTGATAATCAAAAATGTCCTACTATATAGGTATTCGTGGAATCTTTTGATGCCAGCTATGATTGTGAGGGCTTCTCGGTTGAGTTGGCTGTAGTTCCTTTCCAATTTTGACAGCGTTTTGGAATAGAAGGCAATTGGTGCCTCTTTGCCATCTGGTAGTTTGTGGCTCAGGATGGCACCGATTCCAAAAGGCGATGCATCACAGGTGACCATCAAAGGCAAGGTGTTGCTGTACTATATCAAAATGGTGTTAGAAATTAAGAAGTCCGTGATGTTTTGGAATGCTGCTTGTTCCCAGTGGCCCCATTTCCATATAGTTTTTTTGATCTAACAACCGATGTAAAGGTTCTGCTACGATTGCTTTTTGGGGCAGGAAGACATTGTAGAAATTAATGAGACCTAAGAAAGCTTGTAAGTCAGTTTTGTTCTTCAGTCTAGGTGTGTCTTTTATCACCTTTATTTTCTTTTAAGTGGGGTGTATCCCTTGCTCATCTATCAGGTTGCCTAAAAATTCGACCTGGTCGGTGGCTAGTTTCCATTTTTCTCTCTTGACTTTAAGCCCTGCTTCTCTGAATCTTCGCAAAACTTCTTTTAGTCTATGTTCTAATTGGTTTGCATTTTTTGCTGATACTAATACATCATCAAAATAAGGGATGACTCCTTTGATTCTGTTTAGAAGGCACTCCATGAGGCTTTGGAAAACGCCTGGAGCAACGCTAATGCCAAATTGAAGTCTGTTACACTTGAATGCCCCTCTGTGCGTGACTATAGTCTGTGCCTTTGCAGTTTTGGGGTCAACTGGTAGCTGTTGATATGCTTGTGCGAGATCAAGTTTCGCAAAAAAAATTCCCCCTAGTGAGTGCAATAAGTGTTGCACTACTGGTACTGGGTATGCGCTTTGTTGGAGCGCATGATTTAGGGTTGTCTTATAGTCTCCACAGATGCACACTGACCCATCTGGTTTGACAGGAGTCACGATGGGTGTTTCCCACCTGGCATGGTCGATTGGCTCTATACCCCTTATGCGATAAGTTTGTTAAGCTGTTAGTCTATTTTTGGCTTTAAGGCAAAGGGAACATGTCTGGCTTTGAGCCTGATGGGAGCTATCTTTGGGTCTAGGCTGAATGATTTTGGGGTCCCCTTATACTTGCCTAGGGTCCCATTGAATATATCCTGGAACTCTTGCAGCAGACTCTCTTCCCAGCTGGCTGCAACGATGCTGTTGATTCTGGTCACTCTGATTCCCAGGGGTGCGAACCACTCGATTCCTAGCAGGCTAGGGTGATCATGGTCGATGATTGTTAGAGGCAGTATTTCAGCGTGTTTTTTAAATTCTACTAGGAAATGTCCAAGGCCCACTACCGGAATTCGGTTTCCCTGATAGTCCTTTAAGACCCTGTCACACTGGCCGACAGATACAAAATGTTTGTAAAAAGGACACAGTGGACGAGAAAAATGTTCCATCCATTGTTATCCACTCTCAAAAGGGGCAAAAATTTGCATAACCAGAGCGGACAACACAGAAAGGAATGGATGGGGGGAGGATGCAGGGCGGATGGAAAATGGATGCTCCACGGAACCCTAGCGGATGGAAGCAGACGAGAGCAGATGGCACATCCGCAAGGCTTCCGGGGGGGTGCAGCAAAGCGGACATGAAATGGAAAGAGCGGATGCAGAGCGGACGCCGAGCAGATGAAGCGGATGCACAGTGGAAGCCTAGCTGATGCCTAGTGGATTCCTAGCGGATGCCTAGCATTCACTGCGCATGCGGGGAGGATGCATTGCATCAGCCCCGCAGATATAAAGGGATGCAGCTCCCAAGCAGGTCAACATTCAGAGGAAAGATTTTTCTGCCTGCCTTGCTGCCTGCCTTCCTGCCAGCCTGCCTGCATGCCTCCCTGCCAGCCTGCCTGCCTGCCAGCCTTGCTGCCAGCCTGCCTGCCATCCTTGCTGCCTGGCTGCCAGCCTGGCTGCCAGCCTCTCTGCCAGCCTTGTTGCCTGCCTGCCTGCCTGCCAGCCTTGCTGCCAGCCTGCCTGCCAGCCAACAACCCCACAACCATGGGGAAGAAGAGAAAGCCTCAGCCATCTGCTGCCAACCCTGGCAAGAGGGACAGGGCCACCCTCCCACCCCTTGGCCCTCACTCTACTTCTGTTGGGGCTTCTGTAGCACGGGCTCGCTCTTCTGGGGCTGGGGCTTCTGCTGCTTCTGCTTCTGGAGGAGCTGATGATGATGCTTATGGCGGTGGTGCTTCTGCTGGTGCTTACTCTGCTGAAGCTGCTTCTGGAGGTGGTGCTTCTGCTGGTGCTTACTCTGCTGAAGCTGCTCCTCCTCCTGCTCCTCCTGCTGGTCCTGCTGGTCCTGCTTGTGCTCCTAGTCTTGCTCGTCCTGCTGGTCCTGCTCGTGCTCCTGGTCTTGCTCGTCCTGCTGGTCCTGCTGGGGCTGCTGGTCAAGATCAGCCTGATCTTCGTCAAATTTTCTTTGAAGGAAGTTCTACTGATTTAACTGAACTTGAGTTTTTCACCTTAAATGGGATCGAAATGAAAAATCATTTCTACAGTTATTGACTTGTCCACAGCACTGTGACATGTCTGTTTTGTTCTGCATCCTATGTGTTTATATATCATGGTGTTTTAGAGATATTTCTCTACACATGCATAAAAATAAAATGATTTTATTAAATAATGCCAATTCTATATGCATTTTTAGTACTTGCAGAGTTGGTACTATATTAGTTGTGGTAATCTGGCCTAGAAGATGGTGTATTGCTAGGTAGGTGACTTTGAAAAAAATTAAAGCTGAAAGTTCAGAAATCAGCTATCAGATTCCATATGTGCAAGAAAATTGATTTGCATATTTTCACAGTACAAACCCTCAGATGGGTTTCATGATGTGCCTTAACAAGTCCGATTTAATTTAATAACTTCTCAGTATTTCAAATACTGAAATTCTACTCACCAGATTTATCCTTCTAGAAAATGGTAAAACATTTTTTAGAAAAGTTTTAGTTCTAGCCTACTCTTATTTAACTCATAGGGATCTCTTAAACTCTGGTGTGTGCTGGTATACTTAAGTGGTCCTCAATTTATAATACTAGACATGTCAGTACAAAGCAGCCACAATTTTTTAAGGGATAGCAGATAATGCCCAGTGCCCACATAGTGCTGAGCAAGCATGTGTTTTACCTTTCAAATCCATTGTCTGCAAATCCTGTTTGCTTTTAAATTCTGACTCCTTTTTCAAAACTATTTAACAAATTTGCTTGGCTTGCTAGCAAAGCCAGTGGAAATATATTGCTGCCAAACTTTCTATTGATAGATTAAAAACAATACTGATTACAAGGTTAGGAAATTTAGTGTACAATGACCTGTCTGTTTTAAAGCATAATCCCATAGATCCTGTAAATGTTATGTGGCATCCTCAAAGAAAACATTGCTTTGCAGACTTCAAACTATTGTACATCTAGAGATGAATTTCATTACTTGCAATCATGTTACTTCTCAGCATGATCTCACTTTTGCTTTTCTTAAGGTAATTTCAGGTTGTCTAATTTCAAACAACTATGAAATCTATATGTTGAGAAAAGATGAAAAACATGTGAAGAAAAGCAAAGGTGAGATCATGCACTCTTTCAATCCATTTGCTGCCTTCAGCCTCACCAATCACAAACCCTGAAAGTATGTGCTACTCAACAAAAAGAAAAAAAGCCTTCAGCAAAACATTGAAAATAATGAAATTATTACCAAGGTCATGCATGGGTTAATTTGTACAAAGACACGAAAATATTATAATAATCTTTTGTGGAAACAAGTCTATTCACAAAGCATCAGAGATAGGTTATTTTTTACTGACCTTAACAGGATGAGGACATTTTGCATACTAACTTTTTCATATTAGACAATCTAAAGGGCCTGTCACATAGGCTGACGGATGCAAAACAGATGTAAAAAGGACACAGCGGATGAGAAAATGTTACATCCGTTGTTATCCGCTCTCAAAAGTGCCCCAAATTTGCATAAGCAGAGCGGACAACAACGGAAAGGAATGGATGTGGGGAGGATGTAGCCAGGATGTTAAGCGGATGCTCCACGGAAGCCTAGCGGATGGAAGCGTTTGGAAGTGGATGGCACATCCGCAGGGCTTCTTGGGGAGCACAGTGAAGCGGACGCGCAATGGAAGGAATGGATGCAGAGCGGATGCCTAGCCAATGAAGTGGATGCAGAGCAGAAGCCTAGCGGATACCTAGCAAATGCAAAGTATTCACTGTGCATGCGGGGAGGATGCATTGCATCAGCCCCGCAGATATAAAGGGATGCAGCTCGCAAGCAGGTCACCATTCAGAGGAGAGACCTGCTGCCAGACACAGCTCCAGCCAATAACCATGGGGAAGAAGAGGAAGCCTATGCCATCTGCTGCCAGCCCTGGCAAGAAGGACAGGGCCATCATCCCACCCCCTGGCCCTGACTCTGCTTCTGCTGGGGCTTCTGCTGCTTGGGCTGACTCTGCTGGTGTTGGGGCTTCTGCTGGCACTGCTCCTGGTGCTGGTGCTTCTGCTGGTGCTTACTCTGCTGGCGCTGCTCCTGTTGCTGGTGCTTCTGCTGGTGCTTACTCTGCTGGCGCTGGTGCTGGTGCTGGTGCTTCTGCTGGTCCTTACTCTGCTGGCGCTGCTCCTGGTGCTGCTGGTGCTGCTGTTCTGCTGCTGCTGATCCTGGTCCTGCTGGTGCTCCTGGTGCTGCTGGTGCTGCTGGTCCTGCTTTTGCTGCTACTGTTGTTGTTGCTGCTGGTGGTGGTGGTGGTGTGGAGGAGCAGCCCCTAGAACCTTGAAGCCCCTCTGTTGAGGGCCCACATGGCCCAGCCAGAGGGAGGAAGAGGCATACGCGAGAACGGGAGAGGAGGCAATACTCCATCGAAGAGGAACATGAGGGTGAGATGCTCGAATGAAACTCGGAGAACGAGTTTCTATGGCGGAAGGGACACAGGTTCTATTGAAACACCAAAAGGAAGCAGGTTGCTTGGAGAGAGAAGGCGGAGAGCCTGGGCTACACTTCGGAGGTCCTCCTTGGCTGGCGGAAGCACATGCACACCTGGTACGGGAAGCTGCACCTCAAGAAATCTGGCCAGGCCATGGTCAAGCTGATGGACCGGGAGAGCTTCTTGGAGGGTGAGATCAATGCCACCGAGGAGCAGCCCCTCTCACAACCGTCTCTCTCAGGCAGCCCGCAGAGAGCCAGTCCTCCTCTAGCCAAGAGTCAGCTCCTGTGTCCAGGCAGGTATCTGTGGAGCATCCCACGACAGAGACCCCCCCGACAGCTGCACTCCCCATGGCAGAGCGTGTGGAGGACCCCCTGACGCAGTGGGAGCAAGGAGAGGTAACTTCCACCAGATACCAACCCTCATCCACCTCCAGCTCCACCTCCACAGAAAGCAGGCAGAGAGGCAGACCGGAAGGGCAGAGCCACAATGTCCTGCTGGAGATCAGGGACACCATCAAAAGCAGCATAGATCTCCTCTCCCAGCTGGTACACCCCAACATACCATCCTCAAACCGAACGCCACCGATGCCACTGATGCCACTGACGCCACAGATGCCACCCACGCCACAGATGCCACCCACGCCACAGATGCCAAACATGCCACAGGTGCCACCGACGCCTCACCTCGCTCAGCTGCAGACCAGACATCCCAACTACAGTGCTCCTTCCTCCACCCCACAGCCAAGCCCGGCCTCAGAACATCTGTCATCAGTATTGGGGCTGACACCCCATGTCCTGGAGGAAGGGGCTCTCAACATCAAAGGACTGAGCCAGATCTCTGAGAGCTTCCTCCACACACCATCCCCTGTTGTCCTCTCGGGGCCTGGCACCCCAATGGCGCCTCAGACCAGCAGCAGCCACCTCCACAGCACCTGGACCCTTCACCCCTGAGACTATGGGCACAACTGAGAAGAGTGCCAGAGACTGGGTGGCTACCTGTTGACATTATCTTTGCTTGGAGCACTTGGGTCATTTTGCTTTTACAGTTTATTAATAAAGATTATCTTTGCTTCACACACTTGCTTCATTTATTTTATACAAATATTTATTTTATACAAATAAAGTCTTGGTGGAAACTTTTAGAAATGGTTTAAGCCTTTGCATGCTTGTGGGATGGGTTAGGATACCTGTGGGATGGATAATAGCTGTGGGATAGATAAACTTCCAGTGCAAGCATAGTGGGACTGTATGGTCCACCCTCCCATTAGCCACACCTATGGCCCTTTATTTTCAATAACAATGTAATCATTCATCCACACATTTCAACATAAACACAACTCTTTATTAAATGCCCTGTTCATTGTAGGGACACTCAACATACATGGCACAATCTCATCCGTGTGATGAGACAGGCTGAAGAAGCATCCATTAAGCATCTACCATCCTGTCTTGCCACTCCATTGCTCCAGCTGGGGAGTTTCACCAGTGTTTCAGTAGGTTGTGCTGCTTCTTCCCTTCATGTGAAACTCTGTTGGGGCCTTGCACATCCACAATATCTATCAGGTTTCGCCCTTGCCTCCATTCACCAGGCTCCATGTACCCATTGCCTTGTTGGAGGTCCATGAGCCTGTTCTGCAACACTGGGTAGCGGGTGCGCTTGAGATTGTGCAGGATGCAGCAGGCTTCCACGATGTTCCTCATGGTGTGTGGGCGATGCTGCATGGTGGTGAGAAGTACCTGGAACCTGTTGGCCAGGATGCCAAAGGCGTTCTCCACCACCCGCCTTGCCCTGGACAGCCTGTAGTTGAAGATCTTCTCTTCATGGGTGAGGCATCTGGAAGTGTAGGGCTTCATGAGGTAGGTTCTGAGGGAGAAGGCGTCATCCCCCACGATGAAGTAGGGCACATCTTGTGTGTCGTTGGGCAGGGGGTCTGGATCTGGAAAGCCCATGATGAGATTGCATTCCAGCCCCTCCTTGAGGTGACTGGCATTGTATACCTGGGCATCTGAAGATGACCTGTTGCCTGAAGCATCGATGTACATGAACGTGTAGTCAGCATCGACCATGGCGAAGAGGACAATGCTGAAGAAGCCCTTGTAGTTGTGGTAAGTGGACCCTGACTTGGCTGGAGCTTTGCAGGCCATGTGCTTCCCATCTATGGCTCCAACAGTGTTGGCAAAGTTCCACCTCTGATACCACTACTGTGCAAATTTCTTCCAGCCTTCTTCAGTGGAGGGGCACTGGAGGAACTCCTCCAGGTATTCTTCGATGATGGCCTGCACCACTTCTCTGACCACAATGCTGATGGTGTTGTGTGGCACCCTCCAGGCGTACTGCATGCTTCTGTACGTGGTCCCAGAGGCCAGATGTTGCAGAGTCAGTGCCACCTTGAGTCCAGGGTCCAGGCTGGGCCGGAAGTTGGTGCTCTGCTCGGTCAACCTGGGTGTCACAATGAGCCTTAGTTTTTGGAGCCTGACAAGACCCTTTAATCTCTATATTAACCTTCTTGTGGCCAAAACAACTAAATTAGAATATTTTTAAGAAATTGCTGGTAGGCATATTGCAATTCCTACTTTATGGAAATGATGTATTCGTCTCAATTCCAGATATTATATTTAGCCTTTTAAGAGTATGCTTTTTTTCCCCTACATGATGGATCTCAAGATCCATGCTTACAGCTGCAGTCTGCTATGATAGTTAAAGCCTGCATAGATAGCCATACGATTTTGTAAGCTTGTTGAAATCTATTTTAAGTTTATTTTTTCATTTCTCTCTCTCTCTCTCTCTCTCTCTCTCTCTCTCTCTCTCTCTCTCTGTATGTGTCTATCTCTATCTCTGTCTCTAATCTCTCCTGACTTGTTTCATTAATATTGTACTTAGTGAAAAAAAAATCTATTACTTCCAAACCCAAGAGCAATAACCCAATAGGGAGCTACGAATTCCAATCCTTATTTTTACGGATAGATAAAACACTTGGTGATGTTTTTATGAGGTTATTTAATGCAAGTTCTTTTCACCCACTGTCTGAGAAAAAATGCAAAATGTGGTAAGTTTGATTTTGAAAGAAGAACACTTTACAAAATTCTAACCCATCTATTTTAGCCAAACTTTAAGAGAAGTGGAAGGAACAGGCTAGTATGGCTGAGCAATGTTTGCTGGCCTACTTTGTATCTTGAGTAACTGTACGACAATATTATCCCCCTTTGATCTGACAAATGAATCTTCCAAATGAATCTTATTTGCCTTTCTTCCAAATGAATCTTCTTTGCTCACTTTTGAATCAGATTAAATCCTTAAAACTCCACATGCTATCTTGTGCATATCTACCCAGCCTCTATTGACAATGTGGTTCATCTGCCAAAGGAGTTGAGGCTGATGCATCACTGATTGCAAAGAATGAATTTTTAAAGGGCCAAGCCTCCTCATTCTTGTCCCTAGTCATTATCAGTTTTCATTTTCCACGACTGAAGGGAGTTAATGACTCATATTGATTTAACAAGTAGGTGTGTAGCAAAACATTTGATCTATTCATGTCAATCTGCCACAGTCCTACCAGGTTGGCTAATGCTACCAATATATTATTTAAAAGCCTCCATTTTTGGGATTTCTCTCTCTCTCTCTCTCTCCCTCCCCCTCCCTCTCCATGTGTGTGTACATGTCTGAGCGCAGTTGTCTCTCCATCTGTATTTCTATTTCAATTCTATTTCTATTTTCTTCACTAAAAGCAAAATATTGTATGCATTTTTGGGGGGAAAGCTTCACTTTTTCCCCTTCATAATTTATTTTGAGCAACACCATTGCCTAATTTTGGAATGAGACCCATTCTATACTTCAGATTTTGCTTCTGGGGTAAAATGTGCCAGCTTATTATTATTGCTTCTTTTTAAAAAGACAAAATAAAATGGTGGAGAGCTTTGATGTTTTCTATATTTCTCTGAGAAAAGCAATAGTTTGGACATGAAGCATACTTAGCTGATTTAAGTCACTGCAATCTACAATGGCATATCCATGGACTTATAATGTGACTAATGTAAGGAATGGTGCTTTTATATTGGTCCATGTCCTCTGTCCAAACCTCTTGCTTCCTAAGGCCCCATGTTAGTTCCCAGAATCTTTCTTCATATAACAAGTAATCTATAGTTGTTTCAAGGAATCATTTTTTCTGGATATGAATGACATACAGCATAATGAACAGACTCCACATGTAGTATTTAAACAATGCATCATCTACATTATGATAGGTTTTGTGATTCAATTGTTCACACAAGCACAGCCTTAATAAGGAACACCCTACTAAGAAAACTCCCTGAGTTCCAAGTTCAGTTTCAGGCTTTTTTATTCACAATATATTCATTTCTAAACATGGTTAGAATTAATTTCTGCCTGCCTGCCTGCCTCCCTCCCTCCCTCTCCCCCCCCCCCCATGCATGTATGAATATTTACCTTGTTAGGCAATCATTGTTTCAATGATTAAGCTTCAGTCTGGAAATTTCTCCTTAGTTCTAGGTTGCTTTTCTCCTTGATTTGTTTCCACCCATTGCTTCTTGTTCTGCCTTCAGGTGCTTTGGAGAATAGCTTGACCATCTCTTCTTGGAACACAGTTATCATGTCACTCCTAGTCCTTCTTTTCATCAAACTACCAATAGACATACCCATACCTTTTTTATCAAACTACCAGGAGACATACCCAATCCTGGCAACCGTTCTTCATATGTTTTAGCCTCCAGTCCCCTAATCATCTTTGTTGCTCTTCTTTGCACTCTTTCTAGAGTCTCAACATCTTTTTTACAATGTGGTGACCAAAACTGGATGCAGTATTCCATAGATTTGGATTCCTAGCCATTTAGAACTTTAAAGCTGAGTAAACTAAAGTACATATTGAACTGTGCAAATAGATTTGTTTTAGGGTTGACTTAATTAACTCATTACTACATGGTACATAATAGACATTCTTTTCTTCTGTTTATAAGATCAATAGAGAAATAAATTGTTCTAATTATAAAAGAAGATAATAAGTCTCAGGCCTATTAAAAGTTCGTATACATTAAGCCCTAAGCTTCCTAAATAAACATACAAAACCTGGCCAATTCATGTTTTGTAAAACTGTAGCACTTTTAACATGTGGGGGTTAATCCATTATTGTCAGCAATTGAAAACACACGCATTTTGTTCTTATTAGATTATTGTAATTCATTTCACTGACTTTCTGAAGTTAGTTCAGAAACCTGAATTAATGTTAGGCAACAGGACTGGCTGGAATTGTGTAATATGAGGCAGAAAAAAAGTCATCTGTTATCTTGTCTGTCTCTCTATTCATTTCTGGTCTTATTTCAGGATACTACTTTGCATTAGGAATGTGGTGGCTCAGTGGCTAAGACACTAAGCTTGTTGATCAGAAAAGTTGGCAATTTGGTGGTTCAAATCCCTAGCACCTCATAATGGAGTGAGCTCCCATTACTTATTCCAACTTCTGCAAACCTAGCAGTTCAAAAGCATGTAAAAATGCAAGTAGAAAAATAGGGACTATTTTGGTGGGAAGATAACATTCCATGCACCTTCAGCATTTAGTAATGCCAGCCACATGACCATGGAGATGTCCTCTTTGGCTTTGTAATGGAAATTAGCACTGCCCCTTGAGCCAGAAATGACTAGCACATATGTGCGAGGGGAACCTTTACCTTACTTTGCCTTATAAGGTGCTTGAATCTGATAGAAGATCTCTTCTTGTTCAAACACAGGCAATCTTCTTTGAGAAAGAAGATTTTTCTCAAGATCTTCTTTGAGAAACTACTCTGAATATCATACAATACTGTGATACAGTGGATGATTATGAAGATGGAGGCCTTTTCAGTGGTTGCCCCCAAACTGTAATGCTTTTTTTGGTGAAGTAAAATATGCCTGGAATTTACAAACATCTTTGTGGCACAAGGATATTTTTCCCATATCTAATAAAGATCATAAATAGGTAATTTGCATATAATTCCAAAACAACTGTCAGCATTGACAAAATCACCATCAATCAATTAGAAAAGGCAGATTTACTTGGAACAGCTTACATCCTGCAATGATAGCATTAACACCATCAAACAATATCTGCTTATTTCAGGTCCTTGGGAAGAACTCAATAGATGGATAAAAATGTCAAATCCAGTTCAAATATCTGGCCTACTAGATGACCAAACAACAATTGTATCAACCAACCATGGAAAAGCAGGCTATTTGAAAAATTATAAGAATTTGCCTTCCTCTCCTGCTATTTCACCTTCTGCCCAGCAATAGTATGGCAATGTGAGCTAATAAAACTGCAACTTTGAAATGGATATGAAAGGAGATGGGAAAAAATGCATGTTTTAAAAGCCTTGCAGCCATCTGTAAAGTTAAACTGCCAGACAAAAGTAGGTGTTTTTCCTTCGGAAGGAATGAATAGTCTAAAAGAAGTACAGATGCCCAGCAAGACAACACACAATATAAAAAGTGCATGAACTCTACATGCAGCCATTAATAAAAAAGGAAGAAATATCAGAGGGGACTTAAGACAGAACAGGTTTAAGAAACATTGATGCATCCTAGCAATAATGTAGAATAAAGGATATGAATAATTTTAATTAAATAGTAATAATATATAATAATCAACATAGTAATAGTTGTTATCATCATAATAGTACAGAGTTAGAAGTGGGACAGAATATAGGAAACACATATAACTTTTTAATGTTTGTTTTCACAACATAAAATCACCTCAAATCTATACAGAGATAAAAAGAAACTACCTTTTCAGAGTCCACTACCTTTTTATGTTTCTTGAGTTATAGTTAGTCCAGTTGGGTTGAGTTTAAAAAAAATGAACCCATGAAACAAACGATTGCTGATTTTATTATGTTACTGTTTTGTTGGGCTTTTAAAATATGTCTTAATGTAGAGCTTTATTCTCATCAGTTATAGTTTAATTGGTTTTATGGCACACTAATTTGAGATCCTTCTAAAATGGGGACATAGCATACAAATATTCTGAATAATAGATACAGGGAAAAATACATCTGCTTGGATGAATCAGAATCTCTTGTTGACTTCTTAACATTAAGATAGCTTCTTAACCTCAATTGTGTGCTTATGTGAAGATAGTCAATTTGATTATTTTTCTAAGAAGTTCTCTCTATTTCCAACAAGTCAGAGATCAGTATGATTATTCAGCAAAGTTTGTATGCTTGTTTTTTATATTTTATGAGATTTATCAAAGGGAAACTTGGTGAATCCTGGGACATTCATTCTTTGCCTAACATTAATTCAAAACAATATTACTAACTTGATATTTTATGCTCTTATGTATTTCCTGAGGACTGTTTAATCTAAAAGACAGCTTATGTATTTTTAAACTAAATCTTTCATATTGCACATTTCAATGTTTTTTAATGGCATCGTACTATTAAAAAAAACCAAAAATAATCCTTAAAGTCAACATCTTAGACAAATGAACAAAAACTCAAGGCAAAAAAGATAGCTCAATCACTTCCAACAGAAAACTCAAGGATTAAATATAGATATTTATATTTTAAAACATAATATTAAAGACAAAGAAGATGAGAATTTTGCCTGGCAAGAGGCAAAATATCATGATCAAGTGAGCTTTACTGGGAAAGAAAAGCTTTTATGTGAAGAAATATTGTGAGATTATTGACTGGATCACTTTTACTTCTTAAATCAAATGAACAAAAATATAATCTTAAAATTAGGTAGGTAAACTTTATTAAAGTCTTTTACAAGCTGGTTAAAACAAGAAGTGATAGCCAAATTCCTAAATTATAATATGTTCCAATATCTGGAAAAGTGTAAATAGAGCTATTTTCTACATTATATACAACAAATATTCTATTCTATTTGTCTGAATTGATTCCATTTAGTTTTATGTATAATCAGTAAAAACAGAATAAAAAAACACTGCAGTTTATTTCACACAGGAATTTCTAGTCTTTCCAAAGTGACATCAACATCATTTTATCTGACAAACTGAATGACTCCATAATCTAGTAATCAACCTCAACCTTTCTATAGATGTCCCCAGAAAAGAGGAAAATAGATTTATAATTATCAAAGATGGGCTTTTCAAAGAAAAAGAAATAAGAGTTGTTCTTCCCAGTGGTGGGATTCAATTTTTTTTTTTTTACTACCAGTTCTGTGGGCATGGCTTGGTGGGCATGGCAGGGGAAAGATACTGTAAAATCTCCAGTCAGAGGTGGTATTTGCTAGTTCTCTGAACAACTCAAAATTTCCGCTAGAACAGTTTCCTGACAGAACTGGTCAAACCTGCTGCATACTACATCTGGTTCTTCCCCGATATACAGCAAGGAGGTAAGCATAATTAGCTTTGCAGAAATAATTTCTGGTTTCAAAATGGTGGTTGAAATTCAGTGATCAAAGCCCTGTTCTATTTTACCTGTAGAGATTGCATGTGAAACACAATTAAACTGAGACTTTCAATATTGTTGCACCCACCATTTTGAAGCCAGTGATCATCACTGAAGACAGACCTACAAAAAAGCTGACAGTTTTGAAGAGTTTTGATATCTTGCTTTATCATTAGCTATTATTAACTAATTATTCTTACTATTCAGAAGTTGGTTTACCATATAGGTTATACCTCTTTTTACCACCCGATATTTTTCACTTTTCCCCACACAGAATGCTTTCGACTTATATAAAAACTTTGAGAATGAACCAGGAAGTTTTCACATTATTCAAATATTTCCCTAAATTTCCCAGTATTGTTGTCTACCACAGAAAGAATATAAGCAAATTTTGATTGTTGGATTCAAAATCAAATACATATGAACATGTATCAATTAAATGCTTAACATGCAAATGAAGCAAAGGTTAATTGAAAGAAGATTGCATTATAAACTTTGATTCAGCCTGATGCATTCAATGGAGATAATTAATTTACAAACTTTCTTAATATATGGTTCCAAGATAAGTGGTGAGCATACTGCAGGGATCATTCTTTATGGTGCAAGTGTTTGGTTTCCTTCTATGTTATATGATTTTGGTTCCATAATGTGCTGGAGAACCTTAAACCCATGTCACACTGAACCAACGGATGCAAAGAGGATGTAAAATGGACAAAAAACCTTGCCATCCATTCGAAAACGCGATGTACTCACTGCCTCTGTTTTGCTTCCTCTCTATCGGTCCAGCATCCGTTTACTGACGTTTCATCCGCTCCAAAAATTTTGGGCTGCCTAAAACTTTTGCGCGGAAAATGTATCCAGTTAATCCGTTCTGCATCCGCTACACATCTGCTACGCATCCGTTACGCATCTGTTACGCATCCGCTATATCCGCTTGGCGTCCGCTGAACATCCGCGCAACTCGCATCCGCCCGGATGCAGGGAGGAAGCGGAATGGACGCAGAACAGATGCAGAACGGATGCAGAATGGATGCAGCATGGAAACAAAGCATTTAAAGCGGAAAAAATGTTCACAGAGGGGACCTATCTCGGATATTAAGGATGTCTGCAGGATGCCTAGAGGATGCCTAGAGGATGCAAAGGGACACCTATACTGCCTATAAAAAGGGGGAGCAACTCATCTGCATCTCACTTTCAGACCAGCAGCCCACCTGTGCAGACCTCTGCAGCCTTCATCTGACTCTACCTCTTCCACAGCATCCAGTCATGTCCACCGCGGATCGTAACCACAGTCCTTTTGGCAGCCACCATCCTTCTGCAACAGTATGAAGCCATCTACAGGCTCTGTGAACTCTACTATGGGAAGAAAAAGAGGTGGCCAAGAAGCGTCTGGGTCTGAAAATGGATCAGGAGAAGAGCAGAGTATGGACTATACAACAAGCTGATGGTGGAGCTCAGGAACGAACACACTCGGGCGTTCCAGAACTTCATGAGGATGCCTCCAGCCATGTTTGATGAAGTTGTGCAGCGGCTGACACCCAGGTTGAACAAGGCAAACACCAACTTCCGGCCCAGCCTGGAACCTGGGCTCAAGGTGGCACTCACTCTACACCACCTGGCCTCAGGGACCACCTACAAAAGCATGCAGTACGGCTGGAGGGTGCCACACAACACCATCAGCATTGTGGTCAGAGAAGTGGTGCAGGCCATCATCGAAGAATACAAGGAGGAGCTCCTCCAGTGCCCTACCACTGAAGAAGGATGGAAGAAAGTTGCAGAGCAGTGGTATCAGAGGTGGAACTTCCCCCACACCGTTGGAGCCATAGATGGCAAGCACGTGGCCTGCAAGGCTCCAGCCAAGTCAGGGTCCACTTATTTCAACTACAAAGGCTTCTTCAGCATCGTCCTCTTCGCCATGGTCGATGCTGACTACACGTTCATGTACATCGATGCTTCAGGCTACGGCTCATCTTCAGATGCCCAGGTATACAATGCCAGTCACCTCAAGGAGGGGCTGGAAGGCAACCTCATCGTGGCATCCTGGCCAACAGGTTCCAGGTACTTCTCACCACCATGCAGCATCGCCCAGAGACCGTGAGGAGGATCGTGAACCGTCAACAAGGCAATGGGGACATGGAGCCTGGGGATTGGAGGCAAGGGCAAAACCTGATCGACACTCAGGATGTGCAAGGCCACAACAGAGCCTCACGGGAAGGGAAGAAGCAACCTCCTGAAACACTGGTGCAACTCCCCAGCTGGAGCGGTGGAATGGCAAGACAGGATGGTAGATGCTTAATGGATGCTTCCTTCAGCCTGTCTCATCACACGGATGAGATTGGGCCATGTATGTTGTGTGGGCCTACAATGAACAGGGCGTTTAATAAAGAGTTGTGTTTGTGTTCAAATGTGTGGATCAATGCTTACATTATTATTGATAAAAAAGGGCCCTAGGTGTCGCACCTGGGAGGGTAGTCTATACAGTCCCACTATGCTTGCACTGGAGGTTTATCTATCCCACAGCTATTAGCCATCCCAAAGGTATCCCTGTTCATTCCACAGGTATCCCTGCCCACCCTACTGCTATCTTAACCCATCCCACAAGCATGCAAAGGCTTAAGCCAATTCTAAAAGTTTCCATCAAGACTTTTTAAAAAAAAACAAATGAAGCAAGTGTTTGAATCAAAGATAAACTTTATTGAACAACAATCTGTAAAAAAAAAAAAATGACCCAAGTCAAGTGTCCAAATAAAGTCTACAGGTAGCCAGCTACCTGGTCTCTGGCACTCTTCTTGGTCACTTGGAGGTGTGCCCAGTCTCAGGGGTGAAGGGTCCAGGTACTGTGGTGTTGGGTGGTGCTGGAGTGCCTGGCCTCGAGAGGACAACAAGGGACGGTGTGTTGAGCAAGCTCTCGGACAGATGGCTCAGCCCCGTGATGCTGAGAGGTCCTTCCTCCATGCCATGGGGTGTCAGCCCCAGTACTGATGACAGATGTACTGAGGCCGGGCTTGGCTATGGGGTGGAGGAAGGAGTAGTGTAGTGGGGCTGTCTGGTCTGCAGCTGGGTGAGGACTGGCATGGGTGGCATCATTGGCGTGGGTGGCATCGCTGTCGTGGGTGGCATCATTGGCGTGGGTGGCATCGCTGTCGTCGGTGGCATCATTGTCGTGGGTGGCATCGGTGGCATCAGTGAAACAGGTGGCAATGGTGTCGCCCGAAGACTCTGTGCCTGGACTGGGAAGGGCTGCTGCCTGTGCTGCTGAACCTCCTGGTAGCCATAGCCCTGGTAGGCGAGGGCCTGTGGGAAGCATTGGAATGGGAGGGACATCACCTGTGGTGGAGGAGCAGACCTGGACTGGGTGGGAGCAAGTTCCTCTGGGTCTGGAGGGTTGTGAAGCAGCTTGGTGATCCGGTCCTTCACCAGCTGGTACTGTGGATCCGCCATTTCCTTGAGGCTCTGGTTGACATAGGTGAGGAAGGGCTTGTGGTTGGAAGATGAGGAGTCGGTGTGGACCAGCTGAGAGAGGAGATCTATGCTGGTGCGGATGGTGTCCCTGATCTCCAGCAGGACAGTGTGGCTCTGCCCCTCCAGCTGTCCGGCTCTCTGTCTTTCTGCGGAGGCGGAGCTGGGGGGGGTGAATGTGGCTATGAGTGTGGTGGACTTGATGTCTCCTTTCTCCCACCGCACCAGGAAGTCCTCTTCGTACTCCAACACGCTTACCACACCTGTCCACGGGTTCTCCGCTGTGGCATGCTCCACAGAAACCTGCCTGGAGACAAGGACTGACTCTCGGTCGGAAGAGGACTGGCTCTCAGCAGGCTTCCGGAGAGAGAGGGTCGTGAGAGGGGCTGCTGGTGCTCCTCAGTGGCGGACCTCACCCTCCAGGAAGCTGCACCTGTCCATGACGTAGATCTCTCTGTCTGTCAGCTTCACAGTGGCCTGGCCAGCTTTCTTCAGGTGCAGCTTCCCGTACCAGGTGTGCATGTGCTTCCACCAGCCGAGGAGCACCTCCGAAGTATAACCCATACTCTCTACCCTCTCTCTCCAAGCAGCCTGCTGCCACTCAATGTCCCTGTACAGCCGGTGTCCCTTCCGCCACAGATAGTCATTCTCTCTCAGCCACTCCAGCACCTCATCCTCGTGCGCCTCCTCAATATTGTATTGCCTCCTCTCCCGTTGTTGCATATGCCTCTTCCTCCCTTTGGCAGGACCAGATGGACCCTCATCAGAGGGGCTCCCAGGTAGTAGGGGCTGCTCCTCCACACCACCAGCAACAGCAGCAGCAACAGCAGAATCATCATCATCATCATCATCATCATCCTCACCCGCAGGATCATAATCATCATCATCATCATCAGCAGCAGCAGCAGCACCAGCAGGATCAGCAGCAGCATGACCAGCAGGACCAGGATCAGCAGCAGTAGAGTAAGCACCAGCAGCACCAGCAAGTCCAGGAGCACGAGCAGGACTAGGAGCACGAGCAGGACCAGGAGCACGAGCAGGACAAGCAGGATGAGCAAGACCAGGAGCTTGAGCAGGACAAGCAAGTCCAGGAGCACGAGCAGGTCGAGCAGGACCAGCAGGACCAGGAGCAGCTTCAACAGAGTAAGCACCAGCAGAAGCCCCAGCACCAGCAGAAGCACTACCACCAGGAGAAGCTTCAGCAGAAGCCCCAGCAGAAGCAGAGGCAGGGGCAGGGGGCGGGAGGTTGGCCCTGTCCCTCTTGCTAGGGATGGTGGCAGGTTGCTGAGGCTTTCGCTTCCTCCCCATGGTTGTGGGGTTGCTGGCTGGCAGGAAGCCTGGCAGGCACCAAGGCTGGCAGGAAGGCTGGCAGGAAGGCTGGAAGGAAGGCAGGCAGGAAGGCTGGCAGAAAGCCTGGCAGGCAGGCAGGCAGGCAGGGCAGGCAAGGAACTCGAAGTGTCCAGCAGCAGGTCTTTCCTCGGAATGCTGGCCACGTGTGAGCTGCTTCCCTTTATATCCAGGGGGCTTACATAATACTTCCCCCCCGCATGCACAATTAACGGTCGGCATCCATTCCGCTTCCGCTGTGCATCCGCTAGGCTTCCGCTGTGCATCCGCTTTATCCGTTGTGCATCCGCTGTGCATCCGCTTATCCGTTCGGCGTCCGCTCTGCATCGCTGTATCTGTTCCGCGTCCGCTTTGCTGAGGCCCCTCGGAAGCCCTGCGGTTGCGCAATCCGCTCACATTCGCTTCCATCCGCCTGGCTTCCATTCCTCATCTGCTTTGCGTCCGCCCTGCGTCCTCCCCGCGTCCGTGTTATCCACTCCGGTTATGCAAATTTTTGCCCCTTTTAAGAGCAGATAACAACGGATGGAACATTTTGCTCATCCGCTGTGTCCTTTTTGCATCCGTTAGCCCTTGTGACATGGGCTTTACATAGTAATACATTTTTGCATATTCACACATCTCCAAAACGCTTTTATTATTTTGAATGCAAGAATGTACAGAAGTTTACATGTGCAATATTCTCTCCTGCAAAGACCTAAATGATGTTGGAAACAATGCAACACATTAATGGTTATTGATTGATTGATTGAATGATTGGCCAGTCAGGGTAACTCTGGGCAGTTCACAATCATAAATAGATTTTAAAACTGTATAAACTAAAAACATAAATAAGTTATTGTATTTTTCACTCCATAAGACACACTTTCCCCCCAAAAAGTGAGTGGATATGTCTGTGCTTCAGTGCCAGTCCTTTGGTGAATAGCAGCTGGGCCATAGCAGTGGGGTCCTTTTACATTGCTGAACCCCACATCTTCTGTCTTTGTTATTGCACCCCTCTTCTGAGTCTTTTCAAAAAAAATTGTCAAAAATCTAGAAAACTGGCAACAAATAATTTCATCAATACTCATGGGAGAAAAAAATCCAGGTTTGCATTTCTGCTATCAACTGATAAAGTCAGAGATTATCAAAATGTCATGTTTCCTCCTGATTTTTTGCTGTTTTCCATTGCTACGTTCTTTTACTTTTTGTGTGTGTAATCTCTCTGTTAAAGGATCCCATCTTAACTATCTAAAGCCAAGAAGTAAATCATATTTCTTTCATTAATCATCATTAACAACAATGCTTTGAATAACCAAATTTTCTTAGTATTACTGTTTTCTTTTTCTTGAACTGATATATTTTCTTCTGTAAACTGTGTTTCACATGTCTCTCCCACTCTCTCTGACACATGAGAGGAAAAATATAAGATGCAAAGCAGTGTGGCCGATCATTCTAAGCATAAAATGGCTTCAGAGTGAAAAAGTAATCCCTTCATCCTGGCTGTTACAAAATTACAATCACACCTAGCTCCCTAATTTAAACTTTTTTAAAGGAGCCAAACATACTTTCAAGTATGTGTCACATCTTCCTTTCATATCAATAGCTCAATTATTCTCACAGGGGAAAAAAGGATGAGAAAGATAATGAATCTACTTGCCGTGACTACTCCCCTCCTTTTTTTTTCTTTTTTGAAGAATAAATTATTTCTCTTCCTTTCCCTTCCCTCTTCCAGCCAGTTTGTTATGATATGGAAATTAGAAACATATCTACTTGTTGTTAGACATGGAAACATTTCAGAAAAGTAGCATGCAAATCATAAAGCCAGCATTGATCTACTGGTCTCATATCATCTAACCAGAGCTCTCATCAGGTTAGGTATAAAAATAACATTCCTTCAAGCTGACCTTAATTCCAGTGACTTCATGAATATATTCATATTGTTTTCTTAGCCACAGTGCTGAAGTGGTTTGCCATTGTTTTTCACTCAGTTGTTTTCAATTTTCCTGATTAGCTTAGAGATGTGGCATTATAGTGCCCCTATCCAAGTTCTAAGCAGGCTGACCTACCTTATTTCTAAGCTCACTCTAGGTAAAACTGGTGCTTCCACCAGATGAGACTACAAGGGAAAGATGAGATAAGCATTAAAAATCAATAAAGACTTTTTAAATAAAAAATGTACAGAACCATTTCAGAAAATGTAGAGATGATAGTACATGTAGCATCTAATCAAGCCTAATGGATCACAAAGATTCCATAAATCTCTTGTCTCACCCCTGTTCCTAAATTTGGACCGTATATTAATTGCTTCAAGATCTTTGTCTCAGGTAGAGGAAGAACAATCTTTAGTAAACCCCTGAATCTGCTTAGATGTCAGTGCTGTCAATGACAATGTTATTTTGCCTTATCTTCATTCTACTATTTTCCCAATATGGATATTTTAAGATGAAATGTTACCTCTTCCTCCCCCAACTTCCCCAAATGTTTGAATCACTAAGCATCAGAAGGTTCTTGATTTAAATCTGATGATTTCAGAAGTATTGGTTTAGATTTGATCCAACCAATGAATTTTCAACCCAGAGGACCAAAGGCATAAATGATGAGTTTATCCTACATTGGACTTATGTGAAACCCTAGCTCTCTAGAGAAGCTGGGAAAGATGGAAGGAAAGAAAACAAAAGAATGACTAATAGCAAGACATAGACTGGTAGTAGTGATGAGCTATTGAAGGAACTGAAGGATCAGGTTAAGGACAGATCATCATGGAGAAAATCTATCCATATGATCTCTAAGAGTTGACAGTGATTTTATGGCAGGTAATCAATCAATCAAAACAAATGAATTTTCTCTGGGGAAAAGACTATAAACAAGTTTAAACATAGGCTTGTTGATTTGTAGATGGGACCAATCATTATCTTTCACTCAGAGAATTGTCCAAAGCTCTGTATAATGCATTTATTTTCCTTTTCAAAATCATCACTAACCTGACTCCACTTGATATTTGAGTCTTGAGCGTGGAGCTTGGTAAACGAAACAACATGCTATGGCAGTTTCAGAGTTTGATGACCCACTGGCACAACACAGGAACTTCTGTTATGCCTTAACGTATACATGAATCGAACTGTTATGTGTAGATTTACAAATCACTGTGGAATATTCTGCCCCCAGAGATGAAGGAAAGTGTCCATTCTCCTGGTCTTCCAAAAAGGAGTTAAGCCTATGTCACACTGCACCAATGGATGGAAAGAGGATGTAAAATGGAGAGAAACACTTGCCATCCGTTGGTTAACGTGATGTTTCCATTCTGTACTCACTGCCTCCATTTTTCATCCTCTCTATCTGTCCAGCATCCGTTGACTGAGATTCCATCCGCTCAAAAAGTTTTGAGCTGCTCAAAACTTTTTGAGCAGAAAATGTATCCAACGCGTCCGTTCTGCATCCGCAACGCATACGGGGAACATCCGTTCGACATCCGTCATCATCTGTTATGCATCTGCTATATCCGCTAGGCATCCGCTGTGCATCCGCGCAACTCAAATCCGCTCCAGTGGAAAACGGACACAGGGAGGAAGTGAAATGGACGGGGAATGGACACGCAGCATTAGTAGCATGAACGGAGAAATGATGAAAGCAGATGCAGCTCTCATACAAAGCATTAAAATGGAAAAAATGTTTGCAGAGGGATGTATCTCGGATATTTAGGATGTCTGCAGGATGCCGAGAGGATGCAAAGGGACACCTGGCGGAAAACCTATATTTCCTATAAAAAGGGGAGGAACTCACCTGGATCTCACTTTAAGTCCAGTAGCCCTGCAGTGCAGACCTTTTCAGCCTTCATCTGGCTCTTGCTCTTCCACAGCATCCAGTCTTCTCCACCATGGATCGTAACACACTCCTTTTGGTAGCCACCATCGTTCTGCAACAGTGCAAAGCCATCTACAGGCTCTTTCACCTGTTCTACGGGAAGAAAAGGAGGCGGCCAAGAAGTGTCTGTGTCCAAAGATGGATCACGAGAAGAGAAGAGTACAGACTAAACAACAAGCTGATGGTGGAGCTGAGGAACGAAGACACTCGTGCATTCCAGAACTTCATGAGGATGCCTCCAGCCATGTTTGACGAAGTTGTGGAGTGGGTGGGACCCAGATTGACCAAGCAGAGCACCAACTTCCAACGCAGCCTGGACCCTGGACTCAAGGTGGCACTAACTCTGCGCCATCTGGCCTCTGGGACCACGTACAGGAGCATGCAGTAGGGTTGGAGGGTGCCACACAACACCATCAGCATTGTGGTCAGAGAAGTGGTGCAGGCCATCATCGAAGAATACCTGGAGGAGTTCCTCCAGTGCCCCTCCACTGAAGAAGGCTGGAAGAAAGTTGCAGAGCAGTGGTATCAGAGGTGGAACTTCCCCCACACTGTTGGAGCCATAGATGGGAAGCACGTGGCCTACAAAGCTCCAGCCAACTCAGGGTCCACTTATTTCAACAACAAGGTCTTCTTCAGCATCATCCTCTTCGCCACGGTCAATGCTGACTACAAGTTCATGTACATCAATGCTTCAGGCAACGGCTCATCTTTAGATGCCCAGGTATACAACACCAGTCACCTCAAGGAGGGGCTGGAACGCAACATCATTATGGGCTTCCCAGATCCACACCCCCTGCCCAACGACACACAAGATGTGCCCCACTTCATCGTGGGGGATGACGCCTTCTCCCTCAGAACCTACCTCATGAGGCCCTACACTTCCAGATGCCTCACCCATGAAGAGAGGATCTTCAACTACAGGCTGTCCAGGGCAAGGCGGGTGATGGAGAATGCCTTTGGCATCCTGGCCAACAGGTTCCAGGTACTTCTTACCACCATGCAGCATCACCCACACACCATGAGGAACATCATGGGAGCTTGCTGCATCCTGCACAATCTCATGCACACCCGCTACCCAGTCTTCAAGAATAGGCTCGTGGACCTCCAACAAGGCAATGGGGACATGGAGCCTGGTGAATGGAGGCAAGGGTGAAACCTGATAGACACTCTGGATGTGCAAGGCCCCAACAGAGCTTCACGTGAAGGGAAGAAGCAGCGCAACCTCCTGAGACACTGGTGCAACTCCCCAGCTGGAGCAGTGGAGTGGCAAGACAGGATGATAGATGCCTAATGGATGCTTACTTAAGGCTGTCACATAACACTGATGAAATTGTGCCATGTATGTTGGGTGGGCCTACAATGAACAGGGCATTTAATAAAGTGATCAATGATTAAATGATCATTGATCACTTTATTAAATGTAATCACAATGATTACATTTACTAAAGTGATCAATGGTTACATTGTTATTGATAATAAAGGGCCAAAGGTGTGGCACCTGGGAGGGTGGACCATACAGTCCCACGATGCTTGCACTGGAGGTTTATCTATTCCACAGCTATCCTTACCTATCCCAAAGGCATCCCTGCCCATCCCACAGCTATTACCCATCCCCAAGGTATCCCTGCCCATCCCACAGCTATTACCCATCCCAAAGGTATCCCTGCCCATCCCACAGCTATTACCCATTCCAAAGGTATCCCTGCCCATCCCACAGCTATCTTAACCTATCCCAAAGGTATCCCTGCCCATCCCACTGCTATCTTAACCCATCCCACAAGCATGCAAAGGCTTAAACCATTTCTAAAAGTTTCCACCAAGACTTTATTGACTAAAATAAATGAAGCAAGTGTGTGAAGCAAAGATAATCTTTATTAATAACAAGCTGTAAAAGAAAAATGACCCAAGTCAAGTGTCCAAAGCAAAACTAAAGTCAACAGGTAGCCACCCAGTCTCTGGCACTCTTCTTGGTCACTCTGAGGCATGCCCAGTCTCAGGGGTGAAGGGTCCAGGTGCTGTGGAGGTGGCTGCTGCTCGAGTGCTGGTCTGAGGCATCATTGGGGTGCCTGGCCCCGAGAGGACAACAGGGGGTGGTGTGTGGAGGAAGCTCTCAGAGAGGTGGCTCAGCCCCGTGATGTTGAGAGCCCCTTCCTCCATGACATGGGGTGTCAGCCCCAATACCGATGACAGATGTTCTGAGGCCGGGCTTGGCTGTGGGGTGGAGGAAGGAGCAGTGTAGTGGGGATGTCTGGTCTGCAGCTGAGTGAGGTGAGGCATCGGTGGCATCTGTGGCATGGGTGGCATCTGTGGCATGGGTGGCATCTGTGGCATGGGTGGCATGGGTGGCATCGGTGGCATGGGTGGCATCAGTGGCATGGGTGGCATCGGTGCCACCGGTGGCGTTCGATGTACCTGTGCCTGGACTGGGAAGGGCTGCCTGTGCTGCTGGATCTCCTGGTAGCCATAGCCTTGGTAGGTGAGGGCCTGTGGAAAGCCTTGGAAGGGCAGTGACATCACCTGGGGTGGAGGAGGAGGCCTGGGCTGGGTGGGAGCATGTACAGCTTGGTCTGGAGGGTTGTAAAGAAGATTGGTGATCCTGTCCTTTATCACCTGGTACTGGGATTCAGACATGTCCATGAGGGTCTGGTTGACGTAGGTGAAGAAGGGCTTGTGGTTGGAGGATGGGATGTTGGTGTGTACCAGCAGAGAGAGGAGATCTACACTGCTTCTGATGGTTTCCCTGATCTCCAGCAGGATAGTGTGGCTCTGTCCCTCCTGTCTGCCTCTCTGCCTTTCTGTGGAGGTGGAGCTAGGGGTGGATTCAGGTTGGACTGTGGTGGAAGTGCCATCTCCTTCATCCCACTGCGTCAGGGGGTCCTCCACGCACTCCGCCACGGGTAGTACAGATGTTGGGGGGGTCTCCATCATGCGACGCTCCACAGATACCTGCCTGGACACAGGAACTGACTCTTGGCTAGAAGAGGACTGGCTCTCAGCAGGCTGCCTGAGAGAGAGGGTTGTGAGAGGGGCTGCTCCTCGGTGGCAGATCTCACCCTCCAAAAGCTGCACTTGGCCATCACGTAGGTCTCTCGGTCCGTCAGCTTGACCGCGGCCTGGGCAGATTTCTTGAGGTGCAGCTTCCCGTACCAGGTGTGCATGTGCTTCCACCAGCCGAGGAGCACCTCCGAAGTGTAGTCCAGGCTCTCCGCCTTCTCTCTCCAAGCAGCCTGCTTCCTCTTGGTGTCTCGATAGAGCCTGTGTCCCTTCCGCCATAGATACTAATTCTCCCTCAGCCATTCCAGCACCTCAACCTCATGTTCCTCTTCGATTGAGTATTGCCTCCTCTCCCGTTCACAGGTATGCCTCTTCCTCCCTCTGGAAGAGCCATATGTGCCCTCATCTGAGGGGCTTCGAGGTTGTAGCGCTGCTCCTCCACACCACCACCACCACCACCATCAGCAACAACAGCAGTAGCAGCAAAAGCAGGACCAGCAGGACCAGCAGCACCAGCAGCACCAGGAGCAGCACCAGCAGAGTAAGCAACAGCAGCGGCAGCAGGACCAGCAGGACCAGGATCAGCAGTAGCAGAGTAAGCACCAGCAGCACCAGCAGGACCAAGAGCATGAGCAGGATCAGGAGCACCAGCAGGACCAGGAGCACCAGGAGCAGCAGGACCAGAAGGACCAGCAGGACCAGGAGCAATGCCAGCAGAGTAAGCCCAGGAGAAGCCCCAGCACCAGGAGCAGTGCCAGCAGAGTAAGCACCAGCAGAAGCACCAGTACCAGGAGCAATGCCAGCAGAGTAAGCACCAGCAGAAGCACCAGCACCAGGAGCAATGCCATCAGAGTAAGCACCAGTAGAAGCACCAGCACCAGAAGCAGTGCCAGCAGAGTAAGCACCAGTAGAACCACCAGCACCAGGAGCAGCGCCAGCAGAAGCTCCAGCATCAGAAGAGCGAGCCCGAGCAGCAGAAGCCCCAGCAGAAGCAGAGTCAGGGCCAGGGATTGGGATGGTGGCCCTGTCCCTCTTGCCAGGGCTGGCAGCAGATGGCTGAGGCTTTCTCTTCTTCCCCATGGTTGTTGGGTTGTTGGCTTGCTTGCTGGCTGGCTGGCCGGCTGGCTGGCTGGAGCTGTGTCTGGCAGCAGGTCTTTCCTCTGAATGGTGACCTGCTTGCGAGCTCCTTCCCTTTATATCCGCGGGGCTGACAAAATGCATCCTCCCCGCATGCGCAGTGGACGCTGTGCATCAGCTAGGCTTCCGTTAGGCTTCCGCTCTGCATCCACTTCATCCACTTGGCATCCACTCTGCATCCGCTCCTTCGGCTATGCGTCCGCTTCGCTGTGCTCCCCCGGAAGCCCTGCTGATGTGCCATCCGCTCCCATCCGCTTCCATCCGCTAGGCTTCCGTGGAGCATCCGCTTAACATCTTCGCTACGTCCTCTTCCCACCCGTTCATTTCCGTTGTTGTCCATTCTGTTTATGAAAATTTGGGGCACTTTTGAGAGCGGATAACAACGGATGGAACATTTTCTCGTCCACTGTGTCCTTTTTACAAACGTTTTGCATCCGTCGGCCAATGTGACAGGGCCTTTAAAACATGGCTCTGCAACCTCGCATGAAGAGCCCAAAGGAGCAAGCAGGTTGTGGGACTCCTTGGTGCCCAGTGAGCCCACCTTTCATCTTTTCAACTAATTTTTACAGGTAGTTCTCATGTAATAATTGCCTCATAGAGTGACAGTTCATAATGATGAAAAATAACTGTATGACCATCCCTTACATTCGCTATATTTGCAGGTCTATAAACAAAAGAAAGCTGAAGTAAAATCATAAACTATGTTGAAGATTCACTTAGCAGCTGCTTTTCTTAACAACTTGATGGTCCCAATTATGAGTGAGGACTGCCTGTATGTGTGTGAGAATGTGCTTTGTTGCTGATTTCCTTTTTTGGTTTTGGGGAGATTTTTATTAACAGCATAATAGATCAAGGAATAAATTTTGAAAATGTTCAAATGCAGTTCTGAAGTACTTCACTTAGATGAATATTCATAGAAGACACTTTTCAATCTGGCCTTCCTTCCCTTAAAAAGGAAGCACTGGTTTTGCTTTGCAGTGCCTCATTTGTGAGGGCTAAGCACATGCTTTTTGCTACTGGAACTAAATACTGCCAGATAAAGCTCCAGAAGCATGGTGGAATTCCTCATTGTGGAAAATCACCTCACCTCCATGCCTGATTGAGGCAAAACATGGCTGTCTCACATGGGCCTAATATATTAACTATAAAATTTTGCATGAGAGTGAGTGGATAATATTTCCTTTGAATTATTTATCATCACATTTTGAAAATAAAAAAGAAACATCAAAGAAGAAACAGTGTTATTTTCCTGTTGCTCAAAACATAGAAAATGGAATGGCAATTATTTTCCATTAAGCTGTGGTTATTTTAGCTAGCAGTTGTATGATTATGCAATGTCACACTAGAGATATTCAAACTGTGCTTGCAGGCTTTATGATTTCTAAATTTAAGGGAGGGAAAGAGAGGGAGGGGGGAGAAAAGCTGAGTGTGAGCCTAGTGCATTTAATGCCTTGCAAAATAATTTCGCTGGAACCTGATAAATACACATCACAAAAACCTCATGCCAACAGATACAAATCCCAAGATTCCATTTCATTCTAGTATTGTCATGAAAAAAGAACCAAAAATAGATGAGGCAGAATGACTGCAGCTTCTAGCTACTGCAGTATTGAAGATGCTATACTTAAAGCAAAATAAAGAAGCAGAATGGTCAGAAGAAGCTGACCAAAATAAATAAATAAAGGTTCCAATAGAAGCAAATATATGTAAGTCAGGGTTGAAGTGTGAATTTTTTTATGCTCTCTGAGCTTGATTATTTGCTTACTGATATTTTGTTACCCAGCAAGATAACATCATTAAAAGCTACGGAGTATGGGATTTGCTTTCTGTTTATATACAGTAGGTTGCCTTGTCGGTGTTTGATGTGTGTGTTGCTTTGTTCTTAATAGTTGATTAAGGTATTGTTTTACGCTTGATTGTTTGTCTGATGCAGTGGTGAGATTCAATTTTTTTACTACTGGTTCGGTGGGCATGGCTTGATGTGCATGGCAGGGGAAGGATACTGCAAAATCTCCAGTCAGAGGTGGTATTTCCTGGTTCTCTGAACGACTCAAATATTCCACTACTGGTTCTTCAGAACTGATCAGAACCTGTTGAATACCACCTCTGTTCTGATGTTAATTGTTGAAGAGGACATGTTCTGTTTTTGTTGTTTGTTGTTGTTTTCTTCTAGCTTTTTGTTTATTTCTATAGCTATTGGTGGTTGATTTGTCTGAATGCCAAGCTTCTAGGAATTCCCTAGTATTTTTGGATTTAGTTTATTCCAGGAAGCTTACAGTTGAAACTATGGTTGAATATGCCATGTATATCTGACCATGAAGAAATTTTCATAATGTCTTCTGACTGCTACTTGGTATTCATGGTCGTACCCTTCTGCCTGTCTGTTCTACATAGTGGTTCTTATAGAACTTACACAGTATATTGTATACTCCCATTATTTCTTGGACTACTAGGTCTATTGGTTTACTTAAGACATTTTGGATGGCTTTAATTGGTTTGTATGCTATGGTGATTCTGTATGGTTGTAATAGTCTTAAGCCCCTGTCACACTGCACCAATGGATGCAAAGAGGATGTAAAAAGGACAAAAAAGGTTGCAATCTGTTGGTTAATGCGATGTATCCGTTCTGTACTCACTGCCTCCGTTTTGCTTCCTCTCTATCCGTGCAGCATCTGTTTATGGATGTTTCATCCACTCAGAAAGTTTTGAGCTGCTCAAAACTTTTGCGCGGAAAATGTATCCAATTCGTCCGTTCTGCATCCGTTACACATCCGCTATATCTGCTAGGCATCCGTTCAGCATCTGCGCAACTCGCATCCGCTCAAATGTAGGGAGGAAGTGGAATGGATGCAGAATGGATGCAGAACGGATGCCTAGCAGATGCAGCACGGAAACAAAGCATTTAAAATGGAAAAAATGTTCGCAGAGGGGACCTATCTCGGATATTAAGGGTGTCTAGAGAATGCCTAGAGGATGCTTAGAGGATGCAAAGGGACACCTATACTGCAAATAAAAAGGGGGAGCAACTCACCTGCATCTCACTTTCAGACCAGCAGACCAGCTGTGCAGACCTCTGCAGCCTTCATCTGACTCTTGCTCTTCCACAGAATCCAGTCATGTCAACCGTGGATCATAACACAGTCCTTTTGGCAGCCACCATCCTTCTGCAACAGTGCGAAGCCATCTACAGGCCCTGTGAACTCAACTACGGGAAGAAAAGGAGGCGGCCAAGAAGCGTCTGGGTCCGAAGATGGATCAGGAGAAGAGCAGAGTACGGACTGTACAACAAGCTGATGGTGGAGCTCAGGAACAAAGACACTCGGGCATTCCAGAACTTCATGAGGATGCCTCCAGCCATGTTTGACGAAGTTGTGCAGTGGCTGACACCCAGGTTGACAAAGGCAAACACCAACTTCCGGCCCAGCCTGGAACCTGGGCTCAAGGTGGCACTCACTCTGCACCACCTGGCCTCAGGGATCACCTACAGGAGCATGCAGTATGGCTGGAGGGTGCCACACAACACCATCACCATTGTGGTCAGAGAAGTGGTGCAGGCCATCATCGAAGAATACCTGGAGGAGCTCCTCCAGTGCCCCTCCACTGAAGAAGGATGGAAGAAAGTTGCAGAGCAGTGGTATCAGAAGTTGAACTTCCCACACACCGTTGGAGCCATAGATGGCAAGCACATGGCCTGCAAAGCGCCAGCCAAGTCAGGGTCCACTTATTTCAACTGCAAGGGCTTCTTCAACATCGTCCTCTTCGCCATGGTCGATGCTGATTACAAGTTCATGTACATCGATGCTTCAGGCAACGACTCATGTTCAGATGCCCAGGTATACAACGTCAGTGACCTCAAGGAGGGGCTGGAATGCAACCTCATCGTGGGCTTCCCAGATCGAGACCCCCTGCCCAATGACACGCAAGATGTGCCCTACTTCAACGTGGGGGATGACGCCTTCTCCCTCAGAACCTACCTCATGAAGCCCTACACCTCCAGATGCCTAACCTGTGAAGAGAGGATCTTCAACTACAGGCTTTCCAGGGCAAGGCGGGTGGCGGAGAACGCCTTTGGCATCCTGGCCAACAGGTTCCAGGTACTTCTCACCACCACGCAGCATCGCCCAGAGACCGTGAGGAGGATCGTGGAAGCTTGCTGCATCCTGCACAATCTCATGCGCACCCGCTACCCAGTCTTGCAGAACAGGCTCGTGGACTGTCGACAAGGCAATGGGGACATGGAGCATGGGAAATGGAGGCAAGGGCAAAACCTGATAGACATTGAGGATGTGCAAGGCCCCAACAGAGCTTCACGTGAAGGGAAGAAGCAGTGCAACCTCCTGAAACACTGGTGCAACTCCCCAGCTGGAGCAGTGGAGTGGCAAGACAGGATGATAGATGATTAATGGATGCTTCCTTCAGCCTGTCTCATCACACTGATGAGATTGGGCCATGTATGTTGGGTGCGCCTACAATGATCAGGGCATTTAATAAAGAGTTGTGTTTGTGTTGACAAGTATGGATGATTATTACATTGTTATTGATAATAAAGGGCCATAGGGGTGGCACCTGGGAGGGTGGACCATACAGTCCCACTATGCTTGCACTGGAGGTTTATCTATCCCCACAGCTATTACCCATCCCAAAGGTATCCCTCCTTATTCCACAGGTATCCCTGCCCACCCCACTGCTATCTTAACCCATCCCACAAGCATGCAAAGGCGTAAGCCATTTCTAAAATTTCCCACCAAAACTTTATTAAAAAAAAAAAAGAAATGAAGCAAGTGTGTGAATCAAAGATAGACTTTATTGAACAACAAGCTGTAAAAGAAAAATGACCCAAGTCAAGTGTCCAAATAAAGTCCACAGGTAGCCAGCGAGCCAGCCAGTCTCTGGCACTCCTCTTGGTCACTCGGAGGTGTGCCCAGTCTCAGGGGTGAAGGGTCCAGGTGCTGTGGAGGTGGGTGCTGCTGCAGTGCTGGTCTGAAGCCCCATTGGGGTGCCTGGCCCCGAGAGGACAACAGGGGACGGTGTGTTGAGAAAGCTCTCGGACAGCTGGCTCAGACCCGTGATGCTGAGAGGTCCTTCCTTCATGCCATGGGGTGTCAGCCCCAGTACTGATGACAGATGTACTGAGGCCGGGCTTGGCTGTGGGGTGGAGGAAGGAGTAGTGTAGTGGGGCTGTCTGGTCTGCAGCTGGGTGAGGACTGGCATGGGTGGCATCTGTGACGTGGGTGGCATCGCTGTCGTCGGTGGCATCATTGGCGTGGGTGGCATCGGTGGCATCAGTGGAACCGGTGGCAACGGTGTCACCCGATGACTCTGTGCCTGGATTGGGAAGGGCTGCTGCCTGTGCTGCTGGACCTCCTGCTGCTGCCTGTGCTCCTGGTAGCCGTAGCCCTGGTAGGTGAGGGGCTGTGGGAAGCCTTGGAATGGGAGGGACATCACCTGGGGTGGAATTGGAGGAGGAGAACTGGACTGGGTGGGAGCAGGTTCCTGTGGATCTGGAGGGTTGGGAAGTAGCTCGGTGATCCGGTCCTTCACCACCTGGTACTGGGGTTCCTCCATGTTCCTGAGGGTCTGGTTGACATAGGTGAGGAAGGGCTTGCAGTTGGAGGATGAGGAGTCAGTGTGGACCAGCTGAGAGAGGAGATCTATGCTGGTCCGGATGGTGTCCCTGATCTCCAGCAGGACAGTGTCGCTCTGCTCCTCCTGCTGTCTGGCTCTCTGCCTTTCTGTGGAGGTGGAGCTGGGGTGGTGGTGGATGCAGCTACGGCTGTGGTGGACGCACACCTCCTTTCTCCCACCACACCAGGGAGTATTCCACGGGCTCCACCATGGTTACAACACCTGTCCGCGGGTTTTCCGCCATGGCACGCTCCACAGAAATCTGCCTGGAGACAGGGACTGACTCTCGGCCAGAAGAGGACTGGCTCTCAGCAGGCTGCCGGAGAGAGAGGGTTGTGAGAGGGGCTCCTGGTGCTCCTCGGTGGTGGATCTCACCCTCCAAGAAGCTGCACCTGGCCATGACGTAGGTCACTCTGTCCGTCAGCTTAACCATGGCCTGGCCAGATTTCTTGAGCTGCAGCTTCCCGTACCAGGTGTGCATGTGCTTCCACCAGCCGAGGAGCACCTCCGAAGTGTAGCCCATACTCTCCGCCTTCTCTCTCCAAGCAGCCTGCTTCCTTTTGGTGTCCCTGTACAGCCAGTGTCCCTTCCGCCACAGATAGTCATTCTCTCTCAGCCACTCCAGCACCTCATCCTCGTGTTCCTCCTCAATATAGTATTGCATCCTCTCCCATTGTTGCATATGCCTCTTCCTCCCTTTGGCAGGACCAGATGGGCCCTCATCAGAGGGGTTCCCAGGTAGTAGGGGCTGCTCCTCCACACCACCAGCAGCAGCAGCACCAGCAGGATCACCATCATCATCATCATCATCATCATCATCATCATCATCATCATCACCAGCAGGATCATAATCATCATCATCATCATCATCAGCAGCAGCAGCAGCAGCAGGATCATCATCAGCAGCAGCAGCACCACCACCACCAGCAGCAACAGCAGGATCAGCAGCAGCAGCAGCAATAGCAGCACCAGCAGCAGCACCAGCAGCACCAGCAGGACCAGGAGTACGAGCAGGACGAGCAGGACGAACAAGTCCTGGAGCACAAGCAATACGAGCAGGACCAGCAGGACCAGGAGCAGCTTCAGCAGAGTAAGCACCAGCAGAAGCATCACCGCCAGGAGCAGCTTCAGCAGAAGCTCCAGCACCAGAAGAGCGAGCCCGAGCAGCAGAAGCCCCAGCAGAAGCAGAGTCAGGGACATGGGGCGGGAGGGTGGCCCTGTCCCTCTTGCCAGGGATGGTGGCAGGTTGCTGAGGCTTTCGCTTCTTCCCCATGGTTGTGGGGTTGCTGGCTGGCAGAGAGGCTGGCAGGGAGGCTGGCAGGCACCAAGGCTGGCAGGAAGGCTGGCAGGAAGGCTGACACCAAGGCTGGCAGGAAGCCTGGCAGGAAGGCTGGCAGGCAGGCTGGCAGGAAGCCTGGCAGGAAGGCTGGCAGGCAGACTGGCTGGCAGGGAGGCTGGAAGGCAGGCTGAAAGGCAGGCTGGCAGCAAGGCTGGCAGGCAGGCAGAGAGCAAGGCTGGCATGGAGGCTGGCCAGGAGGCTGGGAGGCAGGCTGGGAGGCAGACTGGCAGGAAGGCTGGCAGGAAGGCTTGCAGCAAGGCTTGCAGGCAGGCATGCAGGCAGGTCAGGCAAGGACTCGATGTATCCGGCAGCAGGTCTTTCCTCTGAATGCTGGCCACGTGCGAGCTGCTTCCCTTTATATCCGCGGGGCTGATGCAATAAATCCCCCCCACATGCGCAATTAACACAAGGCATCCGCTAGGCTTCCACTGTGCATCCACTAGGCTTCCGCTGTGCATCTGCTTCATCCGGTGTGCATCCGCTGCGCCTCCGCTGTATCCGTTCCACGTCCTCTTTGCTGAGGTCCCCCAGAAGCCCAGCAGATGTGCCATCCGCTCTCATCCGCTTCCATCCACTAGGCTTCCGTTCTGCATCCGCTTTCCATCCGCCCTGCATCCTCCCCGCGTCCATTCTTTTCCGTGTTATCCGCTCCGGTTATGCAAATTTTTGCCCCTTTTGAGAGGGATAACAACGGATGGAACATTTTTCTCATCCGTTGTGTCCTTTTTACTAACATTTTACATCCGTTGGGCAGAGTGACAGGGCCTTTACTTTTTTCTTAGATGCCTTTTATGTATTGTCATGTTACTTTTCATAGCTTGTATTGGTTATCTTGAAGTGGATCAAATGATAATGTACTTTTTGATAAAATTGCTTGGGAATATAATTTGTTGGAAGAAGTTGTGTAGGCATCTGTACAAAACTTTTCCTTTTTTGAGACAGCTTTTTCTGAAGAACTATCAAGGAGAAAATCACATCCCACAATTATTGCCAGGACAAACTAGTTTATAATCAGGGAGAAAACCTCACACTCCTTAGCTCTGATGATGTTACTTAGTTGGAAAATGAAACATCTGCAAGCAAACAAGCAACTTGAGACAGCATCATGTACTCCACAGTAAACTTATGTCCTATGTGTCTTCCATGAATGTAGAAATTAACTGGTTAGAGGCTTTATCAAGTTAACCTTACTTTTGAACTGCATATAGTAAAACAGTAATATCTGTTCAAAATTAAGATATTTACACAATGATGCAATAGATATTTTTTCCTAGAAGTAACAATGTTCTTGGGGTACTCTTAAATGACTATATGAATTTTTTTTTCAGTTTCAAGGAATAACTAACATCTCTTCTCCTCAGATCTCTTCACCCTTCTATAAATTCCAGCAGCTCCAACATTTCTTGTATATTGGGGATCTCTTTGTTCACTCTGATCTGAAAACTGCCAATGAAGTTTTGCACTTTAAAATTAGTTAAATCATAGCAATATCCACTCTGCAAAAATAGAAATAGAGCTTATTTTGGCCATATTCTTTTGTTGCTTAAAAAGATGGGTTGGGTTAACAAGCATCTGTAATATATATAATGTGATGCTGGCTGCATCACATTATAAAATGCTTTTAAAGCAAGAAAAAAATAATGCCAGAGACTGCAATTTTGATCTGTTTGCTACTTGTTCAGATTCCCAGTCAGGCTTATTGTTATTCCCCAAATATAATGCCATGGAGTTGGGCTCTGAGATTCAGCTTTAATTAGGTTCTTATTTTATTAACTAACCCACCCAAATTTAAGTGCAGTTTGGTAATGTTGGCGCTGAGGGTGGCAGAATCATAAACATGGGACAACAAACAGATAACAAATAGTCAAAATTAGGAGCATCCTATCAAATTTTGTACCTGTCAACAGTGGTGTCCCCCAGGGTAGTGTTCTAGGACCAACTCTTGTCATACTCTACATAAATGATCTCTGTGATCATATTAAGAGCAACTGCATTCTCTTTGCTGATGATGTAAAGCTATTCAACACCACAGACAATACTGCTACCCTTCAAAAAGACATCAACTATGTATCAGAATGGTCAAACAAATGGCAACTTCAAAACTCAACAAATAAATGCTCTGTCTTACATATTGGCAAAAAAAACCCACAAAAAATAAAATACAAGCTGAATAGTCAAGATCTTGTTGATGATCCAAACTCTGTCAAGGACCTTGGAGTTCTCATCTCTAATGATCTAAGTGCTAGACCCCACTGTAACTACATAGCCAAAAAGGCATTACCTTAGAAAAAGAGTAGCTTTTTCTCTGGTAATATAACACTGCTAACTAGAGCATACAAGACCAATATTTGAATACAGCTCATCAGTCTGGAACCCACATTACGTATCTGATATTTACACAGTTGAGAAAGTCCAGAAATATTTCACAAGAAGAGTTCTCCACTCCTCTACTCACTGCAGAATACCTTATGTCACCACACTTGAAATTCTAGACTTAGAAAACCTAGATCTATGCCACCTTTGGTCTGATCTAAGTATAGTACATAAAATTATACATTGCAATGTCCTACCTCTCAATGAATACTTCAGCTTCAACCATAAAGAGCACATAATAGATACAAACTCAAGGTAAACCAAACCAAACTTGATTGCAGGAAATACGACTTCACCAACAGAGTGGTCAATGTCTGGAATACGCTACCTGACTGTGGTTTCTTCCTCAAATCCCAAAAACTTTAACCTTAGATTGTCTACTATTGACCTCACCCCTTTCCTAAGAGGTCTGTAGGGGGTGTGCATAAGCGCACCAATGTGCCTACCATCCCTGTCCTATTGTTTTGTTTTTTTTCTTATATGTATCCATTTCATGTCTCCATAGGTATATGTTTATACTTATACCTGTTATCTTATAATTGCTTGACAAAATAAATAAAATAAAAAATAAAGTAAATGGGACAAACTCCCAACTTTGAAAAAAGAGCAGCCAAATATTTATTAACTAGAAATGGGAGATGTAAAGGCCAGAAACCACACAGCACATACACATACATACATTCTTGTGTTCAGCAGGTGAATCTAGGCAGAATCACATCCAATACCTGGACAATCAGCACAGGGCACCCCTAAGGCTGTGTGCTTTCTCCACTTTTCCCAATGACTGCATCTCAAATGATCCATCTGTTAAAATACTGAACTTTGCTGATGACACAACAGTGATTGGTTTCATTCAAGACAACAAAGAATCTGCATATAGACAGGAGGTTATACAACTTGTCTCAGGTGTAACTGGAACAATCTGGAATTGAACACACTCAAAACCATAGAAATGGTAGTAGACTTTAGAAGAAACCCTCCCATACTACCACCTTTCACACTACTAGACAATACAGTATCAACAGTAGAGACATTCAAATTTCTAGGTTCTACATGACCTACATGACCTAAAATTACATGACCTAAAATGGACACCTAACATCAAAAATATCATCAAAAAAGCACAACAAAGAATGTTCTTTCTGCGCCAATTCAGAAAGCTCAAACTGCCCAAGGAGCTGCTGATACAGTTCTACAGAGAAATTATTATGTCTGTCATTTGCACCTCTATAACTGTCTGATTTGGTTCTGCAACCCAACAGGACAGACACAGGCTTCAGAGGATAATTAGGACTGCAGAAAAAACAATTACTACCCACCTGCCTTCAATCGAGGTCCTGTATACTGCACGAGTCAAAAAGAGGGCTCTGAAAATATTTACAGACCCCTCACATCCCAGACATAAACTGTTTCAACTCCTTCCCTCAAAACAACATTCTTCTTCTTCTCTCGTGTCACTACACTTTTCCCAGCCACTGTAGAACACTGTAGGGCCATAGAAGGAGCGTTCACGTCGCGGCCCCTGTCAGGTATCTGTTTACCTGCGAATCCTTCTACCACGCTACACCAACCTACCAAAACAACATTATAGAGCACAGCACATCAGAACAACTAGACACAAGAACAGTTTTTTTCCCAAAAGCACTCTGCTAAACAAATAATTCGCTCAACACTGTTCAACTACAAAGTCTGCACTCCTATTACTGTTAATCTTCTCATCACTCCTTATCACCCATCCCCTGCCACTTGTGACTGTATGTCTGTAACTTTATCCCTTGTATGCTTACGATTTATATTGACTGTTTCCTCGTATGATTTGATTGCTTATTGTACCCTATGACTATCATTAAGTGTTGTACATGATGATTCTTAATGAATGTATCTTTTCTTTTATGTATACTGAGAATATTTACACCAAGACAAATTCCTTGTGTGTCCAATCACACTTGGCCAATAAAGTATTCTATTCTATTCTATTCTATTCTATTCTGTTCTGTTCTATTCTATTCTATTCTATTCTATTCTATTCTATTCTATTCTATTCTATTATGTGGTCACCAGATCTTTATGGAAATGATCTAGTCATGCCAAAAGAAGCTTCTTCTTTTTTTTTTTTGATAAACATGCAATTGAGTGTTCTGGAGCAGAATTCCCAACCTTTTCAGATTTCCGGCCCAGTGTGTGTGTGTGTGTGTGTGTGTGTGTGTGTGTGTAGGGTAGAAGAGGGGATGGTTTTATCCAAAGGGAAAGTGGGGTTGGGTGCTCTGGCTCCTGTGGCTCACTGTGAGTGGGGCTGTGAATGCCAGGACCTGTCGCTCATGTGAGTTGGCCTGTGCATGCGATGGCCTGGTTTCAAATAGACCATGGCCCAGGAGTGGGCTACAGCCCACAGGTTGGAGACCCCTGTTCTAGAAAGTCAAGAATGATTGTCACGCCTGAGGTGTGGTCTGATAAACACTTAGAAGTAATATTTTATTTATATTCTAAATGTATACACCCCCCCCCCATTTCACTATCCCAATCTTCAACAAATAGGCAAACTGGGCCATGAAAAATGAATAAAGAGTACCATCTGTGTCAATTTGATCTTTTATGTGTTAAGTGTTCCCTAAGTAATAAATGAGATTTATACTTTGTGTCATTCCATTCTACTTTTCTTCTTTTTTATTTGGCTCAATAACAAAAATAGAATATGATATTATATTTGTCACATGCATTGAGCATTTCTCTCTGCCTCTCTACCAAATTCGTTATCTTTTCATTTGCCTTCCTGCATTATCTTTTCATTTGCCTTCCTGGCTTGTAAATTTAACTTCAAGTTTAATATACATTATTTACTTGAATTTTCATTCTTTCATATATAGAAAGAAACCAGAATAATCCCACCAAAATGAAGGCAAAGAAAAATATCTTTACTTTCTTCATGAAACATCAAAGTGTCAAAACTTTCTGGTTTCAAAGAATTCCTCACTGACTGCAGACCTATCTCTGGAGGTGCCAATTGCTTTTTAAAGAATTTTTCCTAAATCAGTGTTATTAAGCAGTTTTATATAAAATTAAGTTTTTACAGTATTGTTTCATTGTGAAGATACTCCACATTACACAAAGACATTTTTACTAGTGATACGTCAGCATCCATCTGTATAGTCCTATTATAAATACAGAATGTTACAGCCTCATGCATATACTTTTTATGCCATCCAAATGGCTGGTGGCTTGTTTGTCATTGGAAATTAATATCCAGTTCTCTAAATTATTTATAAAGAGCAGGATTATGGCCTTGAGCTCTTCCTGTTCAATATTTCAAAGTGGATGCACAATTCTCAACTGCCAACAAATCCTATAGGTGCTTTTATATTGTACAGGAAATTGCAATGCAACAAGCATCATAGGAAAAATTAACATCAAACTTTCAAGGAACAGAATCTATTGATTTATGACCTCTTAGGCAAGAGTTAATCTTTAGGATTATCCTTAAATTTTAACCACAGATTCTGAGACATTTGAATATATAATATATCATTTATGTACCTTTCATTTTTACTGCTACATTTTAACAACCTACACAATCATTTGTAAGCTAAACCTGGAGGAAGAGAAAAGAATGAGGATATGCTTGAGAAACAAATCCTTATGTAGATGATTTGTTTGTTTGTTTTTAGTGCCTTTGAGTCAGTTGATTCCTGGTGATTGCTTGGACAAGTTTTCTAAGCAATGTTTTAAGTAATGATATTTCCTTGCCAGCTTCTTCCTAGTTTGGAGAAAAAATGACTCGCCCAAGGTCACCAGCTGGGTTTGTGCCTAAGGTGGAACTACAACTCATGGATTTCAGGTCCATGTTTTAATCACTAAACCAAAGTGGCTCTTTTATGCATGATTTTATTTGTTATTAAATCAAGGGAAATTCTCACCATGTGGAAGAAATGTATTTACCACAAAGAGACAGCCATCCAAAATAATTAAAAATGTTATTGCATCTATCTAATTGGTTAAAAGCCTAAAACACAGGGTTTTTATCAGGAACCATGAAATTTTTGAAAAGTAATCCTTCAAGTTGAGCTGGATCCAGGGAATCTAGAGGGACATATCTATATAGTTTTCTTTGAATTATTGTTCATTTATTTAATTTATTATTGAAATTTTTAAAGTCATCCCAGAGTGATACTGAGTAACATCCAAAGTTGACTGTCATTGCAGAAATGATTTCTCTTTGTTATCTTTGAGGCTGCTTTTAAAACTTCCCAGTTTACCTCTCATTCCTGAATTTCTCCAGCCATCTCCAATCCACATATTAAATTTTCCTTAGCTTCCAAGCACAAACAAAGCCATGTATTTAAGCATTTTATGTAATATGATTTAAAAAACAAGAAGTGTAGAGCCCATAATAGTAATATATTTTTTAAAAAATAAAAGATATTAAGATCTAGTCCTGAAATGCTAGCAAACACACATCTAAATAAAAATGCATTTACGTAAGCATTTTTATTTAAATACAATATGAAAAATAATAATCTTAATTCAGCATGAGAAACATTTCCCCACACATAAAATTCAGTTGTAAAATTTTGAGCCTTCAGTAGTTTGTCTCAACAATGAATTAATCAGTCTTTCTTTGGTACCAGATCTTTTTTAAAAAATATTGGGATCTTTGTCATTCTTTCTGTGAACTTGTGGATCACATCCATATTTAAAGCATCTATTCCTAATTCATTCCTTGATAAGATAGGAAAAATTAATCTGCAACTTGAATAATAAATGGTTATTATTTTTAAAAATCTGAACATTCTTCTATTGAATGTGTTCAGACATTAAATTATCAACTAAAAATGTCCTGTACATCAGTGTTGACATTGCATATTCATTAGTAAATTGACTCATATACTTAATTACTATAAAAATTATTCCAAAATACCAAAGTCTCTTCCTTAAATTATTCTAACTGTATTTGAAAAGCTGATACAATTGCTGGTTTTCCTTGTGAAGATATATTTCCAATTCCATTTAAATATTTGATGTTATATTTTTCTGAACTTTTAGCAGTGTTCTTGCATGTTCTTTTAAATAAATGCTTATTTTGTTATTTCTACAAAGCTCAGAATGTTTTATGATTTCAGAGTTTCAGGGCATGTCAAATAAATACCATTCAAAGCATTACTCACTCTGGAATGAAAAAGAAAAGCAAACTACATTTTTACCTCTATTTCCTTAGAATAAGTCTACAACAGTATTGATTTCTTCAAGAAAATTGCTCTGAAAACATTGTTTTGTTTGTTCATTGGAAGAAGCAAAGCTCTTTTATGTAGTAAAGTTACTTTGCATGATTTCAAGGTTTAGTTTTTATATTTGCTCCAACAAACATTTGCTTCAACATTCTCTATTATTTCAGAACAGATCCCTTAAGGAAGATATTTGAGATATGTAATAGGTGCTAAAAGTTTCTATGGTAGTTTAATTTCTGGTTTTAAATTGTTCTTTTTTAAGAAAACACTTGGAAATAATTATTTGAAGGATTTTCTTTTTCATTTGTACATGTAAATAAATCATATTGCTTATCTCACATTAAACGTAAATGTGAATATATAGCTAAGAAATATTTAAATAAATATTAATATATTTACTAAGATGTATTTCTATAAAATATTCAAAGAATTCAAGAAACACACTCTCACACATATAGATAAATATACAGATATAGACAGGTATAGATATGTCCATATTCACTAACTATTGGACTCTTCTAAGATAGTTTTAAAATTAATACTTGGAAATTTTCTGTTGTTAATTAAAACTAAATATTGTGCTTCATATTATGAATTGTTGAATCAAGAGAATTTCATGACTGTCTCAGAAATTTACTATGGGTGATAGACTCAACTATGATAAAATAATTATATTGTAATATCTGAATCTCAATGATCAAATTTTATGTATTTATTTATTGAATTTATATTGCCACCTATTTGGCCTTGGCAACTGAAGGTGGCTTACAGAATATAAAACCACATTTAAAACAATAAAACTAATAAAAAGAATCAAATAAATTAATATAGTATAATATTATAAAAATCACACGAGCCATTTAATGAGCTCCATCCCACTCTGAGTTCCCCAGATCATGTTGAAATGATCTTCCTTGCTTGACTTCAGCAGATTAATGTTGCTGTGAAGCTGTAGATCACATAAGGGAAATGTGTTGATGCCAACACAGATCCCCCCTCCCCTATACAACAGGTAACTGAAATCAGCTTGTCAAACTAACATCTTAATTTAAAGTTTTTTTTTAAAAAAAATAGGTGAACAAAGTGTTAATTTTTAAAAAGAATTAAGACTGCCATGTCATTCTAACAAATTGTAAAGGAAATCTACAGTGAGGGAAACAATAATGCCATATGTTTAATTTATTGACATAATATATGGAAGGCAAAATAATGATTTATACTGGCCATGTCACTGATTTTGAACTAAAGAAGAGAGTGATAGCCACAGGCAACCAGTTACCTTTTTCAGCCTCAGCCTAATATAGATGTCCAAAAGGACAGGACAGGACAGGAAAGGAAAGGAAATAAAAAATTGAACAAACAACCAAATAGAATGAAAAATCAACCTAGAAAAAGGAGATCTGCCTTAGCCACAAAGCCAGCTGGTACAAGCCTTGGACCAGTCATTCATTCTCAACTCTAGGAAGGAAGCAGTGTCAACCACTTCTGAAGTCTTGGTGAGAAAACTGCAGGCATTTGTCCAGGCAGTCACTAGAAGTCAACATGACTTGATAAGATGATGAAAAGAAGAAAGAAGATTTAAAATTCCAGGTGATCTACATGTTTTCTTTTATCATAGTTATGGGAATGATGAGTTGCATAACTCAATGGTAGAATGGAGTGTCATATGTAGGAATGCTAATAGCTATGTTTTTAGTTCCATAATGTATACATTGACAAATGGTTTCATGGTACCCTTTCAACAGGCACATTCTTGAATATATTGTTGCTATAGCAACTGCTATTTTATGCAGTTTCTCAGAGGTGTATAGCACTTTCCTGGTGAAATACACATTAGCTTTGTTAATCAAGCAATGCTGTGGCAGGAAAAGGAAGATAATCCTTTTGTTTTAAGAAACACTCAGTAGGCAGAGTGCTTACTTGCTAATGTGGCTTTATTTAAATGGTACTTTGTGCATCCAGAAACTACTCCATTTATATTTCCTCCCTGTGGCCTAAAATGCAATGTGTACAGTAAAATAATATACTGCTAAATTGAACTGGGCCAGCCTGTTCCTCTCATTTATTTGAAAGGAAAAGGCATCTGGAAATGCACACACACACACATACATGCACATACATGCAATGTATGCATATACACACACATACATGCAATGACATGAAGTGGATTTAGCAGCAAATCCATAATGCCACTATGAAAACAGTTTTGTTTAGGGACAAATGTTTCACATTTACATCTTTCCATAAAATTATACTCATTTATAATGTAAATGATAAGATATGAATAATACTGTTCTTGTGAAAATGAGAATTCAGTAGTCTATAAACCATGCTTAATAGACTTAACAGTTAGCTATACTGAGAGCTTCTTCAATTAGTTATTAAGGATTTGAGCAACCTGATAATGCTCCATGAAAGTTTATGAATTTATTTGAGGTGCAAAAGAAAAAACTGAATGCACATAAGAGAATCATGGTATGCTATAATAATTTCTCATTAATTGAATACAAATAAAGGCCATATATTAATCAATGCTCAGTTATCAAATGTTGTTACTCTTTGTAGCACATAGACCGCAAACTATGATCTTGCAGATGTAGAACGGAAGACAGAACTGGGAAGGTGGAGTTAAGTGCATCATTAGCATAGAGTCATCATGTTTCCACAAATGGTCCAATTCCTGCTGAATTCGTTTGACCCTTATCTGGCACCAATTTAATGTTGAACTTCAATTGACTAAGATTCTTTCTATAGACTAAGATTCTTCAATTGACTAAGATTCTTGAATAAATGTTCTGTGCAAGAATTTAACAGATGAGCCTGCTCCTTTGCACCTGACAGTATGCGTTATTTCTATCCAACCTGTTTCTTTTGAGATGCCCACACTTTTAATTACAAAATCCTTTTATTTATTCTTTTGCTAGAGCACATTGCTTCAGAGTTCCTAGCAGCCTATTCCTATACTCTGACACATCGCCCAGGGAAACAAATTTCCCATGCGGACGATTTGAGCAGAGCACCCTTACCATCAACAGAGGAAGACCCAGCACCAACGATGACAGCATTACAGATAGAGACTTGCCCCGATCTACCCATATCCGCGAATGATGTCGCCAGAGCCACCAGAAAAGACCCATTGACTGCCCGCGTTCTTAACTGGGTAGGTAGAGGCTGGCCGGAAAACCAAAAAACAGAACTTTAAACCCTTCCAGACCAGACAAACTGAACTCTCAATCCAAAAAGGGTGTTTATTGTGGGGTGATCGGGTAATTATTCCTAACAAATTACAACCCAGGGTACTTGGTATGCTTCACGAAGGCCACCCGGGAATAGTTAAAATGAAAAGCCTTGCTAGAAGTTATGTCTGGTGGCCGGGTATTGATAGGGACATAGAATACTGAGTAAACTCATGCAACAAATGTCAGAGAATCAGACCGTCCCCACCAAAAGCACCCATAAGAGACTGGGAAACCCCAAGAGGCCCCTGGTCATGAATCCACATCGATTTTGCGGGTCCTACCAAGGGGCATACGTTTCTGATTGTCATGGATGCATACTCTAACTGACTAGAGGTAAAAATTATGCCATCAATGACAACAGAAACCGTGATAAAGCAACTCGACAAACTTTTTGCAACCCATGGCCTACCGGACGTCCTAGTGTCTGATAATGGGCCACAATTAACCAGCCTCCAATTCGAGCAATACCTAGCCTCCCTAGAAATCAATAAAGAACCGTTTAAATCAAACTCCGAAAATAATAACAAACAAAAAGAGCAAATAAAAGACTCACTGTTTGAAGAAAGTTGTGTGAAGAGTCCATCGGAAGGGGCCAGCCAGGCCAGCTTGACCTGCCCAGAGGAAACGGGAGGGAGCGGCAAAACCGCCGGCCTAAGAAACTCAGGCAGCAGTAAAATGGCTGACTCACCCTTCCAGACGGTTCCAGGGAGAAGGACAGAAGACATAGCAGCCCCATCTGAACCGGTCGAAGTCTCCAATGATAATGAACTGCGCAAGTCCAGTCGAGTCAGGAGAAGCCCCACCTACCTGCGCGACTACGTCACTACGTAGGACTGAACTAAGAGGGGAGGGGTGTTCTGTATAAAAATAGTAGACTCCAAATAACACATTCTGATTGGTTAATAATAACAAATGGAGATTGGTTCAAATAGAACCAATCCTTGAAGCCGCACAAAGGCGGCAAAATCAAAGGCATGTCATTGGCTACAAGCCGGCAGACAGGAAGGTATAAAAGGACTGTCGCGGCTTGAGCCAATGTTCCATTTCACTGACTATTTGTTCAAATAAAGACTTGTTTGTTGGAACCTGGTCTACCTCGCGTTTTCCGGATGGAACAAAAGGGATGACCTGAATGTATGTGCCCCTTCCCCAGTGAATAGGTGATAATAACATTACTTCTCCTACTCTCTTAATTATGAATTCCTGCTTTAATTGAAAATATGAAGAGTCATCAAAATAGTACCAATCAATACCACAGACAACACTGCTACCCTTCAAAAAGATCTTGACTATGTATCAGAAAGGTCAAACAAATGGCAACTTCAAATCTCAACAAATAAATGCTCTGTCTTACATATTGGCAAAATAAAATCAGAAAACAAAATGCAAGCTGAATAGTCAAGACCTTGTTGATTATCCAAGCTCTGTAAAGGACCTTGGAATACTTATCTCTAGTGTAACTACATAGCCAAAAAGGCATTAAGAGTTGTTAACCTAATCCTATGTAGCTTTTTCTCTGGTAATATCACACGACTAACTGGAGCATACAAAACATTTGCTTGACCAATACTCGAATACAGCTCATCTGTCTGGAACCCACATTACGTATCTGATATTAGCACAGTTGAGAAAGTCCACAAATATTTCACAAGAAGAGTTCTCCACTCCTCTACTCATTGTAGAATATCTTATGCCACCAGACTTGAAATTCTAGACCTAGAAAACCTTGAATTACACCATCTTCAATCTGATCTAAATATGGTATATAAAATCATACATTGCAATGACTTACCTGTCAATGAATACTTCAGCTTCAACCATAACAACACAAAAGGTTACAAACTCAAGGTTAATAGCACCAAACTTGATTTCAGGAAATACAACTTCAGCAACAGAGTGGTCAATGTCTGGAATACTTTACCTGACTCTGTGGTTTCTTCCCCAAACCCCAAAAACTTTAGCCTTAGACTGTCTACTATTGACCTCACCCCTTTCCTAAGGGGTTTGTAGGGGGCGTGCATAAGTGCACCAACGTGCCTACCATCCTTGTCCTATTGTTTCTTTTATTTTTCTTATATGTATCCATTTCATATATTCATAACTATGTATATACTTATACCTATTATCTTGTAAGCGATTGACAAATCAAAATAAATAAATAAATAATAAATAAATAAAAGTATGCTTCATAAGGCAGACATTTTTTTTCTTATTACCTCATAGGTTGCCATTACACTTAATAAACATTTATTTCAGTTTTGATTTTTCCTACATGATAGGAGCTACATATGGTCCAATCATGATAAAGATCATGATTACAGCCGTTTTTTTAACAGGAGAAATCTACGCAAAAAAATTCCTTTTACAGGGCATTGAAGCATGATTTTATCCTAAGACGGAGTTATTTTTCATTGTTGCCATTCAGAAACTATCTTCAGAAATAACTTTCAAAGATACATTTGTCAAAGAACTGCAGAAGATTAAAAAGAAAATCCTACAAACCCATTCCAATGGTTTTCTAAGTAATTCTCAATCTCTCAAGGCTTTCTCTTTGGCTGTTGTAAAATTACAATAAGATCTAGAAGCACATTCTGTGTTCTGGTCTGTTTCCACCAGGGTATCATATATTAATACTTCAGTCCCGTGGTATTCAATAAGAGATGTAAAGTCACACTTAAGATAATTCCCAGACAGTGTCAGAAGGATAAGAATAGGAAGATTGATCTGAAAATGTACCAGCCTCTTTTTATTTCAGTTCAAAACCTGCTACAGCACATAAGATAGTGGGTTCACCCATTCTGATCCATGATCCTGAAATATTGTGAATTAACCTTCCTGAAAAAAAATCAATAGAACAAAACATTATTGGCAGAAGTTTAGAAGCAGTTTTCATGATACCTTGTGTTTACCTCAATATATTTTGACACATACTATTTTATATAATGGAAAGTAAAAAATAAATAAATAAAAGACTAATATATCAATGTAAATAGGTCAGATAAGGAGTTTAGATTTAGTACCAGACAATCTCCAAAAATTATGAAGAAAAAGAAAAAAAGAAAGAAAAAGAGATAGGTACCTTTCATTGCAAACATATCCAGACCACATCCCTAAATATTTTACTGTATAATTAGTAGACCCATTTTGCTGTATATTATTAATTTTCATGCTGCAACTGAAATCTGTTTCAGATTTATTCATTTGACTTATCAAGATAACTAACCATTAATCTATGCCTCTACAGGAATGTGTTTGTGTCTTTGTGTGTTTTTGTATGTACATGGATGTACACATGACATTAATTGAGAAATACAGCCCAATTATCTAGGGTTGTAGTTTGTACCTGCCTGTAGAACATATAAAATGTGTGCATGACAAGATATATTTTTCTGCATAAAAGTATTCTAGGTAAAATCACCTTCAATCTTCTACTATTTTTCATATTTCATGACAAATATACATATTCAAGAAGTCTCCAAAGAATAAAAATAAATAAAAATGAAAACAAATTTCTAAGAAAAAAAGATTCCAGAAAATGATTTCAATAATTTTGTGCTAACCATTTGAATAATTTGCTTTGGGACTTGGTGGATTCACTTACCTACTCCCTTTCTCATTTTACAATTCTAATATTTTCAATTTAGTTTATTGATTTCATCCTGCTCTATTTGACCACATTTGTGTTGTTTTTAAGTGCCACTTGGTATTGATTCTGCTTCAGCCTATAGTTTCTATAATTGGACTAACACTTGTTGGGAGCTGACTTTGTTTCTGAATGCAACATTCACAAATATGGGGAGAATTTAAAATAGCTTTGTAGTCAAGACCAATTATATTGGTAACATTATCATGAGCATTTTGTTTGTATAACATCACTTTTCAAGAAAGGTGAGTTAGCTATGATGCTCTATGATGAAGCTGTGATACACTATGGTGCTTAACTGGGAAGCAAATGGCACACAAAGAATGTCAGTTGTCCTGACAACAGAACATATAATAGTATCTCTGAATAGTTGAGAATGTTATTAAACTATTGTGCACCACGCTCGCTACAGAACGGCTAGCATTATACTTCAATCTATGAGATATGATTAACTCTCCTTAAATCATTGGCTGGTGCTTATTAATGAATTAATGTTATTAATGAATAACAATGGACCATAATTGTCCACTTTTCCATTATTCTTATGAACCACTTCATAAGTAGACACTGAACAGACATAATCTAGCCATGATAGCACTGTCTTTCCATCCATAATATTATTTTTCATTTGTGTCTTTCCTCCTCCTCCTCCTCCTCCTCCTCCTCCCCCTCCTCCCCCTCCTCCTCCTCCTCCTTAGTTGTTCATGTGATGATAAAATCTAAATTTGGACGATGTAATTCAAATCATACTCATATTTTTAAACCATATTATTTTTGAAATTATGTTTACTAACCTATAGATACACAATCCATATAAAATGCTTAAAAGTACATAATTGCTTTTAAATTTTCAGCTTAAATGTGATGAAACTCATAGCCAATTCTTGTAAAACATTATTTGTAGCATACAACAAAATATGACAAATACTCATCTTAAAATTCTTTACAATTTTAAACTATTATGTCTAGGAATGACATTAGATTTTTTTAAAACTCCAAATTTCATCCTAACAATACTAATTAATTATCTAGAAAAATATTGCAGATTTGGAATTCTCCAAAACTAATTTCATTGCTGACAGAAATTGAGAAATTTCATCTTGCCCAAAAAATAAATAAGTAAATAATGAAATCAAATATATTTTACTTCATTATACTGCCATTGAGCTTTTTAGTGGTGAGAGTGCAGTACTGCAAGCTGCTTCTGCTGTCTGCTATCTGCCTGCAATTTGGCAGTTCAAATCCCATCAGGCTCAATAGATGATAACAACTAAAATAAATTAAATTTAATCGAGCAAGAAGGAATGATAAATATAGCCAGACAGATATTTTTTGAACAGGCCAATAAACCAGGAAGGTGGTTGGCCTATAAACTTAAAAAAGAAAAACAAAAAAGATTGATTTACCAATTAATAGATGAGAACGGGGATGCCCAACAAGGAATTGGACAGAAAAAAGAAATTGCATGTAAATTTTTTGAAGATCTTTATAAAAAGAAGGAGGTAAATGAGGATATGATAAGAAACTATTTGGGTATTACTAAAGATAAAATAATTAAGGAGGAGATGAAGGAAATGTTAATTAGAGATATCATATGGCCCATGGCAATAGAAAACCAAAAGAACAATAAAACCCCAGGACCCGATGGGTACCAGGGGAATTTTATAAAAAAATAGGAGAACAAATAAAACCTCTCATGGTGGAAGTATATAATGAGGTCCTACTAGCAGCAATAATCCCAGATTCATGGAAGGAGACATTGATATTGTTGATTCCAAAAGAAGATTCAGATTTACGATATATACAAAACTATAGACCAATTTCCTGGAGGGTGGAGATGGCGTCATGACGATACGTCATGCGATCTTGGAGGTCTGAGATCGCTGCCGATATCTTTTCTCCTGGATGGTCCAATCAGATCTAAAATGTCCCGAAGAGATGGTGAAAGTGAAGAGCACATCCTGATGATCCCAGGGATACCAAAAAGTCCCTGGGACATCCAGGTGAAGCTCTTTCTTTCTTTTTTTTTTTGTTATTTATTCTTTTCTCCTTTTTGATTTTATAATATTTTAAGCAAGAGATTCCCTTATAGTTATTTTTTAAATACCTTTTTTTCTTTTTAAATTAATTCTTATTATATTTTGCTTGGAAAAGGAGAGGGGGAAAGTGAAAGCTAAAGAAATTTTGTAACACTGCCAACTAGAGGCTTGGAAGTCTTCTGTTTTTTTTTTTGTTTTTTTTTACCAGACAAAGCTGAGAAAGAACTGAGACTTTGTTTCAGAGACATTACCTGGTTGATAAGATAGAGGGAAGACAATTGGAGAGTATTATTGCAGGTGCTCTTCTGAGTTTCCATGAGCAGCTGGAATCTGGTGTTGAAACTTAGGAAAATAAAAGATGATAAGCCTTTGGAGAAGAGAGGTATAATAAGAGCCTTGGATAATTAAACAAAGTGCAGTATGCTTTTTTTTTTTTTTTTTCATTTTTTCTAAGCTGTACTACCCCCCCTCATCAGTTTATTTCTTTTCTTTTCTTTTTTCATAATAGCTATTTGGAGTTTTGGCTTTCTGGAACTTGTCTACCTTTCATATTGGTTTCTTTATGGTTTCTTTTTGTGTATCTTTTTATATTTGAGATCTCTTAATTGGATTAAGGTGTTGAAGAACCTGAAGAATCTTTTTCTTTTCCTTTTTTTAAGTTTTTTTCTCATGTCTTTGCCTTTTTTGGGACTTTACAATTTTTCTTTTTTATGTGTCTGTTTATGGTGTGCTTATGCCCTTTTTCTTTACTTTTGAATTTTATTGTTATCTAATTAATCGATTAGATTAAGGTATACAAGAGCCTGAATTTTTTTTTTCCTTTTTTCTTTTTAATTATTTTTACCATTGTTTTTTTGTTTTTTTTCCACTATTTTTACTTGGAATTGTAATTAGTTATTTCACAACTGGATTAAGGTCTAGAAGAATCTGAAAGATCTTGAATTTCTCAAAATGAGTAGGAAGTTAACAACTCCTGGTTCTTCAACTCCTGCTTCCTCCTCTCCACTATCTGGAGGACAATGCTCAATACAGACAATGTTAAAGAAAGAAAAAGAACAAGTGACCCTGCAGATAATTATGCAAGGAATTCAAAATATTCAAACAAGATCACAGAATATTGAAAAGAGAATAGAGAACATTGAACAAAGAACAGAGAATATTGAACAAAGAACAGAGAACATTGAACAAAGAACAGGGAAAACCAATGAAAAAGTGGAGAGGCATCCAACAAATGATGCTGAAGTATAATGAAAGGCTCCAAGAAATTTAAGAAGAAGGTAAACAAAGAGATGGGAGACATTGATAATTATCAAAGATTGGAGACATTGATAATGGATTAACTGTGGTTGAAGAAGATAAAAGTGGTATGCTGAGATGGGAGATGGATATATCAGAATTTTATCTCAGATTTCAAAACATAGAGGAAGAAAAAGGACAAAACCTAGATGAGATAATGATAGAAATACTGACTGAAGCTTTAGAAACAACTCAAGAGAAGATGATGGATGGAATAGATGAGGTTATCGAGTCTTTACAAGATATGCGATGAGAAAAAGCTTAACAAGAGAAGTTCATATCAGGTTTATAAAGAAACCCATTAAAACGCAAATATTGCAAGTGGCAAGAGAGAAAACATTGAAATACAAAGATAAGGAGATCGTGGTCTTGAAACACGTGCCCAGAAGAGTGAGAGAGATGAGAAGAGAATACCAATTCTTGACCAAATTGTTACTTAAAAAAAGAGGTGAATTATAGATGGCTGATTCCAGAAGGTTTAAAGTTCACATGGCAAGAAAAGAGATAAAGAATTGACTCAATTGAGAAAGCTGAATTATTTTACACATAATTTTTTAAAGATGAGAAAGAGGCAGAAAAAGAAATTTCACTAATTGAATTCCAAGAGGACTAGTAAATGACGACTGGAAAAGAAGGTGCAATAGGCGGAAAGGAGGAGGCTAAAGAACAACACAAACCAAGATCTATGAGAGCTGTTAAACCTAACTACAAAATGTAACCATGGAAGAAAAAAAAATAATTACAATCAACATAAATGGACTTAATTCAGCTGTTAAAAGAAGGAAAATTTTTCATAAATTAAAGAAATTAAAATTTGATATAATTTGTCTACAAGAAGTACACATTAAAAAGCAACATGAACAATTGCTGAGACAGCCAAAATTAGAGAAAATATTTACTTCTTTGACACAATACAAGAAAAGAGGAATGGTCCTATATATTAAAGATATTATCCCAACGAAATTGATATATACTGATGATGATGGAAGAATACTAATGGTGGAAATAATATATAATAATACAAAAACACTCCTGATTGCAATTTACGCCCTAAAGGACAATCAAGAATAATTTTATTTAAAAATTACACATGAAAATAATTGAACTGGACTATGCTAATAGAGTTTTGATGGGAGATTTTAATGTAATTGTAAACAATTATACAGCACAGAAAACAACAAAGCAAAGCAGAAAGAACCTCCCTAAACCCTTTTTTAAAATGGTGGATGAAATAAACTTAAAAGATACATGGAGAGAAAGAAATGCTAAAACCAAACAATACATTTTCTATTGAAATAGACATTTATCATGATCCAGAATAGATATGATATGGATGTCAACAGAACTGTTAACCAATATTCAAGAAGTAAACATTGAAACAAGTACTTAGGCAGATCACAATCCAATGACAATTAAATGGAAAGGACAAAGAAGAAGATCTAGATGGACATTAAATAATACTATTTTAAAGGAGAAGGATTTTATACACTGGATGGAGAAAGAACTGGCTTTTTTTTTTTTTTTAGAGAAAACAAAAATGAAGATACATCAATTCAGAATGTATGGGATACAATGAAGGCATATGCCAGAGGCTTGATAATAGACTATACACGGAAAAGAAATGTTATGAAAAGATTAGCCTCTAAGACATTAGAGGATGAGTATAAAGGACTTGAAAAAGGGTTACAGAAAATTCCACAGAAAAAGGATATCAAGTTAAGAATGAATATAACCAAACATAAAATGGGTCTAATAAAAAAAGAAGAGTTAATACAAAAAAATAGAGGTGCTAAACAGAACTATTTTGAAGATGCAAATAAACCAGGTAGATGGTTAGCATATAAATAGAGAAAGGAGAAAGAATCAAGGAAAATATTGCAATTAATAGATGAACAAGGCCAAGTTTGCTATGGTAGCAAAGAGAAGAAGGAAATCATATGAGATTATTATGAGAAATTATATATACAAGAGAATATTGATGAGGAAAGGGTTAAATAGTATCTACAGAATGCTAATTTACCCCAGATACCTAAAGAGATTGAAACAATGTTAGAAAGCAATATAACCATGATGGAGTTAACTGAAGCACTCAAGAAGCAAAATAATGGAAAGGCGCCAGGCCCAGATGGACTTCTGGCCGAATTTTACAAAACATTACAAGAATCATTGAACCTTCCATTGTTAGAAGTTTTGAATGAAGTTATGTTAAAGAAGAGGATACCGAAAACATGGTTAGAAGCTTATATAATACTTATTCCAAAAGAGGAGGCCGATCCATTACAAATTAAGAACTATAGACCTATTTCTTTACTAAATGCAGATTATAAAATTTTTGCTTCAATATTGGCAAAAAGACTTAAAAAATATTTAAACAGTTTTATTCATCCTGATCAAAATGGATTTCTGCCAAAGAGACAAATTAAAGACAATATGAGAGTAATTTTGGGCACTTTGGGATGCTATGAGGCTCATCCTGAAAAACAAATGGATTTGATATTTCTAGATGCACAGAAAGCATTTGATAATGTGAACTGGCGATTCATGTTGTTACTGCTGGAACAGATGGGCTTTACTAAAAAATTTACTCAAGCAATAGAAGCTATATATCATAAGCAAACAGCAAAGGTAATGATAGAGGGAGAATTGACAGACTCTATTGATATAAGAAAAGGAACAAGACAAGGATGCCCACTGTCACCCTTGTTGTTTGTGTTAACCTTGGAAGTGTTAAACAGAAATATTAGAGAAGAAAAGGATATAAAAGGGATGAAAATTAAAAAGGAAGAATTTAAACTGCAAGCATTCGCAGATGACTTGGTTTTCATCTTAGAAGATCCACTAGACACAGCATCAAAATTGATAGAAAAGATAGAGACATATGGAAAGGTGGCTGGTTTGAAAATAAATAAAGATAACACAAAGATTCTGACAAAGAACATGTTATCAAGACAAAAGGAAGAATTAGCAGACCTATTGAAAATCCAGGTCACAAATAAGATTAAATCCTTGGGGATACATTTGACAGCAAGATGCAGTACACTAAAAGAGAATAATTATATTAAACTTAAGCAGCAGATAGTGGTGAAATGGGAAAATTTACAACTGTAAATCAAGATGAATATATTACCCAGAATTTTATATTTGTTTCAAACAATTCCAATCAGGCTTGGAAAAGATTATTTTGAAGATTTAAATAAAATCGTGTTGAAATATATATGGCAAGGTAAGAAGGCGAGAATAAAGTTAAAACTTTTGCAAGACACTGGAATAAGAGGAGGATTTGGCTTGCCTAATTGGGAGTTGTACTATCAAGCTACAAAATTGATGTGGGTAAAGGAATGGATAACATTAAGAAACACTAGATTATTGACATTAAAAGGATATGATCTGTTGTTGGGGTGGCATGATTTTTTATGGAATAAAGGGACTAAAACACAGGGGTACTTTATGAGACATTATATACGGGAGTCTCTGTGGTTAAATTGGGAGAAGACTAAAAGACAACATTATTTGAAAATTCCAGTCTGGTTATCGACTATTGAAGCATTTTCTTATCCTATAATATACAAAAAGGAACAAACAGTTAGATATGGTGAAATACTGAATGAAAAGGGTGAACTTAAATCTGTGCAAAAATTAGAGGAACAAGGTATAAAGATGAATTGGTTTTCATATGCGCAAATACAAACAAGGTATGATAAAGATTTTAAAACAGAAGGTTTTTATGATAAATTGACTGATTTAGATAAGATTTTGACAGGTGCTGATGAAAAGGTGATTAAAAAATTGTATGGATATTTATTAGAAATTAAATTAGAAGAACAAATTAAAGAAATTATGATTGCTTGGGGGAAGAATTTTGGATATGGGATTGATTTAGAGAAATGGAAAAAAATGTGGTCTCAAAATTATAAAATGACAAAGTCAACAGCACTTAAAGAAAATTTGTATAATATGTTTTATAGGTGGCACTTTCGCCCGACAAAAATAACAAGAATGTTTAAGAATAAGTCCGAAAAGTGTTGGAAATGTCATCAGACACCTGGCTCATATAACCATATGTGGTGGACATGTTCGGACACTAAAAAATATTGGACTAAAATCCACATGTGGCTCGAAAAAATGACAAATAAGCATATAGACTTGAAACCAGAGATTTTTTTATTGGGAATTTTTTCCTGAAATATATAGCAAAGATTTGAAATATCTGATTGTAAATGTTTTCACACTGGCTAGGATTGTATTTGTTAAAAACTGGAAAAATGAGAAGACATCATCACAGGAGGAGATCATTAAGAAAATATTGGAATGTGCTGAAATGAGTAGACTGACATTTGAAATGAGAGAACAAGATGATAAACAATTTTATAAAATTTGGGATCTATTCTATCAATGGTTAGATAACAAAACATAGTCATGAAATATGTAGATTTTTAGGAAATGATAAATATATAAAGATGCATTTTCTTTTTTCTTTTTTTAATTATATCTACAAAATGATTTTAGGATAGATCCAGGAGGATAATATGAATTGTTATAAAATGAACTAAGTAAAATATGATTATTTTATGAAACATGAATGAATAAAAGTATAGTCAATGATTGATTAATAAAGATATTAATGTACTTGATATTTGATTGAAAGTATGAGAGGATATACAATGTAATTGTAATTGAAGACTACGAAATGATAGCAGAAAAAAAATTGTAAACCAACCGGCACACTATGTATATATATGGAAAGAAGGCTTAATGTTTTTATGGTTTTTTTTTATGTTTGTTTTAATTTTTTTTTAAAAAAAACTATAGACCAATTTCCCTGTTAAATACTGATTATAAAATATTTACTACAATTTACTACAATTATAGCAAATAGATTGAAAAAAATATTGAATGAATATATACATAAAGATCAAAACAGATTTCTTCCTAATTGACAAATCAGAATAATTTAAGGATAGTGTTAGATGTTTTGGAACTACAAAGCCCACCCGGAAAAACAAATAGCCCTTGTATTCTTGGATGCACAGAAGGCCTTTGACAATTTAAATTGACAATTCCTAATTCTACAAATTTACAATATGAATTTAGGCACTAAGTTTGAAAACATCGTGACTACAACTTATGATTCACAAAAGGCGAATATTATAATTAATGGAGAATAACGTGGTCAATAAAAATTGAGAAAGGAGTCAGGCAGGGATGTCCATTATCCCCCCTGCTCTTCATATTATCTTTGGAAACATTGCTTACATGAATTAGACAGAAGGCAGGAATAAAAGGATTAAAAAATAAAAAAGAAGAATATAAACTCAAATCATTTGCAGACGATATGGTATTTTTCATAGAGGAACCAATTGAAACAGGTCAAGAATTACTGATAGAGCTAGATCAATTTGGGGAAGTTGTAGGACTTAAAATTAATAGGGAAAAAATGAAATTAATAACTAAAAATTTAACAGAAAAACAAAAACTAAAATTGGAAAGGATAATGGGATTACAAATAGTAAAAAAATGTTAAATACCTAGGAATTGGTTGACGGCTCAATGCAAAACTCTAATGGAAAATAATTATAATAAATTATTACAGCAAGTTAAAAAAGATTTAGAGATATGGGTTAAATTGCAAATCTCCTTATTAGAGAGGATTACCACTATAAAAATGAATATTCTGCCCAAATTTATTTATTTATTCCAAACAATACCAATAAAAATACATAAAAATTACTTAGTGGAACTTAACAAGATAATCACCAAATTTATCTGGCAAGGGAAAAAAATGAAGATAAACCTAAAGGCAATGCAAGATATGAAGAGCATCTCTCACCCTTGAGAATAGCAAAAATGTCTCCTGACATGAATCTGAATTGCTGGAAATGTAAAAAGAAAGGGTACATTTTTTCATATGTGGTGGTCCTGCACTGAAACCCAAAGACACTGGCATAGAATTAAAAAAAAATGGTTGGAGGAAATAACGGCGGAGCAAATTGAATTAAAACCAGAATTCTTCCTATTGGGGATATTTAACAGACAAATTCCTAAAAATGTTAAATATATAAGACTGCATATTCTTTCTGCATCCAGAATAACCTTTGCACAATGTTGGAAACAAGCAGATATTCCAACAGAGGAGATGGTTATACAGAAGATAACAGCCTGTGCAGAGATTGACAAATTAACCTTAGAAATGAAGGGGAAAAAAAACATCAGAATATTATCGAAGCAGGGAATGCTGGTGTGATTGGATAGAACAAAAATAGAAAATATATTAGTAAATAATGTTAAATGTAAATCATAATTATATATTTGCAATAAGATATATTTGTAAATGTATCACCAATATTGATAACAAACAAGGAACCATAGACTGTCGATAGTAGAATTGTTAAGGTTTTTTTTAATCATTTTCTTTTTTTCTATTTCTTTTCTTTCTTCTTCTGTGTGTTGTGTTTGTTTGATGTTTTGGTTTTGTAATCAATAAAATTTGTTTAAAAAAAATTAGGATGGGAAAAACTGATGTGAGATCAGAGCCTGCAACAACATCTGAATGAATTAAATTCAAGATTATTAGAAGTGAAAGGAAGGAATATTAAAGTTGGTTTGGTTTGTTTGATCAAAGTTAAAAAACTTTGTTTTTTAAATATGTGTTTTTATAAAGCTCTGGTAATCTTTTACAAACTTTTTGATGATACCAAATCTTTATTTCTTCTTTCTATTTCTCTTTTTGAATAGTTTAATTTGTACTTGTTTTTATCATTATAACCAACATTGTAAATTATTTTAAAAAGTAATTAACTTAAATTAAAACTAAGCTGCTGTACTATGTTTAAGTGCATAGAACAATCAATGATTGATATAGAACAATCATCACTGTCAATAAGACATAATATATCATCACAACATATAATAACAATAAGAATTTGTATTCAACTGTTTTAGGCTCAAAGATCCTATGGTTTCCTGAGAAGAGTTGTCAGTGGTTTTAAGATCAAATTAAATATAACAGAACATAAAGGACAATCCTGGTAAGTTCCACAAAACTTCTTGAAAGTGAGGGAATGATTCCAGTTACAATAATGATGTTTGAAACTTTCCATATATCTGTTGTCTTCAATTAATTGGTAACTCTCTATGATTCAAACACACACACACACACACACAAACATACAAACAAACAAACACAGGGAATATGTATTTACTTATGTCTGTATTAATGGTGTGTTGTATTTTAAAAATTTTGTGACTTGATCTTGGATCATAAAT
>BLBF01000003.1:28179509-28202742 GCA_015471245.1 Laticauda colubrina | reverse complement strand
GTCACTCGATCGACCCCGGTCATCCCGATGCCCAATGGCGCGAACCACTCGATGCCCAGGAGGCTTGGTCTGTCTTGGTTGACTATGGTCAGTGGAAGCACCTTGATGTGATTCTTGTAGGCGACTCGGAAATGTCCCTTGCCCATCACAGGGATTTGGTTTCCCTGATAGTCTTTGAGGGTTAGGTGCTGCTTCTTCAAGTCTTTGGTTTTGATACCTGGGACTAACTGTTTAATTGTGTCCCACAATACCATGGAGAGGAAGGACCCCGAGTCCACTTCCATCTTGCAGTGTTTTCCCTCGATTTCTACGATGATTTTAATTTTTCTCCCACTTTCCGTCTGGGAGCTCTGAATAATGACAGTTTGGTGTGTATTGGCTCACTTCTCTTGTTGCCATTTGCTTTCGGCTCGTTTAGGCTCGGCTCGTGTTGGGGAATTTCTGCGTCTCGTCGGGCTGTAGAATTTTTTGTTTCTGCAGACCTTCTCGATGTGCCCTCGTCTTTTGCAATGTCGGCAGATGGCATCGAGAAATCTGCATTCGGCTCGTGGATGGTTTCCTCCGCAGCCAGCGCATTCCCGCCAATTTCTCCTTTCGCGCTCTTTTTTGTTTGTGAGCAAACGGTGGACCTCGTCGTCCTCTTCGCTCGATTCGTTTGTTTCGCCCGACTCTTCATAGTGGGTCGTGGTGGCAGGATGCTTTCTATCTTTGGCTGGTGTTTCATCGCTGTGTGTGTTCATCTTCTTAAGGGCCACTGCAGATTTTTTCGCGGCTTCAGCGGCTGTAGCTTCCGCAATGGCTTCGGTAACGGTGATGTTGGGCTTGTTGAGCATTTTACTCTGTGCGGTCGAGTCTCTCAGGCCCAACACCACGCGATCTCTCATTGCCTCGTCTATGTTTGAGAATTCACACTCACCCCCTATTTGTCTGAGTGCAGCGATGAAATCGGCGACGGTTTCTCCCTCTCTCTGGTCTCTTCGGTAAAATTCGTGTCGCTTTATTAAGTTAGACACCATCGGAGCGTAGTGTGCTTTGAGGAGTCTCTGCAATTCTGTCCACGTTAATTGTTTAACGTCCCGAGGCTTCGCGAGGGCTTTTGCCATTTTAAACACAGTTGGTCCGCAGTGCGTCAGGAACACGGCTCCCTTGCGTTGTTCGGAAATGCCTTCCATTTCATTGCTCTCCAAGTACATTTGGAAGCGATCAGCATAGGAATCCCAATCCTCTTCGTTGGGATTGAAGGGTGCGGGCGGTGCGTTGTTTCCAGACATCTTGGTTGCAGTCTGGACTTCTTATCACCGCTTGCAGGTTTTTCCGTTCAGGACGATCCCACCCTCGTCGCCAGTGTTTTGTTCGGAAAACACACGAGGTAGACCGGGTTCCAACAACAAATACCTTTATTATAACTAGTCAGTAACGGAACGCCGGCTGAAGCCGGGGCCAGCCCTTTTATACAGGCTGGCTTGCCTGCTTGCAGCCAATGGCAGTTATTTGGATTTGCCGCCTTTTTGGCAGCTCTTTGGATTGGTTCCTAGTGAACCAATCCACTGTTCTTTTTCTTAGCCAATCAGGTTTGTAGATTTGGAGTCATCCACTTTACAGACAGAACAGGTCCTTTCCACCTGGGTTGTAGAGGTGAGGTTCTGGTGAAGAACTTGATCCACACCCAATCTCCCGATTCATATGGATGCAAGGCTTCTTCCAAGGGAAAGGTTTGCGTCAGTGCACTCTGAGTCCAGAGGGTCTGTAGTTGCTTTTGCAGGGCTGTAAGATAAGAAGAGAGAACCATATCCCCCCTATCTAGGCAGAGGGAATGAGGGTCGAGACCTTGTAAGGTATCAGGAGGCCGACCAAAAAGGGTTGTTGTCAAGGCTGGTATGATGATGGTATGAGGTAGAGGTTTGGTGGCCACCCATTTGGCTGTTGCATCTGCATATTGATTTCCTTTCGTTATTGTAGAGTCATCTGTTTGATGGGCTTTACAATGGATGACTGCTAGCGCTTGTGGTAATTGGATGGCCTCTAAAAGTTTGGCTACTAATGATGCATGTACTATTTGTTGTCCTGCTGAAGTTAAAAAACCCTGTTGCTTCCATAGGGGTCCTGTTGCATGGCAGACTCCAAAAGCATATTTGGAGTCTGTATAGATGTTGGTAGAGCGGTTCCTAGCAGTTTCGCAGGCTTTCGTTAAGGCTATAAGCTTAGCTGCTTGGGCACTATGGGAAGGAGGAAGGGGGAAGCCCAAATAATTTCTTGTAGAGAGACTACAGCTGCTCCTGTTACTCTTTTGTTCTGGTGCATGTAGAGGAACCGTCTGTAAGAAGTTCCAAGTCGGGGTTTTGTAGCGTGGTATCTGTTAGATCGGAGCGGGGTAGTTCAGCATCATGCACTAAATGGAGGCAATCATGGAGATTGCCTTCTTCCTGTTCTGTGGGGAGCAGGGGAGCTGGGTTTAGAGTATTACATCTTTCAAATGTAATGTGATCAGAGGTAAAAAGTTCAGCTTCATATTGAGCCAAACGCTGCTGAGTAAAGACTTGTGTCTGGCTCTTTAAGAGAATTGCAAAAACTTCATGGGGAACTTTTAGCAGTAGAGGATGCTCTTGTTCCAAATCTTTAGATCATTTCACCAGTTCAACTGTAGCTGCCACAGCTGGTAAGCAGGGGACAGTGCCCTGAGCTACTGGATCTAGGGTTACAGAATAATAAGCAACTGGCCGGTGTGTGTGTCCAAAAGGCTGTATTAGAACGCCAAAGGCAACACCTAATTTCTCATGGATGAATAAGGTAAAAGGTTTCCTATAGTCAGGTAGCCCAAGTGCTAGGGCTGATGCAAGGGTTTGTTTGATGGTCTGAAGTGTTTTGTCCAGAGATTTGGACCATTCAATGGGGTCAGGCATGTTTTTGCCTGCCAATCGAATGAGTGGTCGTGCTAATTCACCAAATGAGGGGATCCATGGGCGGCAGAAGCCCAGTACTCCCAGTAAACCTCTTACTTGATGTTTTGTTTGGGGTGGTTTCATGGCTAAAATAGTTTCTCCTCGATTAGGGGCCAATTTTCTAATTCCTGGTGCAATAATATAGCCCAGATATGTTATTTCTTGTTTTAAATATTGCAATTTGGAGGGAGAGGCTTTGTGACCTCTTTCTGCCAGGGCTTTGAGTAAATACAGGGTATCTGTTTTACATGCTAGCTCAGTTTGAGATGCTAACAATAAATCATCAACATACTGGATTAAGGAAGACTGATATGGTAGGGAGATGGAGGAGAGGTTTGCCTTTAATATTTGTGAAAATAGGGTGGGGGACTCAGTATAACCTTGTGGCAATCGAGTCCAAGTATATTGTTGATCTTGCCAGGTAAAGGCAAATAGATATTGGGATGCTGGATCCACAGGAATGCTAAAAAAGGCAGAGCACAAATCAATGACAGAAAAGTAAGTGGCTGAGGCTGTTTAAATCCTCATGAAGCCCCGTGTTGTTGGTTATCGGCATGATTGTTTTGTGCTTTCCTTTTCCTGAGATTTCTAATTGCAGCCCCTGTTTTCCACATGTTATGGTAGTTCCCATTTTACAAAGGAGATCCCTTCCTAATAGGGATAGTGGCAACTGGGGGCAAATAGTGAATGCATGGTCTATTGTGAAAGGTCCTAGTTCTACTGGTATGTTGTGGGTAAATTCTACAGGAATTATTTTCCCTCCCACTCCCATTATGTTATTTGAGCCCCTTCAGCCACTGCAGCTTTATATGGTGCTTCAGTAATTAATGAGGAGGTGGCTCCAGTATCAACTAAGCAATTGTATTTCTTTCCTCTGATAAGAGCAGTAACAATGGGTTCCCCTTCTGGGCCATTTCTTAAGGGGATAGCTAGTCTGTTAAAGGTAGCCAGGAATTCAGTACTTTCATTGTCATTTTCTAGTCAAGAAGGGGGGTAACTCATGGTCTCTCCTTTTCTCCCATTGATGTGTATTGTTAGTGTTTATTGGAGGAAAGGGAGTGCTGGGTGGTGTCTGCTGACTGAAACTTTGTTGCTCAGTGTAATGGATTGGATTATTGCCTGGCTTCATGTTTCTAGGTGGTGGGTGATACCGGTTGCGGGAGGGATACCGGTTGCCTACATTGCCTGCTAAAATGCCCTTCCTGTCCACACCTATAGCAATGCTGGCATCTGCCTTGCGACCATCCTGCTTTATCGCAATGCCAGCATTTCTTTGAATTGTAAGAAGTTCTACCAGGCATTTGTCTGGCATTATATTGCACTACAGCAAACATTTTCAGGTCTTCCTGTCTTTCTATTCATATTTTTCTCTCTTTCTCTTCCTCTTTCAACTTGTCTCTTTGGTCATAGACAAAGTTAGCGATCCTACGCAACTCTGCTATGTCTAAAGTTGCCCAATTAGAAATGAAGTGATGGAAATGTTGTTTAATATCTAAGGTGGATTGATCCATGAAGGCTGAGGCTAAAATCCTCTGGTCCTTCAGGCAGCTAAGGTCTAGATGGGCATATGCAACAGCTGCCTCTGTTAGGCGGACCCAAAAAGCATCAGGGTTTTCTTTTTCCCTTTGTGTGGTTCTTTGGAATTCAGACCAATTTAGAGGCTTTTTTCCAATTTCCTCTAAAGCTTCTAATGTTATTTTTTGCTCTTGTGTATTCATCCCAATGATTGGTATCATTGTAGTCCCAGTTAGGGTGATGTACTGGCCATGCGATGTGGGCTGGGGCTGCCTGTCCAGGGATGGTAGGTAGTTTATCTATTTGTTCAGTTTTCTCAGATAGTTTTAATAGCTCATCTTTCGTTAGAAAGATTTGTAGCAGCTGGGTTATGTCACCCCAAGATGGATTGTGGCTGTCTATGATTGACTTCAGGGTTTGAATTACTGTTTGGGGATCAGCCCTGAAGGCTGGGGTATCTTTTTTCCAGATGACTAGGTCAGAGGCAGAGACGGGAGTGTGGGTATAAACGTATTTTAATTGTCCCCTATTTTGCACAGGTCTGTTTAAAAGGGGAGCCATGAATCGTGCCTCAGTTTGTCCATCCAGGGAATGGGTTTCAGGTTTTTCCTGATCTTTTCCCTCAATCAGATTTTTTTGTCCTAGCCATTTCAGTCCAGCAGTACCAATAGGGTATTTGGCTGGGTTTAATGCGTGTTCTAAGTGCTTTTAGGATTTTATGATCTAAAGTACCGCTGTCAGGCCAAATTTGTTTTCCTGTGTCATCTCGCAATAAAGCACACTTTTTGCAAATTCTTTTTTGCGTCTCTTTTATTCATTCCAGGGGTCTTCCATTGCCCTCGAGCTACAACTTCCCATATTCCCTACCTGATGTGGGGATTATTTTGGTTTAGCCGGGCTACTGCCTGTCAGTTTTCAGACAAAAAAGGTCTGGAAAGGACTCCGGTTTCCCTACACACGGAGTACGGGCCCCTTTCTCTTAGGGAAACTCCGCCGTCAGTTTGAAGACCCCCCTAAAAAAATGGGATCTTGGAGGACCGTCTGCCCCCTAGCAGCAGGGTATGGGCCCCTCCTCACACACCGCCGTCAGTTTTCAGATCTCCCTTAAAGGTGGGGATCTGGAAGGACCTGCTCTGCTTTTGAAGGAAAAATATTTCCAATTTTGTTTGCCAGCAGCCAGTACGGGCCCCTTCTAACTGCACAGGGCTTTGCTTGCAGGATGCACCAGGACTATTTTCCTGCTTTCTGTTTCTTTCCCAACACCAGTTCCTTTCTCAGCCCGCTCGGTTTTTCATGCATCCTTCACAAGGACTCACACTCCGTGATCACCCCTTGCGTTCCCAAATCCAGCTGGTCACGGCTTGTTGGAGCTAGCAGCTGGTTGGGGTGTGGCTGGCAATCACGGAGGAGGTGAGGTTCTTCTGTTTCCGCAGAGAAAACCCACAGTCACACACCTGAACCACTCATGCTTCCACTCTCTTATCTAGTAAGGTTAGAAATTTAAAGCGGTACTCACCTGCTTTCAAGCAGCTGTTGAGCAGAAAGGCTCACAAACTCCCTTTACTACCCTTATGCCTGTCGGGCTGGGTCCGTGGATGTTGTCCCTGGACAAAGAAGGTCCATGCCGGCTGGGAAGTGATCTGTGGGCCCGGCCCGGTGGCAGGGTTGGCTGGAAAATCCTCGTGGGTCGCCAATTGTAGAAAGGCTGAAAATACCTTTCTCTGAGGGTTCAAATTTTCCCGCTGGGAGAGCTCTGGTGCAAGGATACAGACAACTGCTTGAAAGCTGGATCTTTTATTTTCAGGAAGGCTAGACTGCATTCCTGGAGCTAGCTAGCTCTTTGAATGATAAGTTCCCAATTTTATACCTTTTTCCCTCCCTTTGTGTATAAGGTTTTGACACTAACATCCTGTCAGTTTGTTTATCTTTCTGCCAAAAGGCAACCATAAGGAGGTGCGAAAGGGGCAGCTTCCTGTATTACCGGTATTTTCCTCTGATCTCTTTTAGGTTTTTTTTTTATGGCTTTTTGTAATCTTCTATTTGTACTTCCTGCCTTTTGGCTGGTTTGGTATGTTGTGGCTTTTGTCTAGGGGCATGTTTATTAGATTTCTTTTCCTATGCAAGCCTGTTCCATGGCTGGCCTAATGTTCCCTTTCTACAGTAGTTTCCCTTTTCTATTTCTACCTAAACAGTACTACTTTTCCTCAAGAAAACAAAAGCTGTGGTCATATAATAACAATAGCACTTGGACTTATACACAGCTTGATAGCACCTTACAGCATTTTCTAAGCAGTTTACAAGAGTCAGCAGTCCACAAAAATCTGGGCCCTCATTTTACCAACCCCAATATTTTTTTGTATTCATTCGTTTGGATTTGTTTTTTGTACCAATGACTTCCCAAAACTTTGATGAACTTATGTAGTCAGCACTGTGTGACCCAACTGCACTTCTCTGAGTGACATAATCAAGCAGGTACATACTTTATTTTGTTAATGTGAGAAGTAAGGAACACATACACATGTGTGGGTGCTCGCAGGCACTCAGAGACAGAGTGAGATAAAACAAAAGCAGAATTCCATTTAGAGCTCAGTCATTCAGATACCTGATATCACCGAGCTTTGCAAAAGATTTATAATCCTGGAAAGTATGAGTTGTGCTGACAGTTCAGTTATTACAGCTAGTTATTGCTCTTTCATGCTGCATGAAGTCCCATGAATAGCTATCATTGACTCTCATTGCCCAAACTGAAAATTGCAATTTGACACTCCCATCCCTCTGCCACTCCCTCCACCCCCCCCCCCAAATCCTTCTTCTTCTGGGAGCTTTATATGCCTCAGGTGCAAAGGTCAACATTCAGAATGTAAGGCTAGGATTTAGCTGTTGTGTCCATTTATTTATTACAATGGTTCTCTGCATTGCTCTGAAGCTGCTTCTGCTCCTTTTCTGTAAACAAAATAGCAGAAGCTAAAGGAATCCAGACCATATGATTTATCAGGTCAACACACATATCATCTACTCATAAGGCAATGCCAAGAGAATAAAACTGGTATATAAAAACTGGTAACCAGTAAAGAGAAATTCCCTTAGAATGGGCTCCAACATGAGTCCAAAAGCTTGAAAGACTAAACCTCTAGTCCTGGTGGCCAACCCAAATTGGAACCTGTAGAATAAAACCTGGTGAAAATATGTGATTTGGGTGATATAGTCTTAGACTTTTAAAATCTGTAAAGCTGACTTATGAGTTGGCAGTTGAAGGTAATTTGCTAAAATTGTGATTTTTTTAAAAAAAATAGTTATTTCATTCTGTTTTTGCCTTACATTATGGGAACAAATGGTATTTGGTGGAATGACTCATACATTTTTCATTAATATAGTTTTGTCCCAAATGCATAAACTGAGATATACACAGAAGCAACATTACAACATTTACATTATGTTTTACTGGGAAGAACCAAAGCGACACACAGAGGCCAAATATAGCTGAATTTATAAATCAACTAATATAGATCTCCAAATTTTATGAATTAAAGTGAACCAGTACCCTAAGTACACATAACTATTTTATTATAACATTCAGCTTTGTTGTTTGAAGGAAAGGCACATGTCAGAAGTACTGTACATAAAATTACGGCATGGATATAGGAGAGAAAATTTATCCTTTCTCTCCCATCAAAGTAAAACCTGGGATGAGTCTATTAATCTCAACATTACTATATAAATAATGTGAGTTATAAAAGAGTACATTTGGTGGCTGCCTTCCTCTCTGTCTTCCTTGCTAATTACTAATGATCAATTTCTATTTATGCCTTGTTTCTACTTGGAGACTGAAAATATTCTTGTATTCTACTTCTTTTTATAAAAAAACAACTTTTGTTGTCTCTGTCTTTTTAGGATTTGATACCTATTTTACGTCCCGCACATTGGAAAACAACAGAAGAAATGTATGGTTTGCAGAATATTGGGAAGAAAACTTCAACTGCAAGTTAACAATTAGTGGGTCAAAAAAGGAAGACACGGATCGTAAATGCACTGGTAATTTAATTCTCATTCTGCTTTTTTAACATTTTACTCAACTTGTATGGGGGTGTTTGTGTGACTGTTAAAATGAAACACATTTAGACTGAAAAGTGAGAAGAGAAAGTGAAAAATTAATTTAAAAAATGAAAATGAAACAAAAAAGAATATAACATGAAAGAACAGGAAGAATAATTAACTACAATACATTTCTTCCCTTTATCTTGTGATAATTGATATTTTTCAGAGGTTTTTCTTTTTGGATCAAGAAAAGTACATTTTCTTGATGTACTTTTGGAGTACATTTGGAGTACTCTTGGAGTACATTTTGAAAGATTTATTTGTACAATTGTCTTATGGACAGTGGACTCTTTATAGCTATAGGACTAGGAACTAATGGATCATCTTCTTATCTTGTAACTGAAGTATACTTTGTGCTTCTTATTGTACTTGTGGTAATGATTCTTCAAAACAGGTGTGCAACTTCTTTGGATTAAAGGCCATTTCTGATCTTTCAATGATATGCCATGATGGATGAAACTAAGACCTCATACATTAAATGTTGTTTTAATTCGCTGAGATTTCAGTTCATTAAAGGTGCATCTTTAATTGAGCTGGACTGGTTGGGAGCTACCCAGAATTTGATAGAATATAGGCAACTGCACAGATTTTCTAAATATAATGAATAAATAAAATCAATAAGCCTACTTTCCAAGCATATATTTGAATAATTTCAATCAAATCAAAAATTACCATTTTGCCAAGCTTCAGATGGTCTCTGGGAGTTGTGATCTAAGAAACTTACTGCCTTAGGCTGTCCTCTTTTTTTAGCAGAAAATGTTTCAAGGGCACAAGTCTATACAATAAATGAATGCCAGGATAGGTAAGTTGAGAGCAAATTAAAATGAGAGCAAACCCCACTCCCCACCAGCAGTGATGATGTTACCTAGTTTGGGTAATGAAATGTCTACAACAAAACAACTAAAGTTAAAGAGCATCAAGCACTCATCATTTCAACTCTGAGCTATAAATATTCTCCTGTATCAGCAATACACTTTTTGTTTTCCACAGTGAAGGTGGGGTAAAGTTGTTCAATGAACAGTTATGAGTAACCTTTTCTTCTATGCATTTGTCTGATCTTCTGTTAGTAAGTATATTACTAACAATATTAATTGTTCAGAAATCTGTAAGACTTCAGGATTATAAAATCTGGCAGGGTATCTAAAAGGACAATATTCCTATAAAGTTAAGGTAATTGCTATATTTGTATAAAATAACTTGTGGGATAGCTTTGTGATTACTCAAACTGCAAAAGCAGAATAAAAGTAGCTTCATGAAAATAAGAAAAGCAAAAAAATAAAAAAATAAAGCTAATTTCTTTTTAAATGTCTTCATGATTGCTAAATAATAATATAGCTTACATATCTAACTGACAGTGAGACCAACAATATTTATATTATTATTTAGTAAACAATTACTTCTCTTTTTTAAAAAATGTCCTAAATATATGCAATACAAGTATTCTTGGGGATATGACCACTTATTCGGCAATTGTTCGAAGTTACAATGTGCTAAACAGTGGTCATGTGATAAGGATCCCCGTTTATGTAATGGAGGAAGTAAATACCCCTCTCCCTTTTTCTCTGCATAGAGTAGGACTACTTCTATCACTAAATCTGATGCATTTGTCTGCATAATGCTAGTGAATTGAGAGAGATGATGAATCTCTTTGTGAGTTTGATATCTAGACATTCTTTGAAGATTGCTAATTCCCATGTAGATATGGGATAACTATCTCTTTCTCCCAAACACATCTGCAAAGTTTGAATACTTTTCTGGCAGTACTGATCTTCCCTTGTTCTGCAATGGAGTTGGGATGGGGGAGACTCAGATTTCACTGCTAATAAGTGATACTGTTGGAATGTAGGTGAGGAAAATGAAAGTGTTCCTTGTTTCCATCTTGGAAGTGAGTAAGCTGAAGTTACTCTATTCCCCGGATTATGGGTACTTATAAGAAGGCAGTTACATAAAGTGATAAGCATTCTGTGTTATCTTTGAGGAACTATGGATAAGAATCATCCTGCGTTTTGCAGCTGCCTGTCAATACTTTATAATCAGTTTCTGTACTGTTTCTGAATCTACGACATTGGTAATTGCTTCAAGTAGAGCAGAAAACTCCATCTTCTGCCTGGAATCTCGCAACAATAATAGGGGTAATTGAATACACTTGACTGTCCTCAGTTGACTAAAATGGTAGATTTTCCCCCTCCACAGAGTTGCTAGAAGGAGGCTGGTGAAATTTCCCTGAGATGTTGTCTGGAACTGAACTAGACATTGGTTAGTTCCATGCTCCATTGATTTGCAACTTTTATACCTTATTAATTGTGACCATCATTTATGTTTTTATCAGGCATGATCTGGCTACATTGGGAGATAGCAATAGCACTTAGCACTTAGATTTATATGCTACTTTGCAATGCTTTGCAGCCCTCTCTAAGCAGTTTACAGAGTCAGCATATTGCCCCAACAATCTGGGTCTTCATTTTACTGACCTCAGAAATATGGAAGGTTGAATCAAGCTTGAGTCCATGAGATCTGAACTGCCAAAGTACTGGCAATTTGCAATCAGCTGAAGTAGTCTGCAATATTGCATTCTAACCACTGTGCCACCACTGCTCACGTGGAGAGTCACAGTAAAATCATAGTCCTTAATCTCTTCTTTTGCTTCTCTCTGGGTGCCAGTGATCTCCTGGCTACCTTGTTTTGCATGGGTTCTCTAATGTTGTATTCCAAAGAGGTCACTGGGAGACATGACAGGCTGTAAGTTCCTTTCCCCCTTCCCACTTCTTTCTTGCTTCAATCCTTCCAGTCAGGTATTGACATTACACAATATTGGTTACACAACATTGATAGAGCTGTTTCAGGGTATTTGGGGTGCCAAATTGTCTCTCAAGTCAACATTCACAACATTCAAGCCAGCCATTCTATAAACTGGTCAGTTAGGCTAAATCATTCCACCTTACACCTCCAACAAACAACTTAAAATGCTGTTATTCTTCCTTGTCCCTGGTTGAGCTTCCGAATCTGTCAACTAGCTCTATATAGGATTCCCAAAATACTTTAAGTTTACTCATGAAACCTTGGGAATTATCCAACACTGAATAATTATCCTCAATGAATAGTATTACCCACTTAGCAGCTACTTCCTTCCAGAGGCTCAGTATAAAAGTCATTTTGGTACAATCAGTAACAAATCCCACCAGTCTTCCAGCCATAAACATTTCATACCAAATGACAAATGGAATTGATCCTGACTCCCTTTAAACTTCTCTAGAAAGTTTACATGGGAAGATGTGCATTAATTGAGCTGCTATCTATACTGAAGCCATAGGGTAAGACAGCACTTAGACTTATATACCACTTTATAGTGCTTTACAGCCATTTCTAAGTGGTTTTACAGAGTTAGTATATTGCTCACAACAATCTGGGTCCTCATGTTAGCCCCTTTGGAAGGATGGAAGGCTGAATCAACCTTGCCCCTGGTGGGATTTGAACTGCCAATTGCAGACAGCCGGTAGTTAGCAGAAGTGGCCTGCAGTACAGCACTCTAACCACTGTGCCACCAAGGGTCTGCCTCAATTGCTGTGCTAGTTGTATCATGGCATTCTGTATGTTGGTCGTCTACTTGCTCTTGGTGCTGTAGCAGTACAGCTGCCAGAAGCTCAGTGGTTAGTAGGATTCCTTGAGGATGGAAAGATTGTTCTTGAAATTCTTTTTTTTTTTTTTAAAGAAAGGAGTAGGAGGCAAGATTGATGTCAGCACTTGCAGACAAACCAGATGGGAAACAAGATTAGATGAGGGAGATCTACATTATTATAAAACTACATTAACAGAATCTTGAAAGCTTGAAAATACAAAACTTTCTGCTGGAAGGTTCTTTCCAATTTTTCTGTACTAACTGTGAAGCCACTGGAGGCTTTTGCCTCTTTTGTCTGATTATTTCCTAGGCAGAATCTTTTCCCCATTTTCCCCAAGGCCACTCCCACATCCCATTCTACTTGATTTTGGAGAATTCATATATATTTCAAGTTGACATTTTGAGGCAAGTAGTGAAAAGAAGAAATAAAAAGTATTTTTGCATGGCATGGAAGAGCCACTTTTCAAAAGATGGGTAGAGTCAGGACAACAATTAAAATAAATTATTAAATTAAATTAATTATGGATAATGCTATAATTACTCCACATGTGTTTAATCATTTTTCTTTATGCCACATTAAAAATTAATCCAGTGGAAAATAGGAGATAGTCACAGGGTACAAACAGAGCTTTGGAATGGTACTTGCATTTTGAAAGCTTTAGAATATGAACTTTGCTTTTAAAAGATAGTTTACAAGAATACTGGTAAATTTTTGTACTATGACAAAAAAAGAAAACTATCCTGGATTAATCCTGATATATTTCAGGACATTTATTTGTTGTCAATTCATGGCACAGACATAGGATCCTTTCATATGATAAAATGATAAAAGATTGAAAAATTCCAGTTTACAGTAGAACCTCTGGTCACGAATGCTTCTGACCACCACCCAATCAGGTTCCGACCAAAAAATTCATGATTTTTTTTGTTTATTGACCCATTTCCCCTTCTGCACCATTTTTTGTGTAAGTAGCAAGTTTCCAAAATTAGGTTTGAGTCACAACCAAATTGTGACCAAACTTATGGAACGAATTATGGTCATGACCAGAGGTTCTACTGTACCTATCATTAATCACTCTGATTAGTCCTGTTGCTCCTTGTGTCTCAAGCAGTAAACCAAGCAACTTTCCTATCAGGTATTTATCATGAAGCAGAAACTTTGGAGTGTTTCTTTCACAAGAAGCCAAAGTGTAAAGACAAGAATAATACAGGATTTCTAACACTTGAATATCCTAGTATATATTATTCTGTGTGAATTTGACAAGCCACTGAAAGAGTTGTACTAGTGAGCTTGAAATCAGCTATAACAATGAACCACCAGCCACATTGGACTGATGGATAAAAACACAAGTGACCTTTCAAAATCTTCCAACCATTTCTCACTATCCTTAAGAGTAATAGGAGGATCATGATTAGGAAACAGAACAGAATACATTTTTGGGAGTTTATCTTTGGATTTCAAAAACATTACATATGTCTAAGAATATTACCTTCCATTCAGATAATGTTCACAGAATTTCAATTTTCATGGAATTCTATTTTAATGAAATTTTCATGGAGTTGTTTTTGGACAAATTGAATAAGAGAGTACAGTATTGTTTCTTTGTTATTTTAATTGGGACAACTCAAAACTCTGTACCAGGTATAAATGGTCTCATATGTTTCATCTTCCTTATGTCAGCTTTGAAATTCAGCTGCCACATATTTTTTTTAGAGGAGTTAGAGGAGTTGAAAAGTTCAAAGTTATTCTATGTGTCATATTAAGTATTTGCATTTGCAGTTAATTGGTTCTCGTGATTTATGAAGTGTAGAAGTGGGAGGAGAGAAGGGAGAAGAGAATGTGGATTCTGTGTCATGCACAAAAAAGCTTTCACTTGAGAAATTGCTTTTGAACATGATCTGTCCCTAATAAATCTATTGAAGAGATAACTTCTCAGAGTGATTGATATCATGGATTCTGTCTGGATGCTTGACATCTTAAAGTTTTCATTTATTTTGACCCTTTGGTAGATGTTGAAATCCTTCTGATTGTAAACTGCAATTTAAATTATTGTTTTATCAGAAAATGTGATTCATGCCCACATTTAATCACAAACTTTAACCTTCAAGTTAAAATCACAAATTAAAAGGAAATAAAGAAGACCAATAAAAAAACATGAAAAAATTACTGAATGCTTATATTCTGCTTGGTTCAGGCTTAAACCATCTTCTTATTGTTACTCTTTTTTTTTTTTTTACAAAACCAAACTCTGTTCCAGATAGGAAAGAACTTTTTAAATTTCTACCTTGCTAAGGTACAGCAATAGTACTTAGACTTATATACTGCTTCACCGTGCTTTACAGCCCTCTCTAAGCGGTTTACAAAGTCAGCAAATTGCCCCCAACAATTTGGGTCCTCATTTTATCAGCCTCAGAAGGATGGAAGGCTGAGTCAACATTAAGCCTGGTGGAATCTGAATTGCCAAACTTCAGGCAGTTGGCAGTCAGCAAAAGCAGACTGCAGTACTGCATTCTAACCACTGCGCCAACATATAGGAAATAAATAGATCCAAATTAATTCAGAGTTCTTTTTGAGGCATAAATTTCCAGGCTTCAATGATGATGTATGTCAAACTCCCTTGAGAATTCTATAATGCTGGGAATGATGGCAGTTAAGAGAAGAAAAGGACAAACAGCAGAAAGACAGATGAACTTAGTTTGATTTATAATGGCAGATAGATTATCCTACAAAAAAAGATATATGTGGTTGTTAATGATTGATACCAATTTGGTGACATATAATGTAAATGTATAAATCCAACCAGTTTCTCCCTAAACATTGATTAAACAAATCAAAGCCTTGTTTTATGTAAGCCTGTGGGAAGAATGCTAAACATCATTTTACACAGTGGTTAAAAAAAAGACCCTTGGCAAAACATTGGATTCAAAAGCAAAAGAACACATGGTTTCACTGATTTTTAAATGAATCATAAATATTCTGTAAGAAAGGAAAGACAGGCCATAAGTTGAACTGGAATTTTTAAAATCCATTCACTCTTAGTATGACTGTATTGCACTTTACCAGATTAAAGCATCAACTCCAAAGGTATTCTGCTTTTGGCAAGATCATTTGAGAAGCTACATACCTAAGATGCCTAAAATGTATTTACTTAGACCATTCATTTTTCCCTTAGACCACTCCTTCCCCTGATGGTGATTGTCCATATTATTTAAGGTGAATATTTCTAGCTTTATGAGCTTCTATCTTTTCCTCTATTGAAAAGGATATCAGTAAAAATTTAATGGAGTACCTGTTTTACTGCATACTGTGTGTTGCAGTTATAACTTCACCCATATTATCCTGACATCCACTTTGATGTACATCTCTATGAGATTTTCCAACAACAGCAGCAACAACAATAACAATCTTATTGCTTTGGAGCTCAAAATGAAGCTGTACTACTGTATATTCATAAGTCAAATAAATAAATCACCCTATAAAGTCTATTCAAATGAATTTAAATACAGCTTCAGGAGTCTATTGAATTTATTTCTAGATAAACAGAAAATAAACATGTTATATGCAACTTTGCATTTTTGGCAAAACAATCTATACATATATAATTATGACAATAAACTCTCTAGATAAAAATAATATATAAAGAATATAGATATTATTATAGATTTAGTTTTATTAGTCTGAATGTTTATTTAGGTTTTAAATTAATGCCATAAAATCTCAGGAATTTTACAGTAAGAATTTATAAGCTACATTACATTGCTAGATCTTGTTTATATGCCTCAAAAGAGTAAAGTCGAGGTCCTACAACTATGTATCATCATTCTTCCAGTATTATAAACATATGCAAATAGGTATCTCAGCTGAAGTAATGAAACAGATATTATTATTGTTAAATTCATATTAATTAGCACGAGGAAAATTCTGAGTAAGAAAACTTTTGAAAATGTGGCCAAACCCACCACAAGGTTATGTTCAATTGTTAAAAATGATTGGTACAGTCTTGATCTCTATCAATGCCTTGCAGAGGCATTGTGTCAGGAACATATCATTGTCCTCTTCTACTCAGGATTGGTTAAGCTTGCATGTAGAAAACTGTGTTCAGTTTGGGACACCAATTTTTAAAAGGAACATGGAGAAAATAGAGTGGGTTTGGAGAAGATGAACAACTAGGATGATAAGTGGTATGGAAACCAAGAACAATGGGAAACACTTGAAGGTGCTGGGAATGTTTCATTTCCAAAAAAGAAAACTAAGGAGGAAAAAACAGCAATCTACAAATATCCTGAAGACTGCAATAAGGTGCAAGAGAAGCCAAACCTCTTCTCAGGTGAAACCCCAAAGGCAGGCTAATGACCAGTTGGTTGAAAGAAAGCTTCAACGTAATGTTAAGAGAAATTTCCTAAACAGAAAGATCTGTTTAGTTGTGAAATGGGCTGCATATATCAACTTTGATCCCCCCATTGGAAATTTTGAATGCAGGGTGAATGACCACTGCAGACAGATATATTTTACACTCAGCAATAGTTGAAATGAGTCATTTCCACTTCATGCATTCTTGAATTTCTGGTGGGTTATTCAAGAAAAAAAAAATATGGGGACAGTATTACAGTACAGGAACTCCTATCTGATCATCAATAGTATTCAGAGACAGCCCAATCTGTAATGGCTTTACATTTCAAGGCACATTTGACATGCTTTTCTCTTCAGTGAAATCTAGTATAGAGATATTTTGTTATTATCATTATTGGTTTTATTTTTATTATTATTATTATGTTTTTTCTTCCATTGTCATGGACAGGTAGCTGACCATTTAAGAGCTTTTCTATCTGCCAGCAAATAATTTCAAGGTTTCTAGCAATTAATAGTCAAACAAAAAACTTTTTTAAAAAGTAAACTATGAAATCATTAAAAACACTGGCATGCCTGAACTGCTTCCAGTTATAAAAGTTCTTCCTCATCAAAACCTACAAGGTCCCTTCCAACTCTGTCAATCTAATCTAAACTGAGAAATAGAGGGGATGACTGGCAGCTACAATGGCCAACCAGACTTTGCTCTAGTAGATATCAAAGACAGATTGTTGATTTCAAAACAGGATACTTGCAAAAAAAATAGCAGTCTTATTTAATTAAGTTTCTTTTTCCATCTCAATATACCTTCTGTCAAGCACCAGAAGGATGCATGCCATCAAACAGAATATAGGGACTGGGGCTGAAGTAATTCTTTTTCTTGGAAGATAGGATCTCAATTAAATTTGTATGGATTCAATGGAGCCTCTCTCATGGGTATGCATTGTTGGCACAATGTTGAAACATGCAATCAAAGCTATACTGTATTAATCTTTTGTACTTGCATTCTGTAGTGTACCAGTTATATGTTTATCATTTGTCTTCTTGATCACTGCTTCCCCACCCCAAGGATACCCCTCATGGATGCCTACAGCTCCTCTAGCTTCCAATAGTTTAGTTAATCCAAAGAAAGATATCGTGAAATAATTATTTTCACATTTGGAGCAGATTAGAAGTTCCCCTTTAATTCAGGAACACATGGATAACCAGGAAAACTGCAAATTGACAGCAATAAGTGTAATGGAAAATAAAAAGTAACTTTCTGGTCTACAACAGGAAATAAGGCTCAAAAATGCTACCAGAAAGGAATTTGAAAGAAACTCTAAAATTCTCTGACATTGAAATTTTGCAGTTTTTGATGTTCTGTGCAAATAAGAAGAGTGCTACAAAAATACAGCATTCTTTAGCCTTTTATTACCATATGAGTAGAGCAGGCAGATATAAATTGAAACAATGATAAATTAACTGCCTCTCCTCTGTGTACAAATGAGCCAATAAAGAGTTATTTTTGAAAAGTCCATTGGTTGTTTCTATTTTAACATGGACAAATATTTTTGATGCTCTGAATGAATCTATTTATCTTACAATGCCAGCAGATAAACTATGTTCAATGAACTGTACCCCCTTTGATTGGAATGGATACAAAGGAAGTCCCAAGAGGGATAGCTGTTTCTTCTTACTACTCTCTATCTTAAATGTTGTCTGGCTTGTAGAATGACAGAATGAAGTGAGGTCAGGATGATATCATCCTAAGTGTCACATATGAAATGAAAGATGATTCCTAGAGCTTTTCCAATTATCTGAAATGTGCAATTGACTTGGAGGTACAACTCGGCCAGAGGGACAGACAATGAGCTCATGTTTGGGCAGAAATTGCTTTATTGAAATAAAGCAATGCATATCGACCCATCTTCTAACCCCCAGCCTGGAATGGAAAGAAATTTGGCAGGGAAACAAAATACTCTTCATGTACCATTATACAAATAACCCATTTTTATCTTCTTTTGACATCAGTTCATTTTTAGTATTAAATACTGTTATATTTACTATAAAACAGTACCAAACAGTACTATTAACTAACTAGGTAACATGTCTTATGAATTATATAAACCACCTGTACTTCATTGTAAACTGAATAGAACCTTGTACAAAAAACATAATGCTTTAGAGTCACTATTATAGCTTTTTAATTTTTTTAAAATATTGAAATCAATCTTAACACTTCAAATGAGTTTGTTATGTTGATATAGGAGTGGGAACAAATGTGTATGCAAGCAAAGGGCCTATTTGTTTATTTGTCTTTGTTGGTTCTAAAGAAAACAGCCAGAGGAACACCTAATAGCACTGCCTTCTCTCAATTGGTGTAGAACAGGGCTGCCAAACTCATGGCCCCGGGGCCGATTGTGTCATGCATAGGCCATGCCTATGCCTGGTTTAGCAAAGGGGAAAAAAGTCATGATACATTATGTGAAACCACCATGACACTGCACATTTGACACCCCTGGTGTAGAACAATTGGTGTAGGCCATTGACACTCATGTTAGCCAGACCCATTGATTCCTGTTGTCATCCCTTGAAGATTTACTATAACAATATGCTTCTTGTGGCAATTTTCTCCTAAGCTGCTCAACACCTCCTTGTAATACTTCTCTTTGATGTAGTTTGTTAACAGGAGTTGTTAAATAAAGATCAGGAGGGATTTTTTTTTATGAATAAAGTTTTTTTTTTACATGCAATTAGCAATCCCTGAAGACAGAGCTCTCTTACTTTAAGGACTGATTACTGAGAAAATTAGAATATAGAACAATTTGCATGTGTTGCAGTTTCCACATCATTTCAAGCTGACAGATATTTTATTCCATGTCTCTAAACTGTCCTCCCTCATTACCTCTCTTTTTGCTGTCACTCCCCCCACCCCCAAAAAGGCCTTGTCCATTCCTGTCACCAAAGATCCAATCACCTACTACTTCCCAGCAATATTCTTTCATCTATGAACGTTTTTCCTCCAAAGCAGCTCCACCACACTTAAAAGGAAACTGATTTCATTCTTTTACATCTAAATACCTACATACAGATACAATATAGAAGTGTGCAGATGTGTTCTAAGTGCTCTGTGAGCCAAATACACTACTACATTTGTTGGTTAAGTGAAAATGACCAGTGTTTTTAACTGTACAGTATTTATTCAACTTAGGAATCTTTATTTATTTGTCTATTTTAGTGCCTTTGACTCAGAGTCTGGCAAGAGACTGGACAAGTCCCTGCAAGTTTTTGGCAAGTTTTAGAACTTTAAAACTTTAGATTGTCCTCTTCCTAGGGCTGAGAGAGAATAATTGGCTCAAAGGCATTCAGTTGGCTTTGGGCCAAAGATGGGACTAGAACTTAGCGGTCTTCCAGTTTCTGGCTCACCTTAATTGACTAAACCAAATTAGCTCTCCTTATTTATCTTATACATATATCGTGCTAAATAATTTTTTTCTTCATAGTTTTCCCCCTATTTTACCAATAAATGACAATTCTTAATTTATCTAACATTGCTTGATCTGTAGGGAAATATTTGTATTAAAAACATTAAGTAAATTCTGAATTTTTGAAAGGCTTCACAGTTGACTGACTCATTGAAATTTTTTTGGTGTGTTACTCCAGTCCCAAAAGGACCCTGAATAACTTCCATATCCTCATACATAGAGAGTTCAAAATAATTCTTTAAAAGCTGCAACATAATGAATTATAGTTACAATTATAACCTCACAATATGCTGTCTTTACCTCTAGCAAACCACAGGGATGCATGAGATAAATCTCTATTATGGTTTTAAAAATATGGATCTGACTATTCTAAGAGGTTCATTTCTATGTGCCTCAGGATTCTAAGATTGCTATTAATTTTTAGAGATCTTTTTTTCATTAATCTTAGTCTTTGCTTATTGACATTTATCTTAAAGTGTTGACTTTTATTATCTATTGAGGGAATGGGGTTAAATTAGTTTCTGCATGCATGCTACTTTGAATTGTTTCCTTTGAAAGTGGATTGCTGAGGTACCCAAATATGCTTTTTCAGAAGGCAACTGAACTTCCTTTTCCTTTTTGTTTTTATTTTCTTTTTCCTTTTTTTCTTTGAAGATGTTTTGCTTTCTCATCCAAAAAGCTTCATCAACTCTGACTGGATGTGGAGAATGGAAGGATTTATATTCCTAGCAGACAGTTGGTTATTCCCCACCATCCAGTCAAGGTATATACATCCTTCCATTCCCCACTATCCAGTCTGAGCTGAAGAAGCTTCTTGGATGAGAAGCAAAACATCTTCAATGAAAAAACAAACAAACAAGAAAGTTCATTTGCATCCTGAAAAAGCACCTTTGGTTCAATCATGACCTGGGTGACTGAGAATCTCCATAGACTTTTAGCTATTGCTGAGAGATGTTTTTCCCCAAAATAAATAAATACATTAATCCTACCTCTAAGTCAGAAACCATTTTTCTTCCTTTGGGTCAAGTAGAAAGATCTTACTATGACCAACATATAGATAGCTAAGGAAGGAAATTATTTTTAAAATATTCCTATAAACTTTCTCCAGTGTGCTAACCTCTGAGCTGAGATCTAAATTCTCACATTATTCAAAATGACATTTTTAAGGACAAATATGTGAATGCACATTTTCCCATTCATTTACATCTTTTCAAATCAGTTATTTTAATTTATGGCTAATATTGAAACAATGTCCCTTGGGATCATCATCTGAATTTTCTTTTTTCCTCTTCATTACTTTCTCTAGGCTACTTTGCACAAATTTTATTGCATCATTCTGAGTAAGGAGCAAACTGAGAAACTAACTTCTTCATTGAAAATGAGCCAGTTGCTGCAGTAGTAGTAGTAGTAGTAGTAGTAGTAGTAGTAGTAGTAGTAGCAGCAGCAGCAGCCTTAGACTTATATACTACTTCACAGTCTTCTCTAAGTGGTTTACAGAGTCAGCATATTGGCCCCAACAATCTAGGTTCTCATTTTACCGACCTTGGAAGGATGGAAGGCTGAGTCAACCTTGAGCAGGTGGGACTTGAACTGCTGAACTGTTGGCAATCAGCAGAAGTAGACTGCAGAACTGCACTCTAACCACTGTGCCATCATAGCAGACACATAATGTTAAGCCTCTGTATTCTTCTTTCAACTATTTAGACAGCTATGGAACTAATAGTAGTCTGATGTATATGATTGAAGAACTTACAGGCAAGTAAGCCTATAATTCTCCTCTCTTTTACAAATTCTGTGATGCAGAGGCTGAATGAGTTATTAATCTATCCAGGGAATCATCAGATAATATGACTTGGAAGGAATCTTCTTAATTATGTAGTCCTGTTCAATTTATCCTCAGCAGGGTGAAGCCAAGCCCTGTTCTAGACAGCCTTTCTCTATTTGGCAATTTTTACTATCACAAATTCTTCCACAATTCAGTCTCAATCTCTTTACTTTACTTTCATTGCATTGGTCCTTGTCCTTATCTCATTCTTCTCTTCTTTCACAGGGCAGATTTTACAGAATGCCATCATATCTTCCCTTCATTTTTCTTTAAAAAAATCTGCAAGCTAAGTACAACAACATTTATGTTTATCAGACTTATTAATGAAAAAATATGTTCAAAAAGAAACAGCAATGACAAAACTCAGAAGCAAATAGAAATGAACATTTTAGACTACACAGATCCATATTCTTAGGACCATAGTAGGGATTTGTCTTATGCAACCCTGTGGTTTGTCTCATTTGATAAATATGCTGATGTCCCCTTAAACATAACACGAGTTGTGCTTTCTTGCTTGAGGGCAAATTTTACCTCATTATGTACACTGTGAGTGATAACTTTAAAGGCAGCACTTCTGGTCAAGTCACGACTGAACTTTTCTACTGACCTTAAAGAAAATATTTCAGATGAAGACTTCTGAGTTTATTTGCACTCTAAGCTTGCCCATCAGAATATTTCTTACCCACATGAAAACTCACAAGTAAATATATGTCCTCTTTTAGTATATCTCTAGCAGTTAAATACTTATGTGAGGGGCTTGTACATTTTTTTTTATTTAAAATGCTTATTTGTTTCTTATTTTACTCATCAATCTGCTACTATTCCTATCTAAAAATGCTTCATGGGAGCTGATTCCTCATGATACCTTCTCTTGACATTTAATTTAGTGTGAGAGATTGGGAGGATTCAGAAAGAATGGGCCTTTGCACACATGCATTGTGAGTTCTATATGCTTGATTAAACCAATTAAATAATGAGTATGCAGGCATCTCAGCCATGGGGCTGCAATAGTTAGAATGTAGTATTGTAGGATGACTCATTGCTCACTTCAGAAGTTTGATTATTAATGACTCAAACCTTCTATCCTTCCGAGGTCCTTAAAACAAGAACTCAGATTGTAGAGGGCAATATGTTGATTCTTTAAACTACTTAGAAAGGGCAATAAAGCACTATGAAGTGATGTATAAGTCTAAGTGCTATTGCTACCTGATCTCCTTTGTAGCAGTAAAACATCTAAATATATTGTCATTTCTCTAGTTTATAAAGTAAGCATTGGCTAAGGTAATCTATGGACATATCCTGTTGTACCATTAAGCTGATCCTATCTCATATTCATGCCATTAATAAATGAAGGAAATAATAATAATAACAATCGCAATCGCAATCACAATCACAATCACAATCACAATCACAATCACAATCACAATC
>BLBF01000003.1:28163875-28179499 GCA_015471245.1 Laticauda colubrina | reverse complement strand
CAATCACAATCACAATCACAATCACAATCACAATCACAATCACAATCATCATCATCATCATCATCATCATCATCATCATCATTATCATAATTTCTGCCAAACTCTAAACCAAACCCTTTAGAAAACAGTTGACCCACACATGCTAATTTGCAAGTAGCTCCAAATTCCTATAAATTTTCTCCAGTATGCAAACATCTAAATCCTCACATTATTCAAAATAAATACATTTTCTTTAAGGACAGACATGCTGATGCACATTTTCCAATCTATCTATACCATGGGTGTCAAACTTGCAGCGTCACATTGCTGTCATGTGACATTTCATGATGTTTTTCCCATTTGTGGAGCTGGGGTGGGCATCACCTACATGTAATGCAGCCAGCTCATGTGCTGCCAGCTTGACACTCTTGATCTACACCGAGAGCCAGTTTGGTCTAGTGGTGAAGATATCAGGATAGAATGCAGGAGACTTAGTTCAAGTCCTGCCTTAGCTGTGAATGCCAATTGGGTGACTCATTCTCTCTCAACTAAATTCATCTCACAGGGTTGCTGTTGCAGGGGAAAATAGGAGGAGAAAGCTGTGTTGGAAATATTCATTGCTTTGAATAAAAACAATCAATATTAATAAATAAATAATAAATACATAAATAAATACATAAATAAACTTTTTACAGTTTTTGTAACAGATAGTGTAAAGCTTATTATAAAGATAAATTCTAACTCAATTTGACCAAGAGCTTCAGTAGTATTTCCCTTAATTTTTGAAAGTACTACCAAAGCTCTTGGACAAATTGAGTTAAATTTGTCTTTATAATTTGACATCTATAACTATGGTTTGGATCCATGCAGACTTTTCTTATTGTTGGACCTCAAACAATTGATCTATCTTCTTGCAAACATGCTTCCAACTGTTAGCAACCAGATTGTTTCTGATGCTTTGTTGTTATTCAAACTTAAAAATAAATACAGGAGTTCTTAGTTGTACCTATAACTTCATCTAGTTTTAACATTCTTATGTTATATTTTAAAATTGTTTAATTTTGCACTCTTAATATGCTACTGCAATATTATTGTATATTATGTATGTTTTGACCTGTGTCTTACAATAATAAACTTGCTTACATTTTTCTAGCGTGAACCCATGTATGTTTTTACTTTGCTATAGTGATATATTTTTTTAAGAAATAGAATGTGATATATGCTGGTTTCATAACAGGCACTATCTTCCTGATTGCAGAAAGACCTTCTTGATGAGCAATTAGCCTTTGTAGTCTCCAAGATATCACAAATTTATCATGGATACTCCAGATTGCATTAGAAGTTGGAATGTACAAAAATATCCTTTTAATGTAGATAGAAAGCAAAATTATTTGGAGGGAAAATATAATTTCCATGACTTACAAAGAAAATCATCTAAATGAAGGTCAAGTAAAAAGATCAAAACATCTTTTTTCTTGATAGGAAAAGCATTACTGGGAGAAGAAAAGTTGGCAATTTCAATCATCTAATTCCCTGAGGAACTTGAAACTAACCTCAAAATAATATTTTGTCCTTTGCAGGTTTATATTCAGACTTGCTTTGAGCAATGTTAATGATTTGATTAATGCAAGGCAAAATGCTGATGGCCTTTGTGAATAAAATTTAGAAATCTGTTGACAAAATATATGACAATTCTGCATGAGGCATCCAAACTTACCCACACAGGCCTTCGTTAAAAAAAGTTTCCTAAGAATATTCCTGAACTCAATCAGCATTTTAATGGCAAAGACATGGATGGATTGTTGATGTAACAGAATTGGACTGTTAAGACTGGATAGATGCGATGAGATCCCTTTTTAGATAGAATCTTGATATTTGGAACTTCCGTTTGATTTTGATAGTTGATACATTGAACCAAACTCAAGAAAAAACTTAAAAAACATATAGAAATAAACATTAAATGATGCAGAGGTTTAGCTTGGTAGCAATACATATCATGTCATATGTTCAGTAAGAAAGTAATAGCATGCATCTGCTGAAAGAAAAAGTTAAGGGAGTCTCATTTACAAAATATTATGTATTGAAAGGACTTTGATAAACTAGATGGTATTCAGAGAAAATGAGTTATGCATCCACCAGGCAACTGTAAATTTAGTTCAGTTATATTTAAAGTATTGAAGGAACTTGCCAATTGTTCCGTCCAGAAAGAAGCACATGAGACCGGGTTCCAAACAACAACTATTTTATTTAAACTTGCAAGGCAAAAGATACAGAACATAGCCCAAGCCGCGGCAACCTTTATATAGCGGCTTGCCTGCTGGCTTGTGGCCAATGACACTTGTTAAACTCTTCCCGTCGTTTGGCAGCTTCCCGGATTAGTTCTTAGTGAACCAATCCATAAGTGGCCTTTTCGGCCAATCAGAACAAGGGACTTGGAACCTATCAAGTTCCATACAGAACACCCCTCCCCCTTTAGTTGAGTCCAACGTGGGCGACGTAGTCATGCAGGTAGGTGGGACTTTTTCTAGTCCCAGTTGACCTGTGCGGCTCAGTCTTGTTTTGGTCTTCTAGTGGTTTGGACAGGATCACTGCTTCTCTCGGCCATCTCCATGGAACCTCCTGGAAGGGTGAGTCAGCCATGCTGCTCCCGACTGAGTCTCTCGGGCCGGTTGAGATGGCTCCGCTGCTCCCTCCTGGTTTGACCCGGTTGGTTGAGCTGGCCTGTCTGCCACCTTCCAGGAAGGCCACGCTTCGCTGTCCTGCTCCCGGACTTCTTTCTTGGGGTTCATCTAACCATGAGTGCTCTTTTTGTTTGGTAGGATTGTTGTTTTGCAGAGTTTGTTGTCTTGTTATGGGAGGTTCGCTTCTCCCTTTTTTATTTATTTGTACTTCCCCCCCCCCAGTTGTTTTATAGTCAGAATTTATTATTTTTGGTTCTGCGGTGGGTTTTCATTCGAGGTTGCGGGAACGAAGTTGGTCTATGTGCCGCTTCTATTCCCTTCGTCTAAAATTAGTCTGTAGGACCTGAGGCCTGTGATTTGTGTGATGGTGGCTGGAAGCCATAGAGGGTCCCCGTTAAGGTTCTTGGCATAGACTAGCCGATTTCAAAGTATTTGCTAGAGGAGTCGGGGGGGTTGTCCCAGGTGTAAGTGGGGTATAAACTGTCCAGGTAGGACCGTAGTTTCCTACCCATTAAAAGTTCAGCTGGACTTTAATTTGTTGTGCTACTAGGGGTAATATGTTGCAATGTTAGTAGTCGGTTTAGTTTGTCCTGAACATCCCCCTTGTCCATTCTCTCTAGGCCCTCTTTAGTATACCAAACCATGTGTTCAGCCCTGCCATTCGCAGCTGGATGGGCTGGGTTGGTTAAGGCATGACGGATACCCTGGACAGCCAGATATTGTTCAAATTGCAAGGCTGTAAATTGAAGCCCATTGTCCGAAACCAGTAAATCAGGTACCCCTTGCATTGCAAACAGTTTGTTGAGCTGTTTCATAACAGCCTCGGTGGTTGTGGAAGCCATGAGGATGACTTCCAACCAGTTCGAATATGCATCAACCACAATCAAAAAAGTGTTCCCCTTCATTGGCCCAGCGAAGTCAATATGTACTCTAGACCATGAACCCTGGGGAGTTTCCCAGTCTCTTATTGGTGCCTGTAGGGGGGGGGGGTTGGCCTCGCTTTGTGACAGTCATGGTATGTTGCAACCCAGCGTTCAATGTCTTTGTCCAGCCCTGGCCACCAGATGTAACTCCTGGCCAGGGCTTTCATTTTAACTATGCCCGGGTGACCCTCGTGCAACATGCCCAGGACGTCTTCTTGGAGGCTGCTTACCTGTCACCCCACCCTGTCACCCCATAAAATGCACCCCTTTTCAATAGACAGTTCAGTCTGTCTGGCACGGAATGGTTTAAAAGTCTCAGTTTTGTTTTCCTCCAGCCAGCCTTTACCTACCCAGTTCAATATGCGTGCCATCAAAGGGTCTTTGGCTGTGGCTCTCGCGACATCAGATGCAGTCAGTGGTAGCTCTGGGCAGGTCTCAAACTGAAATGTGGAGGTAGTTGGAGCAGGGTCATCCTCTGTGACGGGCAATGGGGAACGGCTCAGGGCGTCAGTGTGGAATGGCTTTGCTGGGTTAGTGGAGCAGCGTGTAGGAATAGGCAGCGAGGAATTCAGACCACCTCATCATTCTAGGTGACAGAATGTTCAGGGTTGGCTTGTTGCTTGCTAGGATTCCAAGAAGAGGCTTGTGATCAGTTACGATAGAAAAAGGTCTACTGTAAAGGTACTCATGGAATTGTTTGACTCCAGCTATGATTGCGAGGGCTTCCTGATCAAGTTGGCTATAATTGCATTCCAACTTGGAGAGCCTCTTGGAGTAAAAGGCGACCGGTGCCTCTCTGCCATCTGGGAGTTGTTGACTCAAGATGGCGCGGACCCCAAAAGACGAGTCATCACAGGTGACCATCAGAGGCAGGGTATTGCTAAACTGAATGAGAACAGTGTCTGACGTTAATAGGTCCTTGATACCTTGGAAGGCTTTCTGTTCCTGGTTGCCCCATGTCCAAGCGGCTTTTTTATCTAGCAGTTGATGTAGGGGTTCTGCTATTGTTGCCTTATGGGGCAGGAACACGTAAAAATTTATGAGGCCTAGGAACGCCTGGAGATCGGTTTTGTTTTTGGGTCTGGGAGCGTCTTTGATAGCCTTCACTTTTTTTTCGGTGAGGTGAATGCCTTTTTCATCGATTAAATAGCCCCAAAATTTGACCCGGTTAGTGGCCAGTTCACATTTTTCCCTCTTTACTTTGAGACCTGACTTCCTAAATCTTGTTAAGACTTCTCTTAACCTGGTCTCTAGCTGGTTGACATTTTTTGCTGAGACCAGTACATTGTCGAAGTATGGGATGACACCTTTGATTCCATTTAGCGGGCGTTCCATGAGGCTTTGGAACACGCCTGGGGCAACGCTAACACCGAATTGGAGGTGGTTACATTTAAATGCCCCTCTATGTGTTACTATAGTCTGTGCCTCTGCTGTAATGGGATCAACAGGTAGCTGTTGATAGGCCTGCTAGGTCGAGCTTTGTGAATATTTTTCCTCCCCCTAGCGAGTGCAGTAAATGTTGCACTACTGGTACTGGGTATGTGCTTTGTTGGAGAGCATGATTCAGGGTTGCCTAATAGTCCCCGCAGATGCGCATTGACCCATCTGGTTTCACCGGTGTGACGATAGGGGTTTCCCACCTGGCATAGCCGATTGGTTCTAAAACCCCTTGAGCTATTAACTTATTTAGCTGCTCGTCAATTTTTGGTTTTAGCGCAAATGGGACGTGTCTGTCCTTTAAATGGATGAGGGCTCTTTTCGGATCTCGGCTAAATGAAATTGTGGTCCCCTTGTACTAGCCTAGAGTCCCGTCAAAAACATCTTGGAATTCTTGGAGCAGGCTCTCCTCCCAGTTGGTTGTAGGGATGCGGTTGATCCCAGTCATCCCGATTCTCAGGGGCGCTTTGATTCCCATGAACCATTTGATTGGTTCGTGATCATTCGAATCATGATCGCATGATTCCCAGGAACCATTTGATTCCTAATAGGCTAGGGCGGTCACGGTCGATGATGGTCAGAGGCAAGATTTTGGCATGGTGTTTAAATTCAACTAGAAAATGTCCAAGGCCTACTACTGGGATTCGATTTCCCTGTTTTCACGAGTTTTTGTTTCTGCAGTTCTCTCTGTTTAATGTTCGGTATTAGGTGCCGGATGGTATTCCAGGAGACCATTGATAGGAATGACCCTGAGTTGACTTCCATCTCACAGAGTCTCCCCTCAATGCTCACCTCTATCTGAACCTTCTTTCCGCTTTCCGCCCTGGCATTGCCAGTGGTGACTGTCTGATGCGTTTCTTTCCTGTCACCCATTCTCTTATTGCTGTTCCATCTGCTGCCAGCTTGTCTGTCATCATGTCTTGGGGGGGGCGTGCTGTCACGTCTTTTTGGACTATAGCTCTTTTTGTTGTAGCAGGCCCTTTTGATGTGCCCCCTTTTATTACAAGCCCGGCATATTGCGTCGAGGAACTTGCATTCAGCCCACGGGTGATTGCCTCCGCAGCCCGCACATTGAAATTCCCGTGAATTTTTCCTCTTTTTGTGCCATTTTCTATCTGAATAGAGTTTATGGACATCTTTGTCATCATCTCAGAGCATTCAGTTCAGGTCGGACCAGGTCATCTGTTTGATATGTCTGGGTTTCGCCAGCACCTTTGCCATTTTGAATACAGCCGGTCTGCAGTGTGTCAGGAAGACAGCCCTCTTCCTTTGGTCTGAGATTTCTTCCATCTCGTTGCTTTCTAAAAACATAAGAAAGTGATCGATATACGATTCCCAATCCTCCTCATCAGGATTGAAGGGTGTGGGTGGCGTGTTGTTACCGGCCATCTCTCTCGCTCGGTTCAGATCGCCGTGTGCTTCAGTCTCATCTTCTATGACGATCCCACCTTCGTTGCCACTGTTCTGTTCGGAAAGAAGCGCGTGAGACCGGGGTCCAAACAACTATTTTATTTAAACTCGCAAGGCAAAAGATATGGAACATAGCCCAAGCCGCGGCAGCCCTTTATATAGTGGCTTGCCTGCAGGCTTGTGGCTGATGACACTTGTTTAACTCTTCCTGCCATTTGGCGGCTTCCCGGATTGGTTCTTAGTGAACCAATCCGTAAGTGGCCTTTTTGGCCAAAAAAGAACGAGGGACTTGGAACCTACCAAGTTCCATACAGAACACCGATGGCCTAATCTTTCTCTATGCAAGATAATTTGGATTCACCACAATAAGTGTAGAAAGAGGTTCACACTAAAGAGATTGATTGAGTCAACATGACAGCTCTGACAACAAAACAAACATAAATCTCTAGTTTTATTAAACATGTTAAGTATATTAATTAACATGTAATCATTACATATTAATTATTATTACATATTAATAATAGGTGAGAGGGATCTTGGAGTTCTAGTGGCAATCACTTAAATATAAGCCAACAATATGTGGCAACAGCCCCAAAAAGCCAATGCAATTCTAGGCTGCATTAATGAGAGGGTTAAAATCAAGATCATGTAAAATTCTAGTACTGCTTTACAAAACCACACCTGCAATACTGTATCTTGTTCTGGTTATCACAGTGTAAAAAAAGTTGTTGAAGCTCTGGAAAAAGTGCAGAGAACAGCAAAAAAGTGATTAGGAGACTGAAGTCTAAAACATGAAGAACGGTTTCAGGAATTGGGAATATCTAATCTAATGAAAGGACTGGGGTGACATATTGATTGATTGATTGATTTGATTTGATTTGTCAATTGCTTACAAGATGATAGGAATAAGTATAAACATAGTTATGAATACATGAAATGGATACATATAAGAAAAATAATGGAACTGTTCCAATATTTGAGGGGCTTCCACAAAGATGAGGGGGTAACTAAACTAATCTCCAAAGCACCCAAACATGAGACAAGAAACAATGATTGGGAACTAACCAAGGAGACAACCAACCTACAACTAAGGAGACATTTCCTAAAGGTGAGAGCAATTAACCAATGGAATAGCCTGCCTTCAGAGGTTGTCTATGCTCCATCCCTGGAGGATTTCAAAAAGAGACTGGATAACCATTTGTCTGAAATGTTATTGGACCTCCAAGGTCCCCTCCAACTCTAATATTCTATGTCTATGTCTAATTTGCCATGTTCTGGAAAAGACAAAGAGGAGTACTACCCATCATCATTTGGAAAGAACAAGCAAAATAGAGTCATTCGCCTCTAAATTTAACCTAATTTAAATATAAACTATTTCAATATTGATCCAAAGATTCAAAGGAATAAAGAAATATAGATATGATATCTGCAAAAGGCTATATTTTTAAAAATTTATATAAGTAGTCCTCGACTTCCAACCTTTCATTTAATGGCCAACATTAAGATGGTTCTAAAAAAGTCTAGTCCCCATAATTATGACAGTCCCTGAACTTACAATGTCTCAGCATCCCTATGGTCATGTGATCAAAATTCAGGACTTGGCAACTGGCATGTATTTACAATGATTGCAGCATTCCAGGGCTGCATGATCACAATTTACAAGCTGCCCAGCTGGCTTCCAACAAGCAAAGTCAATGGTAAAAGCCAAATTCATTTAACAGCTACATTATTTGCTTAATAATCACAGCAAAAAAGGTCCTAATCAGTTTTGACTCACTTAAGGACCAAATTTCTGGTCCCAATTGTAGTTGTAAGTTATCAGATGATTTTTTAAAGTATCTCATTCAATTGGGATTAGGGTTTTTGCAGCCACCTGGCTCTACTCAGAGCTTATATTCAAAATAAGATTCATTTACTATCATGAGAAAACTATAGTGTAGCCAGTTTTTTGATGTATAAATTATCTTTAAAATTCCAAAAGTCCTTTTTTCCCCCCTGGTTTTCTTCCCCAGGTTCCATTTTTTGCATTTATGGAGAAGCTACAACATGTTATATTTTTTTGCAGACACAGTGGCTGTCTTTCTATAATGCTTAAATCATGCATGGATTCTCCAGAGACACCCCAGTACAGTTCTTAAGTCATTTTGCAGGAATTCCACTTCAATCTAGTTTGAGTCAACATTTAAACTTCAGGGAATCCTGATGCATATCCATAATGTAGTTCTCTCTGATTTGTTGAGTTTGAAAGCAAATGATCTGGTGCCATAGCTAAAACTGCATGTCTGACCTGTTCATAGCTTGACGATGAGGGGAACAAGGGAATTCTAGGAAACATTAAAAATAAAAATATGTATTTCCTTTTAGTTTTTATTTGAAACCAGTTGCTAAATATTTTCACAAGATTCTACAGTTTTCTCCTTGAGCAGTTAGTGTCATTCCTATAAAATCCAGTTTGTATTTTTTGAAGATTAATAAAAACTTTGTTTCATATTCTGAAACTAATTTGCATGTGATTTGTGTACATGTCATGTTTCTGTTTGATATCTTGCTATAAAACTATAGCAAAAATAATATATTTCTTTGCAAAAACTCAGATGTGTCATAATTTGAGATAAATGTGGTCATCAATACTGTAATGTGTATACTGCAATATATTAGGATATATATCACTCAATGTAGAAATAGGGAGAGCAGATAAAATAGCTTTAAAATGGGAATCAGTTAAAAATATCCTTATCTCAGTGGTGTCAAATTCAATTTCATTGAGGGCCACATCAGGCTTGTGTTTGACCTCAGAGGGCCAAGGTGGGTGTGATCAGGGTGGGTGTTGTCACTTGTATCAGAGGTGCCTGTGGTGGTTCAAGCATTCTGCCAGAAAAAAACAGACTCATAAGCTCCATTTTTGGCTGGGACAGCCTCCTGAAGTCCTCTGCCAGTGGAAACAGAGCTGAGTGGATCATGAACAGCCCTCATGAGTTTTGTTTTTGCTGAAAGAGGCACTGTGGTCTGGTCCTTTGCTATTTCCAAGGTGGTCCTGTGAAACAGTTTGAAGCATCCCACAGGCCAGATCCGGCCCCCAGGCCTTGAGTTTGACACCCCTATCTTCTCTGATTAGACCATAACCATTTTGAGTATGAATACTACTTGGAGGAGCAACTGTACTTTCAGTTCTTCAGTGAAGCATAGCCACTAAAAATGTTTTTTAAAAAAAACACATGTGGACGTGTGATGGTAGCATCTTGTGTGGCCCTCATGGGTGTGGGTCTGGTGTCATTCTTAATGTTAGGTACTTGTTTGTTAATGAGGGCGGGTTTCCAAATGGCTGGTAGGCGGGAAGTATCATCTCATTTATTCATGCTGTGTGGGCATTTTTCTATCTCTATGGCTTCTCTGATTATTCTGTTGTTGAAGTGTTCAGTTTTGGCGATAGTTCTGGTATTTTTAATGCCAATCTCATGTCCTGTGGCTTTGAGGTGTTGGACCTGGGAAGAGGTCGGTTCTTCTTTTTTGATTGAGTTCTTGTGCTCTTCGATGAATGCATTTATTCTTCTGTTGGTTTGTCCGATGTATGTGATGGGGCAGGCAGTGCATGGGATTTGGTATATTCCTTGGTTTTCTAACTTGATTCTGTCTTTAGGGTTTCTTAGGATGGTGGATATTTTTCTGTTTGTGCAGAATGCTGTCTTAATGTTGTATTTTTGGAGGATCTTGCTGATTTTGTCTGTAGTGCCTTTTATATATGGGAGGAGGGCTTTGTCGTTCTCTTGTTCTCTGTCTTGGCTTTTGGTTGGGGTTTCTTTTTGGATTAGGTGGGTAATCTTTCTTTGGAATCCATTGGCTGTTAGTATGTTAGTGAGAGTGTATAGTTCAGTTTTTAGGTGTTGTTCGTTGGCTAAGCATTTTGTTCTGGAGATGAGTGTCTTGGCTACGGAATTGATCTGTACTGGGTGGTGGTATGAGAGTGCATGTAGATAGCGGTTTGTATGTGTTGTCTTCTGGTTGATGGTGTGTCCTAGGCAGCCATTGGATTTTTTGTATACTAAGACATTTAGGAAGGGAAGTTGATTGTTAGCTTCTATTTCCATGGTGAATTGAATTTTGGGGTGTAGGCTGTTGAGGTGTGTGAGGAAGTTGTTCAGTTTTTCTTTCCTGTGTGGCCAGTTTATGAAGGTGGTCATCTATGTCCATGATCCAGAGTTTGGGTTTGTGATCATATGTTTCTAGAGCTTGTGTTTCAAAGTGTTCCATGTAGAGGTTTGCGATGACAAGTGAGAGGGGTGATCCCATGGGTGCTCTTTCTATTTGTTTGGATTTTTGTCCATTGTAGATGAAGTATGTATTGGATAGGCAGTGGTTGGTCAGATCTTGGATGTGCTTGGGGGGGTTGTATTTGTTTTGGATGGCTGTCAAGGCTTCTTTTATAGACACTTGGGTGAAGTGGGATATGACATTGAAGCTCACTAGTAGGTCTCTGGGTTGTAAGTTTTGTTTCTTTATGATCTCAATGAACTGGAATGAGTTTTTTATGTGTGAGTTGATGGACTCTGCATAAGGCTGTAGTTGTTTGGCGAGAAATTTGGCTCAATTTTGTAGAGGTGAGCCTATGGAGTTGACTATTGGTCTAAGTGTGGTTCCTTCTTTGTATATCTTGGAGAGGTCATAAAGCTTAGGTCATCTGGATGATTTCTCTCTGGGAATGATTCTTTGCTGGATTTCTTCACTGATGGGGGAGGATTTTATTTTGGATCTGGTGGTTTTTTCTAGGTAGGTGGTGGGGTCTGTATTTAGGGGTTTGTATGTGAGTAGGTTGGTTAACTTGATTTGGTAGTCAGATGTGTTCATAACCACTGTCGCATTGCCCTTGTCTGCTGGTAGGATTATTATGCTGGTGTCTTCTTTCAGGCTAAGTAGTGCAGTTTCTTCTTCTTTGGATAAGTTGCTTTTGGGTGATTTGCTGGTGCAGAGGATGTTGGTGATTTCGAGTCTGACTCTGTTAGCATCATCAGGGCTGGTTTTGGTCAGGCTGGTTTCAACTCCGCATATAATGGTTTCTGTGGGGATGTGTTTGGGAGTGACAGCAAAGTTGAATCCTTTCGAAAGGACATTGATTTCGGCTTCAGTGAGGATCTGTCTGAGATGTTGTGCACTGTTTGTTTCATGTGTGGCTGTGAGGGGGGAGGAGTTTGTTTCTAGTGTTTTTGTAGTTTTCTGAGTTTGTTGGTGTGTGTGTCTGTCTTGAGGGTGGTCTGTGTTTCGGCTCTCCAGACAGCGTGTTGTTTGGATTTGTCCCAAAGTGCAGGGTGAATCTTGTTGCTGAGTCTGAGGTGAAGTGTGAGGAGATCTTTGTTGATTTGGTCTCGGAGGAATCTTTTTTGTGTGAAGTTCATTTCTGATTAGGGCCCATTCTGTTCTTTTTAGGATGCATTTGGTGGCTGCTGTGTTTGTGTGGAATTTTAATTGGAAGCTTATGGGGATTAAATTTTGATCTCTGATGTTGCGTAGGAATGCGAGGTCACATAAAATGGAAGCTCTTTGGACTTCAAGTTTTTCATGAGTCCTGGTCAGATGGTGGGTTTCAACCCAGTAGAGGTGCAATATTTTTTTTCTGAGGTTTTCACGGATATTTGTATGTGGATCTTTGGCTATTTGGGTTTTCTCCACGTAAAATTGGAAGTATCTTGGCAACGTTTCAACAAAGTCTCATTCGTCATCTTCAGGCTTGTGTCTTCGGCTTTGTGCTTCTCGGAGTAATGTGAGGTTGCAACAGTTTCTTCCTTTTAACTTCTAGTGGGTATGTGACTTGATTAGGTGGGGGCTTGGCTGTGTTCTATTGGTCTGTCCAATATATGTGGCCAATAGAAGAATAAGTACCCACCTGGATGAACACAAAAATGCAATAAAAAAGCTGGAACACACTTCCTCACTTGCCCTCACTGAGCCAAGGGCAGTCAGGCTTTCTGTGAGTCAGGCTTTCACAGCCATTTCTGTTTTAAATTTGGTGCTAGCCTACTACTGTGTTTGAATGGTTTTTTCTTCATCCTGATTAGATGGGAGTCTTGGTCTGTGTTTACTGGTCTTGGAGTTTGATATGTTCTGCTTGTTTCTAATATCTTCTGTCTGTTTTATAGCATTTTTTTTTGTCTTGATTGGCTGGCAACAATGTGTTTCCTGTATTGGAGGCTTTTAGTGCAGCTTGGCTCCGAGTAAATGGACTATTCACTCAAGTCCCTATTCACTCCCAACTCGAGATGAATGTTGTTTATTTCTCTCATCAAAAAGTTTTTCTAAACTTGTAGAGGTCTAGTATATTCCATTCACCAGTAGACAGCACCCATAGCTTAGGTTTCAGAGTTGTTTCAAGTCTTGTAGATTTAATTCATCCAAATTTAGTTCAGTTTATGGAAGCAAAGTCATCAATTCAAGTAGACTCAAGTAGATAGTTCAGCATTTTGTAATGCCTTTCTAAAACAATATCTGTCCAATTTAAAAATCCAATTTTTTTATCTTTTAAAAGGTCTTTAGCTTTTCTCACCTTAGTTCTTTTCTTTCAGGTCTAGGATTTTTCTCTATATAGTTGTTTGCCACTTTAAAAATAATTCTAGTAATATCTTCTAATAATATCTAGAAGATATTACTAAAGAACAGATCAAATATAAAGCAGAGTCTTTTCTACTGGGGATTTTTGACAAACAAATATCAAAAAAGATAAAATATATTACAATACATATATTAACAGCAGCTAGGTTGGCTTTTGCTCAGTGTTGGAAGCATCTACAGATACCTACAAAGGAGATGATTATCCAAAAAATTTCAAACTGCACAGAAATGGACAGATTAACATTTGCTCTAAAAAACAAAGAAACTTCAATATATTATAATAGCTGGAATTATTGGTATAAGTGGTTAGAACAAAGATGAATTTTATAATATAGGATAGAAAGAATAAGATAAATTTATATGAGTGATGTATAAATTCTTGTAAAGATAAAGTGTTTAGAGATAGTAAAACTAAAGGAAGAAAAGATCTCACAAATTGTCGAAAGTAAGAATATTTTTAACAAATCTCCTTTCTGTATTTTCTTTTTTCTTTTTTGTTTATTTTTCTTTTTTGTTTTTCCGGTCCTCTTTTCCCATCCCCTTTTTTCCTTTTTTTTTTTTTTCCTACTCTTCAATTATGTACGTGTTATTATGTTGTTGTGTTTTGTTTTTTTTTTAATTTTAAAATCAATAAAAAATTTATTTTTTTTAAAATAATTCTAAGGGTCTCTTTTCCTGGATTTTCTTCTTTCTTTTTTTTCTTTAAAGTTAGGGACTAAATAAAAAGGAATCTTCTCACCCAGGTCCAATCACTGTTCATTTGTACTGCTCCTGCACATTTCTTTGTTGCCTTGGCTGTCCCAGCTTTGTGACATCCAGGATGGATGTTTCTTCTAGTCAAGGGAGAGGGAAGAAGCCCTGGGTCCAGCAGGAGAGTTGCTGTTCTCCCTGAACTACAGGTCACCCTTCTTTTCTTCACCACCCCTACAGGGTGGCTTTAGCTCCTTTTGGAGCCCTCCAACAGGGAGAATTCAGCATGGGACCATGGAGATCTGCTCCTCATGCCTGATATTGCTGATATAACATCAGCTGGAAGTCACCACTAAAAATGTTTTACTGTTATTGTACTTTAACAACTGCAATTATCTATGTTAAGAGTAAGAATAAATTGAAATTAAAATTAATTCTATGTAGTAAAAATATTGCAAATAAAACAGGGAAGTGGCTTGCATATAAATTAAAAAAGGACACAATATTTAAATTACAAGAGAGAAGTACATGGCTTTTTGTAGCAATTTTTTTTGTTGCATCAGCATTATACTAATTTATATAATGGAAGTAACATTTTCTGTAGAGAATAGAAATGACTATTCAAAGAAACACAATTTACCTTAAATTACTGAGGAACAGAGACATATTATGAATAGATCTATCACTAGACAGGAAGTTTCTGATGTTATAAAAAAGAGTAAAGTAGGAAAGATTCCTGGATTATGAGGTTCTCGTTTTCAAGGTTTTTTTTACAAACTTTTACAATCTTTACAAAACATGATTACCTCTGTCCTACAGGTAGGAAAGATACCAGAGAGTTGGAAAAGGAGTCAATATAATATTAATATATAAGCAAGAACAAGATTTAATTTTAACAACAAGAACAAGAACAACAACAGACTATAGGCCCATATCATTATGGCTTTCCTTCAAACCTTCAAAGCACTAGTCAGGTATTATTCAATGAGGAGTAGCATGAAGAGCTCCATAGGAACCAGCAAAACAGATGATGTTAACATGACAAAGTTTATAATGACTGAAAAATCAAATCACACAGAAACTGCTTGAATCAGAAACTATATCTTATGTGGGACTTTCAATGTATATCAAACTTTTGATGATCTGGGTCATCAACCATTCCACATAGTCCCCATGGTAGACCATGAATTCCCAAGCTTGGTTTCAGACTTTGTGCCTTAGGGAAGTTATGTTCAAATTCTCCGGTACCATAGCTCTGAAGAGCTCCACTGCCATTTCTGTCGTAGCATTGAATCATTTGGCAGGATGTCCTCTAAAAGCTACATTGTTATCTGATCTCCTAAGTCCCAGCCTCACAGATAGAGTGTAGCTTTCTCTAAAGCAACACCTCAGATGGCCATTGAAAGTCTTGCAAAGAAAAATAGTCTGACAAAGTTTTACAAAAAAGAATGGCTATTCTATCATCCCAATCCTGGGGGAAGAGTTGGCTCTGTATTCAGTCCATTTGCAAAATATTTGAATGCATAGAACATGTATTTTTAAAAAAGGAAGCTTCCCAAAATAGTTTAAGAGTATAACATCCATATAATATCCTCCCTACCCCCAGAGTTTATTATTCTGTAGTAGAATGTGATTTAATTATAAACCACGGAGTAATGCTTTTGGAGAACATATACTATATTTAGCTCATTGTCCACAATGATGGATTGCATATTTTACAGATGAATGGAGAATGAGTGACTTTTATAAAGAAAAGTTGATGAAGTGAATATTTCTGGCTACAGAGGGATCCTGATTCTGATCTTCTGTAAATTATTTCGCTGTAACAAATGGTGTTGATTTTCCTCAAGAGACTCTCTATTTAGGAGAGCAGCCTAGAAAAGAAAAGGAAAGGAAAGGAAAGGAAA
>BLBF01000003.1:28091494-28134145 GCA_015471245.1 Laticauda colubrina | reverse complement strand
TAAACTAAACTAAACTAAACTAAACTAAACTAAACTAAACTAAACTAAACTAAACTAAACTAAACTAAACTAAACTAAACTAAACTAAACTAAAGCAATGGGGAAGTCAGATTCACTTAACAGCTATGTTATTAACTTAGCAATTGCAGTGATTCACTTAATAACTGAGGCAAGAAAGGTCATAAAATGGGACAAAACTCCCTTAAAATGTCTCACTTAACAACAGAAATTTTGGGCTTAATTGTGGTCATAAGGTAAGGACCTGTATTCCAAAAGATGTTCTAAATTTTGAGTCACAAACATATAAAACACATCATTTAAAAAGGCCACCAGTGAGCATATAAAATGAATTCATAGTGATATGTTTCTGGTTCGTTTTCTTTCAAATGTTCATATGATTGTCTGATTACATATGGACAACTTTCTGTCTTCCAGAATCTTTCTGTTTCAACATGTATGTTTTTAAGCATGGAAGGAACTGGAAATATTAAAAGAATCTGATCCCTTCAAGTATTAGTTCAAGCTGTTTTGAAACACATCTCCTCAACTAAAGCATAAATCAAAATGGATTTTGTAATTCTAAAAATGATTTTCTGCCCAAAACCATATTAAAGTGCATTTGATTTCAAAATGAATTTTAATATGGATTATATAACTCTCATATTATATGCAATCAGCATTTATTCCTCTAAAACTATTATAAACCTCCTTCCGGGAAACTTAAACTTTTAGTCATTAAAAAGTTATACTAAAACAAATTTTACTTCAAATGTTATGAAAGAGGGTGATGACAAATTATTATTATTTAGTCAGTGTTACTTTAGAGAGTAGATATGTAACACACTGATGATATAATGATCTATCTTTCTGGACATTTCATGACTCAACTTTCTTATATCATCAATATTGCAGAATATCATGTATGGTACTAGTAGGATGTATCATTATATGGAAAGACATTAACTTTAATATTTCTTTCCAAAGTGTATTAGCATGTATTGTAAATGCAGTTGTCAAAATTGTCTTGAAACCAAAATTATAGATGGGCAAGATAAGATCTTACAGTATGTCTTAAAGAACTTGTAAATTCCTATTGTAAATCTAATGTCAGACAGACACTTTCATAATTAACATTAAGTGGAAGGGGTAGAAAGTAAAACAGAGTCAGGTATGCAATATTCTCTTACAATAGCTAACATTAATAAGTATAACTTTGAGCCTTTGTGTGAAGATTATTTCTTGATTTGGCCTACATTCTACAAACAGCTGTTCATAACAGTTTCTAAATCATCTGTTCATTTAGTATATATATTTATTTATTACTAAATGTATTCTTCAAGTATCCCATTATTTTTTTTAAAAAAATCTTCCCTTGTTATTTTCAATTTCAGTTATTCTACACTGTAAATTTTTCATGTGATTTTGGATAAAACATAACCTCTTACCTATTAATGACAAACTATTCCTAGAATTTTCTAAGGCTGAAAGTGAAAAATCCTGTTTAATATACCTGACCCCAAAACCTCCTAACATTTCAGAAGAGTTATATTCACTACTTTCCAAGTAGTAAGAACAAAATCTTAATTAAGTCTTTAAAAGACTTCAATAGTAAATGCAAAATAATACCTATGTTTAATAAAAGGCCAGTGATACAACTGAAAATGTATATCATGCAGTAATCTCAATTTGGCCAAGAACAGTTGAGGGGTTTTAGTCTACTGTAATTCACTTCAATATATTTGTCTATTATAGGGATTAAGATTGGAATCCCAATTACAATACACATTAATCTCGATGTAATATTCATTTTAAAAGCATTAATCTTGCCCCACAGACTTAATGGAAGTGTTAACCATTGAGCTATGTTTATTGAAATTGCATCTATTTATTTAGATACAATACAACTTATTATGACATATTTTGAGAAAAATACAGACCTAAATATTTTATAGAGTCTGTACATTTTTTTCAAGTTTTAAACATTTATTAGGTTATACGATAAGAATCAAATTACAAAAGTTAATAGGAAAGCAGAGGGGGAAAAGGGGGGAAGAGAAGTGAGGAAGGGTTGGGTAAAAGAAAAAAAAAAGTGTTGACTTCCAACTCCCTCGGTTGCAATAAAATAAGTCATTAACATCAATATGTACAAATTTTAATCATATAGTTAAGCAGAAATCTACAGATACAGTGCATCTCAGAAGCAACAAGTTAAACTTCTAATTAATAGTATAAACGGAGCATAAACCACATTATGTTTTTGTATAATATTGTATCACTCATGTGGGAATATATAGAGAAAACCTTGAAGAAGAAATGCAATAACTGTCTAAGTAAATGTTAATTTATTCTGAGAATAAAAAAGGGGTGAGAAAGAAATTCAGTATAATCTAACCTTGATTCCCCTTGACTTATAGGTGTTCCATCTGGAAAAGAGCGCGGTAGACTGGGTTCCAACAAATAACTCTTTATTAGTTAACAGCAAACAGTAACGGAACATTGGCTCAAGCTGCGGCAGCCCTTTATAAAGAGGCTTGCCTGACGGCTTGTAGCCAATGACATTTATTTAACTTTGCCACCTTTGAGCGGCTCCTTGGATTGGTTCCTAATGAACTTTACTGGCCTTTCTGGCCAATCAGAAGAGACTACTTGGAACCTTCCAAGTTATACAGAACACCCTGCCCCCTTTAGTTCAATCCTATATGAGTGACGTAGTCGCGCAGGTAGGTGGGGCTTCTTCTGGTCCTAGTTGACCTGCGCGGCTCATTCTCACCTAGGACTTCAAGCGGTTCGGTCGGGTTCGCTGTCTTTCTGGCTTATCTCCATGGAACCGCCTGGAAGGGTGAGTCAGCACTGCTGCTACCGCTCGAGTTGCTCAAGCCGGTGGTTTTGCCGCTCCCTCCTGGTTCAATTGGGCTGGTTGAGATGGCCTGGCTGGCCCCTTCCAGGTTGGTCAGATGTTCTAGATTTAATTTCAATGGTTCATTTTCACACCCTTTTGTATTTGTTTGTGTTCCCCCCCCCCTTGGTTTTGTTTTCATCGGTTTTTATTATTTGAGGTTGCACGGTCATTTTACACTTGATGTTTCGGGAACGAAGCTGGTCTATGTGCCGCTTCCATTCTCTTCCATTGTCCACGGTTAGTCAGTAGGACCAGGGATCTGTTATTTGTGTGATAGTGGCTGGAAGCCAAAGAGGGTCCCCGGTAAAATTCTTTGCATAGACTTGGTCGCCAATTTCAAAAGTGTGGTATTGGCTGGATGAGTCGGGGGGTTTCTCACAAGTGTAATTTGAGTGCAGTCTATCTAAATGGGATCTGAGTTTCCTCCCCATTAACAATTCTGCCGGGTTCTTGTTTGTTGTACTACTGGGAGTGATATGTTGTAGTGTAAGTAAGCAGTTCAGCTTGTCCTGGACATCCCCACGGTCCATTTTTTCTAGGCCTTCTTTAGTAAATCTGACCATTCGTTCGGCCCTACCATTCGCTGCCGGGTGAGCTGGCGCGGTTTGTGCATGGCGTATACCCAGGGATGCTAAGTACTGTTCAAATTATATAGCCGTTAGTTGTGGCCCGTTGTTGGATACCAATACATCAGGTAAACCATGAGTTGCAAAGAATTTGTTTAGCTGTTTTATAACAGCATCGGTTGTTGTGGATGACATAACTATAACCTCCAACCAATTTGAATATGCATCTACGACTATTAAGAGCATGTTGCCCCTGGTTGGTCCTGCAAAATCAATATGGATTTGAGACCAAGGGCCTCGTGGGGTCTCCCAGTCCTGTATGGGCGCTTGTGGTGGTGTGGGTCTAGCTCTCTGACACTTATGGCATGTTGCAACCCAGTGTTCAATATCCTTGTCTGTACCAGGCCAACAGACATAGCTCCTGGCCAGGCTTTTCATTTTTACTATGCCTGGGTGGCACTCATGTAGCATACCCAGCACCTCTTTCTGCAGTCTGGATGGAATTACCACCCGATCTCCCCACAATAAACACCCCTTTTGTATTGACAGTTCAGTTTGTCCAGTCCGAAAAGGTTTAAAATCTTCAGTCTTTTGGCTTTCCGGCCAGCCTTTACCTACCCAAGTCAAAACACGGGCAGTCACTGGGTCTTTCGCCGTGGCTCTGTCGACATCATTTGCAGACAATGGAAGTTCAGGGCAGGTCTCTACTTGTAGGGTGGTGGTGGTTGGAGCCGGGTTGTCTTCTATGGTTGGTAATGGTGCTCGGCTTAAGGCGTCTGCATGGCTGATTTGTTTGCTGGGTCAATGCAGCAAGGTATATGAATAGGCGGCCAGGAATTCTGACCACCTAGTCATCCGTGGGGATAGAATGTTCGGTGTGGGTTTGTTTCCCGCCAAAATCCCCAGTAACAGTTTATGATCAGTCACAATGGAAAATGCCCTCCCGTAGAAGTATTCGTGAAAACTTTTAACTCCGGCGATGATTGCCAGGGCTTCCCTGTCTAGCTGGCTATAGTTGCGTTCTGCTTTGGAGAGCATTTTCTAGTAAAAGGCAACGGGTGCCTCTCTCCCATCAGGTAATTGGTGGCTCAGGATGGCACCGACTCCGAAAGGTGAGGCGTCGCAGGTGACCGTCAATGGAAGTGTATTACTAAACTGAATAAGAATGGTGTCTGAGATTAATAAGTCTTTTATGCTTTGGAAATCTTTTTGTTCTTTATGACCCCAAGTCCAGACAGTTTTTTTATCCAGCAAACAATGTAATGGTTCTGCTATCATTGCTTTGTGGGGGAGGAATATGTTATAAAAGTTGATCAGACCCAAGAATGCCTGTAAGTCCATTTTATTTTTTGGCCTGGGTGCGTCTTTAATTGCTTTGACTTTTTTGTCTGTTGGATGAATATCCTGTTCGTCTATTAAATACCCTAAAAATTTGACGCGGTTGGTAGCCAGGCAGCATTTTTCCTTTTTTACTTTTAGGCCGGATTCTCTAAATTTGGTTAGCACTTCTCTTAGTCTTGCTTCTAATTGGGTCATGGTTTTTGCTGAAATTAGGACGTCATCAAAGTATGCAACAACCCTTTTTATCCCATTTAATAGGCGTTCCATGAGGCTTTGGAAAATGCCTGGGGCAATGCTTACTCCAAATTGAAGCCTGTTACATTTGAATGCCTCTCTATGCATTACTATTGTTTGTGCTTCGGCCATTATTGGGTCTACTGGAAGCTGATGATATGCCTGAGCTAAATCGAGTTTCGCAAAAATGTTTCCTCCCCCAAGTGAGTGCAGTAAGTGCTGCATGTCTGGTACCGGGTATGCGTTTTGCTGCAGCGCATGGTTCAGGGTAGCCTTGTAGTCTCCACAGATGCGCACAGATCCGTCAGGTTTACAGATATTACTATTGGTGTCTCCCACCAAGCATGGTCAATTGGTTCTATGATCCCTTGTGCAATCAATTTGTTTAATTGCTCATATATTTTTGGCTTTAATACAAAGGGGACTTGTCTGGCTTTTAACCTTTTGGTGCTATCTGGGGATCTAAGCTAAAGGAAATTGGGGTCCCCCGGTACCTGCCTAGAGTGCTGTAGAAGATGTCCTGGAATTTGTGTAGCAGGTTCTCTTCCCAATTGCTTGCGGCTATTCGGCTTACTCCGGTCATCCCAATGCCCAATGGTGCGAACCATTCGATGCCCAGGAGGCTGGGGTGGTCTTGGTCGACTATAGTCAGCAGCAGGACTTCGGCGTGTTGTTTGTAAGTGACTTTGAAGTGTCCTAGACCTACCACGGGAATTCTATTTCCCTGGTAGTCTTTGAGAATTAATTTTTGTTTCTTGAGTTCTTTTTGTTTCATGTTTGGTACCAACCGCCTGATTGTGTTCCAAGACAACATTGATAGGAAAGATCCTGAATCGACCTTCATTTCACAGGGGCTTCCTTCAATGGTCACTAAAATTTTGACTTTTTTCCCGCTTTCTGTCTGTGCACTTCCGATCGTAACAGTCTGGTGAGTTTTTTCTCAGTTGCTGGTTCCCTTGCTGTGCTCCCCTTTTCTATCGGCTTGCCTCGGGTCAGTTCTTTGTGGGGAATTACAGAGTCTGCTAGGACTGCTGTACTTACGATTGCGGCAGACTCTTTCGATTTGTCCCCTCTTCTTGCAAGCCTGACAGATGGCATCAAGGAACCTACACTCAGCTCGGGGGTGGTTTCCTCCACAGCCAGTGCATTCCCACCAATTTCTTCTTCTTTCGTGCCTTTTTTGGTTCGCGTACAGGCGATGGACTTCATCGTCATCTTCTTCCATTTCTGATGACTCGTCCAGGTCTTTGTGGTGTGTGGTGGTGGTGGCAGCTTGCTTCTTCTCTCCGGGTAGGGTCGTTGTGTCATTATTGGCATTCATCAGTTTCATTGTGGTTGCTGATTTCTTTGCGGCTTCTGCAGCAGTGGCTTCCACGATTGCTTCTGCCACAGTTATGTTAGGTCTGTTTAATAGTTTGCTTTGTAAAGTAGAGTCCTTTAGACCTAACACGACACGATCTCGCATGGCCTCATCCATACTCTGGAACTTGCAGGCTCCTCCCAGATGGCGGAGAGCTGCCACAAAATCTGCAGTGGTCTCATCTTCCCTCTGGTCTCTTTTAAAAAATGTGTGTGTCTTGATAAGATTTGAGATAACCGGCGCATAGTGAGCCTTTAGCATTCAGTTAAGTTCAGACCAGGTCATCTGTTTCATGTCTCTGGGTTTTGCCAATGCCTTTGCCATTTTGAACATGGCTGACCCACAATGTGTTAGGAAGACAGCCCTCTTTCGCTGATCCAAAATTTCCTCCATTTCGTTGCTCTCCAGAAACATCAGTAAGCGATCGATATAAGACTCCCAATCTTCTTTATTGGGGTTAAAAGGTGCAGACGGCACGTTGCTACCAGCCATTTCATCTAGCGTTGTTGTTTTCTTGTCGCGTGCTCGGTCTCCACTTTAGGACGATCGCACCCTCGTCGCCAGTGTTTCATCCGGAAAAGATGCGTGGTAGACCGGGTTCCAACAAATAACTCTTTATTAGTTAACAGCAAATGGTAATGGAACATTGGCTCAAGCCACGGTAGCTCTTTATATAGAGGTTTGCCTGCCGGCTTGTAGCCAAAGACATTTATTTAACTTTGCCGCCTTTGAGCGGCTCCTTGGATTGGTTCCTAATTAAGCAATCCTTTACTGGCCTTTCTGGCCAATCAGAAGAGAGTACTTGGAACCTTCCAAGTTATACAGAACAATAGGGATCAGAGGAAAACTCTCACATAATTCAAGATTCTATTATCCACTAACAATAATAGTGGTACTTCCAGTAGTACTTCCAGTTGTACTTATGCATTCTTTGACCTAGCCAAATTCAAAGATATTTCAGGAATCTAGAACAGTCATTTGATATGATTGATACAAGGAGGGGTTGATTGATATGATTGATACAAAGAGGGGAAAGATTTCAGATAAAATAGCATGGCTAGGGGCTAAATGGAAGAGATAATCTAAGTTTAGGTAAACTAGTATAATGAAGCCAACCAGTTTCCAAATTATGATCTTGAACATATGCCCATCATTACTAAATGAGAACATCAGGAATTGCTATGAAATAGTGAACATAATAGCAACTTGAAATCAAAGAAGTTGATAAGAATGAATGTTAAAGTAAAGCCCAAGAAACAAGAACTATCAAACTGTATGTCAGAATAAATAATGGAAATTGTGAAAAAAGGGAAGGCAAAATAAAGAAAGACAAAGAACTCAGGAAGGAAATAAACAAAGAATCATAGAGCACTGTTAGAATAGAAAAAAGCTTTATTGTGATATGATAAAGCTGTCAAAGATGGAAATAAACCTGGAAAAACAAAGAAAAGTTTGCTGAAGAACACCAAAACTCTGAAAAAGTGTCAAACCTCAAATTGGTAGGTGAATGGATGCGAATGGACAAATAATAATTGATTCAAAGAAACTTAAACCAAGATGAATGAGCAAGCCGAAGTTCTCTACAGCAAGTGTATCAGCATCCAAAATACCCTAGAAGGTATTGCCTGTATACAAGAGCCTCTAGTACTAGGTGAAATTAGATGAACACTTGTCATTACCAATTCAGAAAGCTATAGGCACTGAAAAAATGTCTACAGAAAAATGCAAGCAACAGAAGAATAATCAGTAAAGATTTTAACAAAGCTTTGCCAGCAAACCTAAAGAATAACACAATAGTCAATTTCGGACAGCTCTGGATGTTCCTCAGGGTTCAGGGAATGAGGGAATTTTTCATAAGCTGTTAATAAAACAGAGCAGGTCAAACTTCTGCAAACTTTCTCTCTCACTTATACATATACAGTATAGAGAAAAAGAAAGAGGGGGAGGGAGGGATGGAGGGAGGGAGGGAAGGAAGGAAGGAAGGAGGAAGGAAGGAAGTGAGTTTGCAGAACTTTATATGTTGTATTGGAATGTGTGGATGACATTGTGAACTAGAGGAAGAGATACTGCAATCAGAGAAAGGAGGCAGGAATCCCCAGTGGTTTAATAGGGAGAAATGTAGGATCAACATTTATTAATAAAGCAGCTAAAAGTGATGGTGGGAAGTTGGTACAGTACTTTCAAATTTGCAAGATTCTGTCATTACAAAGTCTTACAATAAAGTAAGAATTAGTTCATTTAGTCCTACTTCCTGTCAGGTTTCTGTTGCCAATTTTATAAGAAGTGACTGTGGTAGCATATGGAAAAAAAGCATAAAATAATGGACAGTCATGTATAAAACACAGAGAGAGATGGGGGGAAGAGTGAGAGAAGAAGAGGGAGTGGGAGAGAGAGAGGAGAGAGGATATGATCACTAACAGAATCACCTCAGGACCTCACTAGTTCCCTGAGACCCCCAGACCTAATGATAAAGCTGGGTCTTGAAGGCATACAACAGCAAGAATCCCAGCTTATACATAGAGCCCAATTTAATTCTAAGGAGCTCACATCTGGTTATTTAAGAATTGGCATCCCTGAAAACCCTAAGAGATTCCTGAAGGATATATACCCACCCAAGAGTCTCAACTGGGCCCATCTTCAAAAGGATGGAACTGGGCCCAGCCAGGTCTCAGTAATACATGCCAGGTCAGCCCTGATTAGGTTGTAAAGGAAGGAAGACTTATGACAGATTGATCGTACTTTTAAAAGCAGCGGCCAGAAACTGGGGCCTCTGAAGTTCTACTGACTGGGTAGAGAAACATCTGTGAAATATTTCAGAAGTGTTCTTAATAGGGTGATAAAAATTAATCAGAGCAAATATTACAGTAACTATCTTTACTATTAAAATAAAATACTATTGCAGTGCTCATACTTTAAATCAACTTTAAGATGGTTGTTAAACATATTAGCCACTTCGCATATTTTATGGAGTATCCACTAATATAAGTTTACCCATCCAGTTCCTACTCCTTAAATGATCTGCTTCTTAGGTTGATTGCATGTTTCTTTCAACTTATTAATACCTGGTTGCAGTTTTTCCAGTTACAAATTTGTCTTTTCTAAAAAAGACATCTGAGCCCATTTATGTTTCAACAAGCTACTTTATCATGTCATCTTGTAGATGAAATGTAAAATATTTCTCAAGGTAGGTTTTCCAGCATCAGACTCATATTGCAGTATAATCAGCTTACTTAATAGCAAATGGATAAAGAGAAAACACTAATTTTGATATAGATTGAAAGAAATTACATATAATGCAAAAACAAAAATAAAGGTACCCACTCCAGCTACACGAGGGAGGGAAGGAGGGATGGAGGACTCATATTTTGGTTTCACTCACCCATTCATCTCCTTTTGATCCCATGACTAAAAACATAGGATGCCCATGTAAATTAAAAGATACAGTAAAAACATCAATTAAAGAAAATAATAATGGATAATATTTTTTAAAAGTATATGCTAAAAACAAAGTTGTTATTCATCAGGTACCTGCAGAGGTTATAAAAATTTCACAGTGGCAGAAGGGCTTGTAATTTTTTTAAATTGTATTTCCAATAAAGAGGCAAAAGATTGTTGGATGGAAAATAAAGATGCTTAATTTTCTTGCTAGTGTACATTCTGAAGTTTTTCATTAGATAAAGGAACTTGTACAGAAAGATGTGGATAAATTACTATTTTATGTCCACTATTTTATTTAGTATTTCAATTCAGTAGTTTCTTTTGGGGATTATAAAGAGTTGTCTCTGGTCTCAGTTTCAGAAAGTTAACTATTAAAGAACATATTTTCATGAGTGATTAAATCTTGGTATTAATCTCTAAGAATCTATTAACTCAAGTTTAAAATCAGCTAGCAATGTGAAAATTACATAAATACTGTATGTTACTTTAAGTAATATGACAAAGACTTCTGCTGTTCAGGATCCAACAGCAGACTAATTATTTTAAAAATATTTTTGCTGAATTGTCCATGTATTTTAAGTAGTTCAGCTTATAAATTTGTACTGAACTTATCATGAGATTTATGTTCTTCTAAGGTCTTTATTCTGGTTTCTTGAGAAACAATAATTATCTCCAATATTTCCAAAAACTTGGTTAAACTGAAGAGCTTGAGCTTCCATAATTTTGAAGAATATTTTAAAAAGTCCACTTTGTTGATTATAGAATGTCCTTTGATTCTGTCAATCATATCGCTATAGAACATGGTTGGTAAAATTAATAAAATCTCAGAACATCTCATTGTTCTTATGCGAAGACCATGTACAATTCATAACTATTTTTCATGTTACAAGGCACATTGTTAAAATTTATGTTATATTAATTAATTAATATTAAGTAAATTAAGGCAAACTGAAAGAGTTACAGCATACTCACCATTCAGCTATCTTATTTATAATATATAATTTATATTATGTAATTACAATTATTTCCCATTTTTTTCCTTAAATGGGACGTATAATAATATTCTTTGACTAATCTTCACAGGTAGTCCTCGACTTACAATAGTTTGTTTAATGAGTGTTCAAAGTCACTGAAAAAAGTGACTTATGACCATTTTCACACTTATGACCATTGCAGCATCCCCATGGTCATGTTATTTACACTTGAATCTTGCAACTGGTTCATATTTATGACGATTGCAGTGTTGCGGGGTCATGTGATCACTTTTAGCAACCTTCTGACAAGCAAAGTCGATGGGGGAAACCAGATTCAGTTAACAATCATTAACAACTGCAGTGAACCACTTAACAAATGTGGCAAGAAAAGTCATACAGTAGCAATAGCACTTAGACTTATATACCAGTTTACAGAGCTTTACAGCCCTCTCTAAGCAGTTTACAGAGTCAACATATTGCCCCCCAAAATCTGGGTCCTCATTTTACCCACCTTGGAAAGATGGAAGATCTGAGTCAACCTTGAACATTTTTTTCTCACCACTTCCTGGGCTTATTACAGCTGATGGTATATTTGAGACTTTATTAATACGTTTTTACAAACTGTAATCAACCTGATACTTTGTGTTCGTTTTCTTTGGTATCCAACTCTAAAATGTTAAAATCAGTAACAGAAGCCAATGTCATTATAGATAGTCCTTATTTAGTGGATGCCTCTTACAGTGACCATTCCTAGTTACAACAGGATTTAGCAAATAATTCTGATATTTACACCTTTACAGGATTGTAAAGCAAAGGAGATCTGAAATAAGATCATAATCACAATCGGTTTCACTTAGAGTCTCCCCTCTGCTTCATGACCAAGTTTTTGGTCCCAGTTTTGATTGCTTAAACTAGAACTATCTATTTGAAAAATATATTGCATATATACAGTATATCCAATATATTGCCATTGACAATATATTGGAAGGAAGGGAGGGGTACATCACTTTCATATAGTAGGCATTCTGGATTCATAATGCATGGATGGGGTAAATATAATGTGGTAATCTAAACCTCCCCATAGCCATTAATGCTGATTTCAGCAAGTCTGAAGTAAAAAAAGAATATAAATTACTTTATTCTGGTTTTTGGCCAGAATAAGCCTGAACATTGACAACATCTTTAATTCTAGTTTAGATAAAACTCTGAAATGATTCTTTGCTAACTTGGTGCAGAAATAGACAAGATTTTGTTTTATTTACACATTCCAAACCTACAGTGTATCAAAAGCAATTTTTGTTATAAATATATACATGCAGAGTTCTGAAGTTTAAAATAAAATCACTTGTAAAAATATATACATTACAAAAAATGGATACAAAATTTATATGTTAGGAGAAGTGCATATAACATTTAAATATTGAGGAAAATATACCATGCATAAACACAAAGGCACACAACACACAAACCTTTGAGCAAACTTGAAGGAACCTGGCACAGCTATGCCCTAATTGAATGGAATTCGTTTAATGTTGGAAAGATTAAAGACTTGGGTGACATCAAATTTGATGAATGGGCTATTTCAATTAGCCATCACACAATAACACTCATTTCCATCATTTTATAGCAACATTTAATGAGTTGCAGGATGGGAGAGAGCAGACAATAAAAGGACACAGTTTGTATGGATATATGGCAAAAAAAGAAGAAAAATACTCAGGGATATGCTGCTCAGCTTGAATTCCAGAAACTTCAAACTTAAATCATCCACTCTGAATAGTTTGTAGGGGAAACAAAACCCAGCTTGGATGTTTCAGTATCAAACCAAATGATTCCACATTGTGTGGAGCATTATCACTGGAATTCTCCTGAATGAGTTCACTTATATCCCTGCTGCTTTTAGCCTTAATCTGTGTGAGAGGTAATCTGGGGTGGATATTTAAAGTAGTTTTTAAGGCATGCAAGATATGGAGGAGACATTTTGGATCTGGTCGTAATTGGAAAAAAGGGAGGAGAATGAGCTATAGAAGAAAACCCAACCTTATTGGACTGCCTGATGGATTTGTGCGTTGTCTACTACAATAGCTGATGGTATTTAGAAATATACCTGTTTGCCTATCTCTGAGATGAGCTCTACAGTCCAGTCTATGTTCACTTTTGTTTAATTTCAGTTAGGTTGCCAAGTAGCAGAAAAAGCAGAGTAAGATGCCTGGATAGTGGTAGAAGCAGAGTGGAAAGGGGTTAGTGTGTGTGTGTGTGTGTGTGTGTGTGTGCAAGTAGTGGATATGTGATGACATTAGATCACCAGCCATTAAGTACAGTGTGTTCCATTCGGAAATAAGTTGCGTGAGACCAGGTTCCAACAACAACTCTTTTATTTTAACAAGTAAGGCAATGGTAACAGAACAACAGCCCAACCCATGGCAGCCCTTCTTATAGCAGCTTGCTCGCGGCTTGTGGCCAATGACAGTACTTTGAGTGTTCTCACCGTTAGGCGGGCTAATCGGATTGGTTCCCTAATAGCCAATCCGAGAACGGCCTTCTCGGCCAATCAGATTAAGGCACTTGGAGCCTAACAAGTTCCATACACAACACCCCTCCCCCCTTGGTTTCGTCCAATGTGCGTCATGTAGTCAGGCAGGTAGGTGGAGCTTTTTCGAGTCCTGGTTGACCTGCACCACTCAGTCTCAGTGTGGTCTTCAAGCGGTTTGGACAGGATCGCTTTCTCTCTGTGCCTTCTCCATGGAACCTCCTGGAAGGGTGAGTCAGCCTTGCTGCTCCCGCCTGAGTTTCTTGGGCCGGTTGAGATGGCTCCACCGCTCCCTTCTGGTTCATCCGGGTTGGTCAAGCTGGCCTGGCTCTCTCCTTCCAGGAAGGCCTCGCTTCATTCTCCTGCTCCCGGACTTCTCTTTTGGGGTTCATCTAATCGTGAGTGCTCTTTTTGATTTATTTATTGTCATGTTATGGGAGGTTCATCTCTCCCTTTTTTATTATTCTGTATTTCCCCCCACTCCTCAGCTGTTTTTGGTTCATTTATTATTTTTGGCGCTGGTGTGGTGTTACGTTCCAGTGTGTGAGAACGAAGCTGGTCAATGTGCCGCTTCCATTCTCTTCTGTCGTCTAATACTAGTCGGAATGACCGGGGCCCTGTGATTTGGGTGATTGTGGCTGAGAGCCATAACGGGTCCCCGGTAAGGTTTTTTGTACAAACCAGGTCGCCTATCTCGAATGCGCGGTATTTGCTGGAGGAGTCAGGGGGTTTATCCCAGGTATAAGTGGGGTGCAGTCTGTCGAGGTAGGAACACAATTTCCTACTCATTAAGAGTTCTGCTGGGCTCTTGTTGGTTGTGCTGCTAGGGATAATATGTTGCATGGTTAATAATCGGTTTAGCTTTTCTTGCACGTCCCTCTTGTCCATTCTTTCTAGGCCCTCCTTAGTGTATTGAACCATGCATTCAGCCCTGTCATTTGCAGTCGGATGAGCTGGCGCTGTCAAGGCGTGTTGGATGCCCTGTGCAGCTAAATACTGCTCGAATGGCAACGCAGTAAAAACTGGGGTCCATTGTCCGACACCAATATATCAGGCAGTCCATCCATGGCGAAAAGTTTGTCTAACTGCTTCATCACTGCCTCGGTGGTCGTGGAAGCCATAAGTACGACTTCTAACCAGTTCGAGTTGGCATCTATCAAAAAGGTGTTGCCTTTTGCTGGCCCAGCAAAGTCAATATGCAGTCTCGACCATGGGCTTCGGGGAGTTTCCCATTCCCTGACTGGTGCCTGTGGGGGGGTAGGCCTCAATTTTTGGCAGTCATGGCATGTAGCCACCCAACGTTCAATGTCTTTGTCCAGCCCTGGCCACCAGATGTAACTCCTGGCCAGGGTTTTCATCTTAACTATGCCCGGGTGCCCCTCGTGCAACATGCACAAAACATTTTCCTGTAGTTTTTTAGGAAATACCACCCTGTCACCCCACAAAATACAGCCTTTCTCGAGAGACAGTTCAGTCTGTTGGGTGCGAAATGGCTTAAAAGTCTCAGTTTTGTTTTTGTCTGGCCAGCCCTTACCTACCCAATGGAGAATGCGAGCTGTCAGCGGGTCTTTCGCGGTGGCTTTAGTGACGTCTGCTGCGGTTGGTGGCAAATTTGGCCAGGCCTCGAATTGGAGAGTGGAGACGGTGGGAGCTGGGTTGTCTTCCATGATGGGCAGCAGGGAATGGCTCAAAGTGTCTGAATGGGTGATAGTCTTCCCTGGGAGGTGGATTGGCATGTAAGTGAAGGCAGCGAGGAATTCTGACCACCTCATCATTCTAGGTGACAGAATGTTCGGGGTCGGTTTGTTTCTTGCTGGAATCCCTAACAGGGGTTTGTGATCAGTGATGATCAAAAAAGTTCTGCCGTAAAGGTACTCATGGAATCTTTTGACTCTGGCTATGATTGTGAGGGCTTCTCGGTCGAGTTGGCTGAAATTTCTCTCCGATTTGGAAAGTGTTTTTGAATAGAAGGTGACTGGTGCCTCTCTGCCATCTGGTAGCTTGTGGCTCAGGATGGCGCTGATTCCAAAAGGCTATGCATCACAGGTGACCGTCAAAGGCAGGGTATTGCTATACTGGATCAAAACGGTGTTAGATGTTAATAGATCTTTGATACTTTGAAATGCTGCTTGTTCCCTGTGGCCCCATTTCCAGATAGTTTTTTTGTCTAACAACCAATGTAAGGGTTCTGCTACAGTTGCTTTTGGGGGCAGGGACACATTTTAGAAATTTATGAGACCTAGGAATGCTTGTAAGTCGGTTTTGTTCCTAGGTCTAGGTGCATCTTTGATTGCCTTTATCTTTTTTTCAGTGGGGTATATCCCTTGCTCATCTATGAGGTAGCCTAGAATTTGGACTCTGGTTGGTGGCTAAGTTACATTTTTCTCACTTTATCTTAAGGCCTGCGTCTCTGAATCTTCTAAAGACTTCTTTTCATCTACTCTCTAGTTGGTTAGCATTTTTTGCTGACACTAGAACATCATCAAAATAAGGGATGACTCCCTTGATTCCATTTAAAAAGGGCTCTATGAGGCTTTGGAAAATGCCTGGGGCAACGCTAATGCCGAACTGGAGTCGGTTACATTTGACCGCCCCTCTGTGTGTCATTATAGTTTGTGCCTCTGCGGTAGTGGGGTCAACGGGTAACTGTTGGTACGCTTGTGCGAGATCCAGTTTCGCAAAAATATTTCTTCCCCCTGCGGAGTGCAATAAGTGTTGCACTACTGGCACTGGGTATGCGTTTTATTGGAGCGCATGATTTAGGGTTGACTTATAGTCTCCACAGATGCGCACTGACCCGTCTGGTTTGACAGGGGTCATGATGGATGTTTCCCACCTGGCATGGTCAATTGGCTCTAACACCCCTTGTGTTATTAGTTTGTTTAGTTGTTCGTCAATTTTTGGTTTTAAGGCAAAAGGGACGTGTCTGGCTTTGAGCCGGATGGGGGCTATTTTCAGATCTAGGCTAAACGAAATTGGGGTCCTCTTGTACTTGCCTAGAGTCCCATCGAATGCATCCTGGAACTCTTGTAACAGACTCTCTTCCCAGTTGGCCGCAACGATGCTGTTGATCCCAGTCATCCCGATTCCCAGGGGCGCGAACCACTCAATTCCTAGCAGGCTAGGGCGATCACAGTCGATGATGGTCAGAGGCAAAATTTTGGCATGATTTTTAAATTCGACAAGGAAATGTCCAAGGTCCACTACCGGGATTCGATTTCCCTGGTAGTCCTTTCAGATCAGTTTTTGTTTTTCTAGTTCTTTTTGTTTCATGTTCGGTATCAGGCGCTGGATGGTGTTCCAAGATACCATGGATAAAAAGGATCCAGAGTCGACTTCCATCTCACAGAGCTTCCCTTCTATGTTCACCTCTATCCGGACCTTTTTCACGTTTGCTGTCCTGGCGTTTCCGATTGTTACCGTTTCCGATTGTTACTGGTGCGTTTCCTGTCTGTTGCTCGTTCTTTTACTTCTACTATCTCGGTTCCATCTGCTTCCGGCTTGTCTCTCTTCATGTTTTGGGGGGGGGGTGCTGCTGCATTTTTTAGGACTGGAGCTCTTTTTGTTTCAGCAGACTCTTTCAATGTGCCCCCGTTTGTTACAAGCTCTGCAGATTGCATCTAGGAACCTGCATTCAGATCGTGGGTGGTTGCTTCCGCACCTAGCACATTGGAATTCCCGCCTGCTTCTTCTTTTATCCCACCATTTCTTGTCTGATTAAAGTCTATGGACATCTTCATTGTCGTCATCAGTGTCGCTCGGGGAGTCGAGATTTTCATAGTGGGCAGTCGCTGTGGGCTGTTTCTTGCTTTCCTCTGCCTTTTTCTCTCTGGTTTGATTTGGCAGATCTGGAATTGAATTCATTTGGCACATAGTGGCTGTGGATTTCTTTGCTGCTTCGGCAGTGGTGGCAGCTGCTTCTGCGATGGCCTCAGCCACAGTGATGTTCTGTCTATTTAGCAGCTTACTCTGAAGTGTACTGTCCTTCAACCAGAGGACCACACGGTCCCTCATGGCCTCGTCCATGTTCTGGAACTCGCAGGCTCCTCCGATGTGTCTCAGGGCTGCTACAAAATCTCTGACGGTCTCATCTTCTTTTTGGTCTGTTTTGTAGAACTCATGCCTTTTTATTAAGTTGGAGACCACAGGTGCGTAATGCGCTCGGAACATTCTGTTCAGCTCGGGCCAAGTCATCTATTTAACATCTCTTGGTTTGGCTAGTGCCTTTGCCATTTTTAAAGTGTCTGGTCCGCAGTGTGTAAGAAAGACAGCCCTCTTCCTTTGGTCAGATATCTCCTGCAGTTTGTTGCTTTCTAAAAACATTAGAAAGTGATTGATATATGACTCCCAATCCTCCTCATCAGTGTTGAATGGTGCGGGTGGTGCGTTGTTACCAGCCATCTCTTTTGCTCAGTTCTGATTGCTGTGTGCTTTGGTCTTGCTCTTCTATGACGATCCCATCCTCATCGCCAGTGTTCCGTTCGGAAATAAGTTGCGCGAGACGTGGTTCCAACAACAACTCTTTTATTTTAACAGGTAAGGTAATGGTAACAGAACAACAGCCCAAGCCGTGGCAGTCCTTCTTATAATGGCTTGCTCGCAGCTTGTGGCCAATGACAGTATTTTGAGTGTTCCCGCCATCAGGCGGGCCAATTGGATTGGTTTTCTAATAGCCAATCTGAGAATGGCCTTCTCGGCCAATCAGATTAAGGCACTTGGAGCCTACCAAGTTCCATACACAACACAGTGGACAATATTTCAAATTCTAACTGCAAATTGATCAACTGCTAATCTCTGTAATTGGCTGTCACTGTCTACTTGATCACATTCTGGAGAAAGACAGTGCTCTCCAGCCAAACTAAATCAAACTAACAGTCTTCATATTTTTGGTTTTAAAAAGTAACTGGGATAGCTGTGCAAGCTTTGGTTGAGTTTCAGAATGCTTTTGAATATGCATTCTCAAAGGTTCATAATGCACTTTTGTATAATGCATTAATATTAATTGTATTAATGCACTCTGAGCTCATCTCAGAGATAGGCAAACTGAAATGAACAAGACAAAATAAAGCCAACCCAGAGTGCATCCAACTCATCAGTACAATTATTCCCACCACCCACCCATCCCCTAAAGCTGCATTCCTCAGCCTTTCCAGCTCTGTGGACAGAGGTGGAAGAGGCAGCGAGAGCAACAGTGGGGGGAGGCAGGGGTGTTTTTAAGTGTGTGCATATGCTGCATTCACAAAAGCAGCTTCGTTTCGCATGTGAGACTCACCCACTTCTGTGCCCTGCTTCCGAAAGGTCCACAGCCTGGCACTGGGCTATGGACCAGGATTGAGGACCTCTGCCCTAAAGAACAAAGTGATGGCTTGATTTAATTTAATGGTTGGACTAGATGACCCACAAGGTCCCTTCCAACTCTGATTATCTTTTAAATCTGTTAAAGTTTGGTTGGGCTGTTTTTGGAGCACATTTAAAAAGCAAAGAATTATTGCGGTTAGTCAGCCGGCTTCTTGTTGCAGTGTTCATTCTTCATTCCCCTCTGCATTATGTTAGGCCCTGTTGTTTATGAGAGGCTTCGTTGTGCCATGAAAAATACAACTAAGTCAGGGAGGCGGAGCTGGCATCGCAACAATACGGCATGCAATCTTGGAGGTCTGAGATTGCTGCCGATATTTTTGCTCCTGGACGGTTCTATCGGATCTAAACCATCCCAAAGAGATGGTGAAAGTGAAGAATGTATCCTGTCGATCCCAGGGATACTGCAAAGTCCCTGGTAGATCCAGGAGAAGCTCTTTTTGCCAGTGGCAAAGAGGCAGCCATTAAAACTGCTGAAGTTGGGACACTCCGAAACGAAAGAGAATAGAAAGAGAGAGTGTGCCGGTTTGGTGAGAACTTTTTCTTTATTTTAAAATCTGAAAGGACACCTTAAAGGAAAGAAAGAATCTGTAAAAATTTGACAGAAGTGATTAAGCAGTGATTTTAAATAGGAATGTCAAAGTAATGTTTTTTTTTTCTCATTGTTGGATTTTCTATACATGATCTTATATTTTGAAATTGGACTAGTTTTTTTTTTCCATCTATTTTTTTTCTCCTTCTTGATTTTGTAACATTTTAGGCTTTTTTAAAATATCTTTTTGTTTTTTTTTAATTAATTCTTATTATATTTTGCTTGGAAAAGGAGGGGGAAAGTGAAAGCAAAGAAACTTTGTGACACTGCAAACTAGAGGCTTGGAAATATTCTATTTCTCTTGTGACCAGACAAAGCTGAGAAAGAAAGAACTGAGACTTTTTTTCAAGGACATTGCTATTTGATAAGATAGAGGGAAGAGCATGGGAGAATATTATTGCAGGTGCTCTTCTGGGTTTCTATTGACAGCTGGAGTCTGGTGTTGAAGTTTAACGGAAAAGAAAAGGTGATAGGTTTCTGGAAAAGAGTTAAAACAAGAGCCTTGGATAACTAAACAAAGTGCAGTGTGTTCTTTTGATTTTTCCTAAGCTGTGCTACCCCTCCTCAACAGTTTACTTCTTAAAATTTAGTTTTAAAATTTAAAATTTAGTTCTTTGGAACTTGTCATTGCTTTTTTTTTTTTTTTAACTTGTCTTTGGAAGTCAATTTTTTACATTTGCTTTTTATTTTAAAAGAAAAGTTTTAGTATTGATTCCCTTCCTTTTTTTTTTTTTTTTTTTTTTTTTCCTTTTTTGTTTTTTTTTTTTTTCTTTTTCCTCCAATACTGGATTTTTTTCTTTTTCTTTTTTTTATCTTCCTGGCCTTTTTTTTTTCTTTTTCTCTTATGCAGCCTTTATATTTGAGACTTCTTCATTGGATTAAGGTGTTGAAGAACCTGAATAATTTTTCCTTTTTTTTTTAGCTTTTTATTCCTCACTTTTCTGTCTTTTTTAGGATTTTACAACTTTTTTTCTTTGGTGTGTGTTTATGGACTTTTCCTTCATTTTTGAATTTTCACTGTTATCTAACCAATCGATTGGACTAAGGTATACAAGAACCTGAAGATTTTTTTTTCTTTTTTTATTATCATTACTATTTGGCTTCTTTTTCCCTACTATTTTTGTTTGGAATTGCATTTGGTTATTTCACAATTGGATTAAGGTCTAGAACAACCTAGAATATTTTGAATTGTTTGAAATGAGAAGGAAATTAACAGCTCCTAGTTCTTCAACTTCTACTTCCTCCTCTCCACCATCTGGAGGACAACATTCAATACAGAAAATGTTAAGGCAAGAGAAAGAACAAGAAAAAGTGATCATGCAGATGATTATGCAAGGAATTCAAAACATTCAAACAAGACCAGAGAATACTGAAAAGAGAATAGAGAACATCGAACAAAGAACAGAGAACATTGAACAAAGAACAGGGAAAACCAATGAAAAAGTGGAGAGCATCCAACAAATGATGATGAAGTATGATGAGAGACTCCAAGAAATTGAAGAAGAAGGTAAACAAAAAGATAAGAAGATTGAAGAGATTGATAACAGATTAACTGTGGTTGAACAAGATAAAAGTGGCATGCTGAGATGGGAGATGGACAGATTAGAATTTTATCTTAAATTCCAAAACATAGAGGAAGAAAAAGGACAAAATCTGGCTAAGATAATGATAGAAATATTGTCTGAAGCTTTGTAAATAATTGAAGAGAAGATGATGGATGGAACAGATGAGGTCTATCGAGTCTTCGCAAGATACGCAATGAGAAAAAGCCTCCCAAGAGAAGTGCACATCAGATTTACAAAGAAAGCCATTAAAACACAAATATTGCAAGTGGCAAGAGAAGAAACATTGAAATATAATGATAAGGAGATTTGGTTTTGAACAAGTACCCAGAAGAGTGAGAGAGATGAGAAGAGAATACTGATTCTTGATTAGATTGCTAGTTAAAAAAGAGGTGAATTGTAGATGGTTGATTCCAGAAGGTTTAATGTTCACATGGCAAGAACAGAGATACATAATTGACTCAATTGAGAAAGCTGAAACATTCTACACAGAATTTTTCAGAGGGAAAGAGGAAGAGCAGAAAAATAAATTTCACTAATTGAATTCCAAGAGGATTGCCAAATGACGACTGAAAAAGAGGAAGGTGCAGTAGGTGGAAAGGAGGAAGCCAAAGAACAATGTGAACCAAGAACCACGAGAGCTGCCAAACCTAATTATAAAATATTATCATGAAAGAGAAAAAATTGATTACAATTAATATAAATGGACTTAATTCAGCTGTTAAAAGAAGGAAAATGTTCCATAAATAGAGAAATTAAAATTTGATATAATCTGCCTACAAGAAGTACATATTAAAAAGCAATATGAACAATTGTTGATTCAGCCAAAACTAGGGAAAATATTTATCTCCTTGACACAATGCAAGAAAAGAGAAGTGGTTTTATATATTAAAGAGACCATTCCAGCAAAATTGATTCATACTGATGACAACGGAAGAATACTTATGGTGGAAATAATGGATAATAATACAAAAACACTCTTGATTGCAACCAATGCCCCGAATGACAAACAAGAAGAATTTTATAAAAAATTCCATATGAATTAAATAATTGAAATGGACTATGGACTAAAATAATTGAAATGGACTAAAATAATTGAACTGGACTATGCTATTAGAGTTTTGATGGGAGACTTTAATGGAATTGTAGACAACAAATTGGACTATACAGCACAGAAAACAATAAAGCAAAACAGAAAGACTCTCCCTAAATCTTTCTTCAAAATGGTAGATGAAATAAATTTAAAAGATACATGGAGAGAAAGAAATGCCAAAATTAACAATTCACTGTTTATTCAAATAGATATTTATCATGGTCCAGAATAGATATGATATGGATCTCAACAGAACTGTTAACTAATATTCAAGAAATAAATATTGAAACAAGTACTTGGGCAGATCATAATCCACTGACAATTAAATGGAAAGGATGAAGAAGATCTAGATGAACATCAAATAATACTATTTTAAAGGAAAAAGACTTTACACAGTGGATATATTACCATATGCGGTGGACTTGTGCGGATGCAAAAAAATATTGGACTAAAATCCACACATGGTTGGAAAAAATGACTAAAAAGCATATAGATTGTAAAACCAGAGATATTTTTATTGGAAATTTTACCTCAAATATATAGTAAAGATTTGAAATACCTGACTGTAAATGTATTAACAGCAGCTAGGATTGTATTTGCTAAAAACTGGAAAAATGAGAAAACACCATCACAGGAGGAAATCATTAAGAAAATATTGGAATGTGCTGAAATGAGCCGCCTGACATTTGAAATTAGAGAACAAGATGATAAACAATTTTATAAAATTTGGGATCTATTCTATCAATGGTTAAGGCCCTGTCACACTGCCAAACGGATGCAAAACGGACACAACGGATGAGCAAAATGTTCAATACGTTGTTATCCGCTCTCAAAAGGGGCAAAAATTTGCAAACCAGAGCAGATAACACGGACGCGGGGAGGACGCAGAGCGGATGGAAAGCGGATGCGGAACGGAAGCCCAGCGGATGGAAGCGGAGGGGAGCAGATGGCACATCTGCTAGGCTTCTGGGGGGCCTCAGCAAAGCGAACGCGGAACGGATGAAGCAGATGCACAGCGGATGCACAGCGGATGCACAGCGGATGAAGCGGATACAGAGTGGATGCACAGCGGATGCACAGCGGAAGCCTAACGGATGCCTGGCATTAATTGCGCATGTGGGGGGGATGCATTGTGTAAGCCACGCGGATATAAGGGGAAGCAGCTCGCATGTGGCCAGCATTTGGAGGAAAGACCTGCTGCCGGATACATCGAGTCCTTGCCTGCCCTGCCTGCATGCCTGCCTGCAAGCCTTGCTGCCAGCCTGCCTCCAAGCCTCCTGGCCAGCCTCCCTGTCAGCCTTGCTCTCTGCCTGCCTGCCATCCTTGCTGGCAGCCTGCATTCCAGCCTCCCTGCCAGCTAGTCTGCCTGCCAGCCTTGGTGCCTGCCTGCCTGCCTGCCTTCCTGCCAGGCTTCCTGCCAGGCTTCCTGCCAGCCTTGGTGCCTGCCAGCCTCCCTGCCAGCCTCCCTGCCAACCAGCAACCCCACAACCATGGGGAAGAAGCAAAAGCCTCAGCAACCTGCCGCCATCCCTGCCAAGAGGGACAGGGCCACCCTCCCGCCCCCTGTCTCTGACTCTGCTTCTGCTGGAGCTTCTGCTGCTCAGGCTCGCTCTTCTGGTGCTGGAGCTTCTGCTGAAGCTGCTCCTGGTGGTGGTGCTTCTGCTGCTGCGTACTCTGCTGAAGCTGCTCCTGGTCCTGCTGGTCCTGCTCGTCCTGCTGGTCCTGCTTGTCCTGCTCGTGTTCCTGGACTTGCTCGTAGTGCTCGTACTGCTCGTACTGCTCGTACTGCTCGTGCTCTTGGTCTTGCTCATGCTCCTGGTCCTGCTGGTGCTCCTGGTCCTGTTCGTGCTCCTGGTCCTGCTCGTGCTCCTGGTGCTGCTGGTGCTGCTGGTGCTGCTGGTGCTGCTGGTGCTGCTGGTGCTGCTGGTGCTGCTGGTGCTGCTGGTGCTGCTGGTGCTGCTGCTGGTGCTGATGCTGATGCTGATGCTGATGCTGATGATGATCCTGCTGCTGCTGCTGCTGCTGATGATGATGATGATGATTATGATCCTGCTGGTGATGATGATGATCCTGCTGCTGCTGCTGCTGCTAGTGGTGTGGAGGAGCAGCCCCTACCACCTGGGAGCCCCTCTGATGAGGGCCCATCTGGTCCTGCCAAAGGGAGGAAGAGGCGTATGCGGGGACGGGAGAGGAGGCAATACTTCATCGAGTAGGAACATGAGGATGAGGTGCTGGAGTGGCTGAGAGAGAATGACTATCTGTGGCGGAAGGGACACCGGCTGTACAGGGACACCAAAAGGAAGCAGGCTGCTTGGAGGGAGAGGGCAGAGAGTATGGGAGGTGCACCTTCAGAGGTGCTCCTCGGCTGGTAGAAACACATGCACACCTGGTACGGGAAGATGCACCTGAAGAAATCTGGCCAGACCATGGTTAAGCTGACGGACAGAGAGACCTACGTCATGGCCAGGTGCAGCTTCCTGGAGGGTGAGATCCGCCACCGAGGAGCACCAGGAGCCCCTCTGTCTACCCTCTCTCTCCGGCAGCCTGCCGAGACCCAGTCCTCTTCCGGCCGACAGTCAGTCCCTGTCTCCATGCAGGTTTCTGTGGAGCATGCCACGGCGGAGAACCTGCGGACAGGTGTTGTAACCGTGGTGGAGAGCATGGAGGACGCCCTGGTGCGGTAGGAGAAAGGTGACATCGAGTCCACCACAGTCGTAGCCTCATCCACCCCCCAGCTCCGCCTCCACAGAAAGGCAGAGAGCCAGACAGCAGGAGGGGAAGAGCCACAATTTCCTGCTAGAGATCAGGGACACCATCCACACCAGTATAGATTTCCTCTCTCAGCTGGTCAGCACTGACTCCTCATCCTCCATCTGCAAGCCCTTCCTCACCTATGTCAACCAGACCCTCAAAAACATGGAGAAACCCCAGTACCAGGTGGTGAAGGACCGGATCACCGAGCTGCTTCACAAACCTCCAGATCCAGAGGAACCTGCTCCCACCCAGTACAGGTCTGCTCCTCCACCCCAGGTGATGTCCCTACCATTCCAAGGCTTCGCACAGCCCCTCACCTACCAGGGCTACGGCTACCAGGAGGTCCAGCAGCACAGGCATCAGCCCTTCCCAGTCCAGGCACAGAGTCATAGGACGACACCATTGCCACCGGTTCCACTGATGCCACTGATCCTACTGACGACAGTGATGCCACCCACGCCAGTCCTCACCCAGCTGCAGACCAGATAGCCCCGACTACACTACTCCTTCCTCCACCCCACGGCCAAGCCCAGCCTCAGTACATCTCTCATTAGTACTGGGGCTGACACCCCATGGCATGGAGGAAGGACCTCTCAGCATCGCGGGTCTGAGAAAGCTGTCTGAGAACTTCCTCAACAAACCATCCCCTGTTGTCCTCTCAGGGCCAGGCACCCCAATGACGATACAGACCAGCACTGCAGCACCACCCACCTCCACAGCACCTGGACCCTTCACCCCTGAGACTGGGCACACCTCCAAGTGACCAAGAGGAGTGCCAGAGACTGGCTGGCTGGCTACCTGTGGACTTTATTTGGACACTTGACTTGGGTCATTTTGACTTGGGTCAATTTACAGCTTGTTGTTCAATAAAGTTTATCTTTGATTCACACACTTGCTTCATTTCTTTTTTTTTGTAGTAAGTCTTGGTGGAAACTTTTAGAATTGGTTTAAGCATTTGCATGCTTGTGGGATGGGTTAAGATAGCAGTGGGGTGGGCAGGGATACCTTTGGGATGGGTTAAGATAGCTGAGGGATAGATTAACCTCCAGTGCAAGCATAGTGGGACTGTATGGTCCACCCTCCCAGATGCCACACCTTTGGCCCTTCATTAGTAAGCATTGATTCACACATTTGAACATAAACACAACTCTTTATTAAATGCCCTGTTCATTGTAGGCCCACCCAACATACATGGCCCAATCTCATCAGTGTGATGAGACAGGCTGAAGGAAGCACCCATTAATCATCTATCATCCTGTCTTGCCACTCCACTGCTCCAGCTGGGGAGTTGCACCAGTGTCTCAGGAGGTTGCGCTGCTTCTTCCCTTCACGTGAGGCTCTGTTGGGGCCTTGCACATCCTCAGTGTGTATCAGGTTTCGTCCTTGCCTCCATTCCCCAGGCTCCATGTCCCCATTGCCTTGTTGGAGGTCCACGAGCCTGTTCTGCAAGACTGGGTAGCAGGTGCGCATGAGATTGTGCAGGATGCAGCAAACTTCCACGATCCTCCTCACGGTCTCTGGGCGATGCTGCATGTTGGTGAGAAGTATCTGGAACCTGTTGGCCAGGATGCCAAAGGCGTTCTCCACCTCCCGGCTTGCCCTCGACAGCCTATAGTTGAAGATCCTCTCTTCACGGGTGAGGCATCTGGAAGTGTAGGGCTTCATGAGGTAGGTTCTGAGGGAGAAGGCGTCATCCTCCACAATGAAGTAGGGCACATCTTATGTGTCATTGGGCAGGGGGTCTGGATCTGGGAAGCCCATGATGAGGTTGCCTTCCAGCCCCTCCTTGAGGTCACTGGCGTTGTACACTTGGGCATCTGAACATGAGCCGCTGCCTGAAGCATCGATGTACATGAACTTGTAGTCAGCATCGACCATGGCAAAGAGGACGATGCTGAAGAAGCCCTTTGTAGTTGAAATAAGTGTAGCCCGACTTGGGTGGTGCTTTGCAGGCCACGTGCTTGCCATCTATGGCTCCAACAGTGTGTGGAAAGTTCTACTTCTGATATCACTGCTCTGCAACTTTCTTCCAGCCTTCATCAGTGGAGGGGCACTGGAGGAGCTCCTGCAGGTATTCTTCGATGATGGCCTGCACCACTTCTCTGACCACAATGCTGATGGTGTTGTGTGGCACCCTCCAGCCATACTGTATGCTCCTGTAGGTGGTCCCTGAGGCCAGGTGGCGCAGAGTGAGTGCCACCTTGAGCCCAGGTTCCAGGCTGGACCGGAAGTTGGTGTTTGCCTTGGTCAACCTGGGTGTCAGGCGCTGCACAATTTCGTCAAACATGGCTGGAGGCATTCTCATGAATTTCTGGAATGCCCAAGTGTCTTCGTTCCTGAGCTCCACCATCAGCTTGTTGTACAGTCTGTACTCTGCTCTTCTCCCGATCCATCTTCAGACCCAGACACTTCTTGGCCGCCTCTTTTTCTTCCCGTTGTAGAGTTCACAGAGCCTGTAGATGGCTTCACACTTTTGCAGAAGGATGGTGGCTGCCAAAAGGACTGTGTTATGATCCACGGTGGACATGACTGGATGCTGTGGAAGAGCAAGAGTCAGATGAAGGCTGCAGAGGTCTACACAACTAGGCTGCTGGTCTGAAAGTGAGATGCAGGTGAGTTGCTAACCCTTTTTATTGGCAGTATAGGTGTCCCTTTGCATCCTCTAGGCATCCTCTAGGCATCCTCTAGACATCCTTATTATCCGAGATAGGTCCCCTCTGCAAACGTTTTTTCCATTTTAAATGCTTTGTTTCCGTGCTGCATCCGTTCTGCATCCGTTCTGTGTCTGTTCCATGTCCATTCCGCTTCCTCCCTGTGTCCGAGTGGATGCGAGTTGCGCGGATGCACAGCAGATGCCTAGCGGATATAGCAGATGCGTAACGGATGCAGAACAGATGCGTAGCGGATGCATAGCGGATGCAGAATGGACGAATTGGATACATTTTCCACGCAAAAGTTTTGAGCAGCTCAAAACTTTCTGAGCGGATGAAACATCAGTAAACAGATGCTGGATGGATAGAGAGGAAGCAAAATGGAGTCAGTGAGTACATCGCATTTTCCAACGGATGGTAAGCTTTTTTGCCCGTTTTACATCCTCTTTGCATCCATTGATGCAGTGTGACAGGGGATTTAGACAATAAAAATTAGTAATGAACATGGCTTTAGACAATGAACAGGGGCTTTAGACAATAAAAATTAGTAATGAAACATGTAGACTTTTAGAAAATATATAAAGATGTATCTTTTCCTTATTATAACTACACAATGATTTTAGGATAGATTTGGGATGATAATATGAACTGTCACAAAACAAAATAAGTAAAATATGATTATTTCAAAAGCATGAATGAATAAAAGTATGGTCAAATGATCGATTAATAATGATACTAATGTATTTAATCTTGGATTGAAAATACGAGATCATATACAATGTAATTATAATTGAAGACTATGAAATGAAAGCACAAACCAATTTGTAAACCAACCGGCAACTGTATGTTCATTTTTGGAAGATGGCCTTGTCAGGGATAACATTGTTCACCCTAACTAGTTTAGGTGAAATAATAACTATGAATCATAGTTAGTGTATGTTAGAGTGTATACAGCTTTAACTGTGAAATAGCAATTAAAGGAGTGGTTAAGAAAACAATATAAAAGTAGCAAGACTACGGCTTGCTCCCTCTGGCTGGCTTTGATGATCCCTGATTACTGCTTGGAATCAAGACTGCATTGCTCAAACGGGAGAGACAACAACGGACTTATTTGTAAGTGAACTGACATAGGATATTCTACATGGACTTTACTAACTGAATATCCCTGAATGGACTGACTACATGGTAAATGACTATTGGACTGTTATTTGACTATGCCATAAACTTATACTGGAATAAAATATTTTCTTGATAGCACAAGCGTATCTGTTATTTTTACTGTATGTTAATAAACATACAAGCTTAGCTCACTCATTTATCTGTGTGCCTATCTGACTAACGCTGCACATTCTGTTTAGCTTGTCTACCTAACCCTGGTTGGGGAACCCAGGCTTAACAGGCCTAATGTTTTTATGTTTTGTTTGTTTATGTTTGTTTTAAAAACCAATAAAAAAAAATACAACTAAGTCTGGTTCGCTGGTGAAGTTCAGGAATTTATATTATTTGGTGCAAGTGCACAATTTCTGCAGAAGCCAATTACAATAGTTTCTGGTACAAAAGACATATTGAAATTGTCAGTTTGACCTCTTTTCTGCATCTCTTCCATTTTCCCCCCCTTCAGCACTTCAAGTTTTAAAAGATTAATTGTTTTGCTGAGCAAGGACAGGTACATGACTCATGATTATTATTTTGTTTTGCTAAATATACTTTACATTTAAAATGTAAATGCTCACAACCACACAGGGAAGGATGATTTGTTTCCCAGGATTCTCTCCTGGGAAGCAGCAGTTATTTCCTTTCATTGTTCCTTTCCTTTTCTTTTCCTCTAATCTTCTCATTCCACAGGCAGAAAGTGCAATACTTTGTTTTTGTTTCTTTTTGGCAGGCAAGTAGATAATAAAAACATGACAAATGGCAGCAAACGTTTAAATACTACAGAGGGGAGATGCAAGACATGTTTCTAACTACCTGCAAGGTTGAATTTAACAGCAGACAAGATATATACATGGAAGATGTTTATTTTGAAATGTTTCTTAATGCAATGATTGGAATTTATTTGCTCTCAATTTGAAAAGGTGTGTTTTATTTGAGACTTGAGAAGCACAGAATCAAATACCAAAAATCTTCTATTTTATTCCTTATTAGCCTATCTTCATGGCATAAATAACATAGAATACAGAATAATAGAGTCAATGGTCTTCTAGTCCAACCCCCTGTTCAAGCAGAAGACCGTATAAAATTTTAGGTTGTCCATTGTATTTTTGAAAGCCTCCAATGATGGAGCACCAACAAGTTTTGAAGACAAGCTGTTCCATTGGTTGACTGCTGTCACCATTCGGAAAAATTATCCTTAGTTCTAGGTTGTTGCTCTTCTTGGTTAATGTCTTGCCTTTTGAATGCATATTTGTGTGTGTTTGTGTGTGTGAGAGAGAGAGAGACAGATGGACAGACAGACAGACAGAGACAGAGAGAGAGACACATACACACAGAGAGACAGAGAGATTATATCTACAGACTGACTTGATGGTAGTAGCTTAACTATCTAGTAGCTACCTATATTAATCTAATGTGGTGAACCTGGGTCAAAAAAAAGATGGAAAAAGATATTTTCTATGCTCCTACTATTTTTCATGGTTGAAATGATAAACATACCAAGTTTTATTTCAAAAAAATCCACAATTCCTCATCAAGTTTGAATTTTGTTCTGGCATACAATTGCTATTTGAAACAATTTGATGGAAATTTTAGGGTAATGTTGTTTCAAGCTTGACAAATACACACAGACAAACATACACACAAATATACTCACAAACATGCACACACAGAGTTTGCTCTCATGTAGAAAATAGACTAGCAGCAACTCAAGTTCATTCTGATTATAGAGAAGCACAATAATATACCTCTTTCTCCAAAGTTTATAAATAGTTATAATCTCCCACTAATAAAAAATATTTATGTTAGTCCTGGATGCATTTATTACTTGACTATTTTTATATCTGGGTATCATCCAATGGTTTAATTTAATCTATGCCTATATTATTAATATCTTTTAATTATAGGAGAGTCACTTGTTTTGGAGTTTTTGTAATGAAGCAAATATAGCACAGCATGCTGTAGAATATAGATAAAGCACAATACCACCCCATTGCAACCGTGAAATATTTTTAGTATGAGGTTTGTTTTCTTCTCTTCTATGCTATGTCTACCTGTCGAAACACACATAAACACACAAAGGTACATAGATAATTGTACAATTGTTTTTTTTTTTAATTAATGTCCATTCATTCAGTTACTGTTCAAACTTAGGACTTTAGACTGGTTTTCAAAGTTCTGGCTATTGAAGCGCCCTGAATGGACCTGAACAAAATTCAGGCCCACTTGGATCCACTTGCATTTGCAACCATTTTTTGACCTTTGCCTACTTTCTGCTGTGGACGGACCTGCCACCTGGCCTTTCTCCCCACCACTGTACCCATCACAACTTGCACTACTATTGTACCAACTAGGACCTTCTTTCAGTCCCCCTTCTGTACTGGTGCTCTTTGGGTTTTTCTTGCATCCTAACCAGGGCATTCTTTCATGGATCAATCAGCTGTGGGAAAATTATATTTCCAATTGCCCTATTGGAATATGGCACATTTAAGGAAGGAGGAGAAAAAAAATGGGAATGAGTTTGATATTCCTTGGGGAGGTTTATAGCAAGAAAAAACAATTAGATCTTCTCCTAAAAATCCACAAATGTTTTCTAAAATACATATTTTAAGTAGAAATTTTTCAATGTGGTAAAATACACAAAACAATAATAGCAATAGTACAGTAATAGCAAAGACAGAAAATAAGAAAGAATTAAAAAGAGAGAAATAAAAAAGAAAGATATACAATTATGCGTTTTTTGCCCTTTTTTCTACCAAGCAAATATTATCTGAAACTTTTCCTTAGCATCTTCATCCCTTTTAATCCCCATATCCTAAAACCATTAACTTTTTTCTTCTTTCAACAAAATGTCCAAAAAAAGGTCCAATTCCAGTCTTTCCAAAAAAGTCTAATTTTAACGGCAGACTTAAAGACAACACATAAAGTACTGTATTAAGAGCAGGGTGTTTTTTTCTTTTCAAAGAACAGAAGTCTACTTAAACGATTGAAACAATTCATTAAAATATTTTTATCAGAGGAATATCAGGGGAGGGCTGTCTCTTTGTTGTGGAACAGCCTGCATAGATGTAACATAACAGTTAAAATGGTTAAAGTGTCAGCCCAGTAGACTCACACTCAAATCCTCACCATACAATCGACAATGAAACAATTAAAATCGACAATTTTGATCTTTCCATGAACAATCTGATTCATGGAGTTTTTAGTGTATAGTACTTGAGGATATAGAGAAAAGGCAGATGGGGTATAAGGCAGGGGTGCGATTCTACCAGTTTGGACCAGTTCGGGCAAACCCCTTGCTCCAAAGATCAGCTGGCAGTGAACCAGTTTGTTGTGACAAGCATGTGGGCCCATCCACCCATTCCTATTCTTTCCTATGCTTTAATTCCTTTTTTAAGAGCATAGCTGATTTGCGCAGCAGAGCCGTTTGCCGTGCCTCAGCTGTTTTATTCACAAAGACTGCAGTGAAAGGTAAGCATTAGAGCTTTTTAAAATGCAGTGCATGTGCAGAGCACATGTTTGGCACGCGCACACGATCACCCAACCGGTTGTTATACCAGTGGAATCCCACCCCTATAAGGAATCCCACCCCTATAAGGTATAAAGAAATAAATAACAAATAAAATAAACCAAAAAAGAAGTTTCATCATTATAGGTCAGGATTTAGATGAACTCTAAATGATTCATTAAACCCTTCTCTAAAGATAAGTGGAGTGGATTGTCTCTGTTTTAGATAATTGCTGGATCAAAAAAGTACAAGAAAATGTTCAACATATTGATGACCATTTCTTCTTATTCAGTATTAGCATTAGAATTTTTTAATGCATGGAAGACATAGATTAGTCCTATACATTGTATGCATATACATGTGCATAAAATGTACATGTACGATAAGTATCTTCTTTGTAAAATATTTAAAATTATACTCATATATATATATATGTAAATTTTAGTAATGTCAGTATTTTATTGCTATCATTAGCAAGATTCCTCTGAATGGACTAAAAATAAACATTCCTAATCTTCAAAAAGTATGTAACACTTCCCACTCCCCGAGAACCATATGAACCCACCTTTAAACTTTTACACCATTTTATATGTTGGCACCACAGAAAATCTTCTCAGATTCCAGCTGGTTCACATAAAATGAAATTGGGAGATGTTTCCTGTAGAGATTGTATCACTGTAAATTCTAGTAAAAACCACAGAGGGGTATGCTTTATGTTTCCTTTGAATTTTCTCCAGTATATATACATGTATATTTTCCTGGATGTGCCTGTTTATTTAAAGCTATTTTATCAAGGAAGATTCTGTAAAAGGACCTTCCCTTCCCATATTAGAAATGCAAGCCAGATTCATGCCACAGCTCAAATTAAAAATATCAGACAACAGCTGTTGGTTTAAGCTTTTGGGTTTTTTATAAAATGCCTTAAATAAACTTAATGCTCCAGATAGTTTCTTATCTAAAGGCCCTGTCACACTGGCCGACGGATGCAAAATGTTTGTAAAAAGGACACAGCGGACGAGAAAAATGTTCCATCCATTGTTATCCGCTCTCAAAAGGGGCAAAAATTTGCATAACCAGAACGGACAACACGGAAAGGAACGGACGGGGGGAGGACGCAGGGTGAATGGAAAGCGGATGCTCCATGGAAGCCAAGCAGATGGAAGCGGATGAGAGTGGATGGCACATCCGCAAGGCTTCCGGGGGAGCACAGCAAAGTGGACGCGGAATGGAAAGAGCGGATGCAGAGCAGACGCCGAGCGGATGAAGCAGATGCAGAGCGGAAGCCTAGCGGATGCCTAGCGGATGCCTAGCATTCAATGCGCATGCAAGGAGGATGCAATGCATCAGCCCCGCGGATATAAAGGGAAGCAGCCCCCAAGCAGGTCAACATTCAGAGGAAAGAACTGCTTCCAGACATATCGACTGCCTGCCAGCCTGCCTGCCAGCCTACCTGCCACCTGCCTGCCAGCCTGCCTGCCAGCCTGCCTGCCTGCCTGCCTGCCTCCTTGCCTGCCAGCCTTGCTGCCTGCCTGCCTACCAACCTGCCTGCCAGCCTGCCTGCCAGTCAGCAACCCCACAACCATGGGAAAGAAGAGAAAGCCTCAGCCATCTGCTGCCAGCCCTGGCAAGAGGGACAGGGCCACCCTCCCATCCCCTGGCCCTCACTCTGCTTCTGCTGGGGCTTCTGCAGCACAGGCTCACTCTTCTGGGGCTGGGGCTTCTGCTGCTTCTGCTTCTGGAGGAGCTGATGATGATGCTTATGTCGGTGGTGCTTCTGCTTGTGTTTACTCTGCTGATGCTGCTTCTGGCAGTGGTGCTTCTGCTGGTGCTTACTCTGCTGAAGCTGCTCCTTGTCCTGCTGGTCCTGCTGGTGCTCCTGGTCCTGTTGGTGCTTCTGGTCCTGCTGGTGCTCCTGGTCCTGCTGGTGCTCCTGGTCCTGCTGGTGCTCCTGGTCCTGGTGGTCCTGCTCGTACTCCTGGTCCTGCTGGCGCTGCTGGCGCTGCTGCGGCTCACTGTGCTGCTGCTGATCCTGGTCCTACTGGTGCTGCTGCTGCTGCTGCTGGTCCTGCTGGTGCTGCTGCTGCTGGTGGTGTGGAGGAGCAGCCCCTACAATGTGGAAGCCACTCTGATGAGGGCTCATGTGGTCCTGCCAAAGGGAGGAAGAGGCAGATGCGAGAATGGGAGAGGAGGCAATACAACATTGAGGAGGAACATGAGGATGAGGTGCTGGAGTGGCTGAGAGAGAATGAGAATCTATGGCGGAAGGGACACAGGCTCTATAGGGACACCAAAAGGAAGCAGGCTGCTTGGAGAGAGAAGGCGGAGAGCCTGGGCTACACTTCGGAGGTGCTCCTTGGCTGGTGGAAGCACATGCACACCTGGTATGGGAAGCTGCACCTCACCGAATCTGGCCAGGCTGCAGTCAAGCTGACGGACAGAGAGACCTACATCATGGCCAAGTGCAGCTTCCTGGATGGTGAGATCTGCCACCAAGGAGCAGCCCCTCTCACAACCCTCTCTCTCAGGCAGCCTGCTGAGAGCTAGTCCTCTTCCAGCTGAGAGTCAGCTCCTGTCTCCAGGCAGGTGTCTGTGGAGCATGCCACGAAGGAGGACCCGCCGACAGCTGTTCTAAACATGGCGGAGCGCACGGAGGACCCCCTGGCGCAGTGGGAGAAAGGAGACGTTACTTCCACCACAGTCCAACCTGCATCCACCCCAAGCTCCACCTCCACAGAAAGGCAGAGAGCCAGACAGGAGGAACAGAGCCACACTGTCCTGCTGGAGATCAGGGACACCATCCGGACCAGCATAGATCTCCTCTCTCAGCTGGTCCACACCGACTCCTCATCCTCCAACCACAAGCCCTTCCTCACCTATGTGAACCAGACCCTCATGGACATGGTGGAACCCCAGTACCAGGTGGTGAAGGAGAGGATCACCAATCTGCTTCACAACCCTCCAGATCCAGATGAACCTGCTCCCACCCAGTCCAGGTCTGCTCCTCCACCTCCACCCCAGGTGATGTCCCTCCCATTCCAAGGCTTTCCACAGGCCCTCACCTACCAGGGCTATGGCTACCAGGAGGTCCAGCAGCACAGGCAGCAGCCCTTCCCAGTCCAGGCACAAGTTCATCGGACACCACTGTTGCCACCGGTTCCACTGCTGCCACCGATGCCACCCATGCCACTGCTGCCACCAACACCACTGATGCTACCCACGCCACTGATGCCACCGACGCCAGTCCTCACCCAGCTGCAGACCAGATAGCCCCACTACACTGCTTCTTCATCCACCCCACAGCCAAGCCCGGCCTCAGTACATCTGTCATCGGTACTGGGGCTGACACCCCATGGCATGGAGGAAGGAGCTCTCAACATCACGGGGCTGAGCCAGCTGTCTGAAAGCTTCCTCAACACACCGTACCCTGTTGTCCTCTCGGGGCCAGGCACCCCAATGGCGCTTCAGACCAGCACTCCAGTAGCAGCCACCTCCGCAGCACCTGGACCCTTCACCCCTGAGACTGGGCACACCTCTGAGTGACAGAGAAGAATGCCAGAGACTGGGTGGCTACCTGTAGACTTTATTTGGATACTTGACTTGGGTCATTTTTCTTTTACAGCTTGTTATTAATAAAGATTATCTTTGCTTCACACACTTGCTTCATTTATTTTTGTAAATAAAGTTTTAGTGGAAACTTTTAGAAATGGTTTAAGCCTTTGCATACTTGTGGGATGGGTAAGGATAGCAGTGGGATGGGCAGGGATACCTTTCGGATGAGTAATAGCTGTGGGATGGGCAGGGATACCTTTGGGATGGGTTAAGATAGCTGAGGGATGGGCAGGAATACTTTTGGGATGGTTCAAGATAGCTGTGGGATTGATAAACCTCCCGTGCAAGCATCGTGGGACGGTATGGTCCACCCTCCCAGCTGCCACACATATGGCCCTTTATTATCAATAACAATTTATTCATTGATCCACACATTTCAAAAATAACATAACTCTTTATTAAATGCCCTGTTCATTGTAGGCCCACCCAACATACATGGCCCAATCTCATCAGTGTGATGAGACAGGCTGAAGGAAGCATCCATTAATCATCTATTATCCTGTCTTGCCACTCCACTGCTCCAGCTCGGGAGTTGCACCAGTATTTCAGGAGGTTGCTCTGCTTCTTCCCTTCACATGAGGCTCTGTTGGGGCCTTGCACATCCTCAGTGTCTATCAGGTTTCGCCCTTCCCTCCATTCCCCAGGCTCCATGTCCCCATTGCCTTGTTGGAGGTCCATGAGCCTGTTCTGCAAGAATGGATAGCGGATGCTCATGAGATTGTGCAGGATGCAGCAAGCTTCCACGATCCTCCTCACAGTCTCTGGGCGATGCTGCATGGTGGTGAGAAGTACCTGGAACCTGTTGGCCAGGATGTCAAAGGCATTCTACACCACCCGCCTTGCCCTGGACAGCCTGTAGTTGAAGATCCTCTCTTCACGGGTGAGGAGTCTGGAAGTGTAGGGCTTCATGAGGTAGGTTGTGAGGGAGAAGGCGTCATCCCCCACGATGAAGGAGGGCACATCTTTCATGTCGTTGGGCAGGGGGTCTTTATCTGGGAAGCCCATGATGAGGTTGCATTCCAGCCCCTCCTTGAGGTGACTGGCGTTGTATACCTGGGCATCTGAAACTGACCCATTGCCTGAAGCATCGATGTACATGAACTTGTAGTCAGCATCGACCATGGCGAAGAGGATGATGCTGAAGAAGCCCTTGGAGTTGAAATTAGTGGACCCCGACTTGGCTGGCGCTTTGCAGGCCACGTGCTTCCCATCTATGGCTCCAACGATGTGTGGGAAGTTCCACTTCTGATACCACTGCTCTGCAACTTTCTTCCAGCCTTCTTCAGTGGAGGGGCACTGGAGGAGCTCCTCCAGGTATTCTTTGATGATGGCCTGCACCACTTCTCTGACCACAATGCTGATGGTGTTGTGTGGCACCCTCCAGCCATACTGCATGCTCCTGTAGGTGGTCCCTGAGGCCCGGTGGCGCAGAGTCAGTGCCACCTTGAGCCCAGGGTGTAGGCAGGGCCGGAAGTTGGTGCTCTGCTTGCTCAACCTGGGTCTCAGCCGCTCCACAACTTCGTCAAACATGACTGGAGGAATCTTCATGAAGTTCTGGAATGCACGAGTGTCTTCGTTCATCAGCTCCACCATCAGCTTGTTGTACAGTCCATACTCTGCTCTTTTCCTGATCCATCTTCGGACCCAGACGCTTCTTGGTCGCCTCCTTTTCTTTTCGCACTGTTGCAGAATGATGGTGGCTACCAAAAGGACTGTGTTACGATCCATGGTGGACATGACTGGATGCTGTGGAAGATCAAGAGGCAGATGAAGGCTGAAGAGGTCTGCACAGCAGGGCTGCTGGTCTGAAAGTGAGATGCAGGTGAGTTGCTCCCCCTTTTTATAGGCAATATAGGTTTTCCGCTCGGTGTCCTTTTGCATCCTCTAGGCATCCTCTAGACCTCCTTAATATCTGAGATAGGTCCTTTCTGCAAACATTTTTTTCCATTTTAAATGCTGTCTTTGCGAGCTGCATCCGCTTTTATCCTTTCTCCGTCCGTGCTACTAAAGCTGCGTGTCATTTCCGCGTCCGTTCCGCTTCCTCCCTGTGTCTGCTTTTCACTGGAGCGGATTTGAGTTGCGCGGATGCGCAGCAGATGCCTAGCGGATGTAGCGGACGCGTAACGGATGACGACGGATGCAGAACAGATGTTCCCCATATGCGTAGCGGAAGCAGAATGGACGCGTTGGATTCATTTTCCATTCAGAAAGATTTGAGCAGCTCAAAACTTTTTGAGCGGATGGAACCTCAGTCGACGGATGCTGGACAGATAGAGAGGAAGAAAAACGGACGCAGTGAGTACAAAATGGATGCATCGCGTTAACCAATGGATGGCAAGTGTTTCTCTCCATTTTAATCCTCTTTCCATCTGTTGGTGCAGTGTGACATGTGCTTAACAGTCAGTGGAACATAGTGCTTTTTGTTGGAATTAGAGTGGAAATAATGTGGCGATTCATTTAACTTTAATAATTACCAATCATAATCTTTCAGTCTGACCTTCTTTACAGGTTGATGATGAAGATAAAATGAGAAAATGGATAGAGCCCATCAAATACCTTATTTGATTGACTTATTGTTTATGTGTGGGGGCTATTGCTTTTTATTGCTTTTTTTAAAAATACATATTGGATTTTTATCTGTGTAAGCTGCCTTGGAGCCACTGAAAGTAATTGGGTGGAAATATACATTTCTTAAATAAATATTTTTTAAAAAAAGCTTTTTTATATATATATAAAAGAAAATGTTTTAAAAAGCCAATACAAACTTAAGAAATGATGCAAAAAAGATAAAAGAATGAAAAAAGGAAAGGAAGAAAGAAAAAAGAAAAAGAACATATTGAGTATGAATATAGATAAAAAACAGAGCTAGATAGAGAGTTAATTCCACTATCCAAACTATCTACTTTTTTTACCAAGCCCTGCAGATATCCCTATAATCTGAGCTGGTCCTGTCCTTCAACTGAAATGAAATTATGATGTCTTAAGGCTAGATCACAATGGCCGACGGATGCAAAACGCATGCAAAAAGGAAACAGCGGACGAGCAAAATTTCGGGGGTGGCGCCGCTACATACTACCCCCGTTCGTTCCTTTCCATTGTTATCCGCTCTCAAAAGTGCCTCAAATTTGCATAAACAGAACGGACAACAATGGAAAGGAACAGATGGGGATAGTACATAGCGAGGATAGTAAGCCAATGTTCGTAGGGAGCCTAGCGGATGGAAGTGAATGGAAGCGGATGACACATCTGCAGGGCTTCCAGGGGAGAATAGCGAAGCGGACGTGCAGTGGAAGTAGTGGATGCGTAGTGGATGACGCAGATGCATCACAGACGCCTATAGGATGCATAGCGGTTGCGTAGCGGATGCAAAGCAGTCACTGCGCATGCGGGGAGAATGAATTGCGTCAGCTCCGCGGATATAAAAGGATGCAGCTCACAAGCAGTCAGAATTCAGAGGAAAGACCTGCTGCCAGAGACATCTTGAAGGAACACCATGGTTCAACAGTCAGGGAAGAAGAGAAAGCCTGTGCATATTACTGCCAGCCCTGGCAAGAAGGACAGAATCACCATCCCACCCCCTGGCACTGATTCTGAAGCTGCTGCTGCTCCTGCTGCTGCTCCTGGTGCTCCTGGTGCTGCTGGTGCTTCTCCTGCTGGTGCTGCTGGTGCTTCTCCTGCTGGTGTTGCTGATGCTGCTAGTGCTTGTCCTGCTGCTGGTTCTGCTGCTGGTGCTGCTGCTGGTGCTGCTGCTGTGATGGACCAGCATCAAGGATCTCAAAGCCCTGCTGCTGAAGGCCATGAAGCCCCTGCCAGAGAGAGGAAGAGGCAAGGCAAGGAGAAGGGAGAGAGGAAAGAGTACTCCATTTCCGAAGACCATGAGGAGGAGGTGCTGGAATGGCTGAGGGAGAAAGAGTACCTGGGGAGAAAGGGCCACAGGATCTATTGCAACACCAAGAGGAAGCAGGCAGTGTGGAGAGACAAGGCAGAGAGCCTGGGCTACACTTCAGACGTACTCCTTGGATGGTGGAAGCACATGCACACCTGGTATGGCAAGCTGCACCTGAAGAAATCTGGCCAGGCTGCTGTCAAGCTCACTGACCGGGAGATGTATGTCATGGCCAGGTGCAGCTTCCTGGAGGGTGAGATCCACCACCGAAGCGCAGCCCCTCTGTCAACCCTTTCCCTCAGACAGTCCACAGAGAGCCACTCCTCTTCCAGCCAGAAGACAGCTACTGTGTCCAGGCAGGTGTCTTTGGAGGGCCCCCCAACAGAGACCCCCCCGACAGCTGCACTCCCCATGCCAGAGGACGTGGAGGATCCCCTGTCTCAAATGGAGCAAGAAGAAGCAGAAGCCAGAGACCAACCCTCACCCACACCCAGCTCTATCTCCACAGAAAGCAGGCAGAGAGGCAGACTGGAGGGCCAGAGCCACACTGTCCTGCTGGAGATCAGGGACACCATCAAGACCAGCACAGATCTTCTCTCTCAGCTGGTCCACAGCGATATGCCATCCTCTACCTGCAAGCCCTTCTCACGTATGTGAGCCAGACCCTCATGGACCTGCCCAAGGCCCAGTACCAGGTGATGAAGGAGAAAATCACAGCACTGCTGCACCACCCTCCAGGCCCAGCTGAACCTGCTCTGACCCACTCCAGGTCTGCTCCTCCACCCCAGGCTATGTCACAGCCCTTCCATGGCTTTCAACAGCCCCTTACCTACCAAGGCAATGAGTACCAGGACTTCCCATACCAGAGGCATCCCTTCCCAGTCCAGGCCCAGGTATATCGCACGCCAGAGATGCCTCACCTGACCCAGCTGCAGACCAGGCATCCCCAATACACTCCTCCTTCCTCCACCCCACAGCCAAGCCCCTCAACAGAAAATCTGTCTTCAGTCCTGTGCCTGACATCCCAGGTCCTTGAGGAAGGGCCTCTAAACCCCACGGGACTGAGTCAGCTCTCTGAGAGCTTCCTGAACATACCATCTCCTGTTGTACTCTTGGTGCCAAGCACCCCGATGGCGCCTCAGACCAGCACTCAAGCCACAGCCACTTCCACAGTCCCTGCCCACTGAACATCTGAGACCATGGACATGACTCAGAGTGACTGAGAATAGTGCCAGAGACTTATCTTTGCTAAAGGCACTTTACTTGGGTCATTTTGCTTTTTTAATAAATTCATACAGTTTACTTAAAACCCATGTCACACTGCACCAACGGATGCAAAGAGGATGTAAAACGGACAAAAAAAGCTTGCCATCCATTGGAAAATGTGATGCATCCATTGTGTACTCACTGCGCACGTCTTTCATATGCTCTATCTCTCAAGCATCCATTTACTGCTGTTTCATCCGCTCAAAAAGTTTTGAGCTGCACAAAACTTTTTGAGTGGATGAACTTTCCGCCGCATACGAACTACATCTGTGATACATACGGGCAACAAACGTTCTACGTCCATTGTCATCTGTTACACGTCCGATGTATCCTCTCGGCATCCTCTGGACATCCGTGCAACTCACATCCACTGCAGCTGAAAACGGAAAGAGGGAAGAAGCGAAAGTATGTGGAACGTCCACACAGCGTTAGTAGCATGGACATAGAAAGGATGAAACCGGATGCAGCTCTTATATAAAGCATTAAAACAGACAAAACATTCGTATATTGGATGTATCTCGGATGTTTAGGATGTTTGGAGGATGTCTAAAGTATGTGGAAGGACACCTAGTGGAAAACTGACATTTCCTATAAAAAGGGGGAGGAAATCACCTGGATCTCACTGTCAGTCCAGCAGCCCTGGTGTGCAGACCTCTTCAGCCTTGCTCTTGCTCTTCCACGTCATCCATTGATGTCCACCATGGATCATCGCACACTCCTTTTGGTAGCTGCCATCATTCAACACCAGAACCAAGCCCTCTTCAGACTGTTTCACCTTTTCTACGCAAGGAGAAGGAGACGTCCAAGAGCTGTCTGGGTCCGAAGATGGATCAGGAGAAGAGTGGAGTTTGGACTCTATGACAAGCTGATGGTGGGGCTGAGGAATGAAGACCCTCGTGCATTCCAGCACTTCATGAGGATGCCACCAGCCATGTTTGACGAAGTTGTGGAGCGTCTGAGACCCAGGTTGACCAAGCCAAGCACCAACTTCCGCCCCAGCCTGGACCCAAGACTGAAGGCGGCACTGACTCTGGGACCACATACAGAAACATGCAGTATGCCTAGTGGGTGCCACACAACACCATCAGCATTGTGGTTAGAGAAGTGGTGCAGGCCATCATCGAAGAATACAAAGAGGAGCTCCTCCAGTGTCCCACCAGTGAAGAAGGCTGGAGGAAACTTGAAGAGCAGTAGTATCAGAGGTGGAACTTTCCCCACACCATTGGAGCCATAGATGGGAAGCATGTGGCCTGCAAAGCTCCACCCATCTCAGGGTCCAATTATTTCAACTACAAGGGCTTCTTCAGCATCATCTTCTTTGCCATGGTTGATGCTGACTACAAGTTCATGAACATCGATGCTTCAGGCAACGGGTCAACTTCAGATGCCCAGATATACAACGCCAGTGACCTCAAGGATGGGCTGGAATGCAGCCTAATCATGGGTTTTCCAGATCCAGACCCCCTACCCAACGACACACAAGATGTGCCCTACTTCATCATGGGTGATGACGCCTTCTCCCTCAGAACCTTCCTCATGAAGCCCTACACTTCCAGATACCTCACCCATGAAGAGAGGATCTTCAACTACAGGCTGTCCAGGGCAAGACGGGTGGTGTAGAATGCCTTTGACATCCTGGCCAACAGGTTCCAGGTACTTCTCACCACCATGCAGCATCACCCACAGACTCTAAGGAGTATCGTGGAAGCTTGCTGCATCCTGCACATTCTCATGTCCACCCACTACCCAGTGTTGCAGAACAGGCTTGTGGACCGTCAAAAAGGCAATGGGGACATGGAGCCTGGTGAATGGAGGCAAGGACGAAACCTGATAGACCCTAACCCTAACCCTAACCCTAACCCTAACCCTAACCCTAACCCT
>BLBF01000003.1:28051804-28091484 GCA_015471245.1 Laticauda colubrina | reverse complement strand
TAACCCTAACCCTAACCCTAACCCTAACCCTAACCCTAACCCTAACCTGGCACCAAGGCTGGCAGGAAGCCTGTTAGGAAGCCTGGCAGGAAGGCTTGCAGACAGACTGGCTGGCAGGGAGGCTGGAAGGCAGGCTGGCAGCAATGCTGGCAGGGAGGCTGGAAGGCAGGCTGGCAGCAAGGCTGGCAGGGAGGCTGGAAGGCAGGCTGCCAGCAAGGCTGGAAGGGAGCCTGGAAGGCAGGCTGCCAGCAAGGTTGGAAGGGAGGCTAGAAGGCAGGCTGGCAGCAAGGCTGGCAGGGAAGCTGCCCAGGAGGCTGGTAGGCAGGCTGGTAGGCAGGCTTGGAGGCAGGCTGGCAGCAAGGCTTGCAGGCAGACATGCAGGCAAGAACTCGAGGTATCCAGCAGCAGGTCTTTCCTCCAAATTCTGGCCATGTGCGAGCTGCTTCCCTTTATATCCGGGGGGCTTGTGCAATGCATCCCCCCCGCATGCGCAATTAACGCCAGGCATCCGTTAGGCTTCCACTGTGCATCCACTTGGCTTCCGCTGTGCATCCGCTTCATCCGCTGTGCATCCGTTCTGCATCTGTTGTTTCCGTTCCGTGTCCGCTTTGCTGAGCCCCCCCCCCCGGAAGCCTTGCGGTTGCGCCATCCGCTTCCATCCACTGAGCTTCTGTTCCGCATCCGCTTTGCATCCGCCCTGCGTCTGTGTTATCCGCTCCAATTATGCAAATTTTCGCCCCTTTTGAGCGCAGATACAACAGATGTAACATTTTTTCTCTTCCATTCTGTCCTTTTTGCATCCGTTGGGCAGTGTGACATGGCCTTAAAATGCTGAAATGTTCCCCAAATGCTGTAAAACAATCTTTTGGGAACCAGATATAATTAATAAACTGACTTCACAGTCAACTGAAAGCTTTCAAAAAGGTAAAAAGATGCGAATATATTTTATTTGAAAGTTCAGAGTAATTGGACAAGCTGTCATTCACATCAGAACTAAGAAGAAATTTCCTGGCAGTTAGAACAATTAATCAGTGGAACAACTTGCTTCCATAACTTGTGAATGCTCCAACACTGGAAGTTTTTAAGAAGACATTGGAAACCATTTGTCTGAAACCTTCCCTAAGTAGGGGGTTGGACTGGAAGACCTCCAAGGTCCCTTCCAACCCTGTTATTCGATTATTTTCTGCTCTGCTCTGCTCTGCTCTGCTCTGCTCTGCTCTGCTCTGTTCTGTTCTGTTCTACTCTACTCAATTCTGTTCGACTCAACTCCATTCCATTCCATTCTATTCTATTCATGTACATTTATACTTCCACTGCAGGATGAAGGTCTCCTCAGCTTTTTCCCAAATGCTTTCACAAAATGCATAGATGCAGACAACTGAATTATAAAATATATGTACTGACCTAGCACCTCACACTTGCATGTATTTATTTCAGGAAAGGTGGTTTGTGACTGAAATATGCTGGCCTACTTCATTTAGAGCTTTTGTTATCAATTATTTTCTTTCACCTGTGCTCTACTCAGAACAAAAAATGGCATTAAAGCAATGGAAAATAATCAAAGTACAAGCTTTTCTTCTGTGGCTAAGATTATCAATCTCATAAGCAACCATGACTGACCTCTGATTAATGCAACTGAAGGTTCTTTGATAGTTTTTCTCTATTTATTTGTTCAGCACTCAAATCAAAGTAGATGTATTGTTTGATCTCAAGTCTGAAAGGAAAACATTAATAGGAGGATAACTAAAAAAATCCAGTTTTAGTATTTTAACCCAGAACATCCTGCCTGAGTTTTATTACCTTATTTAAACAGTACACTCCATTCTGTTTATGGAATTGTTCAGATATTTTACAGAAGCTCTCTATTAACCTTCCACGGCTAATAAAGAAAAAAAGAAAAAAGGAAAAATACTGTTACTGAATATTTTTAATAAATAATTGCCATGTCATAATTAGAAATTACCATAGTTAGAAGTGGGCATAAAAGTTAATTTGTGGGTCATGTACATATGAGACATACCGTATTTTTCGGACTATAAGGCTCACCTAAGAGTCTTAAATTTTCTCAAAAATCGGCCGTGTACCTTATAATCCAGTGCACCTTATGTGTGCACTGAGTTCCAAAATCTGTAAAAATGTTGCTGTGCGACTTTGGTAAGTGCTCCACTTGATTGACTGTCAGACCATTTCCTGCTGACACTGGGACATAATACGTACATTCTGTACGCTGGCAGCGATAAACCAATCAGAGAACATTAAGTAATATGTGCAGTACGTACGCATTATGTAATAGGTACAGTACGTACTGGTACGCTTACTGGTACCTCCATCACGCCTCCGGTAGGTATACTACCGGTATACTGCAAAACATTTGTTTGTCTAAGGACCCCCAAAAATGGCACCAATGAAGAGACATGCTTACGAGGCACAATTCAAACTACAGGCTATCAGTTACATGGTTGTAAATGGGAATAGTGCAGCTGCAAAAAAATTCAATATCATGAATCTCTGGTTCGGAAGTGGAGGAAGCAAGAAAATAAACTGCGTCAAGTTAAGAAGACGAAACAGAGTTTCCGCGGGAACAAAGCAAGATGGTCACAGTGAGAAGTCCAACTTGAACAATGGATTATTGAACAAAGAACAGCTGGGAGAAGCATTTCTATAGTCACCATTCGACTGAAGGCAATAATGACAGCACAAGACATGAAGATCGAACACTTTCAAGGAGGTCTGTCTTGGTGCTTTCGTTTTATGAAAAGGCGTCATCTCTCCATTTGTGCAAGGACTTCTGTGGCGCAGCAACTGCCAGTGGAAAGAAAGAAAAGCTGACCATCTGCAGTAACAAGATTACCGACAAAAAGATCCAGCCCAACCACATCACCAACATGGACAAGGTCCCCCTCACTTTTGACATCCACATGAACCATACTGTGGAGAAAAACCAGCACGGTATCGATACATGCCACGGGGCATGAGAAATCGGTTTTCACTGTTGTTCTTGGTTGCCACAATAATGGACAGAAACTACCACCTATGGTCATTTTTAAGAGGAAGATTCTGCCAAAAGAAAAGTTTCCAGCCGGAGTCATTGTTAAGGCCAATCAAAAGGGTTGGATGGACGATGACAAAATGAGAGAGTGGCTGAAAGAGGTGTATGTAAAGAGACCGAATGGTTTTTTCCACGCATCACTGTCCCTGTTGATCTGCGACTTCATGTGTGCCCATCTCACCACTACTGTGAAGCAAATGAATTCAGAGCTTGCCATCATTCCGGAAGGATTAACAAAAGAACTCCAACCACTGGACATTGGTGTAAACAGGGCGTTCAAAGTGAAGTTGCGAGTGGCATGTGAGCGATGGATGACAGACAGCAAACACACCTTTACTAAGACTGGGAGGCAGCGCCGGGAGAGTTATGCCACCATATGTGAATGGATTGTGGATACCTGGGCTAAGGTATCTGCTTTAACTGTTGTCCGAGCTTTCGCGAAAGCTGGCATTATTGCTGAATAGCCACCTGGCAACAAGACTGACTCCGACAATGATGAGAGGAAACCCGGCATGTTTGATGGTGAAATTGCCCAGCTGTTCAATTCAGGCACAGAAGATGAGGACTTTGATGGATTTGTGGGAGAAGATTGATTTAAAAAATAATGTGAATGTATTGTTAAATAGTAGAATGAAGTTCAAATAAACTCGATGTTTTGCTTCCGTTACCTTTTTTTTGTAGACCGTATGTTTTAGCATGCATCTTATAATACGGTGCGCCTTATGTATGGGTTAAGTACAGAAATAGACCCCGTAATTGAGACTGTGCCTTATAATCTGGTGCGCCTTATAGTGCAGAAAATATGGTATTTACACAATGCCATAACACTTTGTATTACTTTGATTATTATCTTCTGTAATAAGGATCCTGTGCAGTGCTCTATGGTTAAGTATTTAAGATGGTTTATGCCAAGAATGTTCCACATTTTTTCTCTATAGGATCACTTTTTAGAATCATCTGTACAACGGGATGCATATGAATTGTTGGGAGCAACTAAAGTGATGAATCCATATTTTTAATCACTTATAAAAGTTCCTTTCTCTTACTTTCTCTTTTAGACATCCTCTTTTCTTTCTTTCTCTCCCTTCCAGGGGTGGGCTGCTGGAAATTTGCAGGGGTCCAGGAGAACCCCTAGCTAAGATTCTGCACAGATCAGAGAACCACAAAATCCCACTGTTGGCTGGCCCCACCCACCCTTCCCCTCCCCTCGTAGGAGTGCCCAGGCAGCCCATTTTAGATGCAGGCAAATACAGGGCATGCATAGAGATTCAGGGAGGGTGAAAAACAGGCCTCCCAGAAGTTGGAAAGGCCAGAAACAAGCCCATTTCCAGCTTCCAGAGAGCCTCCGGAGCCTGGGGAGGCCATTTTTGCCCCCCCCCCCCCGAGGCTCAAGGAAAATCTCTAGAGCCCAGGGAGGGCAAAAACACTCCTCCCGCACCATGGTACAGGAGACCAATTTGGCCATGCCCAACATGGCCATGCCCACCCAGCAACCAGGCAGAACCCTTGCTAAAATTTTCAAAGCCCACCCCTGCTGCCTTCCTCATATAATCTTTTTTTAGGTAGGAGACCAAGGATTTTTGTCAGAAAAAATGACTCAAACCCTTGCAATGGGCTTTTGAAATCAAAGCTCAGATGTAGCTCATATAAGACAGCCCATTCTTTGTGCAACCACAAATATGTACAGTCATACATTTAAAATACATGAATAACACACTTTTTTTCCTTTGTCTCAAAGAGATAGTCCAAAATAAATTATTAAATTCATGAAAAGAAGGACAGAGCCATGTTATGTAATACAGCTGTTGACAGCAATAGGACATGCAAGAGATTTAACAGATAAACAATAACAACACTGCTATGGTTAAACTGTACTTGTAAACACAAAATCATGACCTATCTTGTGTTTCCAACATACCAAAAACTAACAAACAAAAGAAGTCTGCACTGGGTAATGCAGAATATATTATTAATCCTTTAAAAAAATGAATAACTCCAAAGCTATTCTTTATCCCCCTATATAAATGGAATAAAATAAAATAAAAATGTTTCACTCAAGAAATAGATCACACTCATATATCATTCATTTGGAATTGTTCTAGGAATAAAAAACCTATGTATTCAGGGATTTATATTATCACTTTTCAGAGGCTAGATAATATGAAGAGTTTATTATTTCTATTAATTCTGACACATGAGCACACGGTATGGGTTTACTCTGCCAAATACCCCAATAGGGAGAAAATCCAATTGTTTACCCCATTTCCTAAGCATTTAAAAATTCCCTGTACATGTATTTTGATCTTTTGAATGAAGACAAAATAAACAAAAATAACAAAAAGGGAAAATGAGGAAATAACAGAAGCATATTGCACATCATGAAAATTACTCAGCCCAGTTTCATTAAATCCCATATCATTAAACATGACAATCCCAAATATGGGATTTAATGAAACTGGGCTGAGTAATTTTCAGCTTGCAACAATTCATTTAGTGACCATTCAAAGTTACAATGGCACTGAAAAAATGTGACCATTTTTCACAGTTATGATCTTTGCAGCATCCCCATGATCATGTGATCAAAATTCAGATGCTGGGCAACTGACTCAGTTATGACATTTGCAGTGTCCCAGGTCTTCTGATTCCCCTTTTGCAACCTTTTGGGGAAGCCAGATTCATTATACAGCCGTGTTAATAACTTATCAACCACAGTGATTCACTTTGAAAATCTTTCCAGAAAGATAATAAGATGGGGCAAAACTCACTTAACAAATGTCTTATTTAACAACATAAATTTTGGGCTCAATTGTGGTGGTAAGTCAACCTGCCTTTCTCATTTTGATGAAAACATCATGTCTTGCAAGATGCCTCTAACATGTAATCAATTCAAGAGTGAAACTCCAGCATCATAGTGACTCTCCAATATTGAAGAACAGTATTTTGTGCAGAGCAACCCATGCTTGGTAAAACTGTCATTCTTTATACAGTGATAAAGTCAAAAATTGGGTATATAGTTGACCATAACATACAAATGAAAAGGCAGCTGTGCACCATCACAACACAAGATCCCTTTTGGGCTTGCTTTTCTATGTGTGATAGATGTCATTAGGCACATTCACAAATAAAGGGAACTTGCATCAAAATGCTATTTTCACCAATTTACACCTTCCCACCCCATACTTCACAAAGGTCCCTCTGACATTTTCTCTATATGAACTACCTCCTAACTGGTAAAATGGAAAGAATGACCCGGGACACTGCAAACATCATAACTAGCAGTCAGTTGCCCAGCATCTGAATTTTGATTTTCATCCTCCACCCCCACTACCTCTCTTAGTGGCCACAGCATCAGTGTGTCGCTCAGCCTCCTGCTCTGTTGCAATGGCGAGCAAGAAGAAGCTTTATACTTTACCCCCTCACCTCACGTCCTTCTCCACTGCAGTCATAAAAAAAATAAGACCTATCCAAAAAAATAAGCCCATTTTGGTGACCAAAAAAATATAATACCGGGTCTTTTTTCAGAGAAACACACAATTACTGTTCTTTAAATTTCATCTATTAATGATCCAAAATATTAATACCTCAATCTGCCCATGATTTATTTCCCCACAAATATTTATCTGCAGTTTTCAAATTGTAATGGAAGCTTATCATGGGCCAAAGTTATTGTTTACAGCCTTTAATGGAAAAAGACAACAAAATGCTACTAAACAATGGAATCAAACCTCTATTTCTTTTTATGATGTTATGAATCTTAGCATCTTACTGGATTAGAACAGTTGGGAAAATAAATGTGAAATAAAGTTTGGGCTCAGTATAGCTCTTGCCTACCATGCTGATTTCAATTGTTTCCAGAGGAAACGAGGAAGCCACAGGCATATTCTTCTCTTTATTCACTCTGTATTGAGTAACAAGGTTATTTGTGTTAAGCAAGCTGCATGTGCAATGTATATACAATACAGTGTGCCTGTGAAAATGCATGCTTTTCATTTCTGACACAAGAACATTTAAGCTGAATTAAAAAAAGAAAATAACAACTTGAAGGAAAATCATTACTTTAATACAGTGTTTCTCCCCAACAGAAAGTTGGAATGCCAATTAAATAGTAGTTGCTGGAGATCTTGTGCCAGCAGGTATTATGAACTGCATTCATGTACAGCTAATACATAAGCAGGAACAATGGAGGCCATTCATGCAGTAACTGTACTGGATTTGATTTAATTGGTTGTGGCTGTACAGAAAAGTATTTTCTGCCCCTTCTTTAGAGGCAGCCACATCTCTTTTCAATCTTATTTTCATCCTCTCAGCAGATAATATCAGAGAGTTTTTCTTAAGCTTTTTTGCTTATGTTGTATGTTTAAAAAATAAAAAGCTTTTTTTTTTCAAGAATGCTATAATATGGTATATAATATAGCTATTATCTTCATGAATGCAATTGGTTTTCTACTAATGTAGATATTATCTTTAGTAAACTCTCTAAAGCATGGGTGTCAAACTTGATTTCATTGAGGGCCACATCAGGGTTGTGTTTGATCTCAGTGGGTTGGGTGGGGCCAGCTCGACATCACTTGTGTTAGGGCACCTTTAGTAGCCAAGTGCTAAGTCAGTACTTCCATCAGACCCTTCCTCACTCTCATTATAATCTCCTTCCTTCCTTCCTTTTTTCTTCCCTCTTCATTCTCCTTTCTTCTTCCTTCCCCTCTTTCCTTCTTTTTCCTTCCTTGTTCTCTTCCCAACATTCCTTCTTTTTCTTTGTCTTTCCTCTTTCCCTTTTTTCCTTTCTTGTCCCTTCTTGGATGCTCAAATGCAAAAGGGGAAACATTTCTCCTTTTGTTTTGTTTTTAGTTTGTTTTGTTAGCCCTCTGCCAGTGAAAAACAAAGGACTAACCTGCAGTGCCTCTGCCAGCAAAAATGGAGCTGGGGAGGGCCATGTGTGGCCCACCTGAGCTCCATTTTCACTTTCAGAGGCACCATGGACCAGTTCTTCACTGTTTCCAAGGAGGGCCCGTGGACCAGATCTAAGCATCCCACAGGCTGGATGTGGCCCATGGGTCTTGAGTTTGACACCCCTACTTTAAAGCAACTAAAAGCTATCAGAAAGAAAATTACATCATCAGATATTAAGGAAAGGATATCTACTTCTTGCTGCCCTGTTTACCAATACCATGTTAGACAGATATCTTGAACCCTTGAATATCAATTTTTATGCTAAGATGTCTAGATTAATGGTAGATGGATAACCTCTTAAAAATCAGATTATCTACTGCCTGTTTATATAGCTCTTGATGGAATACAAAGTTAAAATTTACAAAAATTAAAAAAGGTGATAACATTCCATACAATTCACTTAACTGCCTTGCTTAGCAAAAGTATGCTAGAGAATTAGTACTTGAGTTTTTTTCCAATCAATTTAGAACTAGTTATACCATTAGAGAGACAGAACCCCTAAACATTATTTTTAGACAATGGACAATGCAAACAGAAGGAAAAGTTAGGTTACTACTCAACACTGACCTAAATTCTTTAAATTAATCTCAGGCAATCAAATGATTCATTAATAATGAAAAAATACTGCTTTCAGCTGGGAAACTGACCAGGAAAATGTACACTCACTAATCTTGATAAGAAACCTGGCTTAATGTCATTCAAAAAAGCATGACTCCGTGTTCAATTTAGCTATGCATTTTGGGGTTAACACCCTTCAAATGGTGCAGGAGCATAAATTGTTTTTCAGAAAAATTGCAAACTAAGGAACCATTTGGGCTTCAGTTTGAGATGCAGACAACACAGATTCACCTCCAATAGCCTGTGCCTATGTTCAACAGTGAAGGGACACAGAGCAAAAAATATCTTACAGAAAGCATAGCTCCAGCTTCTCAATGAAATAATAAGACAGAAATATTTTAGGTTTTGAAATATAAATCCTTACATTCCCCACCATCCAGTCAGAGCTGAAGAAGCTTCTTGCATGGGAAGTGAAATGTCTTCAAAGAAAAACAAGAAAGGTCAGTTAAAAAAAAGCAGCTTTGGAACAACATAACCTGGATGACTGAGAATCTCCATACCCATCCACAATTAGATTTCAGTGTAGGTATTCAACACTACAATGTCTATAGCATACAGGTATGTCAAATAGATACCATCAAGGTTAATTTAAGTTAAAGGTTGCTAGAACAGTCCTGTAATTCACTGAAAGGTTGTTTCAGGATGCCAATTGCATTTTTTTTTCTTTAAATGAATGAGAGTTCAAGAATTCCAGAGACACATAGTCTAAAGATAAATAAAAACAAAACTCAAATGCCTTAATCAAGTAAAAATATTGCCTCTGAATTATGTTATCATTTGAACTCTCTTTTGAAATTAGAAGGATTCTCATTGTAGGTTGATGTCAACTTGTTGACACCTTTCCCAAAAAATTCAGCCCAATTATCACAGAATAACAGAGTTGGAAAGGATCTTGGAAGTCTACTAGTCCATCCCCCAGTTTGACATGAAACCCGACACCACTTCAGACAAATGATTATCCAATCTCTTCTTTAAAAATTCCAGTGTTGGAGCATTCATAACCTCTAGAAGCAAATTGTTCCACTGATTAATTGTTTTAACAGTCAGGAAATTTCTCCTTAGTTCTAAATTGCTTCTCTCCTTGATCAGTTTCCTCTTGTTGCTTCTTGTCCTGCCCTCAGGTGCTTTGGAGAATACTTTGACTTCCTCTTTTTTGTGGCAGCCCCTAAGATATTGGAACAGTGCTATCATGCCAACTCTAGTCCTTCTTTTCATCAAACTAGAAATACCCAATTCCAGCAACAATTCTTTATATCATTAGGAGAAGAGTAGTATTGTTGCTCCTGGAGTAATGAATGGAAAGTGTACTGATTGCAGTGTTCCTTCCAGCTCTTTTATCAAAAGTTTCATTAATTGATGGGAAGTGTGTTTTTCCATGTGAAATGTGAGTTATTGTCCTGTGTTATTTGTTTGTGTCTGTGAATTGATTCATAAATAAAGATTCAGGTCATCTAAGAATGATTCTGTCTATGGAATGCATCAGTGAGAGGAAGGCTTATAACCTACCCATTTCAGGATAAGCAAACTTCCTTTTTCCAGAGACATTTTAGAATGATGACACTTGCAGATATTCATAGATCCTGAGTCACGATAGTCACAGTCACCAGAGGATACTGCAAACGTTTTCTACAAATATTTAAATTGGTTTCTCAGCTATGATCCTATGAATTGTAATCAAAAAAATGTGCTTGTCCTCAAGCCCTGAAGTCATATTTGAACAAAAAGTGATGGAACTGTTTTTAGAAATGTGTTTTCAAGCTGTCATGACAACAAGAAGGGAAAACCTCTGCAGATTCTGCACAAATCTCAAAAAGAATAATGTCTACTTTCTGTTTAATCAATAGAGAACAATGTCTACTAAAGCTAAAGTCTTTTTATTTCCCCTCCCTTTCAAAGCATAGAGTAAATAGCAAGCTCCTGCTGGTTATTTGTATATTTCTACTACTGGCAGTACAAAGGAAGTTTAGAGAAGACTTTGTGATTCTGAAAAAAAATAATGGTAAGAAAAAAAAAAAGGATAGAATAAATGCAAAACACAGCATGATGATTCTTACAGAAACAAACTGAACTCCAGGGACTTTCAGACACACAATAACACAATTTTACTTATGGTTGAACATTACCAGTGTTGATGATATGATTAAATGATATGGTCTGTTTCCCGCTATAATGAAATTAGATCGGATGGTATTTACATCAAAAGTAGGTGATATACATTTATTTGATTTAGTGAAAGCCAAAGATCTACTCATTGAGTCCTCTTTTTATAGTCTCATATTTTTATATGAGAATCCCTTTATGGAAATGCTAATGGCAACCTGTCCCTTCCCTTTGTTGCTTGTTTTATTGAAGTTTTTTTTTTAATCAATGTCTCAGTATAATTTATGAAGAACAGGCTACAAATGTAAAAAAACAGTATTAAATAAATACAGTGGCTCAGTGGGAACAATGTTACACCATAATAAAGTAAAACCCTTACTTGGCTGCTCTAATAGATAGAATAACGATGAGCAACACACCAGAAAGCTCTTAAGGCCCGGTCACACTGCCCAACGGATGCAAAACATTTGTAAAAAGGACACAACGGACGAGCAAAATGTTCCATCCATTGTTATCCGCTCTCAAAAGGGGCAAAAATTTGAATAACCGGAGTGGATAACATGGAAAGAAATGGACGTGGGGAGGATGCAGGGCGGATGGAAAGCGGATGCGGAATGGAAGCCCAGCGGATGGAAGTGGATGGGAGCAGATGGCACATCCGCAAGGCTTCCGGGGGACCTCAGCAAAGCGGACACGGAACAGATACAGCGGATGCAAAGCGGATGTACAGCGGATGAAGCGGATGCAGAGCGGAAGCCTAGTGGATGCACAGCAGAAGCCTAGCGGATGCCTTGCGTTAATTGCGCATACAGGGGGGATTTATTGCATCTGCCCCGAGGATATAAAGGGAAGCAGCTCGCACGTGGCCAGCATTCAGAGGAAAGACCTGCTGCCGGATACATCGAGTCCTTGTCTGCCCTGCCTGCATGCCTGCCTGCAAGCCTTGCTGCCAGCCTTGCTGCAAGCCTTCCTGCCAGCTTGCCTCCAAGCCTGCCTCCCAGCCTGCCTCCCAGCCTCCTGGCCAGCCTCCCTGCCAGCCTTGCTCTCTGCCTGTCTGCCAGCCTTGCTGCCAGCCTGCCTTCCAGCCTCCCTGCCAGCCAGTCTGCCTGCCAGCCTTGGTTCCTGCCTGCCTGCCTTCCTTCCTGCCAGCTTTCCTGCCAGGCTTCCTGCCAGGCTTCCTACTAGACTTGGTGCCTGCCTGCCTGCCAGCCTTCGTGCTTGGCTGCCTGCCAGCCTTCCTGCCAGCCTTGGTGCCAGCCTTCCTGCCAGCCTTGGTGCCTGCCAGCCTCCCTGCCAGCCTCCCTGCCAGCCAGCAACCCCACAACCATGGGGAAGAAGCGAAAGCCTCAGCAACCTGCCGCCATTCCTGGCAAGAGGGACAGGGCCACCCTCCCATCCCCTGTCCCTGACTCTGCTTCTGCTGGGGCTTCTGCAGCATGGGCTCGCTCTTCTGGTGCTGGAGCTTCTGCTGAAGCTGCTCCTGGTGGTGGTGCTTCTGCTGGTGCTTACTCTGCTGAAGCTGCTCCTGGCGGTGGTGCTTCTGCTGGTCCTTACTCTGCTGAAGCTGCTCCTGGTCCTGCTGGTCCTGCTCGTGCTCCTGGACTTGCTCGTACTGCTCGTACTGCTCGTGCTCATGGTCTTGCTCGTGCTCCTGGTCTTGCTGGCACTGCTGGTGCTTACTCTGCTGCTGCTGATCCTGGTGCAGCTGGTGCTGGTGCTGGTGCTGGTGCTGGTGCTGCTGCTGCTGCTGCTGATCCTGCTAGTGCTGGTGCTGCTGCTGCTGCTGCTGATGATGATGATGATCCTGCTGCTGCTACTGTTACTGCTGCTGATGATGCTTATGATGATGATTATGATCCTGCTGGTGATGATGATGATGATGATGATGATGATGATGATGATGATGATCCTGCTGGTGCTGGTGCTGCTGCTGCTGCTGCTGATGATGATGATGATCCTGCTGCTGCTGCTGCTGCTGATGATGATGATGATTATGATCCTGCTGGTGATGATGATGATGATGATGATGATGATGATCCTGCTGGTGCTGCTGCTGCTAGTGGTGTGGAGGAGCAGCCCCTACTACCTGGGAGCCCCTCTGATGAGGGCCCATCTGGTCCTGCCAAAGGGAGGAAGAGGTGTATGCGACAACGGGAGAGGAGGCAATGCTATATTGAGGAGGAACACGAGGATGAGATGCTGGAGTGGCTGAGAGAGAATGACTATTTGTGGCGGAAGGGACACCGTGTGTACAGGGACACCAAAAGGAAGCAGGCTGCTTGGAGAGAGAAGGCAGAGAGTATGGGCTACACTTCGGATGTGCTCCTCGGCTGGTGGAAGCACATGCACACCTGGTACGGGAAGCTGCACCTCAAGAAATCTGGCCAGGCCACGGTTAAGCTGATGGACAGAGAGACCTACGTCATGGCCAAGTGCAGCTTCCTGGAGGGTGAGATCCGCCACCGAGGAGCACCAGGAGCCCCTCTCACAAACCTCTCTCTCTGGCAGCCTGTTGAGAGCCAGTCCTCTTCTGGCCTAGAGTCAGTCCCTGTCTCCAGGCAGGTTTCTGTGGAGCATGCCATGGCAGAGAACCCGCGGACAGGTGTTGTAACCATGGTGGAGAGCGTGGAGGACTCCCTGGTGTGGTGGGAGAAAGGAGACGGTGCGTCCACCACAGCCGTAGCCACATCCATCCCCCCCCCCAGCTCCACCTCCACAGAAAGGCAAAGAGCGAGACAGCAGGAGAGGCAGAGCCACACTGTCCTGCTGGAGATCAGGGACACCATCCGGAGCAGCATAGATCTCCTCTCTCAGCTGGTCCACACCGACTCCTCATCCTCCAACCGCAAGCCCTTCCTCACCTATGTCAACCAGACCCTCAGGAACATGGAGGAACCCCAGTACCAGGTGGTGAAGGACCGGATCACCGAGCTGCTTCACCACCCTCCAGATCCACAGGAACCTGCTCCCACCCAGTCCAGGTCTGCTCCTCCACCCCAGGCGATGTCCCTCCCATTCCAAGGCTTCCCACAGCTCCTCACCTACCAGGGCTACGGCTACCAGGAGGTCCAGCATCACAGGCAGCAGCCCTTCCCAGTCCAGGCAAAGAGTCATTGGGCGACACCGTCGCCACCCATGCCAATGATGCCACCGATGCCACCCACGCCAATGATGCCACCGACGACAGCGATGCCACCCACGCCACCGATGCCACCCACGCCAGTCCTCACCCAGCTGCAGAGCAGACAGCCCCACTACACTACTCCTTCCTCCACCCCACAGCCAAGCCCGGCCTCAGTACATCTGTCATCAGTCCTGGGGCTGACACCCCATGGCATGGAGGAAGGACCTCTCAGCATCACAGGTCTGAGCCAGCTGTCCAAGAGCTTTCTCAACACACCGTCACATGTTGTCCTCTCGGGGCCAGGTATCCCAGTGGGGCTTCAGACCAGCACTGCAGCAGCACCCACCTCCACAGCACCTGGACCCTTCACCCCTGAGACTGGGCACACCTCCGAGTGACCAAGAGGAGTGCCAGAGACTGGCTGGCTAGCTACCTGTGGACTTTATTTGGACAATTGACTTGGGTCATTTTTCTTTTACAGCTTGTTGTTCAATAAAGTCTATCTTTGATTCACACACTTGCTTCATTTCTTTTTTTTTAATAAAGTCTTGGTGGAAACTTTTAGAAATGTTTTAAGCCTTTGCATGCTTGTGGGATGGGTTAAGATAGCATTGGGGTGGGCAGGCATACCTGTGGAATGATCAGGGATACCTTTGGGATGGGTAATAGCTGTGGGGATAGATAAACCTCCAGTGCAAGCACAGTGGAACTGTATGGTCCACCCTCCCAGGTTCCACACCTATGGCCCTTTATTATCAATAACAATGTAATAATCATCCACACATATCAACACAAACACAACTCTTTATTAAATGCCCTGATCATTGTAGGCCCACCCAACATACATGGCCCAATCTCATCAGTGTGATGAGACAGGCTGAAGGAAGCATCCATTAATCATCTATCTTTCTGTCTTGCCACTCCACCGCTCCAGCTGGGGAGTTGCACCAGTGTTTCAGCAGGTTGTGCTGCTTCTTCCCTTCATGTGAGGCTCTGTTGGGCCCTTGCACATCCTCAGTGTCTATCAGGTTTCGCCCTTGCCTCCATTCCCCAGGCTCCATGTCCCCATTGCCTTGTTGGAGGTCCACGAGCCTGTTCTGCAAGACTGGGTAGCGGGTGCGCATGAGATTATGCAGGATGCAGCAAGTTTCCACGATCCTCCTAATGGTCTCTGGGCGATGCTGCATGGTGGTAAGAAGTACCTGGAACCTGTTGGCCAGGATGCCAAAGGCGTTCTCCACCACCTGCCTTGCCCTGGACAGCCTGTAGTTGAAGATCCTCTCTTCACGGGTGAGGTATTTGGAGGTGTAGGGCTTCATGAGGTAGGTTCTGAGATAGAAGGCGTCATCCCCCACGATGAAGTAGGGCACATCTTGCGTGTCGTTGGGCAGGGGGTCTGGATCTGGGAAGCCCACGATGAGGTTGCCTTCTAGCCCCTCCTTGAGGTCACTGGCGTTGTATAACTGGGCATCTGAACATGAGTCGTTCCTGAAGCATCGATGTAGATGAAGTTGTAGTCAGCATCGACCATGGCGAAGAGGACGATGCTGAAGAAGCCTTTGTAGTTGAAATAAGTGGACCCCAACTTGGCTGGAGCTTTGCAGCCCACGTGCTTGCCATCTATGGCTCCAATGGTGTGTGGGAAGTTCCACCTCTGATACCACTGCTCTGCAACTTTCTTCCAGCCTTCTTCAGTGGAGGGGCACTGGTGGAGCTCCTCCAGGTATTCTTCGATGATGGCCTGCACCACTTCTCTGACCACAATGCTGATGGTGTTGTGTGGCACCCTCCAGCTGTACTGCATGCTCCTGTAGGTGGTCCCTGAGGCCAGGTGGTGCAGAGTGAGTGCCACCTTGAGCCCAGGTTCCAGGCTGGGCCGGAAGTTGGTGTTTGCCTTGGTCAACCTGGGTGTCAGGCACTGCACAACTTCGTCAAACATGGCTGGAGGCATCCTCATGAAGTTCTGGAATGCACAAGTGTCTTCGTTCCTGTGGTACACCATCAGCTTGTTGTACAGTCCGTACTCTGCTCTTCTCCCGATCCATCTTCGGACCCAGACGCTTCTTGGCCGCCTCCTTTTCTTCCCGTAGTAGAGTTCACAGAGCCTGTAGATGGCTTCGCACTGTTGCAGAAGGATGGTGGCTGCCAAAAGGACTGTGTTACGACCCACGGTTGACATGACTGGATGCTGTGGAAGAGCAAGAGTCAGATGAAGGCTGCAGAGGTCTGCACAGCTGGTCTGCTGGTCTGAAAGTGAGATGCAGGTGAGTTGCTTCCCCTTTTTATAGGCAGTATATGTGTCCCTTTGCATCCTCTAGGCATCCTCTAGGCATCCTCTAGACATCCTTAATATCTGAGATAGGTCCCCTCTGCGAACATTTTTTCCATTTTAAATGCTTTGTTTCCGTGTTGCATCCGCTAGGCATCCGTTCTGCATCCGTTCTGCGTCTCTTCCACTTTCTCCCTGCGTCTGAGCGGATGTGAGTTGCGCGGATGCGGAATGAATGCCTTGTGGATATAGCGGATGCGTAACGGATGCAGAACGGATGCCTAGCGGATGCATAGCGGATGCAGAATGGACGAATTGGATACATTTTCCGCGCAAAAGTTTTGAGAAGCTCAAAACTTTCTGAGCGGATGAAATGTCCATAAACGGATGCTGGACGGATAGAGAGGAAGCAAAACGGAGGCAGTGAGTACATCGCATTAACCAATGGATGGCAAGCTTTTTTGTCCATTTTACATCCTCTTTGCATCCGTTGCTGCAGTGTGACATGGGCTTTAGCATAATTTAACACAACTGCAAAACCTTTACCCTTCTACAGTAAATAAAACTTGTCTTTTTCCTTTTCAAATATGTGTGCAAATATTACCATTTGGGATTCTATACAAATGGGAGTGAGTTTCAATTTCAACAATTCTCAACTTCACTTTTGCTGCTGTCTGTCTTCCTTTCTTCCTTCCTTCCTTCCCTTCTTCCCTCCCTCCCTCCCTTTTTCCTGGTCAATATTGAAAAACACATCTCTTTTCCTCAACTTTCCTGAGATCCAGCTGCAGATCTTCTATAGGTTATGTTGAATATGAAGAAATCTATGGATGTAGCTATTTCATTTTTACCAGACACTACTAGAACAGGGGTGTCAAATTCGCAGCACATGGGCCTCATGTGTCACATGCTGCCAATGCCCACCTCCATTTTAGTTAAGGGGAAAAAGTTGTGTTATATCACATGATGATAACGTGTCATCACGAGCTTGACAGCCCAGTTTTAGAACCATTACTATACAATGCAATACTGCCCTTTAACCAGTTTATTATGTTGGTGCAATTATGTTGGTGTACTGATGGACTCAGTTACATTGGTAATGGGCATACTACTGGAAATCCTGAAAGGCCAGATGAGCAATAGTAGTTAGCAATTACACTTATATACTGCTTCACAGTGCTTTGTAGTACTCTCTAAGCAGATTACAGAATCATCATATTGCCCTCAACAGTCTGGATCCTCATTTTATCAACCTCAGAAGGATAGAAGGTTGAGTCAACCTTGAGCAGATCAGAATTGAAGTCCTGGCAGTGAGCAGTGAGTTAACCCTGCAGTACTGCATTCTAACCACTGGGCCACCATGGGGCAGATCTTCATGGAAAGAATATAGGTAGCAACACTAACTGGAAAACACACAACCAAGTATGCCAGTACTATTTCCAAGGCAGAGGTGGTATTCAGTCATTTTAGACCAGTTTGGACGGGTAGCAAAAATTTTGATTGGCGCAAAACATAATCACTGAACTGGTAGTAACACCAGATGAATCCCACCCCTGTGCACAGCTTACTAGCATTGATATAAAGGGCAATGTTTGAGGTCTGCACATGTACGCATGAAGCGAGCTTCTCAAACTGGTAGGAAAATTTTTTGAAACCCACCACTGTTCCAACGTTAAAGACCATCATTTAATAAATATCTTTTGACCTATTGAGTAAAGTAAGAGCTCTGTTAAAAGTACTGGATGTTATTATTATAGCTCAAAATAAATATTTGAAATAAGTAAATTGGTTGAGTTTAGAACCTATAGAAATTGAATTAATTGATTAATTAATTATATTTATTTCCATTAAAAGCAGCTTTCCACTCTTATAAGTCCATGAGATGCTGAGAGAATGATTATCCACCCTCATTTATCTTACAGGAACTGCCTTCCATCCATCTTTACACCAGATGAAGCACCAGAGGATATGATTCTATTTCAAAACTGTGCATTGTTATTCCATTTGATCTAACTTCTTTTCTTTAATTATCAAGAATTAGCCCTGTATGAAAGTTCCAAATACTATCATAGGATAAGCATGCCTATTAGGAAATAACAATAAATATAGCACTGGCAATTTGCAACCTATATGTAACTGTCTCCCTTTTATAGATGCACATTTTTGTCAGCCTGGAAATTAAATGATTATGCAAATAAAATAAATGGGTGAGGTTTTTTGCCTGACTTTATCAGCATATTCAGCCTGACATCTGTTTCTTTTAACCAGATATATACAGTACATCATTTATTAGTTTAAAACCTGCTGAGAGAATTTTGCAAAGTAATTTCTCATTTCCTTTGGTTGCTAATCTGTTTGGAATGAGTGGATAGAGAGGACATTGAGAAGGAAGTAAATCCCTTTATTTTGAGTTTGGCTTTTTAACATTAATTTTAATTACCCTTTGTTACACATACTGATGTGCCTCTCTTAATACAATTCCCAAGCTACTGTAACCAATTAACTACCAGAAGATACACCCCTGGCTCCTACTAGAAAGGAAAATGAAGTCTGTGGTCTGGGACCTTCACCAGATTTAGCTGATGTGCAGGCTGCAGTGTAAACTGGAGCAAAAGTTCTTAGTGAGGACAGTGACTGAAGCTCTCCAAGTATTCTGTATGGGGCTACCTTTGAAGATTACAGGTTGTCCTTAACTTACAGCAATTCATTTAATGACCATTTGAAGCTACAACATCACTGAAAAAAAGTGACTTATGGTCATTTTTCACACTATGGCCTTTGCAGTATCTCCATGTCATGTGATCAAAAATGCAGATGCTTGGTAACTGACTCATATTTATGACTATTGCAGTGTCCCGGGGTCACCTGATTGCGACCTTCTGACAAGCAAAGTCAATGGGGGAAGCCAGATTCACTTAACAACCACATTACTAACTGAACAGCTACAGTGGTTCGCTTAATAACTGTGGCAAGAAATGTGAAAAAGTTGGCCAAAATTCACTTCACAAATGTCTTGCTTAGCAACAAAAAAATTGGGTTCAACTGCAGTTGTAAGTCAAGGACTATCTATACACAGAAGTTGCAACTGGGACAGGAATATGAGCCATTCAAATTGGTTACGTTAGGAAACAGATTCCAGAAGGATTTCATGATCTCTAGTTTATGGTTTCAGTATTGCTAAAATAACAATCTCGAATGCCTGTTAGAGTTTATCTATCTCACCCTCTTACACCAAAGAGAACCAAAGTGTGGTAATCTTGAGTTTCTTTTTCATCCCTCCTCTTTTTTTCACAAGTTGACATTAACGTAGCTGCCTTCACTTTCCTTCTTTGAGGTTATTTCTGTACTCATTTCAAGAAGGCAATTGCTTGCATGCTGGGAGTTAAGTGCATTTACAACTATAACTTGTGGTCATTGCACCTGGTGAATTCCAGGGGTTTTCAAAGTTTTTTTTTTTTTTTAATTTTTAAAGTCTTAAATGCCCTGGGTCCTAGCTACTTGCACAGCCCACCGCCTGCAGATATAATTTACCTCTTCAGCTCTCTCATCTTGCTTGGGAAGGTTGAAGATACTTGAGCTGTGAAAAATCAGTGAGGAGGAGGGAAAGACTTTATCCTGTGGGGGCCACTTCTATGCAAAATAATGTACTATTGGAGGATAGAGATGCTATTCAGTAAGACTTGCATCTCTTCAAACATCCTCCAAGACAGAGTAATTCCCAGGACCTTTCCCCAATATTGGTTTCCCCATCAGATGTGTGTTAGGATTGTTGGTTTTTTGCTTTTAGATTAAGCACATGTTTTTAAAATTTGTTTTCATGAATGTAAATAAACTAGCATGAGTAATTTGATTTGAGAAGTACTGTATATGTAAACAAAATATATACATCTGCACAATTTTGATTCATTCCATGTACTTAGGACTATTTCTTTATACACACAGTGGATGATCTGAATCAGTGGCTATAATGTGCCTGGTACGTTATAGAATACAGGAAACCACTTCAATATGACAGCATGGAAAAACAAAGAAGCTGAGAAAATGAAGACAATCATAAACAAGGAGTTAATATGTAAATGTTTTAACTGTGCATGGGGACTTCCACAGAAGGAGGCATGCCAGCTCCAGAATTATGGAGCTTCAGGATCTGATGGCCTCAGCAATGTTTGACAGCTGGGCTGGTTTATTTCTGGCACAGCTGCAGTGTACTTGAAACTGCAGTAAAACCAGCATTTTCTTCAGAACACTGCAGTCCAGTTGCAGAAATTCATGCTTCATGCTACCCTCTAAGTTTCAGTTGCCCTCATAGGTATTTTGAGTCAAAAGGTGGCTAAATATCCTTTACTCTCTGTCTCATAAAACTTACTTAGATTTAAAAAAAAAAAAAAAAGACATGGAGGCATATATAACAAGGGAAATATGCATAATGGGAAGTAAGGTTATAAGAAAGGATTGGAAAACAAACAATTCTACTTCTCAGAAGAAAGCCCACTGAAAACATGGATTTAATTGAATAAAATCCATCAAAATCTAGATGTTAGAATACTCTCTTTATCTAGATAAATAATTGACAACAGAAAAATCTAAGGGAACATTGTGATCCTCACTCTTCCAGTCTTAAAAAAATTAGCAAGTTTTAGCTTTCTCCAATTAAGTAGTGCTAAAAGATACAAGGTTGGAAAACTGTTTCATTTCTGACAGATGAAGAAAGATTCCTTGAAAATAATTCCATGTTATTTTCATTAACAGAGAATGAGCATTTGTATTTATATTTTTGCAAACCAAACATTGTAGTGATTTTTGGGTTGCAAAGCTTGGTGGAAGTCTCCTTACCTTAGTTAATTTCCCCGTCCCACATCAGTACAATATATTTTGAATAGAAAAAGAATACGGGAATATTCTAACTATTTCCTTGAGAACGGTGGGTCTTGAAATGAAAGAAAAGAACCAGAATGATTATCAAGGGTATTCATAAGATTGAATCAAAAGGTAAAAAATGTTTTCAGAAGAGGTCAACCATAGAGCTCCTTCACAAGCATCTGATGTATTCTTTATAGGTTTAATGTTTCCCTCTTGCAGGATAAATTCATTTGCCTAGTAAAAGCTTGGTGCAGATGTTTTCCATCAACTCCCCTAATGAAAAAAATTGAGATGTCACCCACAGTGTCTTTTTTGCTTCCAATCATCTTGATGTAAGAAATCTAACAATGTGCCCAAGGCAATAATACATAAATTAATTAAGAGAACACATGAGTCCATCTTATCAGCTCCACTCAAGCAATTCAAAAGCATGCTTCTTCTTCTTAGTAAAGCAATTCCTTAGACTGTTCAGTCTACATTTCAAGGATAGACCTAAAAATGTGGAAAGAATAATTGTAAGTGTATATGATTATTGTGCCAATTAGTTTATTATGCTGTGACATGGCTCCAAAGGGTTTCAGCCATAGGTCATTTCTTCCAACAACACCTTTGAGGGAAAACAGAATTAGCAATAAAATCAATTATCTATCCAAATACTGGAAGAAAGCAAGGAAAAATTAAGAGGGCCAAATTCATTCATAGTGCCTGCAGGTTATTTAAATTATAATAATAGTTTCACCAATAATTGATGTTTCACAATGTAAGGAAGAATAAATCAAATCAGAAAGAGGACAGCAATGTATTTCTTGCAGGGCCCAATAAGCTGTAGGAGAAAGAAGGTTTTTTTTCTTTTTCATGAAATAGAAAAAGTAACAAGTTTTTTTTTTTTATGAAATTAATGGGCAAAGCAAAGACTCCTAAGTGGACAGAATGGGATGTAATGGATGAGACAAAGTAGAAATAAGGAAGATGGATTTCAGGCACACATAACCATAAATAAATAATACATATTGTGCAGCTATTGAAAAAGAAGCAAAGAGGATCCTTAAGAAAGATATGGGATTGCAGACAAATGAATGAATTAGCTGCATCTGTCTTTAATACAAGAAATATTGGATAAATAATCAGAGCCTGCATTGACTTTTTCAGGGAAGAAATCAAACAAGCAAAGCAGGTTGAAGTAGCAAGAGAAGTTATTCTAGGGCATCTCAAGAGGTAGAATTGTAAGAAATCACTGCTTCCAGATGACATTCAAGCAAGAGTTCTTTAGAAACTCAGACATGAGATTGTTAAACCCCAAACACAAATATGTAACTTTTCACTTGTGTCTGGCTCACTGCTGGAGGATGGAAGGATAATTTATGTAAGCACATGTTTTAAAAGGGAATCCAGAAGAGATCTGGGAAATTATAGATAATCAGTTGAACATCTGTTTCAAACCAAATGGAGGAAACCATCTATGTACTACTAAACCTCTTGTTACATAACCTTTAAATGGGGAAAACAGTGCATCATAGGCAACATTTTTTTCAACAAATTAAACCTCAAATGGGCTAACTTACAAAATGTATCCAAAATCTGCAACTTCCATGGAATTGAAATTGAGCAAATTTTATGAAACAATTTATGATATAAACATAATACAATGAACATTCCATGTGCTGATGTTTGACTGCACTGTGCAGTTCAACATGGGCTATTTTCAAGGCAGATACATCTCTAAATGTAGCTCATTTTTTTTCCAGTGAAGTCAGTACATTAGGGCTGTTATTGTTGAAGACATTGACAAATTTGGTAAGGAAAAGTTTGATAAGAAAAGGATGACTCAATGGATCTTAAGTTGTCTAGTAGTCAAATATGAATAGCTAGGTACCAGTGGCATGGTATTAAATGATGACACACAATGTAGCCATTAAATTCTTGTATCACAATGACTGAGGCAAACGCATAAGTCATTGCACTTAAATGATGATGTCATACATGCGACCTTTGTTCCCATGTTCTATGGAAGAGATGTCTTGCAAAGCAGCATCAGAAGAGGGAAGAATGTCAAAAATATATATAATTTGCAGTTGCCACTGCATAATCAAAACTCTAGACTTTTCCATATGGTCCCCCATTTAATGCATGCATTAAGGGGCAGGACTTTTGTGTACCCAGTTTGAGTTTTTTGATACACTTCAATTAGGTATGTCTTTTCACTTCATAGTTGTTCAACACTACCCATCATGGAGGAATGGTTGGTGAAGTTGAGAGATTTTAAATTGACTTATTAAGGGAAAGGAATTATCTACAATTTTTGATGATTGGAAGCCTCCTCTGAACTTTTTGTGTAAAAAGGAAAGAAAATGAACTTAGGAATTATGGTTTTGATTAGATGGGAAAGAAAAATAACATGATGGAACTTTAGAGAGAGAAGTTAAAATTTTTATTAAGAAGTGCTCTGAAGAATATCAAAAACCACTTCTATTAAAAAAAAAATTATAACTGTTTTTTTCTTTTTCTTTTCTTCAAATTTATTTTTTCCACTTCTTTCTTTTCCTTTTTCTTTCTTTTTCTTTCTGACTTTATATTAGTTTGTATTAGTTTTTATCATCCTTGTTTGAAAGTTTTAATTAATATATATGTACAAGAGAAAAGGTTTTAAAGTTGTACAAAAAATTTAGAATTCAGTAACACACAATTGTTATTTAAAGAAGCCTCTTTCCTCAAGATTCATCAGTAAACACCTGCTATTGTTTTTTTTACCCCTTGACAAGCATGAACTTGGTAGAATGAAATTCATGGGTGTGAGGAGAAATGTTAACATTTGGCTGATCCACTTCAGTTTAAACTATGTAGGATTTCTACCTTCAGATTTCTTCTGGCAATAATTGCATTATCAGTGAATGGGGCAGCATATAAATGAATGAAATAAATAAAATAAAAATAGATTATGTATGAGCTTGCATTTTTAACCTGTCAGAACATACCAAAGGGGATTTCCATTTGTAAAAATATGAAATAGAATGTATAGCAGAGTAGCAATGGCAGAATGCTTATCTGAGATTGCATTCCCCAGTCTATAAACTCCATATGTGTTGAACTCAAATGCCAATATGACTAACATTCCACATTTCTGGAAGGCACTAGCTGGGAAAGTTTGATATAAGATTAAAAGATCAGTAGAGTAGTTGGTATTATTTTACATCCATATTTTTTAATCTATGTTATTACATACAATTGTGCTGCTGGTATGAATTTGTATCAAACACAAGAAAATATTATGGTACACATTGCAGTCCAATTAATATCACTGAAACAGTGCATGGTGCTGTTTCCCATATGCATCCAAACCATTATTAAAAAGGTACATGTTAATATTTTCCTGGTTTTATTGTTAACATCCTGTTCAGACTGCACAGATTGAACAATTATAATTTAGAATCTCTAGAGACATTCAATTAATTAGCTACCACTGTGAGATGCTGCAGGATGCCCAGATATGGCTAAGTCAGTTTTTTTTCCTTTATCCTACTAAAATATGTGAGCTGAAAACTTCAATTAACCAAAGAATGATGGGTAGCAGATTTCAGTATTGGAAACCTGATCTGGTAATGACTATGACATATGGAACGTTATGACTGGGAATGTAAGAGGAATAAATGTAAGGGGAGTATGAATCAAATGAACAAAAGATATGATATGTGTCTCAAAAATTACCAACCAAAGAAGACAAAATTATAAGAATGGAACATATATAAATGAAGAAGGGTTGATTGGCTAGAATGGAAATGATTAATGTATGCAAGGAAGTAAAAGTGTAGGCTTAATAATGAAGGAAAGTGCTAAAATGTATCTCAAAAGCATGATTTAGTCTCATTTAGGCAGTTGTAGATGAATAACAAACTAGTAATCCATAGCATGGTGATAGTTGTATTCTACATTTTACTGGATAGTCATAATAGAAAAATCTGATGTAGAATGTCTATAGAGATTCATAATCATCCAAAGACAACTCATTGTGGGACAAGAGTTACACTAATATTAAAGAAATAGTAGAATAGAATCATTAAAGAAAGGATGCAAAGGGAGGGACAGAATGAAATGTGAATGGCAAAAATTAAAATAGAATTGATAAATTATCCCACGAGTTGTCCCAAGGTAAGTTGGCTGTGATGAGTTGTCTCACAGTGAGTTGGCCATGATGAGTTGGCTGTGGTGTGTTGGCCGTCATGAGTTGATTGTGGCAAGTTGTCCCATTTCCTTCTGTGGATTATGAATTGAGCAGAAGTAAGGATGATATGCTAAGGCAGAAATCTATGGAAATATATATTGAGAAGCATTTGTGTAAAATGAAATTAGCTACTTTCTCTTCCTTTCTTATTGCCTTTAATTCTTTAATTTATTATTTCTTTCAAAGTTTCCAGGCTTTGTGCAATGTTGTATAGCTTGAAAAAGAATGATGTGATGGCTATGGACTGTTTGCTGGATGTTGCACATATTTACACATAGAGTTTGAGTGGCCTGCACTTCTGAGGTTCAGAAGATAAAGAATGCATTTTTTTCATGAAAATACAGTCTGAAAGCTAAATTATTTTTTTGGTATCTACCTACATTCCACTGTTTTCTTATAATGATATATCTCTGCTCAGTTGGTTAACATCTCAGCTGGAAAGAAAAGAATCCCCCAAAAAACAAAACAAAACAAAACCAAGAAAGTGTGCTATTGTTTAGCTTGAGTCACCATGGTATAACTTAACATCAGAAAAAGTTATTTTCCTTTATTTTCTGAGAGTCACTGTGGTGGCCTTTTTATTGAAATCAGAGATTATTTAGTACTAAATAAGATACACTTAACACTTCTCTCAATTCTACCAAAGTCTTTTGTATTACAAGAAAAACTACAAAACACAGGGTAGGAATTTAAAGAATGGTAATCTTCCCTCATAGGCTCACTGTGGGAGTTTTGCGCTGTATGAAACTCTTGTATATGATTTACAAAACCCATAGTAATTTCTGCTGATATTGTCACATCTAAATATTTCACTGCTTTAGGCTGTCCCATGAATAATTGTTTTGTAACCACCAATTTCAGGGCATATAAAATTTCAGAATATAAAAGGGCATGAATGTTGATTTATTCAAGCAAATATCCACAGCCCATGTTCTTGAAAGCTTTATTTGAACCTTAAGGTTACCTGCATCCTTCACTAAAGAATGATCTCGCCAATCATATAAAAGAGAAGACAGGAACAGAAACTGGCAGTTCATTTGTCATTTTAGGTAGGGTCAAATATAACACCATTTGCTAGGAAGAACACTTTATCATTATTATCATTGCCGCTGCCACCACCACACTGCTTTCCTGAAGAAGCCCAGGGTAATACAGAGAGAGAAAGAGAGAGAGATTGAGAGAGAGAGAGTGGGGGGGGGAGGGAGAGAGAGACTGACAGAGAAACACACACACAGAGAGGAGGAGTGAGAGAGAGAGAGAGAGACAGAGAGGCAGAGGGAGAGAGAGAGAGAAGAGAATAATATCTTTAAAAAATATTTAATTACACAATGGACAGCAAAGCAATATCACTCCCCCAAAAACATCACTCCCTTTTCTATATTGAGTCCTTCCAACGCAATATGGAAAATAAATAAAAGTAGAGCAATTAATAGTTGATTATTAGTTGATATTCTGGTCTTGTAACAGTTTTTATCTTGCAAATATATGACTGAAGAAGCAAAACTGCAGCTGTCATTTAAAACCAGATTTAAATTGGTCAAGTGTCTTTCCTTTTCCAAAAGAGGCTTTATGATCATAATGTATTTTCAGAGGAAAAACATATGTTAGGGCTGATACATCTGCATCTCATGATGTATTTCTAAGAATGTGAAATGTGGAAGTGGTCAGTTCAGAATGAAATAATATATTGTCTAAGGAAGGCACAGTCAGAATCTCATCTCTGCCTGTTGGTAAATAGAAAATAAATCTCCTTTTGCTTCCTGTTTCAAAGCATTAGATTTGAAATATTTAGAAACAGAAAAGCACAGAACAAGAGAGATGTTACAATATTTATCAATGTATGCTTGGCAGTTGTAAGATTCCAAGTGATTAGTGAATAGACCAATGTTTTTCAACCTTGGCAAATTTAAGATGAATGGATTTAAACCAAGACTTTTGGAGAACTTTGAGAAACACGAGGTAATTGTTGACCACCCTAGTGGACCAAAGCTTTCTTCCCAGTCAATTATCAAGGACTGGAAGGAGAAGAAGCTGATACAGAGGTCCCAAGAAAATGGGGGTTGGTTGTAAGAGTAATATTTGAAGCAAGTGGTAGACAATGGTGCATAAGAGAACAGAATTCTTCTGGATGATGAACAAGTTCTGATCTGTAAGTGCCACACAGGCAAAGCACAAAAGCAATGGGGATGAACATTGATTACAATCATGTACAGTTGGGTGGTTCCTTTAAAAACCCACCATTTCACTAGTTGCTCTGTAGAATATGTACCATTCCAGCCCAGAAAACACCTGCAGATATGTTTGGCTTTCTGCCCGGTGTGCCATGGAAACAGTGCTAGAGGAAAAGCAGCCTTACAATACTTCAGAAACTAAAATTAATTCAAGAAATGGACCTTTTTTATCCATTTGGGTGAAAAATCATGAATAAAGTACTCTTGAATTACCTGCTGAAAATATAATTCTAGGATCTGCTAAAAGTCAAAGCATAATTAAAAAATACAATTTTCACTGTAATCATGTATAATGAGAAACACCTTTATAATTATTGTTTTGTGAACATTATAATAAGATAACATCACATTCTTGAAGAACCTGGCTCCTGGTGACCATATCAAGACATTCCTGTAGTTTTCCTGACAACCACAACTACAACAACAACAACAACAACAACAACAACAACAACAACAACAATAATAATAATAATAATAATAATAATAATAACAACAATAATAATTAGTCTCATCTTCGTCCAGGATTTTTTCTAAAACTTGGAGGTCTAGCCTACAACACTGGAATTTGCTGATGCTATTTCATCCTGGTTACAACATTCAAAATCCACCAAAGTTGAGCAGTTGCTCCTACAATATATGAACACTCATGAAGAACTGTCAGTTCAGTCATTGTTCGAGTGACTGAGGGAGAAACTTCTGTATTCATGAAATTTAGTTACCCAAATAAAAATAACTTCCGTTGCTTGCTACATTTTAGGATGCTTACCTACACAGGAGGTACCTTTGAACACAGTAGGAAAGTTCTGAAAAATAGCAGTAGCAATAGCACTTCAACTTATATACTCCTTTCCAGTGCTTTCCAGCCCTCTCTAAGTGGTTTACAGGGTCAGCATATTGTTCCCAACAATCTGAGTCCTCATTTTACTGACCTGGGAAGGATGGAAGGCTGAGTCAACCTTGAGCCGGTGAGGACTGAACTTCTGGAAGTCAGCAGAATTAGCCTGCAATACTGCATTCTAAACACTGCACCTCCATGGCTGTACATTTACAAATTGCTTTTCCCTCCTCAGCATATAAAAAAAAAAGTCATATATTGCATTTTTGTGACTTTAAAAGAGCCTGTAGTTAGAAAGGCAAGAATGGTCATAACAAATTATAATGAAGAAAGAAACTACATTAATTTGATAATATGAACTTACAGCAATGCTTCCTGTGTTTATGGAAGTTCTCCCAAAATTTGTTTTAAGTTGATAAATTAAGCACTGATCTACTCTAAGCAGGAAACATAAGCCCATGTCACACTGGCCAACGGATGCAAAAAGGACACAGCGGACGAGCAAAATGTTCCATCCGTTGTTACCCGCTCTCAAAAGGGGCAAAAATTTGCAAAACTGGAGCTGATAAAATGGACGCGGGGAGGACGCAGGGCGGATGCAAAGCGGATGCAGAACGGAAGCCTAATGGATGGAAGTGGATGGGAGCAGATGGTGCATCCGCAGGGCTTCCGGGGGGGGCTCAGCAAAGCGGACGCAGAACGAATACAGCGGATGAAGAGCGGACGCCGAACGGATGAAGCGGATGCACAGTGGATGTACAGCGGATGCACAGCGGAAGCCTGGCGTGAATTGAGCATGCGGGGAGGAGGCATTGCGTCAGCCCCACGGATATAACAGAAGCAGCTCAGAAGCAGGTCACCATTTAGGGGAAAGACCTGCTGCCCGACACATCGACTGCCTTGCCTGCCCTGCCTGCATGTCTGCCTGCCAGCCTTGCTGCCAGGCTTGCTGACAGCCTTGGTTCATGTCTGCCTGCCAGCCTTGGTGCCTGCCTTGCTGCCAGCCTTGGTTCCTGCCAGCCTTCCTGCCAGCCAGCAACCCCACAACCATGCGGAAGCACAGCAAGCCTCAGCCATCTGCTGCCAGCCCTGGCAAGAGGGACAGGGCTACCATCCCGCCCCCTGGCCCTCACTCTGGTTCTGCTGGAGCTTCTGCAGCACGGGCTCGCTCTTCTGGGACTGGGGCTTCTGCTGCTTCTGCTTCTGGAGGAGCTGATGACAAGCACTCCAGCACCAGCCACCTCCACAGCACCTGCACCCTTCACCCCTGAGACTGAGCGACCAAGAGGAGTACCAGAGACTCATTTTTGCCTTATAGCTTGTTGTTAATAAAGTCTGTTTATGATTCACACACTTGCTTCATTTCTTTTTTTTAATAAAGTCTTGCTGGAAACTTTTAGAAATGGTTTAAGCCTTTGCATGCTTGTGGGATGGGTTAAGATAGCTGTGGGATGTGCAGGGATACCTGTGGGATGGGCAGGGATACCTTTGGGATGGATTAGGATAGCAGTGGGATAGATAAACCTCCAGTGCAAGCATAGTGGGACTGTATGGTCCACCCTCCCAAGTGCGACACCTACGGCCCTTTATTATCAATAATAATGTAATAATTATCCACACATGTCAACATAAACACAACTCTTTATTAAACGCCCTGTTCATTGTAGGCCAACCCAACATACATGGCCCAATCTCATCCGTGTGATGAGACAGGCTGAAGGAAGCATCCATTAAGCATCTACCATCCTGTCTTGCCACTCCACTGCTCCAACTGTCTCAGGAGGTTGCGCTGCTTCTTCGCCTCACGTGAGGCTCTGTTGGGGCCTTGCACATCCTGAGTGTCAATCAGGTTTTGCCCTTGCCTCCATTCCCCAGCCTCCATGTCCCCATTGCCTTGTTGACGGTCCACAAGCCTCTTCTGCAAGACTGGGTAGCGGGTGCGCATGAGATTGTGCAGGATGCAGCAAGCTTTCACGATCCTCCTCACGGTCTCTGGGCTATGGTGGTGAGAAGTACCTGGAACCTGTTGGCCAGGATGCCAAAGGCGTTCTCCACCACCCGTCTTGCCCTGAACAGCCTGTAGTTGAAGATTCCCTCTTCACAGGTGAGGTATTTGGAGGTGTAGGGCTTCATGAGGTAGGTTGTGAGGAAGAAGGCGTCATCCCCCACGATGAAGTAGGGCACATCTTGTGTGTCATTGGGCAGCGGGTCTGGATCTGGGAAGCCCACCATGAGGTTGCCTTCCAGCTCCTCCTTGAGGTGACTGATGTTGTATACCTGGGCATCTGAAGATGAGCCGTTCCCTGGAGCATCGATGTACATGAACTTGTAGTCAGCATCATCCATGGTGAAGAGGATGATGCTGAAGAAGCCCTTGTAGTTGTGATAAGTGGACCCCGAGTTGGCTTGCGCTTTGCAGGCCACGTGCTTGCCATCTATGGCTCCAACGGTGGGTGGTAAGTTCCACTTCTGATACCACTGCTCTGCAACTTTCTTCCAACCTTCTTCAGTGGAGGGGTACTGGAGGAGCTCCTCCTTGTATTCTTCGATGATGGCCTGCACCACTTCTCTGACCACAAAGCTGATGGTGTTGGGTGGCACCCTCCAGCCATACTGCATGCTCCTGTATGTGGTTCCTGAGGCCAGGTGGCGCAGAGTGAGTGCCACCTTGAGCCCAGGTTCCAGGCTGGGCAGGAAGTTGGTGTTTGTCTTGCTCAACCTGGGTGTCAGGCGCTGCACAACTTCATCAAACATGGCTGGAGGCATCCTCATGAAGTTCTGGAACGCCCGAGTGTCTTCGCTCCTGAGCTCCACCATCAGCTTGTTGTACAGTCCATCCTCTGCTCTTCTGGAGAACCATCTTCAGACCCAGACTTTTTTTGGGTGCCTCCTGTTCTTCCCGTAGTAGAGTTCACAGAGCCTGTAGATGGTTTCGCACTGTTGCAGAAGGATGGTGGCTGCTGAAGATGCAGGCGAGTTGCTCCCCCTTTTTATAGGCAGTATAGGTTTTCCGCTAGGCATCCTCTAGGCATTCTCTAGACATCCTAAATATCCAAGATAGGTCCCCTCTGCGAACGTTTTTTCCGCTTTAAACGCTTTGTTTCCATTCTGCATCTGCTTGGCATCTGTTCCATGTCCGTTCCGCTTTCTTCCTGCGTCCGGGCGGATGCGAGTTGCGCGGATACGCAGCGGATGCCTAGCGATATAGCAGATGCATAGCAGATGCGCAGCGGATGCGTAGCGGATGAACTGGATACATTTTCCACGCAAAAGTTATAGGCAGTCCAAAACTTTTGGAGCAGATGAAACGTCCATAATCGGATGCTGGATGGAAAGAGAGGAAGCCAAACAGAGGCAGTGAGTACATCGCGTTTTCGAACGGATGGCAAGGTTTTTTGTCCATTTTACATCCTCTTTGCATCCGTTGGTTCAGTGTGACATGGGCTTTAATAATGCTATTCAGGTTATCAGAGGTTTGCTATGCTTATGTAGCTGTCCAAAAGTTGGGAGGGGTCTAATCCAGAAATGGACTGCAGACTACCCTATTTTCCTTTAGATACATAACAAATAGCATTAAAAATGGCATGCTGCCTGGATGGAAATACTACCTTGTTTCTTTAAAAGAAGTTCAAATTTGCCTAACATTTAAAATTTAGTTTTCATCTGGCTTGTTGCTAACACAGACACAGACAAATAAATGACATTTAGAGGCTTGTAAATAGCATCAGTGCAGTAACAATCATTTCCAGGGCCAGAAAATGAAAATAAGGGCTCCGCATTAAGGGAAGAGGTGCTGAAAGAGAACACCACTCCTCACAGTCAATTTGCAAGACGGTAAATTCTCCCATCATTGGAAAGACTTTTAAGTCTCTCCAATGCTTAGATATCTGCAGAATAATTAAAAATCAATTAACATGCCACAGCATGAAAAAATATTTACTCCAATTGCCTTTGCCATATTAAACAGCATGATTGTTGAAATCTGCAAGTAGCTTGTTAATATTCAACATGTACCTGCTTGTCTTGAATGTTTTTGCAGACAAAGAGCCATACAGGATTAAAAATATGACCTCAGCATTTGATATATTCAGAAATTTTAAATTAGAGAAATTAGTTATCAAATCTATGAAAAACCAGTTTTGATCATCAGCCATATAAGTTTTATAAATAAATAAGAAAGATCAATATAGGATAAAGGACTCTGTAAAGACTTTTTTTTATATACTAATTTACCTTTTTCTTTCTATCAGTTAACTATTACAAATATATTGTATTTTATCCAGTTTGCTTGATTTTATGCCTGATTGATGATGATAATAATAATCATCATCATGAATGCAACCACTACAAGATAAAGATCTCTTCTTGAAATATTGTGCACTAAGACCCACAATGGCCCATTGGGGGATGGTAGATAGATTTTTTTTTGTTTAATATTATAAATAATTGATTTCCACTGAAGAGTATATACAGACATCCTGACAAATATGTTTTAATTGCTTCTATGAAACTTTTTAAGTATTTCAAAGCTCCTGTGCTATATTTCTTGGAGCACTCAATCATGCAAATTCTGTTGGAAATTTGAAAATAATCCTTAAGAAAGGCTGGGACTAAAATATACAGTAACAAGAGTGCTTAGACTTATATACTGCTTTAAAACCCTTTCCAAGCAGTTTACAGAGTCAGCCTATTGCCCCCAACAATCTGAGTCCTCATTGTACTCACCTTGAAAGGATGGAAGGCTGAGTCAATCCTTAAGCCCATGTCACACTGAACCAACAGAGGCAAAGAGGATGTAAAACGGACAAAAAACCTTGCCATCTGTTCGAAAACGCGATGTACTCACTGCCTCCGTTTGGCTTCCTCTCTATCCGTCCAGCATCCGTTTATGGATGTTTCATCCGCTCCAAAAGTTTTGGGCTGCCCAAAACTTTTGCGCGGAAAATGTATCCAGTTCATCTGTTCTGCATCCGCTACGCATCCGCTAGGCATCCGTTACGCATCCGTTACGCATCCGCTATATCCCCTAGGCATCCGCTATGCATCTGCGCAACTCGCATCCGCCCGGACACAGGGAGGAAGCGGAACGGATGCAGAACGGATGCAGAATGGATGCCTAGTGGATGCAGAATGGAAACAAAGTGTTTAAAGCGGAAAAAACGTTCGCAGAGGGGACCTATCTCGGATATTTAGGATGTCTAGAGGATGCCTAGAGGATGCCTAGCGGAAAACCTATACTGCCTATAAAAAGCAACTCGCCTGCATCTCACTTTCAGAACAGCAGCCCAGCTGTGCAGACCTCTGCAGCCTTCATCTGCCTCTTCCTCTTCCACAGCATCCAGTCATGTCCACCGTGGATTGTAACAAAGTCCTTTCGGCAGCCACCATCCTTCTGCAACAGTGCGAAGCCATCTGCAGGCTCTGTGAACTCTACTGCGAGAAGAAAAGGAGCCACCCAAAAAGAGTCTGGATCTGAAGATGGTTCGCCAGAAGAGCAGAGGACAGACTGTACAACAAGCTGATGGTGGAGCTCAGGAGCGAAGACACTCAGGCGTTCCAGAACTTCATGAGGATGCCTCCAGCCATGTTTGACAAAACTGTACAGCGCCTGACACCCAGGTTGACCAAGGCAAACACCAACTTCCAGCCCAGCCTGGAACCTGGGCTCAAGGTGGTACTCACTCTGCGCCACCTGGCCTCAGGGACCTCCAACAGGAGCATGCAGTACGGCTGGAGGGTGCCACACAACACCATCAGTATTGTGGTCAGAGAAGTGGTGCAGGCCATCATTGAAGAATACAAGGAGGAGCTCCTCCAGTACCCCTCCACTGAAGAAGAATGAAAGAAAGTTGCAGAGCAGTGGTATCAGAAGTGGAACTTACCACCCACCGTTGAAGCCATAGATGGCAAGCACGTGGCCTGCAAATCTCCAGCCAAGTCGGGGTCCACTTATTTCAACTACAAGGGCTTCTTCGGCATCATCCTCTTTGCCATGGTCGATGCTGACTACAAATTCATGTACATCGATGCTTCAGGCAACGGCTCATCTTTAGATGCCCAGGTGTACAACACCAGTCACCTCAAGGAGGAGCTGGAAGGCAACCTCATGGTGGGCTTCCCAGATCCAGAACCCCTGCCCAATGACACACAAGATGTGCCCTACTTCATCATGGGGGATGACGCCTTCTCCCTCACAACCTACCTCATGAAGCCCTACACTTCCAGACTCCTCACCCGTGAAGAGAGGATCTTCAACTACAGGCTGTCCAGGGCAAGGCGGGTGGTGGAGAACGCCTTTGGCATCCTGGACAACAGGTTCCAGGTACTTCTCACCACATGCAGCATTGCCCAGAGACCATGAGGAGAATCGTGGAAGCTTGCTGCATCCTGCACAATCTCATGCGCACCCGCTACCCAGTCTTGCAGAACAGGCTTGTGGACCTCCAACAAGGCAATGGGGACATAGAGCCTGGGGAATGGAGGCAAGGGCGAAACCTGATTGACACTGAGGATGTGCTAGGCCCCAACAGAGCCTCAGATGAAGCGAAGAAGCAGCGCAACCTCCTGAGACACTGGTGCAACTCCCCAGCTGGAGCAGTGGAGTGGCAAGACAGGATGGTAGATGCTTAATGGATGCTTCCTTCAGCCTGTCTCATCACACGGATGAGATTGGGCCATGTATGTTTGGTTGGCCTACAATGAACAGGGCATTTAATAAAGAGTTGTGTTTATGTTGACATGTGTGGATAATTATAACATTATTATTGATAATAAAGGGCCGTAAGTGTGGCACCTGGGAGGGTGGACCATTCAGTCCCACTATGCTTTCACTGGAGGTTTATCTATCCCACTGCTATCCTAACCCATCCCACAGCTATTACCCATCCCACAGGTATCCTAACCCATCCCAAACTATCCTTACCCATCCCACAAGCATGCAAATGCTTAAACCATTTCTAAAAGTTTCCAGCAAGTTTGGCAGGAACCAAGGCTGGCAGGAAGGCTGGCAGGCAGGCATGCACCAAGGCTGGCAGGAAGGCTGGCATGGAGGCAGGCACCAAGGCTGGCATGGAGGCAGGCACCAAGGCTGGCAGGGAGGCAGGCACCAAGGCTGGCAGGAAGGCTGGCAGGCAGGCAGGTACCAAGGCTGGCAGGCAGGCAGGTATCAAGGCTGGCAGGCAGACATGAACCAAGGCTGGCAGGAAGTCAGGCAGCAAGGCTGGCAGGCAGACTGGCTGGCAGCAAGGCTTGCAGGCAGGCTGGCAGCAAGGCTGGCAGCAAGGCTGGTAGCAAGGCAGGCAGCAAGGCTGGCAGGCAGACATGCAGGCAGGGCAGGCAAGGCAGTCGATGTGTCCGGCAGCAGGTCTTTCCTCTGAATGGTGAGCTGCTTCCTTTATATCCGCGGGGCTGACGCAATGCATCCTCCCCGCATGCGCAATTAACGCCAGGCATCCATTAGGCTTCCGCTGTGCATCCGCTGTGCATCCGCTTCATCCGTTCGGCGTCCGCTGTGCATCCGCTGTATCCGTTCCACGTCTGCTTTGCTGAGGTCCCCTGGAAGCCTAGCGGACGCGCCATCCGCTCTCATCCGCTTCCTTCCGCTGGGCTTCCGTTCCGCATCTGCTTTGCATCCGCCCTGCGTCCTCCCTGCGTCTGTGTTATCCGCTCCGGTTATGCAAATTTTTGCCCCTTTTGAGAGCGGATAACAATGGATGGAACATTTTGCTCGTCCGCTGTGTCCTTTTTGCATCCGTTGGGCAGTGTGACATGGGCTTTAGCTGATGAGGACTGAAGAAGAATGGGAGAATGGGAGGATGAGTCAACCTTGAGCCGGGTAGGATTGAACTGCCAGCAGTTAACAGAATTAGCTTGAAATATCTCATTTTAACCACAGCACCACCAAAATTGGATCAACACTTTGATCCAATCAAAGTGAGTATACACTTAGATACAGGCTAATAAAATACTGTATATACATACTAGCTCAATCTGGTACAGAACAACTCTATCTGCTGGACATAACTGCATTTTCCCAAGCTAATATCCTGACTGATTTCAGAGCTTGTTAAGGTAGTCAAAGACATCATGTCCAAATCAAAAACAGAAGTGCCAAATCTTTTCTCTTTGAGAGGTTTTATGTTCTACGTGTGAAAACATTTTCTGGCTGTTGTTAATGTAAGTGTGTATAGTATATCTTTCCACATTTGCTCCCAGGTGCTGCTGAACTCAGTGGGACTTATGTCTGAGTAAATCTGAATCATATTGTATAATGCTCTATTAGCTTGTAATTTCTCACCTTTAATTCTGCAATGAAAATCAGTTGAGGATCTGAAACTTTTTCCTTATTGTTTGACAGAAGAATAATTTCTAATTATAGTTATTATCCTACTTTGTGGCTGTATTTGCCTTTTTTGTCAGAGGACAAGCTGAGAAAAAAGGTGTTTATGAGAAAGAGATGAGATGAGATGCACACTGCATTGCTGAAAGAGAAAACCACAATGATATTTCCACACTCATATGCCTGTGTAATTAACATTTGAATGGTCTTAGCTAAGGCATAAAAGTAGTCCTTTAAAAAAAGTCAACTTCAAGCAACAATGACATCTGTGCAAAAAAGCTGGTGGGATCCATTTATCAACTGCCACGTCTTCACAGGAAGCAAATGGTTCATCTCCTGGAGCTGTGCATTTCTTGTCTTCATCTGGTTTTTAACTCACAAATATCTTTTAGAAGCACAATGTAGAAAAGAGAGAGAGGTGAGATCAGAATGTTAGGAAAGATGGGATGAACCTCAATGCTCCAGGTATATGGTCTCTAAGGATAAAGAAAGACTTGAAAGAAATTGTACCATGAAGGCTTGTAGAAAGGTAGTAATCCATGTTTAGATCGACCTAAAGGTAGGGCAGTGGTGAAATTGTATCCCTTTGGAAGCTTGCTAAGCCAAAGAATAAAGATAACACAACCAAAAGATGTTATCTGGCCCAATGTGATGTCATATTAAATCTTTCCTGTTTTAAAGATATAATAATGTCTCATACTGTATTTAGCAATAAAGATGTAATGCATCAATCATTTTACATGGTTTCATTTTGTTATAGAATACAAACAATAGCCCAGTACAATAGAAACTGGAAGCTATTTACACTATAATGTCATTTGATATAAATATTTGCTTCTTTGGACTTAATGCTTAATATTATTTGTTGTCATTTATGAAAAATAAAATTTTCATTTTTTAAATCCAACTTTTCTCTTCTCGGTACTCTGACCAAAACGACACATTTAAGATGAGTACATCTGATTTCAGTAGGTTAAGATGCAAGAAAATTTCTCAGGGGGATAGGCATTCTTTAAGGAGATATTTGTTTTTTTATTTCAGTTTACACAACTAATCTAATTTAAAGTTCACATTGGGTGGCATCAGGGGTGAGATTCTACTGGTTTGGCTCAGTTCTATACAACTGGTTGTTACGGTTTCTGGTAGTTCAGAGAATCAGTAAATTGGGCCTCTGGCTGGCCTTGCCCATCTCTGCCCACTTCTCTGCCCCTGCCCAGTCAGTCCCTATCATGCATGCGCAACATTATGCTCATGTGAGAGATGCCTGCAGCCTGTTTTGCCTGCCCACCAGGCCATCCATTGCTGTCTCCTTTCACTGTGGCAGAGTGAAAAGCTTGCAAGTCCCCCCTCCCTTCGGGAAATGGCTCCTGTCTGCTCACAGGTAAACCTGTGAGCCATCCTAGCCCCTCTCCCACTGTCCCCAGGCCTCGCCCTACCCTCTGTGGGCCTCCCCTTATCTCCCCAGGGCTTGGCCTGCCCTCCGTGGTCCCCCCTATAGCTCTCCAGGCCTCATCCCACTCTCCGCAGGCCTCCCCTTAGCTTCCTCAGCCTCGCCCATCTTGTGTCCATGCTGGACCTTCTCCTGCCTGGCCACCTGCTTCTTGACATGAGGACTGAGCTAGGGGCTGACACTGGGGCTGCACCTGAGCCTGAGAGGGGCAATGCAAGTTGCCCGAAAAAGAGGCCAGGAACTCCTGGGGCTGCTTCCTACCACTGGCCCCCCAGCCCCCATCAAAAAAAAGGGCAGATGGATGTTCCAGGGGAAGGGGCTGCTCCTTTTTCATTCCCCCACCGCCCACTGCTCTGGAGCTTGCCAGATCAGTTCATCCCAGACCAGGTGTATGTGTGTCAAGAGAAAGAGTTTGGTGTGTGTGTGTGTGTGTGTGTGTGTGAGAGAGAGAGAGAGAGAGAGAGAGAGAGAGAGAGAGAGAGAGAGAGAGGGAGACAAGGAAGGGAGTGAGGGTGGGCAAGTCAGAAAGAAAGGGAAACAAAGAAATATAGAACGAGAAATAAAGAAAAAGAAATAGGAAGGAAGGAAGGGAGAAAGGAAAAGAAAGAAAGAAACTTCCAGCACTCATGAGAAATCCAGGCTTGGAGCAGTTTAAAGGAGTGGCTTGAAAATGCATAGCTGTTAAGCTCAAAAAAACTGCTTCTAGCCTGCATTCATGGCTTGAAGCAGCAGCAACAGTTTGGAGCTTGTTAAGAAGGACCGCGTCCACTGGTTGTCCTCAAGAAAATTTGGGTGGTCCACAGAAAAATGTCACCTCCAGAACACCCCCAAGGCAATTAATCCAGGCTGCTCGCAGGAACACAAGGCTGTGACACCCACATGGCCTGTGGGAACCCTCCCCACCCACTCCTTTCCTTACCTGGAAAACTTGCCTGCTAAGTTGCTATTTTTCCTTTTTTTTTTTTGACCATCAACTGCTCTGCTGTGCTGCTCTGCTCTGCCAGGAGATTTAGATCAGCTAGAAAGCAGGAAATCATTGGATTTCTTGCTTTCTAGCTAATCTTTAGATCTTCAGCTCTGCTTTTAAGCAGAACCTTCCTGAGGACTGAAGCAGTGCAGACTCAGATAGCTGATGGCAGAAACACAGATCTCTAAGTAAATCTGTGATTTACTCAATCTGCCCGTCTGCTTTGCCTGATTTGGGTAAAAGTTGCTCTTTTTTATAAAAAAAATCAATATTTATAATAAATATTTATAATATTTACATACAAGCCATGCCCAGCCAGTCACATGACCACCAAGTGATCATTGGTCACTTGGTCACTTTTTTTGACCATCAAGTGATCATTGGTCAGTAGTCACTTTTTTTGGCACACCCAAAAAATTAGGCCACATCCAAAGAACTGGTTGTTAAGAAATTTGAATCCCACCCTTGGGTGGCACACAATCAAACAGAGAACCAGAAATATTATTGCATAACCCAACTAGCAAAATGTATGAATAGGCACATGATCAAACTATTTCAGAGTTTAGGTAAAAATTCATTAAAGGAAGGAAGGAGGGAAGGAAGGAGGGAGAGAGAGAGAGAAAGAGAGAGAGAGAGAGAGAGAGAGAGAGAGAGAGAGAGAGAGAGAGAGAGAGAGAGA
>BLBF01000003.1:27997240-28051794 GCA_015471245.1 Laticauda colubrina | reverse complement strand
AGAGAGAGAGAGAGAGAGAGAGAGAGAGAGAGAGAGAGAGAGAGAGAAAGAAAGAAAGAAAGAAAGAAAGAAAGAAAGAAAGAAAGAAAGAAAGAAAGAAAGAAAGAAAGAAAAAACATGTCCAAACTATAGGGTGATACTATTTCAGAGAACAGTTGTTACAACAGAGGAAGTGTACTTCTTAAGTCCTACCAAATGACACTGCTTAATTAATGAGATATAAAGCATAGTCACTCTGTCAGATTTTACAAGACATAATGTTAATCCCTCATATAACCAGGTTTTATATATAACCAGGTTATATAGTTAGCGTTGAGTGGTAGCCAGCACCTTGAATCCACCAGAAATGGGTTAGTAAATTACTATTGTCAACTAATACTGCTTACAATGTCACAAGGCTGTAGCATAACTACACATAATGCTGTATTTTGATACAACTACAGATTCCCAATGACCATTAAAAATTGTCCTATGTAGTACATGCTGCAGTAGTGTAGGGAGGTAACTAAGATGTGAAAAACAATTAATAAATCACTGAATGGGCAGCAACTGATAAAATGTTCTCCTGCTTTATTTTATTTATTTTCTTTTATTTATTAAACAAATTTGAATAGCCACTAGCATCCACCATCCTTCTGCGTGGTTTTATAAATTGAATAAAAACCACTCTTATAAAAAAAATATTTTTGTTTCCCAGGCCATATCATCTAGGAAACTGCATTTCCCCCCTTAATATTTACAACTTTTGGTATTCTCATCCCCAAACACAAGCAGTGCATCTTTCTTTCATGTTATGTCAATTTTATATTGAACTTTACCTAAAATATGTCAACCTTCTCTTCTTTTGAATGAGTATTTGGAACACAAGCTTGGATAAATATTATTATGCTACTGAATGAACATACAGAAGTATTTTCTTTACTGTAGCCTTATTGTCTATGAAAATCATGCTGTTCCTTCATTTTTCATGTCCTGAATAGTAAATATCATGATTTTCAGAACCTGTTTCCAGTCCATTTTAATTTGCTGATGCCTAAGAGATCAATGTGTAATCAGGTCATTTCATCTTTCACTGGGTTGAGCTTTCTCGTGTTCATGCTTGCTACATTTCATGTTCTCAATGCATCTTCTGATTTTCTTTCCCTGCATGACAACATTCGTGACTAGATGCCTCTAAATTTTAATGTCACTGCATCATAAGCACTATTGGTACTCTGAAAGTAGCATGTTTAATTCCATCTAATCTATGGGACCCAGCATCCAACATTGCCAATCATTCTATGTGGTTTTCTGTGTAAAATAAAAGATGGTTTTACCACTGCCTGTTTCCATGCAATATAAATTGCCATTGTCAATATGCTAATGGCTTACATTCCCAACATATTTTGCTGATCTGTATAGTCAGAGATCAAATCTGAGGCCTGGCAGAGAGAGAGAGAGAGAGAGAAAAAAACATAAACAGAGAAAGAGGGGGGAGGGGAGGGAGGAAGGGAGGGAGAGGGGGAGAGAGGAAAAAAGGACAAGGGGGCAGAGAGAAAGAGGGATGAAGGGAGGGGAAGAGTGGAAGGGAGGAAGAGGGAGAGAGAGAGGGAAGAGTGAGAGAAAGAGAGAAAGAGAAAGAGAGAAAGAAGATTGAAAAGCTAACTGTGTTCTCCCCTTTCGCTGGTCCCATGAGACACAGAAGCATCAATGAACCAAACTGAATGCCCAGTTCTTAGTTGATTGTTCTCATGAGCAAAAATGTAAGAGAAACAAAACCTTCCATTTCTTTTACCAACTGCTACAGGATTATTGGTCTTAATGCCACATTCAGAGAGAGACACTTCAGCTCCACTGCTTTTTGAAAAAAGAAAAAGCTAAAAGGTCAAACTGCCTAAAATCAAGAAGAATTACACCCTGGGATAGGGAATATATCAGTGATAACTAATAGCAAACCTCACTGAACTCAAATGCTGTAAACACAAGAATGTGTAGGGCTGAAATGTCTCAACAGAGGAAGGAATACATGCAGATAGAAACTGATGAAATGTAACAGACATACATATTTGCGCATGTGTTGTTGTTACTTACTGGAGGTGGAGATGATACATTTAAACCCAAAGCTTTGAAAATGAAACAGAGACATGATAAAGAGATGCTCTGTTGTAGGAGAGAGAGGGGGAGGGGGAGGGAGGGAGGAGGAGATAAATACTGGGGAGTAAGCAGTCAAAGTGGCACTCTAATAGCCTGAGTAGTGGCTAAGAACATGGAAGAGTATGACTGAAGAGATCCACATTCAAGTTCACCCACAACCATGACATTCACTAAATAATTTAAGAGTGATCTCTGCCTTTCAATTTGACTTAAACTGATGGAGGAATACATCTCTATAAAATATTGATTCCAAAGTATTTTATTTATATACTTCTAAATCTGCCAAGCGTTCTTAATAGTTTAAAATTTAAAAATAAAACATTCATGTTACAAAAAGAATAGTGAAAACATCCTGTTATTTTTCTTTTTTAAAAAAAGCAAAAGCAAAAAAAAAAAAAAGCATGATCCCTCAAAAGTATATCATTCAATTCAAAAAATAACATTGAAATAATAACTGATTATTAAGATTAACTACCAACACCTTCTGGAAGAGTACTGTCTTTGTCTGTGTTCTAGAAGAATATTAAGAAAGTCTCTTAAGGTTCCCTAGAACTAGACTCCTTTGTTAACATTTTTTTTTCCAAATAATGATAATGTTCCAAAGAATCAGATACAGAACTTGGGGGGGATTTCCAGTCTTTGTCCTCCCTCATATCACAGAAGTATCCCCAGGTAGAAGACAGTCTTACAAATACTTGGATGTCTGAGCATTGGGAAGTGACAAAGATTGCCAACCTCCTTCATGTGTAATTGCATTGTATCTCCTTCAACCTGTCATTATCAGAATCAGTTCAAGTAACTTCTTCAAGCTCTCCTATAGTGCCATGCAGAGCAATGAAACTGTGTGTGTATTGCCAGCTAAAATCTCTAAAATCTCACGAGAACATCAACATCCTATGAGTATTTGCAAGATTTCAACCATTGTTTAAAATTATGTTTTTATTCCTTTTATTCTCAGTTTACATGTGGAAGCATAGAAGGAGGTTATGGATGAACTGCATTCTATAGCATTCCATTGCTGACCTCTAATATAAAACTAAAATGGGAAAATAATTTCTAATTACCTTCAGTATCTTATAACTAGAACTTCAACACATTTTCTTAATCTCTGGGAAAACTATACTAACATACATAGACTGATTCTTGGTACCAATGTGTCACACACAAGCTTACACAGACATATACGTTCTACCATATGGAACATCCTCTTTGCAGGATTAACCTGTGATTCCTTACAGTATGGTTTAAAAAAAAAAAAATAGAAATTTTGTTGAGTATACACATACACGCATACATACCACAGAAAAGAGGGGAGGTAACTTGTTGTATCACTTACTCATAAAATTATTTTTAAAATTTTCTTCCTGCCCCTAAATAAGATTTGTAAATCCACCTGGAGAAAATGCAAACAGTTGTATTGATTTTTGTTGTTTAAATATGGGTACAGACAATTTATTGCTTATCAATACTAAGTAGCTCTGATTAAACAGAGCTTTTAAACAGAATGCCATATAAACTGATTATTGTGCAGTCTCCTTGTTTCTGTCAAATAATTACATCAGACAAGACCAGGCTATTTTAAGACTCATATAAAGTCATATGAGGCCTATACTGATCATCAGTCTTTTAGACAATGACAAATATGTTTCACCAGCATGTCACTTGTTATATGCTAATGGAATTATTTCCAAATAACTAATACAACATAATTGGACCACAACATTTCTTTACGATTATTTGAATGCATTTAGAACTATGGATACTTCAATAATGTGACATTTTAACTAGCACAAATATTAACTTCTGAATCCACTTTAGGTCAGTCACTGGGATCAGAGGTTTAGTCTTCTGAGAATTCAGACTCATGCTGAAGCCCGTCCTAAGGGAACTTCTCTGAATGTGTCTGATGAAAGAGAAGTTCCCTGAGAATGGAGTCCAGTGTAGGTCCAAAACCTCAGAAGACTAAACTTCTGGTCCCCATGACCAATCCAGATTGGATCCTGCAACATTTATCTGGGATGTATCTATTTCCCTTCATTCATAATGTTACCTTCCATCAAAATCCCAAAGTATAGTCTCAGCTGGATGATCTATTTCTTTATTATTTTCTATCGCTACCTAAAGCAACCAAGTGATTCTGGATGGCTTACAGTAATACAACCTAATTTGTTTTAGCTCATCTCAAAAAAACTAATCAGTGCAAGATAACATATAACAGATAAAGAGAGTTGGAAGGGACTTTGTAGGTCATCTAGTCCAGCCCCCCACCCATTTCTGACAAATGACAGTCCAATCTCTTTTTGAAAGTCTCAGGTGATGATGCTCCCACAACTTCCGAGGGCAAACTGTTCCATTGGTTGACTGTTCTCACTGTCAGAAAGTTTCTCCTTATTTCCAGGTTAAATCTCTCCTTGTTCAGTTTCCATCCATGATGATCACAACTTACATGAAAAAAACTCTAAAACAAGCTAGGACTGTAGACTAGACTGTATAAGTCAAGGAAAAAAACAAAAGAAAGCAATGACACACCATTTTCATATTCTTGGAAAGGTGACTATCTGGATATATCCACAAAGTTTCCAAGATTTGAGCTTAATTTAAAGGAAACATAATCTTTCATATCCACCAGTCTCAAGACAATTCCTAGCTTGATGGCTTTGCTTACAAGTTCTGAAGTATAATAATCATTCTATATAGCAGATTGGAAAATTTTCAGAAGAATCCAGAATTACCAAAGTAAAGAGTTTTACTTTGGAAATATCACTTTTAATGCAACTCTCAGATTTTTCTCTTTTCAAGTATGAACAGAAGAGGCCTGGAAAAAATCTCATATTTAACAATAAGTCATGCTGGTCTTATATTTTAAATAAATAAACACCTTGAAAATTTATATTTATTTTCATTGGAAATTATTATTTTTTGTTCTAACTGCTTAGTGTCAGCATTCCAGAAAAACCAACTCCAACACGAAAACTCAGAGACAGACATTTTCTCAAAGTTCCATTTTAATAGAGTTGTCACATTGGCACATCTGGGAAAACCCAAATTTGAAAATTCTGGGTTTTCCTTCAATAATTGAAAATCAAAAACCCATCTCCTGCAATCCTTAGTCCATCACATGGCCCAATCACCATCCATCCTAACTACTCCTCAACCAAGTGCAGGATGACATGACCTTGACTGAAAAGAAAAATGCTATTATGTCTAACTACATTGACTCTATGAAATCCCCCCTCCCAATTTCCCAGGCACAGGAATCTGGCAGCATGGAAGCTTCTGGTTCTAATATGACTTCCAAGGCTGACACTAAGTTATGTTATATTTACTGATACTAAATCATTTTCTGAGGGTAAAAAGGATCAATCTCTATGGTATGCATGACACTTATTTTTAGTCACTCATTTTAGCACTCTTTGTCTTGTAAAACCACTAAAAAGTTCATTATCAAGAAAAATGATGAAATAAAACTTGAAGTATAAAACAAGTTATCATATAAACACAAATGCTATAAGTTTTTTTAAAAAAAAAACATTTAAATTGCAACTTGTACAGCATTGCAATAAGATTTTTAAAAAAGGTTTCCATCATTGGATTTAACACTCATCATTTGACTTCAGCTAATGGAGACTCACAATTTTTACTGCAGGTTTATCTGCCTTCTAATATAGATATACACCATCTTGGAAATAATTGGATATACAAATATGATCTTAAAATGTCCCTACTCCTTTCAATTTGATGTACAGTTTAATGATAAAACAGAAAATATGGCAGCTTCATTCAAGATTCTGCAAATCTTCCTTCAATGAGGTTGAGATAGGTTAAATGAGTAGTGTGACTTAATAAACACTTCTACAGAAATGTGACTGAAACCTTCTAATTAACATATGAATCCTGAGGTTCTTATGACAAAGTGTCAAATAATTATCAGTAACTATCACTATTGTAGTGATATTGGATGTATAATGTCCAAACAGTTACAAAAGAGGTAGGCACCAAGAAATGAGCAGTTCATGAAACACAAAGACTCCCATGGTCCACATTTGGAACCTACAGCTTATCTCCAATTTAAGCAATTCCTGAACTTTGTCTGTAGATAAAACAAGAAAAAGTCAGTCTTGAGAAAATGTATCTGATCTTGTTTCAGATGGATGGATGGACAGACTGGTACCGTAGGAGTTAAATGGATGCAATAGACAGATAGCTGAGTTTTTCATGCAGTTGAGCTGCAAGAAAAAGTGAATTAATTGACGAATTAAATTTCTAAAGTTTATCCAAAAACAAAAATCTTCTCATCCTTTGAAACCCACAAGTCAGCCCAAGCCCATTAAAGTAGATTCCGTACTATCATATTTGGATCTCAAATGAAACGTTATTCACTCATCATTTTCCCTAAATGCTTCGGAATTGAATGATGGATGTTAGTTAACAACAATGACAAAACTGAGAACTTTTCAGGAATAGCTGCTGGAAACTTTAACACATGCTTGTGCTGGCTAACACATGAAAACCAAGCCATCAAAGAATGTGTACGATAGTCTGTTTCTCTAGTTTTGAAACGAGGGAGTGTAACAAGATTTTGAAGGAAAACACAAAAATGATGTTACATGATAATTTTGCATCATTTAATTCCTGGACTATTATACTTCACTTACAGATAGAAAACAAGGGAAAGAAAATAACAGAAAAAAGCCTAATTGTAAGGGACAAAACATAATATTAATATTCTTTGGCTAAGAATTTAGAGTCCTTCAATTGTATTCTCATTGTTGTTATTATGTGGATTCAATTTCTTTACTGCCCAGCTCTGTCTGCAGTTGATTTTAATTGTTCTGTGTTTTCTTTATATATTATGGTGATTATTTATTCCCTTCTTATCACCAGATATATTTGAGTGTGAGAGATATTTGCATTTCTAACCAGATGGTTGTTGTAAAGGTTGTTGTAGAGCACTAGAACTCTTTAGGCATCTGGCTTTTACATAAAGCATTATCCACTGACTGTAAAACAAGTCAGAATAAAATTTCATGTAAACAAATAGATTTTAACAAACATTTGCTGGAAAAGCTGATAATCCTAATAATATTGAGAAGAACATATCAATTTCAAATAAACTATATCATCTTTAAATATTTTGTCCTTAGTCCTATCTCCTTTTCAGGATCCCAAAGATTAATAGTAGTTTACCTGGGAATGAAGGTGAGGGAATAGAAGGGAAACTTACCAAATTTGCAAATGATACTAAGCTGGCAGGAATAACTAACACCCAAGAAGATAGGCTCAAGATCTAGCTGGATCTTGACAGACTAGGACACTGGGCCATATTTAACAAAATAAAATTCAATGTAGAGAAAGGTAAAGTCCTACACTTAGACAAGAAAAACCAAAAGTACCCATATAGACTGGGTGAAATCAGGCTTAACAGCAGTAACTGTGATCCTGGAGTCTTCGTGGACAACCTGCTAAATTTGAGCCAGCAGTATGTAGCAGCAGCTAAAAAAGCTGATGCAATCCTAAATTGCATTAACAGAGGGATAAGATCAAGTGAGGTACTAATACCACTCTATAAAGCCTTAGTAAGACCACACCAAGAGTACCGCATCCAGTTTTGGCTACCACATTATAAAAAGGATGTTGCAACTCTAGAAAAAGTGCAGAGAAGAGCAACCAGGATGATTAGGGGACTGGAGACTAAGGCATATGAAGAACGGTTGCAGGAACTGGGCTTGGCTAATCTGGTGAAGAGAAGGACCAGGGGAGACATGAAAGCAGTCTTCCAATATTTGAGAGCTGCCATAGAGAGGAAGGGGTTAAGCTATCTTCTAAAGAGCCAGATAATAATGGATAAAAAATCCATTATTTACATAAAGAAATAATGAATGGAAACTGAACAAGGAGAAATTTAACCTGGAAAAAAGAAGAAACTTTCTGACAGTGAGAACAATCAACCAATGGAACACCTTGCCCTTGGAAGTTGTGGGAGCGCCATCACTTGAGACTTTCAAGAAGAGATTGGACTGCCATTTGTCAGAAATGGTGTAGGGTCTCCTGCTTGGGCAGGGAGTTAGACTAGATGACCTATAAGAACCCTTCCAACTCTGATTATCTGTTATCTGAAGGTCTTGTAAATATAGAGATTATAATGAATGGTGAGAAACTCCACGTCTATTGAAACATCTTGCAGTCGCAATGAACCTCTGAAATTAAGATGCTATGAGATTAACAGTCCTTATGTTCAAACAAGTCTTAAAAAGTAATTATTAGGGAAAAGAAGAACTAGTTGATTTCATGATTTATGCCATGCTGAACATATGGAAGAGGAAATGGAACAATTATTTAGTATTTTGGCACACCTGAGACTTTCTATAGAGCCTCTAATGATTAAATAATAAAACCTCAATATTTATTTCCAGAAGCCTATGAGTCTCTTATATACTACTTTCTTTCTGGCAGAGCTAGAAATACAGACAGCTTTTATTTCAGCTTTTATTATTAGAATGTTTAAAAAGATGACAAGTTACATTTCCCATACTTCTTATTCCAAGAAGTGAACAAGGAGTTTGAAGGAGCCATGTGAATGCAAAACTGTTAATATACTTTTTAATGTATTTATCATTTGTTCTTAGCTCTCTTGTATGCTGCGCAGAGTCACTTGCGTATGAGACAGAAGTTTATGTAAATTGGTTATTATAATAAATATATAATAAATAGACAACATAGACATTTTCCAGGATGATCTTTTCACAAACTAGCCCTTCAGATGTACTCTGCACTACTGAAATCAAGTCAATTCATCTTCAGCTTGACAACAATCACTGGTTGTCTCCCAGAGTTGTGGGTCCTCCATAGCTGGAGGTTTTGAAGAAAAAGATTGGACAATCATTTGTCCGGAATGGTATAAGGACTTGGGCCAAGTGTTGAACTAGAAGACACCAAGGTTCTTTCTAGTCCTATGACTCTATGATACTATGGTCCATGCATGATTCTTACTTCTGTTGCCACTTAGGGTTAATCAAGCATGCTATGAATATTTTATTACAAGGGCCTCTGAGCAATTCACATGTATTGGACAGGGGAGGGCAGAATCTCATAGGTTTGATAGTGAATATAGGGGAGTTTATTTTATTTTATACAGGGGAATTTATTTTACCAATAAATTCCGCATTTCTTTTACATGTGCAAGATGGTGGAAAGATTGCCCTGTATTGTTACAGCATTTATATTGAGTAGAACAGAAAAAAATGCATTGTGCACCAGCATTATGCATACTGTAAATCTAAACAAAAGCACAAGAAAGATTAAATACATAGCAAGAACAATTTAAAATAGAATTCTTTATTGGCCAAGTGTGATTGAACACACAAGGTATTTGTCTTGGAGCAAATGCTCTCAGTGTACATAAAAGAAAAGATACATTCCTCAAGAGTCAATAATCATAAGGTACAACACTTAAAAATAGTCATAGGGTACAATAAGCAATCAAATCATACTAGGAAACAGTCAATATAAATTGTAAGGATACAAGTGACAAAGTTACAGTCATAGAGTCACAAGTGGGAGGGGATGGGTGATAAGGAATGATGAGAAGATTAATAGTAATAGTAGTGCAGATTTGTAAATATTTGGACAGTGCTGAGGGACGTATTTGTTCAGCAGAGTGATGGCTTTGGGGAAAAAAACTGTTTTTGTGTCTAGTTGTTCTGGTATGCAGTGCTCTATAGCGTTGTTTTGAGGGAAGGAGTTGAAACAGTTTATGCCTAGGATGTGAGGGTTCTGTAAATATTTTCACAGCCCTCTTTTTGACTCATGCAATATACAGGTCCTCAGTTGAAGGCAGGTGGGTAGTAATTGTTTTTTTCTGCAGTCCAAATTATCCTCTGAAGTCTGTGTCTGTGCTGTTGAGTTACAGAACCAAACCAGACAGTTGTAGAGGTGCAGATGACAGACGTAATAATTCCTCTATAGAACTGTATCAGCAGCTTCTTGGGCAGTTTGAGCTTTCTGAGTTGGCGTAGAAAGAACATTTTTGTTGTGTTTTTTTGATGATGTTTTTGATGTTAGGTGTCCATTTTAGGTCATGTTGATACTGTTGATACTGTGTTGTCTAGTATTGTAAGAGGTGATAGTATGGGAAGTTTTCTTCTAAAGTCTACCACAATTTCTACAGTTTTGAGTGTGTTCAGTTCCAGATTGTTTCGGTTACACCATGAGGCAAGTTGTACAACCTCCTGCCTGTATGCGGATTCGTCATTGTCTTGAATGAGACCAATCACTGTTGCATCATCTGCAAAGTTCAGTATTTTAACAGATGGATTATTTGAGATGCAGTCATTGGTATATAGGGAGAAGAAATGTGGAGAAAGCACACAGTCTTGGGGGGGGCATGTGCTAATTGTACGGGTATCAGATGTGATTCTGCCTAGCTTCACCTGCTGCTTCCTGTCTGTTAGGAAGTTATGATCAACTTACAAGCGTATTCAGGTACTGCTGGCTGGTTTAATTTAGTTAGAAGAATGTCTGGAATGATAGTATTGAATGCTGAATTGAAGTCTACAAAGGGGACCCTTGCATAGATATTTGGAGATTCAAGGTGTTGTAGGATGTAGTGCAGAGCCATCTTCATATCATCATCTGTCGATTTATTTGCTCTGATGCAAACTGCATGGGATCTCACAGTGGATCCGTAATGATTTTCAGGTGGGACAGCGCTAGCCTTTCAAAGATTTTCATAACTATAGATGTTCGAGCAACTGGTCTGTAGTCATTCAGTTCCTTGATGGAGGGCTTTTTTGGCATGGGATGATAGTAGAGCTTTTGAAGCAAGAAGGAACATAAAACAACTCTCGTGATTTATTGAATATTTGGGTGAAGATGGGGACCAATTGGTTAGCATAGACTTTTAAGAAAGAAGGAATTATCTTGTCTAGCCCTGGTGCTTTTCCTGGCCTTTGTCTGTGAAATAGATCTTGCACTTCTTTTTATGTTCTAAATTAACTTTTATATTTTATGCAATAACAACTTGAGGAACAGATTGTGCTTCTTTGTATTATAATAGCAATATCAATTTGTATGGGAGGGATAACTTTTACCATCATAACATTCCTTATCTTTACATGGTTAACACAATTAAATGCATTTATTTAATAAATGAAGTATTTGACTTCTGTTTTTGTATTCTTTGGCTTTTTCGATGACCTATAATACATCATGATTAATAACCCTTGTTCCTTGGCCTTTTCTAAAATCAGCTTGAACATCTGGCATTTTTCTTTCTATGCAGGGCTCTAATCCCTAATGGATGATCCTAAACATTATTTTTCCAGCATGTGAAATTAAGGATTTTGTACAACAGGCTGCATAGTTTAAGTCTTCTTTCTTTGATATTGGAATGTAGGTTGACCTCTTCCAATCTGTTGAATACTGTGTTATTCTCCATTCTCCAGATTTGCTGGAATTGTTAGAATCTTTCTGATCACCCTTCTGTTTCTTGCTTTACATATTATTCTCTAAATAATACAGTACATTAGTTCCTATAACTTTCTGGCCAGGTAATAACCAGAGTGATATTCTATTCATCTTCTAGAAGTACATGTTCTTATAAATAGAGAATATCTTCCAAAGTAACTTGGATATTGACATACCTATTGTACAGAATGTCAATATAGTCCTTCCATCTTTGATCTTCTTTGAATCCAATATTATATATCCTTTAGCATCAGTTTGAGGCTGGAACAGCTTTCTGAGTTCAGAAACTTTTGGAAAACTTTGTTCTTCCATGTCTTTTTCCAGTATAATGTAATTACAGATTTCACTGCAATATACTGCTTCTTCTGTGATCTGTCAGCTTTGTGAAATTCTTTATGAAATTTCTTCTTGGGATGTTTCTCTTTCCTGGTTTGAGCTTGTTCTTCTATGCATTTTTCATCATCTGTTCTTACATCCAGTTTGCTCTCTTCTGTTCTTTGTTCTCTGGCAGTATCTTTTTGCATTCATCTTTAAGAACTTTTTGACATCACTCCAAAATTCCTCTGGGTTGAGAGGAACATTCAGTGATGTTCAGGACTTCAAAGTGATTCTTATTTTCCACTTAAAAATGATGGATATATGCTCATCATGGAATGGTCATATTTTTTAACCTTGGAATTTGCACATGAACAATTCATAATCTGTTCCATAGTTGCCCTTGGATATGCTAGCATTTTAATTGAGTGCTTTCATCTCTTTGTATCAGTAATATAGACAAACTATATTTCTGTATTATCTCTTTAGTGATGTCCACTATGTGTAGGCATGCTTCAGTTGCTTAAAGTTTGTATTAGTTAGAAAGAAGTCCTTGTATAGGCAGAAACTGGTAAGTCATTATCATGTTTCATTTCTTTTTTGGGGGGCTCACAATCCAATTTCATTTTCACCATTACTATTTTGAACTTTGGCATTTCAATTTTCATACACAAAGAACGTATTTTGATTGCATATTCTGTACCTTTCAAAATTGGACTTGAGCACAAAAATCATCAAGCTGCTGTTCTTCTGGATCAATGGTTGGAGCATAAGCTTGGATAACCATCATATTAAAGGGTTGTCTGCAAACACTAATTGATATTATTCGGTCATTGACCACATTGTACTCTAATGCCATCTTTGCTATATCTTTCCAATGAAAGCAAAACCATCCTTCTTTTTTGTTTTGTTTTTTATGTCCTCTGTAGTGAATAGTATGATCTTCTGACTGAAAGAGTCCAACTTCACTCTATTTCAATTCGCTGATGCTTAAAATGTCAATGTGTAGCCAGTTCATTTCATCTTTCATTTTATTGACCTTTCCCGTGCACATGCTTCCTGTATTACATGTTCCCCTTATATTTTTGTTTTTGCATCTTCTCATCCTGCATGGCAATAGCAGTATTTAGATTTCCAAAATCTTTAATCTAGCTCTATCATAAACATGATTAGTACTGTGAAAGTTCCACAGTTGTTCTTTAGTAACATATTGAGTATAATTTGACCTGAGGGGTTCATCATCAAGCATTAAGTCATTAATCACTTTAGATTATCTACTCCTGTCATTTTTAGTATAGAAGTATAGAAAGTAAGTTTAGTATAGAAATGATTTATCACTGCCTCCTCCTAACCAATATGATTCCACTGCTACTGTTATTATCTCCAACATCTTCCCATACTGCTGCTGCCTAATAAAGATGCCTGTTCACTTTAGCTAGACAAATGGACAAGCTGGAAGCATATACTGTTTTCAGAAGTGTTCTGCATAAAATGGTTTACTCCAAATCCTCTAATATGATTGGCCAGAAAAGCCGGCATGGGATTGGTTCACTAGGAACCAATCCAAAAGAGCTGCCAAAAAGTCAGCAAAGTGAAGCAACCGTCATTGGCTACAAGCTGGTAGGCAGGCTGTATATAAAGGCTGCTGCAGCTAGAGCCAAACTGTTCCGTCTACTATCATTCTTGAATAAAGACTTTTACTGTTGGAACCCGGTCTACCTCGCGTTTTTCCGGATGGAACAAGAAGCATCCTTACCCCCATCTTACCACCACCAATGAAGCAGCAAAGATGGTGTTGAGATAGGAGCTGTAATCTACAGAATCATGTACTTGAAAACAAAAGAGGCACCCTATAATGGAGATGGGTAGCAGAGAAATAAACAGAGAACAGAGAAAATACAAGAGGAGTTGAAGTCCAACTATTCCAGATGACTACTTTCATACCAGATTTGGGATGCACCCAACAACACAATGGAAAACTCCTGACAAGCAGACATCTGCATACAGAATCCTGGATACTGCAAGAGAATCTGCTGTGAGTTGCAATATACATGACTCTGCATTCATCAAGAGTCTACATCGACACTCCAAACTGTACTAGTGTCTTATGTGAAATATAACTATAGCATTGCCCAGCACAGCATCTATGCTTCAAATATCTACTGTGCTGTCTATTTCTAGCCATCAGAAGTGATTCAAAGCATCAACTGCAAACCTCTCAAGCTTTTTTTTAAAACAATGTTTTTTAAAAACCTACTTGTTGAAATAGCAGAATTTGGAATGGAGGCAGCTTATTACCAGCCAGGTTGCATTGATATCAGTTTTCTGAAGATTGTGATGTATAAAAAAAATATATGTACAGATTCAGTTTGCACAAATTGCCTTTATGTAAAGCATCAGTAAGAAAAAGAAATACATTATACATGGAGGTCAAGAGAATAGGTTGGGCTTACCTTCAATGGTTGCCCGCTTAGGCAGGATGGTGATTGCTCCCTCGGCAGCATCTTCTTGTTGAATTACTGGAGTCATTTTGGAACCCCAAGTGTCTGAAGCCACCCACAGAAAATGGCCAACTTGATCGGCCCTTTTTGCTGCTGCAAGGATTTGTCTATAAAGAGGAAACAATTATTATTCTCAGGGGGGAGGGTCAAGAAAAAGAGCATATTCATATGGTGGAACATTCACCAGCAGAAAATAATTATCTAATGAGCCAAAACTATGAATCCTCCAGATTGGAAAATCAGAAATGTTTTGTTTTTTTTTAAAGACCCTATCATTGAACAAGAACTGCTTATCATTATCATTATCTTGTGGCTTGTACTTAACTAAGAAATTTAATATAGTTGAAAATACAGAAATGTAATTTAGCTGACATTTTAGCTGAAATCTAACTAATTCATACTTTACAGAATTACAATAAATTTGTTTGTGCCATGCTTTTGCAAACTCTGTAACTCAAAATCATACTGCAAGTAGTATTTTCAAAAACAAATGATTATTAGGAGGAAATGTGCATAATAAAATATTATATTAGGAAACACATACAAAAAAAACACACATTTTTTTCATAGTATAGCCCAGTTTGAATTTTGTTCTGAGATTCTACTAACAAAATTTGTGGAAAATTATACTACTAATGACTATCAGTCTTGAAAACTGTATAGTCACCTTAGTTGTAAGTTATAATATCAGTTGCAAAGAATACAAGTAGATGCTCAGTTGTGAGCAGTTTGATTAAAGGTGTGTGTGTGTGTATGTATGCAATTACATATCCCAAGGGAGCAAAGTTTTGTTTTAAGGAATGATGGTGAATTCATATCTTATGCTACGGCAAAGATACCAGGAGAATTTGGGGCACGAGCATTTTTTTTTCGGTAGGTATGAGTCCCACATGAAGTTGTGACATAATTGTAGGCAAGATCTGGTCAACCTGAGGGAGTTCTTGAAAGCTCTTCATTTTTTCTTTTGAGTTGTTATATGGCTAAAAATAGTTAGGGGAAAATAAGGAAAGGTTGAATGTTTTTCAAAAAATATTAATTATAACCTGCAAGTGGGAGACAAGCTGGGTCAGATGGGGGAAAGAGGTTCAGAGAATCTTCAGCAATCTCAAGTGCACCAAAAATCACTCCATGACCATCATATAATGTTGCCAGAATTTTAACCAGGACGGAAAGGATTACCTCCTTCTATTGCAAGCAAATTACTAGCTTAGTGATTAGGGGCTTTTTCAGTGCAACAATATTTATGACCATGGAAAGGAAATGATGGATAAGATAGACTTTTGAGATGACAAAGAATGAACTTAGGATAGATCAGGACCTACCAGAGATGTACTATATAAGTAATTTGCAATAAATTACCATGTATGTCTAATGCCCAAATAATGATAATATTCAATAAGCATCAAATCAGTTTTCTCATCTAATTCAGGTTGCATGAATGAAGAAATCTTAGGATCTGCAGGAAACAACTGTCAGCTTGATGTCTGCATTTAATAAAATAGAACAAATTCTGGATTCAAAGCAGCTTGAATGTAATTTATGTCTTTTGGATTTTTAGCTACTAGTAATATTACATCTACTCAACTGAAGAAATAAGAGCCAATTATAATTTTGAGTTACAAAATGGCTGAAAATGGCTGAAAGAAGATCATTCAGTAAATGGTTGCTTGATTGGGTTTCATCACACTGTAACTACACAGCCAAAAAGACATTAAGAGTTGTTAACCTAATCCTGCGTAGCTTTTTCTCTGGTAATATCACACTACTAACTAGAGCATACAAAACATTTGCTAGACCAATACTTGAATACAGCTCATCTGTCTGGAACCCGCATTACATATCTGATATTAATACAGTTGAGAAAGTCCAGAAATATTTCACAAGAAGAGTTCTCCACTCCTATACTTGTTGCAGAATACCTTATTGCCACCAGACTTGAAATTCTAGACCTAGAAAATTTAGAACTATGCCGCCTTTGATCCAATCTAAGTATAGTACATAAAATTATACATTGCAATGTCCTACCTGTTAATGAATATTTTAGCTTCAACCATAACAGTACAAGAGCACACAATAGATACAAACTCAAGGTTAATCATACCAAACTTGATTGCAGGAAATACGACTTCAGCAACAGAGTGGTCAGTGTCTGGAATACTCTACCTGACTCTGGTTTCTTCCCCAAACCCCAAAAACTTTAACCTTAAGACTGTCTACTATTGACCTCACCCCTTTCCTAAGAGGTCTGTAGGAGGCATGCATAAGCGCACTAATGTGCCTACTGTCCCTGTCCTATTGATTCTTTTTATTTTTCTTTTATGTATCCATTTCATGTATTCATAACTATGTTTGTACTTATACCTGTTATCTTATAATCACTTGACAAATAAAATAAATAAATAAACTTACAACTTTTTGTTTAGTGACTGTTCAAAGTTATAAGAGCACTGAAAAAAAGTGACTAATGACTATTTTTCACACTTATGACTGTTGCAGCATCCCATGATTACATTTTAGATGCTTTGGCAAATTTGGATGCTTGGCAACTGGCTTGTATTTATAACGGTTACAGTGTCCGGGGGTAATGTGACCACTTTTTATGACTTTATGACAAACAAAGTCAACAGGGAGGCCAGATTCACTTAACAACCTTCTTACTAACTTAAAAACTGCAGTGATTCACTTAACAAGTGTGGCAAGAAAAGTCATGGGAACAAATGGGGAAAATTCATTTAACAATTGTCTCACCTAGCAACAGAACTTTTGAGTTCTGTGATGGTTGAAAGTCAAGAACTACTACCTATTTTTGTGAAGGCAAACTGGTGAAACCGCTTATTCATCACGGTTACCTCAAGCTTTACACAGAACCACTAATTTTATTTTTTAAAGCTTATATATTCTATGTTGGATTCAGAAGTTCTCTGAAAATAAAGAGATAAATGTTTGCTTCATAGCAAGTCATTTTTTGATGTTGATTTTAAATTAAATGATTCTTTTAAAATATAGAGAAGTGAACTATGAAGCTAAGGATAATAATTATGCCTATGAGTTAGAATATGAGTCACTAGGTATATTACATGTTAATTTAATCAAGTTAGAGACACCTGAGGAAGATTGATAAAACTGGATTTTGTTCAGACTAATGGAGGTAGAAATCATTGTTCCACTTGAGAAAAATAAATGTGTAACACTGAATACAATTATTTATAACCAAAACCAAATAAAAATTGGGCAGATATTCTCTGTCAGAAATTTGTTCAAAGAAATACTTTTAGATATCACTAATCCATGACATTAATATGAAGTTGAAATCTATGCTCTAGAAACATAAATGCTTGTTTTCATATCTTGCTACTCTATCAAATTCACCAGCAGTTTACCTCAACTGAAATCTCTCCAAATGTATCCTTAGCTATCCTCATTTGTTTTTGTAATACTTTATAATAATTAATCAAATATTAACACAGAGTGTTTGAAAATATGGTATGGCTGTTATCTATTAATGAGATAGCTCAGAATAATGTCAGTTGCCATTTCATAAAGAAAGACAAAGTATTTGCTGTTTCACATAAGTATCTAGCCGTGGCAGCAACTTTTCAAATACTTGTCACTGATCAACAAGAGGAAAACAAAAATTGAAACAGAAATGGTGTCACTATACCATATGTTGTAGAATCAAACTGATTTCCTAAGACAGGAAGCACTGATCTATGCAGTTTTAAACCTCAGAGAAATAAAAAATATGATCAGCAATAGACTGCTTAATGCCAAATTTGGCAAAAAAAAAGAAAAAAAAAGAAACCCATACAACTTTTTTAACAGAACAATCTAAATACATTTTTCTATTTATTGTAAGGGATATTATTTTCTCTGTCAGAATGGATGCCAGATTTAAATAGTACATGAACTAAAATGCAGAAATCTCTTTCCTCACAAAAATTATATACTCACTTTTTGTAAATAAGTCACTTATTTCTATTCTATTCTGTTAACAAAAGATTTTTTTAAATGATGTGAATTATTTAACTACCAAATATAGTTGTATTCATTATCTTTCTTAAAACATTTATTTTTTCAAAAAAATTGCCTGACAACTGAAATGTACAGATTTTCACTGTCAAAGAAAGAAAAATATGGTTTAATTTGTTTTGGAAAAAATAAAACAATGCAGCAAGAAGATGCCATTCAACTAAGTTATTGCAAATGTCTAATGAGGTTCATCACACATACAAAATTACACTTGAATAATTCTTACTTGTTCATCACAAACTGCTTGGAAGATTACTCAGTCAACCAAAACTGGTTCAAAACCTAACAGAATCCCATTTTCCTCCATACTATTTTCTAATGAAATTACTGCTCTTTGATCCATCTAAAATTATTTTGAGGGATACTACTGATTCTTTCAAAGAGAATCAAGCAAATAGTAAGTCTTGTTTCATGTCTGAATTGTAATTCAGAAATGAGAACACAAGAAGCATTGCTTGAGCATACAGGAGGATATATACTCAAGGATGCTTGAGCAAACAATATATTGAATGAGTAAATTTGGGAATAACTCCCAGACATTCATGTTATTTGAACCAATACACCATTCAGTTCTACCCTGGAGTTAACAAAGAGGCAATGAATGAAAATATTTGAATGCATTATATTTCCTTCCTCCCCACCTCCTGATACTATGCAGTAATGTCAGGTGAATGATACCACATAAATCTTTAAAACAAAATCTTCAACAGTTTGTGGTATATTCTAAAACACTGAGGTACTTGTGGATTCAAAGAAGAAAAGATCATATTCCCTAACTTCCTGCCTATTTTCCTGTATGGTATCCTGAAACAAAGCAGTGAAAATTCATTGGTTACAAACAAAATGGAATATAAATGAGCGTTTCAAGAGAAAACTATTCACCAGTTCAATATCTTCATTGTTACTTTTAAGGCTGTCATCATCATCTGTGGTAAACTATACACAATAAAACCAACTATACAAGTCTTTTAAGTGAGGGCAACATGCAGCCTTGCAATACATTAGAAATGAAACCGTTTTTAAAAAGCTGAAATTTTGCATTAAATTGGAAATTTATTTCCCAGTGAAAACCAACATGAAAATTATCTCTTAACCTGGTCGAATGACTCAGGGTCAGGGGAAAAAAAAAATATGAGGCCTGTCTAGCATGTATTTTTAGAATCATGGAATTTTGGGAAAACGGGCAAGTTTCACTGCTTGCTCTTAGGGCAAGATATCTCAATTATAACAGAGTCAAGAAGAAGAGGTATTCTAACAGTCCTGGCGATGCTATCATTCTATATCTCTCTTTTTCGAGTTATCTGCTTTTCCAACTCAGCTGTTTTCTATCAAAAAATAACAAACGAAAAAAATCCTGGAAATCATCTACTCTAAGCCTCCATCCAGGCAGGTAACTACTACTAAAGCATTTCTGACAGATTGCCATCTAGCTTCAGAAGAAGAATGCCCTTGCCAATACATAAGGCAATCCATGGTAGTACAGCCATTGTGAGAATTTTTTGGAAAAAAAAATAGTATCCCAACATATCTACCTCTTTCCAATGTAAAATGCTTCTTCCCTTATTTTAACTCTCTGCTAAAATAAGTGTTAATATTAACTGATATTATTTCAGTTGCTTGACTGCATACATTTTTTTGGGGTGGGGTGGAATAGTTATACCTTGCCATAAGAGTCACTCTGTGAGGAAGATGAGTTATTTCTAAATGTCTCAAATAATAAACAAACCAACAAACAAACTGTCAGCTGGTGCTCCATTCAAAATCCAAGAAAGAAATACTTAGACTCAGAGAAAAGATATATTTTACTGGAAATCAAGTGGTAGCAACAAAAGAATTCTGAATCTGAGAAAATGGGTGTGTAAATCACATATCCAAAGTAATGGCAATGTTCCCACCCCCAACAGTTCAACTGGTTCATCCAATTAAAGTTGTGTATATCATCATGTGGGCATCTCCAGGTGGTGATGAGTCTTCTGTCCATTGACCTTGACATAGTTTGATAAAGAGTTGCAGCTGCACATAGCATAGAATAGAAACCTAAGCAAGAATGTACACCTCCCCCCAGTTTATACAGCTCTGGTTTGGAACACCTCCAGCTCACTTCCCATAACCATTGCCCCCTCCTCCCCCCATTACTTTTGACAGCCGAAAGATGCAAAGCAAAGGGAGAAAATCTTGAAGGCTGACACAAACAAACAAATAAATAAATAATATTCTCCAGAGTTCTTCTGACCATTCTGCAAATTTTCTTTTATTTTAGTTCCATTATGATTTTAATTATTATTTTCTAGATATGTCCCTGTGTGCTTATCTTCCTCCCTAAAACACACAGCCTTCAATCTGACCAAAGTTTTTAAGTTATGTCTGAGCAATGTGGCATAAAATTAAATCATAATTTATTTTTATAATATCTTGACATTGTACTTCTCTGATGCAGCCAAGCATTTGCCTATTCTTTGCAGTTATATGGTATAGTAGGCTCACATTCATCTGCTGTTCAATGAAGATTACTAGTTCTTATTTGCCTTACTGCTGTCTGGTAGGATTTCTTTCTTCAATTTGATCCTCGCAAACAAATGTAGAACTTTGTGTACATGTCCTTCCTGCTGGTTTATGCCCATTTTCCCAATCTGTCAAGAATTTTAATACTCTTTTCCAGGGGCTTGCAACCCCCTTTGATTTGCAGATTTGAATCGTATTTTCTGATTTGTCATCCAAGTCATCTATAAGTATTTGAATAAAACAAGGCTGAGAAATGATCACTGTAATATTAAATGATAATTATGTATCTGTCCACTGGTATAATCGACCAGTTCAGATTTTGCAATCTTCTTTACTCGACTACTTTCGTGAATGTGCACTTTTAGTTCTTAGAATTCACTTTTTCTTTACTAGACTACTGAATGTGCACTTTTAATTCTTAGAATTCTCATCAATATCCATGCTGGATACCTTGTTTGGGAAAGGATGGAGCAAAGTTTAGTCATAAGCTGTAAACCTTGCACATAAATATTATTTCTTCCCTTTTCCCACCAAGTCCCCTGATTTCAAATAAACCTTATTATATCAGAACAGAGATTTGTAAGGTGTATAGGTCCTTCCAGTCAAAACTGGAAATTGAATTACAGTATTCTAACACAATGGTTAACACTTTGGAGAAATAATGTCAAACTGGGTTTTGCCTGAAAGAACTCAGAAGAAAATCTATAAAAGGAAATTCAGATCATGGACCACCTTTGTTTTGGCATGATATGAAAACTGCATACAGCAGATTAAAACCAGATATTAATATTCAACTTCAAGTTAAACTTGTTGCTTTAGCTGTTTTCTTTTTTTAAAGATTTGTGGAAAATCTACAGTTAGGGTTATGTGTGATAATTTATTTAATGTGTGATAACTAACTCATCCATCCCAGACTATAGAGGCAGGATTGGCTGCTAAGAACCTTGTAAGATCAGAAGGTTTTTTTTAATAGTCAGCACACTTTAATAGCCTTTCTAATCAATAGGCTTCAGTAGCTCTGATGGTTTCAAGTCTTCTGACTGACTCTTTGATGCTTCTAGTATTCAGATTCCAGTCTCTGAAGCCAATGGAAAATATATAGACATGATTCTAAGCCTGTTGGGCAACTAAAATTGTGAAAGGAACCCCATAGAGTAAACCATCTGAAAGAGGAACCTGATGTGACTGTCTACCAATTGCATAGTGCTCTGCATAATGCTTTGACTCAGAAGAGGAACAGAAAATGTAGAGAAAATATATTAGAGTTTCTACTTAGTTTATGAAAGAATAATAAAGATTGCTTTGGTAACTATTACTTGCTAATTCTCTTCTAAACTTAATCTCAGCTGCTGATCCCTCCAGAGCAGGGGTGGGATTCAAATTTTGAAACAACTGGTTCTGTTGGCATGGCTAAGTTGGTGGGTGTGGCTTGGTGGTCATGTTATTGGATGGGCATGGCCAACTCAATATCACTCACATCGAGGCACGCATCGCCTCGCCTGGTCTCTCATAACTGTGGGGATGTTGCAACTGTGGGGATGTTGTAAGTGTGAAAAATGGTCATCAGTCACTTTTTTCAGTGCCATTGTAACTTGGAATGGTCACTCCACACAAGCAAAGTACCAGCAAAGGAGGGGAAAAAAAACTCCAGAGACGTTCCTGAGACAGGAAGACAAGTCCTGCCAAGAATGTAATAAGAGTTAATGGAGAGGCAGTTTCTGTAAGCAACACCAGAATGTTTCCTTCCTGTCTTCCTTACAGGATTAGGCCAGTAATTTCTTCTAACAACCGGTTCTCCAAACTGCTTAGAATGTTAACAACCGGTTCTACCAAATAGGTGTGAATTGGTAGAATCCCACCTCTGCTCCAGACCATAATTTATATTTTAGGAGTACAGGTGATGACTAAAAGTAAGCAAATGTTAGTTTCTTGTGAGAATCCAATTAAAAGTAACTATGTATCAGCTGCTTGAGGTAGCCCAGTTCAGAAAACAACAGTCCACAGGAACACTAGATCTATATTTTTTATTTAGAGGTTGTAACAACAGAATCTTGCCAATGTGACTATGTTTCTTTTCTCCTCCATTTGATACCCTGGTGAGTCAGGGATGAGTCAGCCTAAGTGTCTTTTTTATACTATCTCTCTTTACAAGACTTAAGAAATATTCCACTCACTGTGTTCATGGGTGATTTAAATTAAAAATGTACATTTTTTTTAATTGGATTTGATAATTCTTTTCCTCAGTCACATAGAAAGCAACACACCTCTATGTCCCAAGCACTGCACTCTTGCAGGCTCTTCTAGCCCAGGGGTTGCCAACCTTTTGGACCTCAGGGACCACCAAACTCATAATTTTAAATCCCAGGAGCTACATTAACTGGTTCTGTAGGCATGGCCTAATTTTTGGATGTGGCTTGGTGGTCATGTGACTGGCTGGGCATGGCTTGTATGTAAATATTATAAATATTTATATAAATATTGTTGTTGTTTTAATAAAAAAAGCAACTTTTACCAAAAGTCAGGCAAAGCAGGCAGGCAGATTGAGTTGCTCACAGAATCACAGATTCATTCAGAAATCTATCTATCTGCCATTGGCTAGCTCAGTTTGTCACATAAAATTTGCTTGCAAGCAAACTCATAAAATTAACTCACAATATACCATGTATGTAAATATTGAATTTTTTATTTTAAAAAAGAACAACTTTTACCCAAATTCAGGCAAAGCAGGCAGGCAGATTGAGTTGCTCACAGATTCATTCAGAGATCTGTCTATCTGCCATCAGCTAGCTCAGTCTTTCAAATGTACTTGCTGTGAGTCTGCACTGAATAATAGAATCTTCAGTCCTAAGGGAGGTTGGCTATGCTTAAAAGCAGAGCTGAAGATCTAAAGACTAGCTAGAAAGCAAGAAATCCAACCATATCCTGCTTCCTAGCTAATCTAAATCTCCTGGAACAACAGAACACCTGATGGTCAGAAAAAGGAAAAATAGCAATTTAGCAGATAAGTTTGCCAGGTAAGGAGTGAGTGGGTGGGGAGGGTTCCAATGGTCCATGTGCAGCCTTGTGTTTCTGTGCAGCCTGGATTAATTTCTTTTGGGGGGGGGGTGCTCTGGGGGTGAAATTTCTCTGCGGCCCACCAAAATTTTCTTACGGTGCACTGGTTGGGGACCACTGTTTAGACCATTGTCATCAATATGTAATTCAATTCTCTTCAACTGCACACCCTCCAGATGTGCAACCAATGTAACTGAAGGATAATAGGTTAATCCATTCTGTCTGGAGACATGTGGTGGCAATAAACTATATAGTTCACAATTTCTCTCCTTCTCTCCTTTAAATTACCAAGCATGCTCCTTTAGAAATGGGTAATAATTTGAAGCAGGATTGCTTGATTATGCATATACTCCTGCTTCAAAGTTATATAGATTATTGCAAGTTAATATTAAGGCACATACTGCCACATCATGCAATTTCCCTCACATATTTTGATCTTGCTCTGAGCATGGGACCAGAGGCAGTCTATGAAATTGAAGCTCCTATGGATACTGAGGCAATGCAGTCAACATTCCCACAATTGGCTATTTTTATGAGGTCAGATGCTGCTTAACATGTGCTATTAATCTAATTTGTTATACTATTAGATGATCAATACTATTCAATTTCTTCCCCTTAGTCAAAGGTACTACTTTTGTCATCCTGACTATAGGATGCTGGCCGCTGCAGTAACTTCCCCCCTCACCTTTACTGGGTTTTCAGTTATCCACTCTGAACAAGAATATGTGGCTGAAATATATAGTTATTTTTAAAGGTCTGCTAAAAAGAAAACTGCTACAATTCTTTATATTATGATACTTTCAGGCAGTATGACAGATTAAATATTTCCTTTATCTTATGTGCTGTTTTAGTTCCATATCTCTTCCAAAGTCTGCTTGCAGCACATTCAATCTGTATTATAAAACCAGTTTAGATTTATAAAGTCTACATTTATGAATCTGCATAGGTGAACTTTCAGATAATTCTTCAAATGCTTTGCTTGTTTAGTCCTTCAGAATTTAATGTCCAATAGTTAGCATATCTAATCAAAACATTTTGCCCTGTAGCTGAGCCTTATTACAACTTTATTTTCTCCCAAACTGATGACTCCGGATGCCTGCTCTAGTGCTATGGTGGAAGAGACAGAATCACAAGGCCAGTGACCTCATCATCCATCTACCCAATTTAGATTTCCAAGCTTCTGATTGTCCTTCTTACTTTAACAGTTGAGAGGAGGCATACTTCAAAGTGCAGAATTATGAGTTCAAAAGTCAGTGTGGAAAAAGAAATCTGCCTAGAATGTAAGCAATTGATTGGAGGTATAGGGTTCCCCCCCCCCCCCCCCCCGGGGGCATTTGAGGCACACAAAAATATGGTAACCAAAGAAGATGTTCCAAAGAAGATGTTCGGAAACAGTTTCTAGATTTTACCACTACTACAGCAGCTGAGGTTTTATGTAACCAAACATATTGTGCTTGCTGTCATGGGAAAGATTTTTCCTAATATTCTCTGCCAATTTGTTTGACTGTTATTCAGGAAGTTTTTCTTGAACAAGGGGAAAAAAAATCCATGCTCCTTTAATCTGAAATGATAGTACCCAAGAACATGCTTATCACCTCACTTATTTCTCAGATGATGACTTAAGCCTAAGAATGTGGATACCATAAAATATGTATTCAGGCAATGCAAGCCACAAATTGTGCTATAACTATTTTTCAATTCAGACTCCCTGCTTGTATTCAGGTACATCTATATAAATGTAGGTTCTCATATGTTCTAAACCATCTTGCTTGAATTAATTACATGTAAACAAGTTAATTTCTCCAGGCATCCTTACTTTATATCCTCATCGTAGGCAAAGACAATGATAGCCCTGGCTCTGGGTGTATCTAGAAGCAGCTTGATAATTTTATCAAATTCGTAGGTCTTGTTTTTGCGATCCTGTGGGATTTTCAATGACTGGGCAATGCAGAGATCACCTGTTAACAGAAAAAACAAGAAGACAATATGCTAAAATCTGCAAATCAGGAAAAAGAAAGAAAAGAAAGAAAATTGGAAGAAAAAAAGTCATTAAAGGGAAGATAGACTTAAAAAGAAAAGAATGAAAAGTGGATTTTGGCCTAGTTTGGTACAAGGGATGTGGCTCTAAATTTTCTACATGCTTTATATTAAGATTTCTGGATTTTCATAATTAAATCAATTGAGTGTGTTTGATTACCCCTCAGTTATCTTAGAATTCATCAAAAACAAAAATAAAACAGGAAACTAAAATAAATCAATACAAATAATTGGACTCAGAATTAAGTTTTTGTTATATTTCTCATATTTTATCCCATCTGAGTCCTCACAAAATTGGGAGGAGGGCACCTTCTAAGTATCTGACTGGATTTTATGTTTTCTATCTTTGGTTTTACCCATTGCTTGGATGCTCTCCAGGAAAGTCCACAATATGGATTTGGTCCATTATATCCATTGTCACAAAATAATAGTTGAGAGTCCAAGAGAACCTGATCTCTTTCATATCACCCAGAGGCTCAGATCTCATATCTAGGTGGTTTGTTTTCAAGTCCCCTCTTGTGACAGATTATATATACTTTCCATCACATAGAAATCAGTTGTCCACTCTACTTGGGACGGAGCTTCATGCTTAATGATAATGATTGAACTTATGTTACTTTATAAACTTTTCCTGACATGAAATTGCAAAATGAGAAAGTGCTGTGCTTTCGAAGAAGAAATATGTTTTTTCAGGAAAATCAAACTGATGTACAGCACAGAGGAAATGCTCTCAATGTTCCATAATGACTGCTTTCAGGAAATTTAACTCTTTGCATGCAATAAACAGCATCCTTTGGAATAATATATCTATTCCACACTTCCATACATGAATTCTATATCTTCCCAACAAAGAGAGTGAGAGGGAATACATTTTAAAAAGAGAAGATATAGATTTTCATATATCCATAGATGCAGTGGTGGGATTCAAATTTTTTTTACTACTGGTTCCGTGGGTGTGGCTTGGTAGGCAGGGCATGGCTTAGAGGGTGTGGCAGGGAAAGGATACTGCAAAATCTCCATTCCTACTCCCCTCCTGGGGGAAGATTACTGCCGGTTCTCCAAGCTACTCAAAATTTCCACTATCGGTTCTCCAGAACTGGTCAGAACCAGCTGAACACCACATCTGCATAGATGTAGATTTAGAAAATATTACACATATTTTCCTAGAATGTAATATGCTTTAACCGAGTGAAAAACATTATATTCTATCAATATGTTCAACAAAAATTGTGGCACTTTAGCTCCTTGTTTTGCTTTGCTTCTGTTTCATCTAAACTTAGATTGAAAAGTCATTGAAACAGCTAGCTGTTTCCTTAGTGCCCTGAAAATAAACAAGCCAGGCCCTTGATAAGAAATATACCGACTCTATTTCCCACTTTTGCAAATAGTACTTTATTTAGTACAAGGGAGAGGTGCTCAGAAAATCATACCACATGGTATTTATAATCTTAGAGTTATTATTTTAAATCACAAAGTAATGTGCATTCTTATTAATTTAATATATTCAACCAGTACAATCCAGTTTCCAGACCCAACTCATTGGTTTGTACTGTGGCAGTCACAACCCTCAGGCTAACTATCTCAAGACATTCCTTTGAACAGAAGAACACTTTGCTCTGAAAAAAGCCTTTATCTAAGGTCGTCCACAGGCAGTCCAGTTGATTTTCTTCTGAGCCAGAAACCAACCACCTTAAATCACAAATCTTCAATTTTTCACTTGAGGAGTCCCAATGAAGAATTCCCTTTCTACTGATGGGATCTAACTACAATGCTTACTTCTCATTTCCTTGAATGTCCCTACTTCACTTGTTTGTACTGTTTCTGGCTTTTTAAATTCAGACTGCTTTCTTTTTCTTCCTATAAAAAGAGGGTGCTGATTTATGGCTGAGATGGTGGAAATGCAAATTAACTCAGGCTCTCTGCATCGTGGCTGCAGTATATTAAATTGAGAGATAATATTCTGAAAATGTCTCTAGGAGTATATCACAGAGGGATATAGAGAAGCTCTGAAATGGGTGGGACAAAATCATCTGACATTCTGAGAAGAGTGCATTAAATTAACATAAATTCAAAAATAATTGAATAATCACCCCTGTACCTACTTTTACAAAATTCAACACATTAATCTACTATTGGATGGGCGCTTGAAATGTCTGTGCATACTGTACAGACAACATTCTGCAAGTTACGTATTTTTCTTTCAAAATCCTGTGATTTATTCTGAGAGAAGTCACCATTTGATGAATTTTGCAAATGTTTTCATTTTTACCTAACAATACACTGGATTTTATTCTAATGATTTGACTGTCATAACCAGGAAATATTTGGACTGTAACATAAGGCCTATTAATAATGCAACAAAGATCTAAGATAACTGTGACACCTTCCTGTTGAGACTCTGCTCAATGGATATGGTGTTAAAGCATCAGAGAGATTCATAAAAAAGGGGGAGGGAGTATAGCAAAAATCAATTTCCCCAAACAATATTGTGAAAATTTCCTGACTTTATAGTTACTACTTTTCCCTGTGGCTCAAGTCTCTTTGGCAGACAGATCCAATTGCTTATGAATTGGTCTAGTCATTTATATTCCCAGCACTCTCTCTCCCTGGCTATACTTACAGGTAGCAGAGACACAAAAACATTTAACCTGGAATGTCCCAGAAGGGACAACCAAAGCATAAAATTGTAGTAAGACTTTCTTCACATGGTTATCCTGGCAATACAAGGTTGTATTCTTGAGGGCTTTGCAGTAGGATAATGCCATTATCAAGCAGTAGCTATACAACACCATCACTGTGAAGCACACAACACAAAATATCAGATAGCTTATAAAAAGTAGTGACACAAGAGAAGGTCAAGAACAAGAGATGGAAGACAAGGAGGGTGGGGGAGAAGAAAACATGTATCAGCTGGTGGTTGCATTTGATTCAAATAAAAGAGGCAAAGTCTAGTGATAATAGAGGCAGGGTCAGAAATGGACAGAAATAACTCCATTTAATAGGAGAAAATGCAAAGGGAAAAAAAAGAAAACTACAGTCTTATGCACAGACATGAAACATATGGCTAAGGAAAATAATCTTGGATGAATATTTAAAAATGAACTCGCAGAATCATATAGCAACAAAAAAAGAAGCAAATGTCATATTTGGTTGACCGAAAAACTAGAGTTTCTCATTTAAAGAAAATAAATTCAGATGTAATCTGCATTGGTCAGAATTCACCTGAAGAACACAGTCAGTTTGGAGCACTCCACTTTTAAAAGATTCAGAGAAACTGGAACAGGTATAAAGAAAGCTGATGAGAATAATTAGGAGATTAGGAATTGAGTGGGAATGTTTGAGGAATTGGTGTATTCTATCTTGAGATGAAATGGAAATGATTAAATGGAAAGGAAGGAGCCACTGAATAAATCCTCTCTAACATAAGAGTACATGACATGGACTAAAGGGAGTCAAATTCCAATTAAATACATCAGAAGCACTTCCAGAAGCAATTGGGCAAGATACAATCTCCAAGTGAGATGATAAGTTCCCCTTCAAGCCCAGGCTGGACAACCATTTATCAAGGAAACTTTAATCTGGATTCCAACAATAAATCTCCACATAAACTGCTGATTTTTTCCTTCTGTTTTTATATTTTTCATGCCCACACCATCATACAAAATTGTGCCTACTGTCTGAAAAGGTTATTGACCCTAATTTACACTATAATGAAACTGTCAAATTAGTTAATATAAGGTCAAGAGTACCTGACTTAAGCTATATGGGCCAAAAAAGTAAGATAGGATGGAGACATGTTTACTTTCTTTTCTAGACATTTTAAGTGTGTTGCTGATGCACAATTAATTTATCCTCCTCAAATATTTTGTCATCCACTGAAGTAAGTTTAATGTGCAGCTATAGCATTCTAAGAGGTCCACTACTTTGTTATTGCTGTATTTTCTATGTTCTGTATTAAGTTAGTAACACAGTCAGTTGCATTCACTAGTATATATGATTGATAGAAGAAAAAAACTTGCTTTCTTTTCTCACAAAAAGCCAAAGTATTTGTTGTGAGAAATTTGCTTCTTTTAAATTAGGAATCAAAAAGATTGGAGATTGATGCAACCAAGCCTATTCTGCTGGAATTCATAGAAGACAGTGAACACTGGGGGATCTCTCCCAAACAACTGCAGAAAAGTCCCAAGGTTACAGATTTGTTGCATTACATAAGAAGGATTTTAAAAAATTGTAAATTATAGTATGACCACTACATGGGAACATATTTAATAATAAAAAAATGGGATGACCTTACTAAGGCAATGCTGCATTCCTTCATACTATCAAGATTCTAAACTGCTAGATATTGTAATTTGGTAAAATAAATATTAGAGTTTATTGTATCTATATACGTCTCCTTTCATACGATTCTTTTCATGCTCTAAAAAAAGGACAGCAATCTGGTTTCTCTTATCTGCATCCATTCAAGGGTCACATCTCTTGCCTTTTCCTTCAATATATCATTTTAATTGAGTTAAATTGTATAACTGGTTTGATTCATATACAAACCTTTTCAAATTAGTGAATAAAATTTTACAACATTAAATGAAGTAGAAATTAAATGTGTGTGTGTGTGTGTGTGTGTGTGTGTTTTCTTAAATATTTGTAGGTACTTACATGTATGCTGTTCAGCTTTGTTCGGGTATTTTCCCACGTCATTGTAGTTGTGCTTTTAAAGTTGTAGCAACGTTTCGGCAGAAACTCATCTGCCATCATCAGGCTTCTGTATTCTGTATATGTATATGTATATGTATATGTATATGTATATGTATATGTATATGTATATGTATATGTATATGTATATGTATATGTATATGTATATGTATATGTATATGTATATGTATATATATATATATCAACCCAAAGTTCTCACTTAAAGTACAAATGACCAAGCTTAAATTATCTTACTTTGAAAACAGTATGTGACAATGAAGCTCTCTGGAGAATGTCTAATGCTGGGAAAGACGTAAGAAAAAACAAGAGAATGACTAAATGGATGGATTCAGTTACAGTGGCAACAAGTGTATTGATGGAAGATCTGAAAGATTATGTTAGGGATAAATTGTCATGAACAATATCTATGTAGTTAAGAATTGACACCAACTTGATTGTATATAATCAAGCAATCAATCAGAAAAGATGCTATCATACACACATACACAGAGAGAGAAAGAGAGAGAGGGGAGGGGGGAGAGGGAGAGCTATGATGGATTAATATGGCTCTTCTCCAACAATGACTACAACAATCCAACAATTGGATAGGAATCCAAATTAAAGAATCCACAACTGAAAGCCTTTCAGATGTTTTTTCAATTTATTCAATGAGGTGCTCACCTTTCTGAGGAATTGATTTTATGGTTGAACTACCTTTTAGCCTTTCTGAAACTTAATCTATGATTGCGTGCCCTGAACAAAAGACAACTGGCCCTGACTTCTCTGTGTTATGCTTTTAAGTATTTAAAAAGGGCTACCACATCCTTTCTTAATTGTTTTTCCTCAAAGACAAATATACTCATTGTTCTTTAGAGGGGCCAGCTTTTAATCCTCTAATGAACTTTTAATGTTCTTTTCTGCCTCTATTCTAGTTTCTACTAATTCTTCCCTAAGTGTGATTTACTGAAAGTGAAGTCAGATAACAGATAAAAGATTATCAGAGTTGGAAGGGACCTTGTAAGTCATCTAGTCCAACCTCCCGCCCAAGCGGGAGACCCAACACCATTTCTGACAGATGGAAGTCCAAGTCTGACCAAAACAAAATAAAGTGGAAATGATTATTTTCCAACATTTAGAATTAATTCTTCTCTTGATACAAATTAATTTCTAATTGCATTTTTCACATCTACATTCCTTTCACATTAATATTCAGTTGATGTCAATTACTATTCTACATACTATAACAAAAACAAGTATTATTACTACATCAGGTTGCTTCACTTATTACCTCCCAAATCATTTAGTTTAATTACTCATAATTGAAGAATTTAGAAAGATTGAAACACAGGAGTGGGAAAAAATGTATTAAACAATTAAATGGAAGAGGGGGAGAAAAACTGTTTATTCTTAATTTGCCATAACAGTGCTATATTTCTAGCATGGGAAGATGTATGAGATAAAATTGCACTGCAATGACTGTAGCAAAATATGGGTTTTTATTCCAGTTTCATAATAAATATGAGTATAATGTGCATTTAAAGCATAATTTACTTTCTATAAAATTTCTATGCAGAATGAGAATTAAGATTCCTTTGGAATTTGTTCATTTGGGTTACTTTATTTTAAATATGCCTCTGTCTGTTGATTGGCTGGTTTGTCTGTGTTTATCCCCCCAGCTCTAAAACAAAATTAAACAGAAGTATAGTGTGTAAATTGGCAAAGAAACTAAAAATGTCTGGCACAGATGAGTTAATTAAGAACTTTATTCTATTAAAGTTGTTCCTGTAATTCTGGTGCATTTTTAATGTGGTTCCCAAGTGCATTTTATCACTTCAAAGACTTGCTTTTATTATGACAGTTAAATCAAGCTTCCTTAATATACCAAAATCAAGGCAGCCACTGGAAGACTAAATTGAATGCTAAGAATGGTATAAATGATAATTATCGAAGTGATGAAAAAGACAGAATAGCTTTTCTCGATGTGTTGATTCTGATCTAAAAATAGACTTTTCCAAACCTCTTAACTTGTCAACTATGATCATAAATATTCCATCTACATTTAATGATGGGATCCTTGTTCTAAAATTTGTAGTGGCTTGTTGCAGAATGTTTCCTACAGAGGAAAGGAGTTCTAAAGGACTGGCATAAGCACAGTAAGATTCTCTGAAAAGCTATGGGACTGAGATTTTCATTAGATGTATACTGTGTATATAAGTACAGTGACAATAAATAATTCCAATTTGGTTGCACTAGGATTCTTTTGCAGTAAAGGACTATCTGAAGTTTTCAATGATTACTTTGGAGCACGTTCTACAGAAGAAACAATGGAAATTAATTAAATGCTGTTTGCTTTCCCCTCTTGCCTCCTGGTATATTACAGCTGAGTTCTTCCCTGCCTGAATAGGCTCATAAGGTGGGCACATTCCCTGGTAGTTTGGCATAATTAATGCATGTTTTCTGAGCTCAGTTGGAACTTTGTCCTGTCCAATACATTTTCCCAGTCTATAATATTATCCCTGCGCACCCAGGAAAGCATCTGATTCTTTATGTTTGTGCAATGTTATTTTCCCTTCAGAGAACTGCATGTTTTTACATTCTAGTGTAAGCTAGAAGATAATATTGAGAAGAAGATAACCTTAAAATTATAGGTGAAAGCTAATTTAGTTTATGTATATTCTAATATAATGGTACTCAACCTGTGGTCCATGAAACTCGGGGTGGTGTTGGTGATGTCATTATAGGGGGTCCATGAAGGCTTTAAAATATTATGATTTAAATCTTGAGTTAATGGTCTATGGCCATTATGGCCACTATGGTCTTGGTCTATGGCCACAGAAGGTATTCTCTAAATAGAAGAAAAGGTTAAGAACCACTGTTCTAACACATTATAATGTTTGGATCAGCAGGATCAGCTGCTGGGCCTACCTGCCCCAGCTCCATACTGACCTTTATTTCCTGTTTTTGACACTCAACTGTATTGTGCAGCATAGCAGATTGCCACACGTCAGCTGTTGAAGAGACAGGAAGAGTGCAGGAAAAGGTCAGTAGGAAAACCTCTGTATGCACGCAAAGCATGCACACCAAACCACACCCACTGAACTGGTGGTAAACCAATTTGAATTCCACCACTGCTAGGGGTGACATGATAACTGTGTTCCAAGAAGAGATGGTCAAGCTATTCTCCAAAGCACCTGAAGACAGAACAAGAAGCAATGGATAGAAACTAATCAAGGAGAGAAGCAACCTAGAACTAAGGAAGAATTTGGAAAGGTGGAGCTGACATCGCGACAATATGGCATGCAATCTTGGAGGTCTGAAATCACTGCCGAAAGCTTTGCTCCTGAACGATCCATTTGGATCCAAACCATCCCAAAGAGACAGTGAAAGTGAAGAGCACATCCTGTTGATCCCAGGGGTATTGCAAAATCCCCGATCGATCCAGGAGAAGCTATTCTTGCAAGTGGCAAAGAGGCAGCCATTAAAGCTGCTGAAGTTGGGACATCTCCGAAACAGAAGATAACAGAAAGAGAGAGTGTGCCAGTTTGGTGAGAACTTTTTCTTTATTTTAAGATATGAAAGGACACCCTAAGGAAAAGAAAGAATCTGTAAAAGTTTTGACAGAAGTGATAAAGCGGCGATTTTAAACAGGAATGTCAAAGTAATGTTTTTTTCATAGTTGGATTTTCAAAACGTGGTCTTATACTTTGAAATTGGAGTGGTGTTTTCTCATTAATTTTTTTTCTCCTTTTTGATTTTGCAACATTTTAGGTTAGAGAATCCCTTTTAAGGCCATGTCACACTGCCCAACGGATGCAAAAAGGACACAACGGAAGAGAAAAATGTTACATCCATTGTATCCATGCTCAAAAGGGGTGAAAATTTGCATAATTGGAGTGGACAACACGGACGCAGGGAGGACGAAGAGCGGATGCAAAGCAGATGCGGAATGGAAGCACAGTGGATGGAAGCGGATGGCGCATCTGAGAGGCTTCTAGGGGGCCTCAGCGAAGCGGACATGGAACGGAAAAAGCGGATGCAGAACGGATGCACAGCGGATGAAGCGGATGCACAGCGGAAGCCTAGCAGATGCAAAGCGGAAGCCTAACGGATGCCTGGCATTAATTGTGCATGCGGGGGGGAATCATTGCACGAGCCCCCTGGATATAAAGGGAAGCAGCTCGCACGTGGCCAGCATTCTGAGGAAAGACCTGCTGCTGGACACTTCGAGTTCCTTGCCTGCATGTCTGCCTGCAAGCCTTGCTGCCAGCCTGCCTCCAAGCTTGCCTCCCAGCCTGCCTCCCAGCCTCCTGGGCACCTCCCTGCCAGCCTGCCTGCCAGCCTGTCTTCCAGCCTCCCTTCCAGCCTTGCTGGCAGCCTGCCTTTCAGCCTCCCTGCCAGCCTTGCTGGCAGCCTGCCTTCCAGCCTCCCTGCCAGCCAGTCTGTCTTCCAGCCTTGGTGCCTGCCTTCCTGCCAGCCTTCCTGCCAGGCTTCCTAACAGGCTTCCTGCCAGGCTTCCTGCCAGCCTTGGTGCCTGCCAGCCTCCCTGCCAGCCAGCAACCCCACAACCATGGGGAAGAAGCGAAAGTCTCAGCAACCTGCCGCCATCCCTGGCAAGAGGGACAGGGCCACCCTCCTGCCCCATGTCCCTAACTCTGCTTCTGCTGGGGCTTCTGCTGCTTGGGCTCGCTCTTCTGTTGCTGGAGCTTCTGCTGTAGCTGCTCCTGGCAGTGGTGCTTCTGCTGCGTACTCTGCTGAAGCTGCTCCTGGTCCTGCTGGTCCTGCTGGTCCTGCTCGTTCTGCTCATGCTCCTGGTCTTGCTGACCCTGCTGCTGGTGCTTACTCCGCTGCTGCTCATCCTGGTCTTGCTACTGCTGCTGCTGCTGATGATGATGATGATCCTGCTGGTGATTATGCTGATGATAATGATGCTGATGCTGATTATGATCCTGCTGGTGATGCTGCTGCTGCTGCTGCTGTTGGTGTGGAGGAGCAACCCCTACAACCTGGAAGCCCCTCTGATGAGGGCCCATCTGGTCCTGCCAAAGGGAGGAAGAGGCGTATGCAACAACGGGAGAGGAGGCAGTACTACATTGAGGAAGCGCACGAGGATGAGGTGCTGGAGTGGCTGAGAGAGAACGACTATCTGTGGCGGAAGGGACACTGGCTATACAGGGACACCAAGCAGAAGCAGGCTGCTTGGAGAGAGAGGGCGGAGAGTCTGGGCTACACTTCAGAGGTGCTCCTCGGCTGGTGGAAGCACATGCACACCTGGTACGGGAAGCTGCACAGCAAAAAATCTGGCCAGGCCAGGGTTAAGCTGACAGACAGAGAGAACTATGTCATGGCCAAGTGCAGCTTCCTGGAGGGTGAGGTCCGCCACTGAGGAGCACCAGGATCCCAAATCTCTACCCTCTCTTTCCGGCAGCCTGCTGAGATCCAGTCCTCTTCCGGCCGAGAGTCAATCCCTGTCTCCAGGCAGGTTTCTGTGGAGCGTGCCATGGCAGAGAACCCCCGGACAGGTGTTGAAAGCGTGGTGGAGAGCGATGAGGACTCCCTGGTGCAGTGGGAGAAAGGAGACATCGAGTCCACCGCTGCCGAAGCCGCATCCACCCACACCTCCGCCACCACAGTAAGGCAGAGAGCCGGACTGCAGGAGGGACAGAGCCACAAGGTCCTGGTGGAGATCAGGGACACCATCCGCACCAGCATAGGTCTCCTCTCTCAGCTGGTCCCCATTGAATCCTCCTCCTCCAACCGCAAGCCCTTCCTCAATAATGTCAACCAGACCCTCAAGGAGATGGCGGATCCCCAGTACCAGGTGGTGAAGGAGAGGATCACCACGCTGTTTAACAACCCTCCAGACCCAGAGGCACCTGCTCCCACCCAGTCCAGGTCTGCTCCTCCACCCCAGGTGATGTCCCTCCCATACCAAGGCTTCCCACACCCCCTCACCTACCAGGGCTAGAGCTACCCGGAGGTCCAGCAGCACAGACAGCAGCCCTTACAGATGCAGGCACAGAGTCATTGGGTGACACCACTGCCACCGGTTCCAATGATGCCACCAATGCCAACCTCGACAGTCCTCACCCCGCTACAGAGCAGGCAGCCCCACTACACTGCTCCTTCCTCCATCCCACAGCCAAGCCCGGCCTCAGTACATCTGTCCTCAGTACTGGGGCTGACACCCCATGGCATGGAGGAAGGACCTCTCAGCATCATGGGGCTGAGCCAGCTGTCCGACACCTTCCTCAACACACCATCCCCTGTTGTCCTCTCGGGGCTAGGCACTCCAATAACACCTCAGACCAGCACTGCAGCAGCACCCACCTCCACAGCACCTGCTCCCTAACATCTTAGCCTGGGCACACACCTCCGAGTGACCAGGAGGAGTGCCAGAGACTGGCTGCCTGGATGTTTGTGGACTTTATTTGGACACTTGACTTGGGTCATGTTTATTTTACAGCTTGTTATTAATAAAGTTTATCTTTGTTTCACACACTTGCTTCATTAATTTTTTTCTCTAAAGTCTGGGTGGAAACTTTTAGAAATGGTTTAAGCCTTTGCATGCTTGTGGGATGGGTTAAGATAGCAGTGGGATGGGCAGGGATACCTGTGGGATGGGTTAAGATAGCTGTGGGATGGGAAGGGATACCTGTGGGATGGGTTAAGATAGCTGTGGGATGGGAAGGGATAACTGTGGGATGGGTTAAGGTAGCTGTGGGATGGGATGAGATACCTGTGGGATGGGTAATAGCTGTGGGATAGATAAACCTCCAGTGCAAGCATAGTGGGACTGTATGGTCCACCCTCCCAGGTGCCACCCCGATGGCCCTTCATTATCAATTACAATGTAAGCATTGATCCACACATGTCAACATAAACACAACTCTTTATTAAACGCCCTGTTCATTGTAGGCCAACCAAACATACATGGCCCAATCTCATCCGTGTGATGAGACAGGCTGAAGGAACCATCCATTAAGCATCTACCATCCTGTCTTGCCACTCCACCACTCCAGCTGGGGAGTTGCACCAGTGTTTCAGGAGGTTGCGCTACTTCTTCCCTTCACGTGAGGCTCTGTTGGGCCCTTGCACATCCTCAGTGTCGATCAGGTTTCACCCTTGCCTCCATTCCCCAGGCACCATGTCCCCATTGCCTTGCTGGAGGTCCACGAGCCTGTTCTGCAAGACTGGGTAGCGGGTACGCATGAGATTGTGCAGGATGCAGCAAGCTTCCACGATCCTCCTCATGGTCTCTGGGCGATGCTGCATGTTGGTGAGAAATACCTGGAACCTGTTGGCCAGGATGCCAAAGGCATTCTCCACCACCCTCCTTGCCCTGGACAGCCTGTAGTTGAAGATCCTCTCTTCCCGGGTGAGGTATTTGGAGGTGTAGGGCTTCATGAGGTAGGTTGTGAGGGAGAAGTTGTCATCCCCCACCATGAAGTAGGGCACATCTTGCGTGTCGTTGGGCAGTGGGTCTGGATCTGGGAAGCCCACCATGAGGTTGCTTTCCAGCCCCTCCTTGAGGTGACTGTCATTGTATACCTGGGCATCTGAAGATGAGCCATTGCCTGAAACATCGATGTACATGAACTTGTAGTCAGCATCGACTGTGGCGAAGAGGATGATGCTGAAGAAACCCTTGTAGTTCTGATAAGTGGACCCCGACTTGGCTGGAGCTTTGCATGCCACATGCTTGCCATCGATGGCTCCAATGGTGTGTGGGAAGTTCCACCTCTGATACCACTGCTCTGCAGCTTTCTTCCATCCTTCTTCAGTGGAGGGGCACTGGAGGAGCTCCTCCTTGTATTCTTCGATGGTGGCCTGCACCACTTCTCTGACAACAAAGCTGATGGTGCAGGGTGGCACCCTCCAGCCGTACTGCATGCTCCTTTAGGTGGTCCCTGAGGCCAGGTGGCGCAGAGTGAGTGCCACCTTGAGCCCAGGTTCCAGGCTGGGCTGGAAGATGGTGTTTGTCTTGGTCAACCTGGGTGTCAGGCACTGCACAACTTCGTCAAACATGGCTGGAGGCATCCTCATGAAGTTCTGGAATGCCCGAGGATCTTTGCTCCTGAGCTCCACCATCAGCTTGTCATAAAGTACGTACTGCGCTCTTCTGGTGAACAATCTTTGGACCCAGACTTTTTTTGGGTGCCTCCTTTTCTTCCTGTAGTACTGTTCACAGAGACCGTAGATGGTTTCGCAGTGTTGCAGAAGGATGTTGGCTGCCGAAAGGATTTTGTCGCAATCCACGGTGGACATGACTGGATGCTGTGGAAGAGCAAGAGTCAGATGAAGGCTGCAGAGGTCTGCACAGCTGGACTGCTGGTCTGAAAGTGTGATGCAGACGAGTTGCTCCCCCTTTTTATAGGCAGTGTAGGTTTTCCACTAGGCATCCTCTAGGCATCCTCTAGGCATCCTCTAGACATCCTTAATATCCGAGATAGGTCCCCTCTGCGAACGTTTTTTCCATTTTCAACGCTTTGTTTCCGTTCTGCATCCATTCTGCATCCGTTCCGCATCCGTTCCGCTTCCTCCCTGTGTCCGGGCAGATGCAAGTTGCGCCGATTCGCAGCGGATGCCTAGCGGATACAGTAGATGCCTAGCGGATGCGTAGCGGATGCAGAATGGATGAACTGGATACATTTTCCGCGCAAAAGTTTTAAGCAGCCTAAAACTTTTGGAGCGGATGAAACGTCCATAAATGGATGCTGGACGGATAGAGAGGAAGCAAAACGGAGGCAGTGAGTACATTGTGTTTTCGAATGGATGGCAAGCTTTTTTTCCGTTTTACTTCCTCTTTGCATCCGTTGGTGCAGTGTGACAGGGGCTTTAGCTATTTCTCTTTTTAAATATCTTTTTCTTTTTTTTCTTCTTCTTATTAATCCTTATTATATTTTGCTGAGAAAGGAGGGGGAAAGTGAAAGCAAAGAAACTTTGTAACACTGCCAACTAGAGGCTTGGAAATATTCTATTTCTCTTGTGACCAAACAAAGCTGAGAAAGAAAGAACTGAGACTCTTTTTTTTTCTCAAGGACATTGCAATTTGATAAGATAGAAAAAGTGCACAGGAGAGTATTATTACAGGTGCTCTTCTGGGTTTCTATCAACAGCTGGAACCTGGTGTTGAAGTTTAAAGGAAAAGAAAAATAAGTCTGTGGAGAAGAGTGCTATAATAAGAGCCTTGGATAATTAAACAAAGTGCAGTGTGATATTTTTTTTATTTATCTTAAGCTGCGCTACCCCTCCTCAACAGTTTATTTTTTGAAATAAGTAAAATTTTTATGCTTGCTTTTTATTTTATAATAAAATAATTATTTTTTTAAGGGAGTAGCCTTTTTTTCTCTTTTTCTCTTTCTGCCTTGCTGGTATTTTTGTTTTTCCATCTACCTCCCATACTGATTTTTTCCTTTTTTAATCTTCTTGGCCTTTTTTTCCTCCTCTTCTCTTATGCAGCCTTTTATATTTGAGACCTTTTAATTTGGATTAAGGTGTTGAAGAACCTGAATAATTCTTCCTTTTTTTAAAGCTTTTTATTCCTCACTTTTCCATCTTCTTTGGGATTTTACAACTTTTTCTCTTTTGTGTGTGTTTATGGTCCTTTTCTCCATTTTTGAATTTTTGCTGTTATCTATTCAACTGATTGGATTAAGGTATACAAGAACCTGAAGAATTTTCTCTTTTTTTTTTCTTTTATCATTATTACTATTTGGCTTTTTTCCACCAACTATTTTTATTAGGAATTTCAATTGGTTATTTCATAATTGGATTAAGGTCTAGAAGAACCTGAAGATTTTGAATTGTTTGAAATGAGTAGGAAACTAACAGCTCCTGGTTCTTCAACTTCCACTTCCTCCTCATCTGGAGGACAATGTTCAATACAGACAATGTTAAGGCAAGAGAAAGAACAAGAAAAAGAAAAAGTGGCCCTGCAGATGATTTTGCAAGGAATTCAAAACATTCAAATAAGATCTGAGAATATTGAAAAAAGAATAGAGAACATTGAACAAAGAACAGAGAACACTGAACAAAGAACAGGGAAAACCGATGAAAAAGTGGAGAACATCCAACAAATGATGATGAAGTATGATGAGAGACTACTGAAAATTGAAGAAGATGACAAACAAAGAGATAAGAAGATTGGAGACATTGAAAACAGATTAACGGTGTTTGAAAAAGATAAAAGTGGTATTTTGTGATGGGAGATGGATAGATCAGAATTCTACCTTAGATTTCAAAACATAGAGGAAGAAAAAGGACAAAATCTTGCTGAGATAATGATCGAAATATTGGCTGAAGCTTTGGAAATATCTGAAGAGAAGATGATGGATGGTATAGATGAGGTCTATCGAGTCTTCACAGGATACGCAATGAGAAATAGCCTACCAAGAGAAGTTCACATCAGATTTACAAAGAAAGCCATTAAAACGCAAATATTGCAAGTGCAAGAGAGAAAACATTGAAATATAAAGATAAGGAGATTGTGGTTTTGAAACAAGTACCCAGAAGAGTGGGAGAGATGAGAAGAGAAGAGAATACTGATTTTTGACCAAATTGCTACTTAAGAAAGAGGTGATTTATAGAAGGTTGATTCCAGAAGGTTTGATGTTTGCATGGTAAGAACAGAGATACATAATTGACTCAATTGAGAAAGCTGAATCATTCTACACAGAATTTTTCAGAAGGAAAGAGGAAGAAGCAGAAAAAGAAATTTCACTAATTGAATTCCAAGAGGACTGCCAAATGACGACTGAAAAAGAGGAAGGTGCAGTAGGTGGAAAGGAGGAAGCCAAAGAACAATGTGAACCAAGATCTATGAGAGCTGCCAAACCTCATTATAAAATATAACCATGAAAGAGAAAAAAATTGATTACAATTAATATAAATGGACTTAATTCAGCCGTTAAAAGAAGGAAAACTTTCCATAAATTAGAGAAATTAAAATTTGATATAATCTGCCAATAAGAAGTACATATTAAAAAGCAATATGAACAATTGTTGATACAGCCAAAATTAAGGAAAATATTTACCTCCTTGACACAATGTAAGAAAAGAGGAGTGGTTTTATATATTAAAGAGAACATTCCAGCAAAATTTATTTATAATGATGACGATGGAAGAATCCTAATGGTGGAAATAATGGACAACAATATGAAAACACTCTTGATTGCAATCTATGCCCTGAATGACAAACAAGAAGAATTTTATTAAAAATTACATATGAAAATTTTATAAATTTTATAAAAAATTACAAATGAAAATAATTGAACTGGACTATGCTAATATAGTTATGATGGGAGATTTTCTTCAAAATGGTAGATGAAATAAATTTAAAAGATACATGGAGAGAAAGAAATGCCAAAACTAAACAATACACCTTTTATTCAAATAGATATTTATCATCGTCCAGAATAGATATGATATGAATCTCAACAGAATTGTTAACTAATATTCAAGAAATAAATATTGAATCAAGTACTTGGGCAGATCATAATCCACTGACAATTAAATGGAAAGGACAAAGAAGAAGATCTAGATGGAAGTTAAATAATACTATTTTAAAGGAAAAAAAATTCACACAGTGGATGGAGAAAGAATTGCCTTTTTATTTCAGAGAAAAAAAAAAGAAGATAAATCAATTCAGAATGTATGGGATACAATGAAGGAATATACCAGAGGCTTGGTAATAGATTAAACAAAGAAAATAAATATTATGAAAAGAGGATGAGTAAAAGGACTTGAAAAAGAGCTACAGAAAATGCCACAGAAAAAGGACATTAAGCTAAAAATGGATATAATTAAACATAAAATAGGTTTAATAGAAAAAGAAGAACTAGCACAGAAAATTAGAGGTGCTAAACAGAACTACTTTGTAGATACAAATAAACCAGGTAGATGGTTAGCATATAAACTGAGAAAGGAGAAAGAATCCAGGAAAATATTACAATTAATAGATGACCAAGGTCAAGTTTGCTATGGTAGTAAAGAGAAGAAGGAAATCACTCGAGACTATTATGGGAAACTATATACACAAGAGAATATTGATGAGGAAAGAATTTAACAGTATTTACAGAATGCTAATTTACCCCAGATACTAATTTAACCCAGATAATGGGTTGCAGTTGCGCAGAGAAAAGAAAGCTAAGCGAGAAATAGAAACCTAACTCTATTGTATGCTCCCCCCCCCCACTTTTACACAACAGAAGAATGTAACACCTCCAGCTCATTTCCCAGACTTGTCCCTACCTCCCCTCCCCCCTGTTTCTTATGACAGCCAAAAGATGCAAAGCGATAGTAGAAGATCTTGAAGGCTGACATTCGGCCCTCCTAGAAAAAGGGAAAACCATCAATCCTAAAAGGGAGAGAGGAGAAAATATAAAGACAATTATTAATCATTAAATAATTACAAAAACCCACAATCCTAAGGCTTATCAGGATACTTGGAACGAAATGCCTTGACCAACTTAGGGGCTTTAACGTCGGTTTCGTTAACCCATTCGGCTTGTGAAGAAGGGAAATGTTTCCAGGCTACAAGATACTGGAGTCGACCCCTCCATTTGCGAGAGTCCAGAATTTCTTTAACTTCAAAATGTTGTTCACCTTCAATCAGTATTGGTATGGGAGGGTAAGCCTGGATGGGTCTTAAGTCAGAAGTATGTTCAGGTTTTAGCAAACTAACATGGAACACCGGATGAATTCGTCGAAGAGTTTTTGGTAAGTTCAGCTGGACTGTTACAGGATTTATAATCCGTTCAATCGTGAAAGGACCAACATATTTAGGACCAAGCTTTTTTGACTTTTGAGTGGTCTGCAGGTATCTGGTGGACAGGAAAACTTTGTCGCCCACTTTATATTCTTTCTGTGGAGATCTTTTCTTGTCTGCGAACTTCTTATGAGCTTGATGTGCCTCATCTTAGGCTTTGCGTGTCACTGGCCAGTTAAGTTGGAGTTGAGTTAACCATTCATCCAATGAATGGATGTTAGGCTTTTCACGAGGAAGTTCAGGTATGGGTACGAAATCTTGTACCAAAGCCACTTTAAATGGAGTAAATCCAGGACTACTGTGTACGGAGTTGTTATATGCCACTTCGGCAAATGGTAGTAAGTCGGACCAGATATCTTGTTTTGATAATTTATGTAACATTTAAGATACTGTTCTAACACTGCGTTAGACCTCTCACAGGCCCCATTGGTTTGAGGGTGGTGGGTGGAGCTTAGACACTGGGCGGAGCCTATCAACTTCAGGAACTCTTACCAAAATTTTGAGGTAAACTGGACCCCTCTGTCAGTGATTATGCATTCTGGAATGCCATGTAACCTATAGATATGTGAAATAAACAGTTTAGCCAGCGTCTTAGCAGATGGAATCTTGGAACAAGGTATGCAATGTACTTGTTTGGAAAACAAATCGGTTACTACCCAGATGACCGTGTTTCCACCGCTTTCAGGTAATTCTACTATAAAGTCCACAGAGATTTCTTTCCAGGGGGCCGTTGGTCTAGCTACATTTTGTAACAATCCTATTGGCTTACCAGGAGGTCTCTTTGCCGAAGCACAAACTGGACAGCTAGCTACATAAGCTTCAATGTCCTTCTTTAAAGTAGGCCACCAGAATTGCCGCTTAACCAGATATAAGGTCTTCAGAAATCCAAAGTGGCCAGCTGCTTTAGAATCATGTGCCTGTTGTAGTATTTGGACCTTCAGCACCTGCGGCACATACAACTTGGTCCCCACCCAAGCCAAACCATCTCTAACTGTGTAGTCGCTTGAATGAGCCAGGAACCATTCATCCAGTTTTAAAGCTTCTTTCAATTGTTCGGTTAGGTCATTCGATAAATCCACTTCTTGTTTCTTCTTTTGGGCTCTGGTAATCACGGGGGCGGCTAGATGTTTGGTTGAGACAATTGGGCTTATCACCTCCTGGCACATATTATTATATTGGGGTAGTCTAGAGAGAGCATCCGCCATGAAGTTCTTCCCTCCTGGAATGTACTTCAATGAGAAATTGAACCGCTTAAAGTACTGGGCCCAGCGAACTTGTTTAGGGGACAGCTTCGGGGCATTTTTAAAGCTTCCAAATTCTTATGATCAGTCCATACCTCAAATGGGTGTTTTGCTCCTTCCAGGAAATGTCTCCAGGTCAGCAAGGCCCAACGAACTGCAAAAACTTCTTTCTCCCAGACGGCCCATCTTCTCTCTGTTTCAGACAGATTACGGGAGGTATATGCACAAGGCTGTAAGGTCCCTTTCTCGTTGATTTGAATTAACACCGCTCCAACAGCCACATCACTTGCATTGGCTTGAATCACGAAAGGAGTTTCCATATCCGGGTGCTTCGGCACTGGTTCTGCAGCAAACAGTCATTTTAGCTTTTCAAAAGCTGCTTGGCACTCCATGGACCACTCCAGCGGCTTTCCTGGCCTTGGCTTCACCTCCCCTTTTGTTTTTAAGAGATTTCTGATGGGCATTGCTATCTTAGCAAATGTCGGGATGAATTGCCGGTAAAAATTTGCAAATCCCAAAAAGCTTTGAAGTTGTTTTCTGGTTCGTGGTGGAGCCCATTCCAAAATGGCATGCACCTTCTCTGGATCCATTTCTATGCTTTCAGATGAAATGCGATATCCCAAATAGTCAATTTTGAATTGGTGGAATTCACACTTTGACAATTTAGCATACAACTTAGCGGCACACAGTTTCTGAAGAACCGCCCGCCCTAGTTTCACATGTTCATCCAGAGTTTCTGTGTAGATAAGGATATCATCAAGATAAACCAGAACCCCCCTGTATAAATGTTCATGTAACACTTGATTGATAATTTGCATGAATACAGCTGGGGCCCCTTGTAAACCAAAAGGAAGAACGTTGAATTGGAAGCAACCCATCGGGCAGTTAAAAGCGGTCTTCCACTCATCCCCTTCCTTAATTCGAATTCGGTAGGATTCTTCTCTCAAATCCAACTTCGTGAAAATCTTCCCCTTTGCTAAATGGGCCAACAAGTCCTTCATCAAAGGAAGGGGGTACACGTTTTCCACAGAAATAGCGTTCAAATTTCTGTAATCCAACACCAAGTGTTTGGAACCATCTTTTTTTCACGGAACAATACTGGGGCCGCTACCCAGGGTCTAGCAGGTTGAATGAAACCACGTTCCATATTTTTATCTATAAACAATCTTAGCTCTTACAATTCCCGTGGGGTCATGAGTACAACTATGGTTTTGGGAGCTTCACCCCAGGCAAAATCTCAATAGCACAGTCTGTTGGCCGGTGAGGCGGAAGCTCATCTGAGGCCTTCTCACTGAACATTTCTTTTAAATCCCAATACTCTTTGGGGATTTTCTCCTCCCCTTTCACGGGCTCAGTACCTGTGGAAACTATTTCAATTAAGTCCTCAGACTTTGGCAGGGATTTGCCCTCTTTTCCCAGTTGCTGCTTGGTGCATATGCACAACAACCCCTTTCTCCAGTTAACCTGGGGGTTCCATTTCCGGAGCCAGGGCAATCCCAGTATTAATGGTTGCTCCATCCCAGGGACCACAATAAAATACATGGTCTCATCATGCTCTCCCATGATCATTTCTATAGGTTCCGTGACAAAACGTGCAGGGCAACCTCCAGTCACTGATCCATCTAGTTGGCAAAAGGAAATGGGCATCTTCAAAGGTTTTAGTTTTAGGCCCATTTTCTTCACTACTTCCATGTTGATTATACATCTTGTGCACTCAGAGTCTAACAGGGCTAGCATTTCCCCTTTGACCTCTGAATTGGGTACCCTCAACTTCACTGGAATGGTCATAGGGACCACGCTTGGACTTACCAGGAAGTCATCTTCCGAGTCGAAATCATCCTCCTCAGGGGTCACTGGGGTTTCTGATTCCTCTCCTGCGGGAGGTGCGACCTCTGCTGTCTCTTTCGACTTTAGTGCTGCTTCATGAGGCTTAGCTGGGGACTTTTCTGGTTTCTTCCCTTCTTTTGGCGACCATTTGGTCCCAGCTTGACTCTGCAGTTCAGAGCACGGTGACCTCCCTTTCCACATCGAAAGCAGGCCGAGGGGTTGGGTCTTGCCACCACTCCTCCCCTCTGAGGTTTGGGAACCTCTTGAGGATGTGGGGGGAAGGCTTGCTCCACCCAGAATCTCCCCGCCATTTGTTTCGGGTTAAATCAATCTCCACTTCTTCTGCCAGCAAGTACCACATCTGCAAGTCATTGGGGTCTCTTCTAGCAATGCATCTCTGGTACACATCTTCATTTAAACCATCTTTAAATGCTTCTATCAGGGCCTCCTGGGGCCAGCCTTGGATATGACCAGTTAACTGTCTAAATTCTTGGCTGTAGTCAGCCACTGACCTCCGCCTCTGATTTATGGTCTTCATCTTAATCTGGGCCTTGCACTCTGCCAGTGGGTCCTAAAACCTAGCCCACAGAGCAGTCATGAACAGGTTATAGTTCAGCAACTGGGGAGCATTATCATTATGCAAGGTCACCATCCATTCCGCAGCTATTCCCTCCAGAGCCCTGGTAATACATCTCACTTTGGCTGCCTCTCAGGGAAAATCCTCCCTGTATTCTTCCATATAGCTCCAAACTTGGGCTAGGAAAAATCCCAAGGCTTTGGGATCTCCCCCGTATCTTACTTCTAATGGAGGCAGCCTAGGAGCTCTACGCCTTCTAGGAATCACACCTCCCACTGAGGGCCCCGGGGCTGCTGCTGGATCGGGTTGATTTATGGGAGAGGGGGCTGCTCTGCTTCTTTTGGCTGGGGCTACTTCCCCTTCCCCTTCATACCTTTGTTCAGCTTGGAGTTGTTCAAAGGCTTCATCGAGGAGTTTCCTGGCTTGATTCATTGAGAGTTCTCTCTTTTCCTTCTCTTGCCATGGCTCCTCTTTTCCACGCTGGCGGGTTGTTGTGACTCCAGGGGGGGGGTCATTCTCCGGATCCTTCCAACCAACCCCCACCGACCATCTGGGCTTCACAGCTGGATCCTCTTCCAGACTGAGCTCTGCTAGTGATTGGGCTTCCTGTACCAGCAGAGAATCTTGCCCTCCAATGGCTCCCAGGTCTTCCTGATTACTAGTTGAAGACGACATGATGTCCAGGCCCCCTCGGAAGAAAATTGGGTATTCTCTCCAGGTGGGCTGGTAGAGGAGATTCAGAATAATGTCAGGCGGAGCTCCATTCAAAATCCAGGAAAGAAATACTTAGACTCTTTAGTTTAGAGAAAAGATTTCTTTCACTGAAAGTGAAGTGGTAGCAACCAAAAAATTCTGAATCTGAGAAATTAGGCGCGCAATTCACATATACAAAGTGATGGAAGTATTCCCACCCCCAATAGATCAGATGAAACTTCCAATTAGAAGTTGTGAGTATGATCATGTGGGCATCTTCAGGTGATGATGAGGCCTCTGTCCGTTGACCTTGGCATACTTTGATAACGGGTTGCAGTTGCGCAGAGAAAAGAAAACTAAGTGAGAAATAGAAACCTAACTCTATTGTATGCTCCCCCCCCCACTTTTACACAACAGAAGAATGTAACACCTCCAGCTCATTTCCCAGACTTGTCCCTACCTCCCCTCTCCCCCATTTCTTAGGACAGCCGAAAGATGCAAAGCGATAGTAGAAGATCTTAAAGGCTGACAGATACCCAAAGAGATCAACACAATGTTAAGCCCCTGTCACACTGCACCAACGGATGCAAAGAGGATGTAAATCGGACAAAAAACCTTGCCTCCGTTTTGCTTCCTCTCTATCCGTCCAGCATCCATTTATTGACATTTCATCCGCTCCAAAAGTTTTGGGCTGCCTAAAACTTTTGCGCGGAAAATGTATCCAGTTCGTCCGTTCTGCATCCGCTAGGCATCCGCTAGGCATCCGCTACGCATCCGCCCAACTCGCATCCGCCCAGACACAGGAAGGAAGCGGAACGGATGCGGAACGGATGCAGAATGGATGCAGAACAGATGCAGAATGGAAACAAAGCATTGAAAATGGAAAAAACGTCCGCAGAGGGGACCTATCTCGGATATTAAGGATGTCTAGAGGATGTCTAGAGGATGCCTAGAGGATGCAAAGGGACACCTATACTGCCTATAAAAAGGGGGAGCAACTTGTCTGCATCTCACTTTCAGACCAGCAGCCCAGCTGTGCAGACCTCTGCAGCCTTCATCTGACTCTTCCTCTTCCACAGCATCCAGTCATGTCCACCGTGGATTGCGACAAAATCCTTTTGGCAGCCACCATCCTTCTGCAACAGTGCGAAACCATCTACAGTCTCTGTGAACTCTACTACGGGAAGAAAAGGAGGCATCCAAAAAAAGTCTGGGTCCAAAGATGGTTAGCCAGAAGAGCACAGTACGTACTTTACGACAAGCTGATGGTGGAGCTCAGGAGCGAAGACACTCGGGCGTTACAGAACTTCATGAGGATGCCTCCAGCCATGTTTGACTAAGTTGTGCAGCACCTGACACCGAGGTTGACCAAGACAAACACCATCTTCCCGCCCAGCCTGGAACCTGGGCTCAAGGTGGCACTCACTCTGCGCCACCTGGCCTCAGGAACCACATACAGGAGCATGCAGTACGGCTGGAGGGTGCCACCCAGCACCATCAGCTTTGTTGTCACAGAAGTGGTGCAGGCCATCATCGAAGAATACAAGGAGGAGCTCCTCCAGTGCCCCTCCACTGAAGAAGGATGGAAGAAAGTTGCAGAGCAGTGGTATCAGAAGTGGAACTTCCCCCACATCGATGGCAAGCACGTGTCCTGCAAAGCGCAAGCCAAGTTTGGGTCCACTTATCACAACGACAAGGGCTTCTTCAGCATCATCCTCTTTGCCATGGTCGATGCTGACTACAAGTTCATGTACATCGATGTTTCAGGCAATGGCTCATCTTCAGATGCCCAGGTATACAACGACAGTCACCTCAAGGAGGGGCTGGAAAGCAACCTCATGGTGGGCTTCCCAGATCCAGACCCACTGCCCAACGACACGCAAGATGTGCCCTACTTCATCGTGGGAGATGACGGCTTCTCCCTCACAACCTACCTCATGAAGCCCTACACCTCCAAATACCTCACCCGTGAAGAGAGGATCTTCAATTACAGGCTGTCCAGGGCAAGGCGGGTGGTGGAGAATGCCTTTGGCATCCTGGCCAACAGGTTCCAGGTACTTCTCACCAACATGCAGCATCGCCCACAGACCATGAGGAGGATCGTGGAAGCTTGCTGCATCCTGCACAATCTCATGCGCACCCGCTACCAAGTCTTGCAGAACAGGCTCGTGGACCTCCAGCAAGGCAATGGGGACATAGAGCCTGGGGAATGGAGGCAAGGGCAAAACCTGATCGACACTGAGGATGTGCAAGGGCCCAACAGAGCCTCACGTGAGGCAAAGAAGCAGTGCAACCTCCTGAAACACTGGTGTAACTCCCCAGCTGGAGCGATGGAGTGGCAAGACAGGATGGTAGATGCTTAATGGATGGTTCCTTCAGCCTGTCTCATCACACTGATGAGATTGTCCCATGTATGTTGGGTGTGCCTACAATGAACAGGGCATTTAATAAAGAGTTGTGTTTATGTTGACATGTGTGGATCAATGCTTACATTGTAATTGATAATGAAGGGCCATAGGGGTGGCACCTGGGAGGGTGGACCATACAGTCCCACTATGCTTGCACTGGAGGTTTATCTATCCCACAGCTATTACCCATCCCACAGGTATCCCTGCCCATCCCACAGGTATCCCTTCTCATCCCACAGGTATCCCTTCCCATCCCACATCTATCTTAACCCATTCCAAAGGTATCACTGCCCATCCCACTGCTATCTTAACCCATCCCACAAGCATGCAAAGGCTAAACCATTTCTAAAAGTTTCCACCCAGACTTTATAGAAAAAAAATAATGAAGCAAGTGTGTGAAACAAAGATAAACTTTATTAATAACAAGCTGTAAAATAAACATGACCCAAGTCAAGTGTCCAAATACAGTCCACAAATATCCAGGCAGCCAGTCTCTGGCACTCCTCTTGGTCACTCGGAGGTGTGTGCCCAGTCTAAGGTGTTAGGGTGCAGGTGCTGTAGAGGTGGGTGCTGCTGCAGTGCTGGTCTGAGGTGTTGTTGGAGTGCCTGACCCCGAGAGGACAACAGGGGATGGTGTGTTGAGGAAGGTGTCGGACTGCTGGCTCAGTTCCGTGATGCTTAGAGATCCTTCCTCCATGCCATGGGGTGTCAGCCCCAGTACTGAGGACAGATGTACTGAGGCCGGGCTTGGCTGTGGGATGGAGGAAGGAGAAGTGTAGTGGGGCTGCCTGGTCTGCAGCGGGATGAGGACTGGCGTGGGTGGCATCATTGGCGTGGGTGGCATTGCTGTCGTTGGTGGCATTATTGTCGTGGTTGGCATTGGTGGCATCATTGGAACCGGTGGCAACTGTGTCGCCCGATGACTCTATGCCTGCATTTGGAAGGGCTGCTGTCTGTGCTGATGGACCTCCGGGTAGCTGTAGCCCTGGTAGGTGAGGGCCTGTGGGAAGCCTTGGTATGGGAGGGACATCACCTGGGGTGGAGGAGCAGACCTGGACTGGGTGGGAGCAGGTGCCTCTGGGTCTGGAGGGTTGTTAAGCAGCGTGGTGATCCTCTCCTTCACCACCTGGTACTGGGGATCCGCCATCTCCTTGAGGGTCTGGTTGACATAATTGAGGAAGGGCTTGCAGTTGGAGGAGGAGGAGTCGATGGGGACCAGCTGAGAGAGGAGACCTATGCTGGTGCGGATGGTGTCCCTGATTTCCACCAGGACCTTGTGGCTCTGCGCCTCCTGCGGTCCGGCTCTCTGCTTACTGTGGAGGCAGAGGTGTGGGTGGATGCAACTTCGGCAGCGGTGGACTCGATGTCTCCTTCCTCCCACCACACCAGGGAGTCCTCCTCGCTCTCCGCCACGCTTTCCACACCTGCCCGGGGGTTCTCCGCCATGGCACGCTCAATAGATACCTGCATGGAGACAGGGACTGACTCTCGGCCGGAAGAGGACTGGGTCGCAGCAGGCTGCCGGAGAGAGAGGGTAGACAGAGAGGCTCCTGGTGCTCCTCGGTGGTGGATCTCACCCTCCAGGAAGCTGCACCTGGCCATGACGTAGGTCTCTCTGTCCATTACAAGAATCACTGAACTTTCCATTGCTAGAAGTTATGAATGAAGTTATGTTAAAGAAGAGGATACCTAAATCATGGTCAGAGCTCATATCACACTTGTTCCAAAAGAGGAGGCCGATCCATTCCAAATCAAGAACTGTTCACCTGTTTCCCTATCAAACACAGATTTTTTGCTTCAATATTGGCAGAAAGTCTTAAAAAATATTTAAGTTATTTGATTCATCCTGATCAAAATGGATTTCTGCCGAAGAGACAAATTAAAGACAATATGAGAGTGATCTTGGATACTTTGGAAGACTATGAGGCACATCCTGGAAAAACAAATGGCTTTGATGCTTCTATATGATAATGTGAATTGATGATTCATGTTATTACTTTTGGAACAGATGAGCTTTACTAGAAAATTTATCCAAGCAATAGAAGCTATATATCATGAGCAAAAGACAAAGGTAATGATAGACTCTGTTGACATAAGAAAAGGAACAAGGTAAGGGTGCCCACTGTCACCTTTGTTATTTGTGTTAACTTTGGAAGTGCTAAACAGAAATATTAGAGACGAAAAGAACATAAAAGGAATGAAAATTAATAAGGAAGAATTTAAGTTGCAAGCATTTGGTTTTTATCTTAGAAGATCTACTAGAAACAGCACCAAAATTGACAGAAAAGATAGAGACATATCGTAAGGTGGCTAGTTTGAAAATAAATAAAGATAAGACAAAGATCTTGACAAAGAACATGCTATCTAGACAAAAGGAAGAACTGGCAGACCTATTGAAAATTCAGGTTGCAAACAAGATCAAGTACTTGGGGATATACTTGACAGCAAGATGCAGTACATTAAAAGAGAATAATTAGATCAAACTCAAACAGCAGATAGCACTAGATTTGGTGAAATGGGAAATTTTACAACTGTCATTAATAGGGAGAATATCAACAATCAAGATAAATATATTACCCAGAATATTATATTTGTTTCAGGCAATTCCAATTAGGCTTGGAAAATATTACTTTGAAGATTTGAATAAAATTGTATTGAAATGTATATGGCAAGGCAAGAAAGCGAGAATAAAGTTGAAACTTTTGCAAGATGCTAGAATAAGAGGTGAATTTGGTTTGCCTCATTGGGAATTGTATTTCCAAGCTACAAATTTGATGTGGGTTAAGGAATGGATAACATAAAGAAATACTAGATTTTTGACATTAAAAGGACATGATCTGTTGTTGGTATGCTTTTTTATGGTACAAAGGAACTAAAATACAGGTGTACTTTAGAAGACATTATATCCAGGAGTCTCTGTGGTTAAACTGGGAGAAGATTAAAAGACAATGTTATTTGAAAATTCCAGGCTTTTGACTATTGAAGCATTTTCTTATTCGATAATATATAAAAAAGAATAAACAGTTAGATATGGTGAAATATTGAATGAAAAGGGTGAACTTAAATCTACATAAAGCCCATGTCACACAGCACCAACGGATGGAAAGAGGATGTAAAATGGAGAGAAACACTTGCCATCCATTGGTTAACGCGATGCATCCGTTCTGTACTCACTGCGTCCGTTTTTCATACTCTCTATCCTTCCAGCATCTGTCTACTGACATTTGATCCACTCAAAAAGTTTTGAGCTGCACAAAACTTTTTGAGCGGATAAAGTATCCAACGCGTCCGTTCTACATCTGCTACGCATATGGGAAACATACGTTATACTTCCGTCGTCATCTGTTACGCGTCCGTTATATCCGCTAGGCATCCGCTGCGCATCCGCGCAATTCGCATCCGCTCCAGCGGAAAACTGACACAGGGAGGAAGTGAAACGGACGCGGAACAGACATGCAGCGTTAGTAGCACAGACGTAGAAAGGATGAAAGCAGATGCAGCTCGCATACAAAGCATTAAAACGGAAAAAATGTTTGTATGGGGGACGTATCTCTGATATTTAGGATGTCTGCAGGATGCCTAGAGGATGCAAAAGGACACCTAGCGGAAAACCTATATTTCCTATAAAAAGGGGGAGAAATCACCTGGATCTCACTTTCAGTCCAGCAGCCCTGTGGTGCAGACCTCTTCAGCCTTCATCTTGCTCTTGCTCTTCCACAGCATCCAGTCATCTCCACCATGGATCATCACACACTCCTTTTGGTAGCCGCCATCGTTCTATAACAGTGCAAAGCCCTCTACAGGCTCTTTCACCTGTTCTACGGGAAGAAAAGGAGGTGTCCAAGAAATGTCTGGGTCCGAAGATGGATTGCTAGAAGAGCCGAGTAAGGACTGTATAACAAGCTGATGGTGCAGCTGAGGAACGAAGACTCTCGTGCATTCCAGAACTTCATGAGGATGCCACCAGCCATGTTTAATGAAGTTGTGGAGCGGCTGAGACCCAGATTGACCAAGGCAAATACCAACTTCCGGCCCAGCCTGGACCCTGGGCTGAAGGTGGCACTGACTCTGCGCCACCTGACCTCTGGGGCCATGTACAGGAGCATGCAGTACGCCTGGAGGATGCCACACAACACCATCAGCATTGTGGTCAGAGAAGTGGTGCAGGCCATTGTTAGGGATAACATTGTTCACTCTAACTGTTTTAGGTGAAATAATAACTATGAATCATAGTTAGTGTATGCAGCTTTAACTGTAAAATAGCAACTGTGGGTGTGGTTATGAAAACCATATAAAAGTAGCAAGGCTACAGCT
>BLBF01000003.1:27934102-27987240 GCA_015471245.1 Laticauda colubrina | reverse complement strand
TGTTTAGCTTGTCTACCTAACCCTGGTTAGGGAACCCAGGCTTAACAGCCATCATCGAAGAATACCTGGAGGAGCTCCTCCAGTGCCCCTCCACTGAAGAAGGCTGGAAGAAAGTTGTAGAGCAGTGGTATCAGAAGTGGAACTTCCCCCTCACCGTTGGAGCCATAGACGGGAAGCACGTGGCCTGAAAAGCTCCAGCCAACTCAGGGTCCAATTATCACAACTACAAGGGCTTCTTCAGCATCACCCTCTTCACCATGGTCGATGCTGACTACAAGTTCATGTACAGCGATGCTTCAGGCAACGGGTCATCTTCAGATGCCCAGGTATACAACACCAGTCACCTCAAGGAGGAGCTGGAACGCAACCTCATCATGGGTTTCCCAGATCCAGACCCCCTACCCAACGACACGCAAGATGTGCCCTACTTCATTGTGGGGGATGACGCCTTCTCCCTCAGAACCTACCGAATGAAGCCCGACAATTCCAGATGCCTCACCCGTGAAGAGAGGATCTTCAACTACAGGCTGTCCAGGGCAAGGTGGGTGGTGGAAAACGCCTTTGGAATCCTGGCCAACAGGTTCCAGGTACTTCTCACCACCATGCAGCATCACCCAGAGTCCATGAGGAACATCGTGGAAGCTTGCTGCATCCTGTACAATCTCATGCGCACCTGCTACCCAGTGTTGCAGAACAGGCTTGTGGACCACCAACAAGGCAATGGGGACATGGAGCCTGGTGAATGGAGGCAAGGGCGAAACCTGATAGATACTGTGGATGTGTAAGGCCCCAACAGAGCTTCATGTGAAGGGAAGAAGCAGTGCAACCTCCTGAAACACTGGTGTAACTCCCCAGCTGGAGCGATGGAGTGGCAAGACAGGATGGTAGATGCTTAATGGATGCTTCCTTGAGCCTGTCTCATCACACTGATGAGATTGGGCCATGTATGCTGAGTGGGCCTACAATGAACAGGGCATTTCATAAAGAGTTGTGTTTATGTTGACATGTGTGGATGATTGATTACATTATTATTGATAATAAAGGGCCATAGGTGTGGCACCTGGGAGGGTGGACCATACAGTCCCACTATGCTTGCACTGGAGGTTTATCTATCCCACAGCTATTACCCATCCCACAGCTATTACCCATCCAACAGGTATCCCTGTCCATCCCACTGCTGTCCTAACACATCCCACAGCTATTACCTATCCCACTGCTATCCCTGCCCATCCCACTTCTATCCTTACCCATCCCACAAGCATGAAAGGCTTAAACCATTTCTAAAAGTTTCCACAAAGACTTTATTGACTAAAAGAACTGAACCAAGTGTGTGAAGCAAAGCTAACTTTTATTAATAACAAACTGTAAAAGCAAAATGACCCAAGTAAAATGTCCCAAGCAAAGATAAAGTCAACAGGTAGCAACCCATTCTCTGGCACTCTTCTCAGTCACTCTAAGGCGTGCCCATAGTCTCGGGGTGAAGGGTCCAGGTGCTGTGGAGGTGGCTGCTGCTGGAGTGCTGGTCTGAGGCACCATTGGGGTGCCTGGCCCTGAGAGGACAACAGGGGATGGTGTGTGGAGGAAGCTCTCAGAGAGCTGGCTCAGTCCCGTGATGTTGAGAGCCCCTTCTTCCATGATATGTCGGTGTGTACCAGCTGAGAGAGGAGATCCGCACTGCTTTTGATGGTGTCCCTGATCTCCAGCAGGACAGTGTGGCTCTGCCTCTCCGGTCTACCTCTCTGCCTGCTTTCTGTGGAGGTGGAGCTGGGGGTGGGGGTAAGTTGATCTCTGGTGGAAGTGCCCTCTCCTTGCTCCCACTGCGTCAGGGGGTCCTTCACATGCTCCGCCACAGGGAGTGCAGCTGTCAGGGGGGTCTCCATCGTGGGGCGCTCCACAGATACCTGCCTGGACACAGGAGCTGATTCTTGGCCAGAAGAGGACTGGCTCTCTGAGGGCTGCCTGAGAGAGAGGGTTGTGAGAGGGGCTTCTCCACGGTGGTGGACCTCACCCTCCAAGAAGCTGCACTTGGCCATCACGTAGGTCTCCCGGTCGGTGAGCTTGACCACGGCCTGGCCAGACTTCTTGAGTTGCAACTTCCCGTACCAGGTGTGCATGTGCTTCCACCAGCCGAGGAGCACCTCCGAAGTGTAGCCCAGGCTCTCAGCCTTCTCTCTCCAAGCCGCCTGCTTCCTCTTGGTGTCTCAATAGAGCCTGTGTCCCTTCCGCCATCGGTACTCATTCTCCCTCAGCCATTCGAGCACCTCATCCTCATATTCCTCTTCGATGGAGTACTGCCTCCTCTCCCTATCTCACGTATGACTCTTCCTCCCTCTGGCAGGGCCTTCTGGGCCCTCCTCAGAAGGGCTTTGAGGTTCTAGGGGCTGGTCCACCACACCACCACCACCAGCAGCAGCAACAACAACAGCAGCAAAAGCAGCACCAGCAGGACCAGCAGCACCAGAAGCACTAGCAGCACCAGCAGCATCAGGAGGATCAGGAGCAGCACCAGTAGAGTAAGCACCAACAGAAGCACCAGCACCAGGAGCAGCACCAGCAGAGTAAGCATGAGCAGAAGCCCCAGCACTAGGAGCAGCTCCAGCAGAGTAAGCACAGCAGAAGCACCAGCACCAGGAGCAGCCCCCGCAGAAGCACCAGCACCAGAAGAGTCAGCCCGAGCAGCAGAAGCCCCAGTAGAAGCAGAATCAGTGCCAGGGGGTGGGATGGTGGCCTTGTCCTTCTTGCCAGGGCTGGCAGCAGATGGCACAGGCTTCCTCTTCTTCCCATGGTTGTTGGCTGGAGATGTGTCTGGCAGCAGGTCTTTCCTCTGAATGTTGACCTGCTTGCGAGCTTCATCCTTTTATATCCACGGGGCTGACGCAATGCATCCTCCCTGCATGCGCAGTGAACACTTTGCATCCACTAGGCATCCACTTGGCATCCGCTATGCCTCTGTGATGCATCCACTATATCCGCTCGGCATCCGCTCTGCATCCGCTCCTTCCGCTGCACGTCCACTTCTCTGTGCTCCCCCGGAAGCCCTGCGGTTGTGCCATCTGCTTCCATCCGCTTCAATCTGCTAGGCTTCCATGGAGCATCCGCTTTACATCCTCGCTTTGTCCTCTCCCCGTCCATTCCTTTCCATTGTTGTCCGCTCTCTTTATGCAAATTTGGGGCACTTTTGAGAGTGGATAACAACGGATGGAAAATTTTCTTGTCCGCTGTGTCCTTTTTACATACTTTTTGCATCCGTCGGCCTATGTGACAGTCCCTTAAAAACTAGAGGAAGAAGGTATAAAGATGAATTGGTTTTCATATGCGCAAATACAATCAAGGTATGATAAAGGTTTTAAAGCCGAAGGTTTCTATGATAAATTGACCGATTCAGATAAGATTTTGATGGGTGCTGATGAAAAGGTGATTAAAAAAAATGTATGGATATTTGTTAGAAATTAAATTAGAAGAAGAACAAGTTAAAGAAACTATGATTGCTTGGGGGAAGAATTTTGGATGTGGGATTGATCTAGAGAAATGGCAAAAATTGTGGTCTCAAAATTATAAAATGTCAACAGCGTATAAAGAAAATTTGTATAAGATGTTTTACAGGTGGCATTTTGCCCCAACAAGAATAGCAAGAATGTTCAAGAATAAATCCAAAAAATGCTGGAAATGTCATCAGACACCTGGCTCATATTACCATATGTGGTGGACTTGTGCAGATGTTAAAAAATACTGGACTAAAATCCACATGCGGCTGGAAAAAATGATAAAAAAGCATATAAGATTTGAAACCAGAGATATTTTTTATTGGGAATTTTACCTGAAATATATAGTAAAGACTTGAAATACCTGATTGTAAATGTATTAACAGCGGCTAGGATTGTATTTGCTAAAAACTGGAAAAATGAGAAAATACCATCACAGGAGGAAATTATTAAGAAAATATTGGAATGTTTTAAAATGAGTAGATTGATATTTGAAATTAGAGAGCAAGAAGATAATTTTTTTTATAAAATTTGGGATCTATTCTTTCAATGGTTTGATAACAAATATAGTAATGAAATTTGTAGACTTTTAGAAAATACTAAATATATAAAGATGTATTTTTTTCTTATTATATCTAAAAATGATTTTAGGATAGACTTGGGATGATAATATGAATTGTCACAAAATAAATTGAGTAAAATATGATTATTTCTTAAAGCATGAATGAATAATAAGTATAGTTAAATGTTTGATTAATAATGATATTAATGCATTTAATATTGGATTGAAAATACAAGATCATATATAATGTAACTGTAATTGAAGACTACCAAATGGAAGCACACAAAAATTTGTAAACTAACCGACACATTGTATGTATATATATGGAAGATGGCCTGGTGTTTTTATGTTTGTTTGTTTATGTTTGTTTTAAAAACCAATAAAAATTCATTAAAAAAAAAGAACTAAGGAAGAATTTCCTGACAGTTAGAGCAATTCATCAGTGGAACGACTTGCCTCCAGAAGTTGTGAAGGCTTCCAACACTGGGATTTTTTAAGAAGAGATTGGACAACCGTTTGTCTGAAATGATATAGAGTTTAATGCCTGAGCAGGGGGTTAGACTAGAAGACCTCCAAGATCCTTTCCGTCTATGTTGTCCTGTTATTCTGAAATGATTGTTCACATATCCAGTAATTTGCCCAACTCTTTATAGAGGTTTGTCACTTTTACTGTAGATTTGTTTTTTCCATTTCTATGATAAACCATCTGTACTTCAGCAGAAGAATGTGATACCCATTACTAAAGGACTCTATGGAGAAAAGCCACAGATGGGAATGTGATTATTTTGCAAATAGCTAATCAGGAAGTCACTCCCATGGGTGGAGACTGAATGCTTACAGGTATAGGACATGGGTTATATGATTAAAAGGGTGTGATTAAAACAGCGTCAAAATAAAACAGTATATAGTTGTAAAACATTATGAAAAACATTTTAAAAAGAGAATAAGAGAATAAAGAATTAGTTGCCTTGTCAGTTTCCTTTGAGAGCATTTCACTGTTTAATCAAGGGAGTAGACAGAGGTTACCCCATTCTTCCTATGTTTGATTAGCAGTCATTATTTGGAATTATTGGTTGCAACTGACTCCTGAACAATACCTTCCCATGCTAATTTGGTCCATGGCCCAAAGCAATTTCTTGTGATCTCTGCATTCCAGGAGAATGTTATATTCCATGACATTGTTTTATTTTTCTGAACTGTTTCTTGGAATGTCACTCTGTAATTATGGGATTGCTCAGAGCTTTCCTTTGATTCAAATATTTTTCCTCAGTCCTAATGCTAGCCTTTTTCAAGTTGTATCAATCAATTAATCATTCAAGCAGATCTTTATTATGGTCATAAAGCAGCATAAAGAGGGTAGAATACCATTAATGAATAAGTAACAAAAGTATAAAAAATATAAAATGCTAGAAGATGTATTAAAATAGAATATATGCAAAAGTGTCTAAAAGAATATGAAAGGGGAGAATAGGAGCATTGATCAATGTAGGAGGAACATGAAGGTTACTATGTGGAAGGCTATTATCTATCAAATTACAGAACATTTTAGTTTGGCAAACTAGATGCTCATTAAGTCTATTTTATAGCACAGGTCATCATCTGATGAATTTTAAGTGCTGCAGCACAGGACCTGACAACACTGTATGCTGTATCAAGGTTGATATTTGAAAGCAGCAGGGTGGTGTAGAATTGCTTTGTCACCTAAGATATTTATGCAGTAATAGTGAAATGAGACTAGAACAGATGTCTCTGTAATACATGCACTGGACAAGCATGAACTCTGTTGTTTTTGTGTGTCCAGAGTTATAGGGTATTGTCTCTCTGAGTAATTTTTGCCCTGGCCTTCAAGGATTGCTGAAGGTAAGTCATGACATCATGCCAGAGTATGCCCTCTGGTGTTTAGGGACTTCAAGTTTAATTAAGTATGCCATGGGGGAGGCAGAGTATCTGTTGGGTTAACTGGTATGAAAGTTAGGCTCCTAGCTAGATCCAATTGGCTCTCTGTGCCTCATACACATTGTTTAATAAGTGCATTGGTCACATTGACCCCATGCCCAACAGAAGACCTACAGTCCAAGAATGAGATTTTGGTTGCCACCACCTGTTTCTATGTGGATTAGAAATCATTGCACAAAACTGATTAGGCATGATTAGACCAAGGGGGGTGGGGGTGGGTGGGATGATAGTCTGAGCCAGTAATTGAGGATAGTCACCTATACTCTATCCTGTACTTTCATAAGCCCTATTTCTAGTCTCAGGGAAGTGTTGGAAATACATTTTGAGACTTGAGGGGTGATATTAGAAAATTGGATGATATAAGCTCTAATGGTGCAAAATAAAGAAGGGGTCCTCCTGTATCATAAAGAAACTGGCTATGAGCTTGGCTCTGAATAATTTGATTGCTGCAGGTATATAGTGGCCACTTCTTGTCTTGAAGAATTAAGGATGGCAAATGAACTCTGGGCATTTTCAGCAATGTAGTCCCCATAGGTTTTTTCTACTGTTGTAGAATGGAGGACAACCTCTAGGTACTGATGAAAGATTATTCTGTGGCCATCTATCCTCCAGGTGTGGTTCTTGGACATTTTGGCAAATGCTGTGATTTAAAAAAATAATTGAAATATATATGATCTACCTTGCAGTACTGTATTAATGCTTTTCAAGTTAAAAGCACAACAATTTATTGTTAATGGTGAAGTTTGATTGTTTTTTATTATTATTTGTAAATAATAAATAAGTAGCCAATGAGTTTGCATCCCTTGAGGCAAGCAAAATTCAATCAGCCAGAAAAGAGGGGGGGAGGGAAAGAGAGAGAGAGGGAGGGAAGGAGGGAGGGAGGGAGAGAACATAATGACAAAGAAGCAGGCTGCCTTTCTACATTGTACAGAAAACCAGCTGCAATGTTTTCTAAAGACTTTAGTGCACAACATGGATTTGAATGTATAAAACAGCAGATAGACCAGGGAAGGAAAGGAGTTTATTGCCTAGGAAGGTTGCTGACCCCTAATTTACACTGTAATGAAAGTGCCAAAGTAGCTATGTTCAAGAGTACTTGTCTTAACCAAAGTCCTTCAACTCCAATTGTTCCTGTTGAGAATTTGATATAATACCTGTTAACTACTTGTTTTATTCTAATTTATGTAATTGCAGATATTTATTGATCATTATTACCATTCTATCTATGTTGATGGATGGTATTTTGCATTGATAGTTCCTTGTAAATGCATAGAAGGTTTTCAGGGTAATGATGATTTATTAGCTGACTAGTGCTGTAATGTTGCAATACTATAATGTTATAATGATAATGCAATGATAGCAATGAGTCAGCAAGATTATTTGACTGCTACCACTTTAAGAGGCTGTAATATAAGTGAGATTCTGTGGGGGAGGTATTTCTCTCTCTCCATGTGTGCTTTTGTGGTGTAGCTGATTACTGATTGCTGTTTGTTCAAGGCCTGTATCAAAGTACTTGTATGTATATATGCTTTTGAAGGGATAAAACCACAATATGTAAATACAAACCTGGGGGCTGTATTTGCTCCTGGGTTGTTTCACCTAGTCATACTGTGTGCACTCTAACTAAGGTTCTTGAGCATGAATGAAGATTTACTGAAAAATAATAGGAGGAGGGAAAAAAAGTGGATGTCCATAAAGTTTCATACAAAGCAGCTGTAGTGAAATGAAGTCAACTGAAAATATAAAACTCAGAGAGTGAGAAAGGCTGTCAGTAAAGAGGAACAGCAAAATCTCCAAAAGAATGGAGATCAGAAGCTAAAGAATTTGCTGAAAACTAGAAAAGATTAAAAGTAGAAGTAGAAGTTGGATGAGTCCTAGGAAAGATTTATGCTGACCAAGATGAGAAAGAGTTTTGATTTATGGGCTCAAAGGGAAAGGCTCGATGCAAGTAGGAAACTTAAAAAAAAAAATAATATAAAACTGTTAAATGCATACTTTATTCTTTGATCATTCAATAACTCCAATTAACAATTCTGCAATGCAGGACAGATCACTTTGCCTGATAAAAGGAATAAATTTTAAGTAAAGAGATTTTGGCCTTAATGTTGTGCATATTAACTGTGAATAGATTATATTTCCCAAAATATCCCATTCTCTATTCCACCAATCTTCTGTTATCCCCCTTTTACCCTTCTCCAACCAACTTAGCCTCATACTTAGGTCCTACAATATTCTGTGGATTTAGATATATATTTTTTCCATGAATCCCCAACAACTGGTGTTATTAATGTATTGCTTTTACTGTTCATGGCTGCTGTTATGAGTTTGCTACAGGTATAGGTAGTCCTCAAGTTATAACTATAATGGAAACTGCCCATTATAGTTGTAAGCCAGGATGGTCATACGTTGGGCCACCTATGTGATAGCCCGATTTTATGACCTTTATTCTGGCAGTGGTTAGCTGAACACTATGGTCATTAAACTAACAGTGATTAACTCTATAGGCCATAGGTAGTTACGTCCTGATATCTGACACAAGTTTTGTTGTGTTGAAGTTTTGTTTGTTTTAGTTTTGTTGAAAACTGGAAGTAAAGGGTGATTTTCAGCAAAACCATTACAAAAGGTAGACACATGACTGGGGTCATGTGACTGGATGAAAACCAGCATTTACTTCCAGTTTTTAGCAAAACCGGCCCATAGTTGCAAAGCCTATAATAGCAAGCCAGTTAGAGAGTACTTGAAGTACAATCACATGACTGTTGGGGAGGCAGATCTCTGAGCATTGAATCTGAATTGAAAACACCACCCAGGGAAGTTCATTGTAGCTTTGAATGGTTGTTAAGGGACGGTCATAAGTGGAGGACTATCAGTAGCTATTCACACAAATCCTTGTAACAAGCAGAAGTTTTATCAAAATGATATTTGTGGAGTTAACATAATTCAAGCTCTATAGGCCACAGGTAGTTATGTCCTGATATCTGACACAAGTCTGTTAGTTATGGCTTTTGCACTATGACATCATGATATATCCATGATCACTTGTCTCTATCCTTTGAAAGTCAAACGTAACTAAAATAAATCTGCTGGTTAGTTTACATAAAGTGTGAATTATATAGGATATGAACAGTACTTTATCTATCTTCATCCTGATCAGTTTTGAGAAATCAGAACAAAAGAGGGAAGAGACAGCAACACAGAAGCCACACAGAAGCAATGTAACAAGGACTTTCCATATTATTTGAAAAGACACGTTCATGAAAGAGTTTTTGTCTGGATAAGCCATTAATACAGGTGTATTTATTTTTAACATATTGTCTCCCAGCACAATCTCCAGTCCTGTTCAAACTATCAAACTTGTTTGAAAATAGGAGATTGAAATAAATACCAGGTAGCAGCTGATCTTGAGTCATTCTTCACTTTTCCAGCTTTAAAAGGTAATGTGCAAATAAGGTTATATTAAGTTTAAGAAACAGAAGATTTCAACACACATAAATAAATAATTGTACTCATAGCCCATATTTTTTCCAACTGACCCAAAAGCAGCATTAGAATGATACTAAACTTGTCCATGTGTTATGAATGCATGATGGCTTCTGCTGAATATGGGTGCATTCACACATACAGACAGTCCTTTATTGCTAATATTTCCCCATAAAAATGGAAGGAAAGATTAAGATACCCATTTAAGATAAATTAACTGTGAATATGCATTGTCTGTGGTCATGTCAGAACATTTAAAAAGGCAGCTTTCTTCTTTCAATGTTGAGAAATCTGATTTAAAACATACGAAAACCAGTTGGCACAATATACTGTATATTGCTCTTGCAAACTAATATAACAAGAAGAATAGCATTCATGTGGCAATCAGCAGAAATGTTCACATGGGAAAGTTTAAAGTTAACAGAAAGAAACAGAAGGTAGTTTGAAGGTCTCATAGAATCTCATGATGACTATAAAAGACCAATGCAGTAGGCTTGCAGTAGCATGATTTAGCTAGATTCAATTAGATTTTGATACATGCTTGATTATTAAAACATATAATAATAAGGCTGGCAGGAACCTTGGACTTCTTCTACAGGTGAAACTTGAAAAATTAGAATATCGTGCAAAAGTTCATTTATTTCAGTAATGCAACTTAAAAGGTGAAACTAATATATGAGATAGACTCATTACATGCAAAGCAAGATAATTCAAGCCATGATTTGTCATAATTGAGATGATTATGGCTTACAGCTCATGAAAACCCCAAATCCACAATCTCAGAAAATTAGAATATTACATGCAATCAATAAAACAAGGATTGTACATAGAACAATGTTGGACCTCTGAAAAGCATAAGCATGCATATGTACTCAGTACTTGGTTTGGGCCCCTTTTGCAGCAATTACTGCCTCAATGCAGTGTGGCATGGAAGCTGTCAACCTATGGCATTGCTGAGGTGTTATGGAAGACCAGGATGCTTCAATAGCGGCCTTCAGCTCTTCTGCATTGTTTGGTCTCATGTCTCTCATCTTTCTCTTGGCAATGCCCCATAGATTCTTTTTGGGGTTCAGGTCAGGTGAGTTTGCTGGCCAATCAAACACAGTAATCCGATGGTCATTGAACCAGGTTTTGGTGCTTTTGGCAGTGTGGGCAGGTGTCAAGTCCTTCTGGAAAATGAAGTCAGCATCCTCATATAGCTCGTCTGCAGAAGGAAGCATGAAGTGCTTCAAAATCTCCTGGTAGATGGCTGTGTTGACCCTGGACATAATGAAGCACAATGGACCAACATCAGCAGATGACATGGCTCCCCAAATTAACACAGATTGTGGAAACTTCATTCTGGACTTCAATCATCTTGCAGTGTGTGCCTCTCCATTCTTCCTCCACACTCTGGGTCCTTGGTTTCCAAATGAGATGCAAAAGTTGCTCTCATCAGAAAAGAGGACTTTGGACCACTAAGTAACAGACCAGTTCTGTTTTTATTTAGCTCAGGTAAGATGCTTCTGATGTTGTTTGTTGTTCAGGAGTGGCTTGACAAGAGGAATATGACATTTGAAGCCCATGTCCAGGATCCGTCTGTGTGTGGTGGCTCTTGATGCACTGACTCCAGTCTCAGTCCACTTCTTGTGAAAGTCCTCAACACTTTTGAATGGCCTTTTCCTGACAATCCTCTCCAGGCTGTGGTCATCCCTGCTGCTTGTGCACTTTTTTCTTCCACATTTTCCCCTTCCACAGCACTTTGGGAACATCCAACTTCTTTTGCAATTACCTTTTGAGGCTTTCCCTCCTTATGGAGGGTGTCAATGATGGTTTTCTGCACAACTGTCAGGTCAGCAGTCTTTCCCATGATTGTGATTCCAAACTGAGAGACCATTTAAAGGCTCAGAAACCCTTTGCAGGTGTTATGGCTTAATTAGCTGATTAGAGTGGCACACTTTGAGCCTAGATATTGAACCTTTTTGTAATATTCTAATTTTCTGAGATTGTGGATTTGGGGTTTTCATGAGCTGTAAGCCATACTCATCTCAATTATGACACATCATGGCTAAGATCACATGCAATCTTACTTTGCATGTAATGAGTCTCTCATATATTAGTTTCACCTTTTAAGTTGCATTATAAAATAAATGAACTTTTGCACGATATTCTAATTTTTTGAGTTTCACCTGTAGTCCAAGCCCCTGCTCAATTAAGAGACCCTATGTCATAGAATTCAGGACAAATGGCTGTCCAGTCTTTTCTTGAAAGCCTCCAAAGACATACCATCCACACCTCCAGAAGGCAAGGTTATATCATTGAGTAATTGTTGTCACTGTCAAGAAATTTCTTGGCTGAATATGTTCTAAGTCAGTGATGGTGAACCTTTTTGTTGTGGTGTACAGAAAGTGTACATGTGTGCAACAGCACACATGCATGCCGACATGCACAATGCAATGTGCGTGTCCCCTTACCTGCACTGCACATGCGTGCACCTCCCAGCTGATTTTCAGCCTGTTTGAGGCCTTTTTTGGCCTCCCAAAGACTTGAGGGAAACCTCTGCAGCCTCAGAAGGCAAAATTAGTCTGTTTTGGCACTTCCAGTATTTCCAGAAGGCCAGTTTTTCAGGCTCCAGAGGCTGCAGAGGCTTCCCTCAAGCTTCTGGGAGGCCGAAAAAAGCCTCAAATGGGATAAAAATCAGCTGGAAGGCACATGCATGTGCAGTGCAGATACATTTGGCTGGGGTTTGTGTGCCCTGCATGCCATTATGGCACTGCGTGTCACCTGTGATATGCATGCCATAGGTTCGCCATCATGGTTCTAGGTTGATTCTCTCTTCAATGATCTTCCACCCATAACTTTTTGTCCTGCCTTCAGGAGCATTGGGGAACAGGTATATGCCCACCTTCTCTGCGACAGCAGAGAAATAATGTAAAATAATGTAAAAAAATAAAGTAAAAAATGTACATTTTATATTTCAAGATGTTCTCCAAAGTATCTGGCACTATATAGCTGAAACAACAATGGATTGATATTAATGGTTTGGAGACCATTCTGATTAAAATAACAGTGTAGTGACTTTGCAGATTTATCAGGAAACTTGTATTTCTACCAAGACAAATTGATGATATTAAAGCTATAGAACAGAAATAAGATTTTTTTTCCCGTCCTGAGAACTATGTGCTGCAATAGGCTACATTAAATTTCCGTTTCTTGCTTCTTTGAGAATTATAATAAATAACAGATAACAGATAATAAAAGTTGGAATGGACCTTGTAGTTCATCTAGTCCAAACCCCCACCCAAGCAGGAGACCCTACACCGTTTCGGACAAATGACAGTCCAATCTCTTCTTGAAAGTCTCAAGTGATGGCGCTCCCACAACTTCCGAGGGCAAGCTGTTCCATTGGCTGATTTTTCTCACTGTCAGAATGTGATTATGATGTGGTATTCTCTTTCATAGAAGAGGAAATAAAAAGAATGGCCAATGGATATTATTTGTATCATAATACTATGAAGGTTATTTAAAAACTGCAAATAACTAATTCATATTGGTCATATAAATTCTAAATTTATTGATTCTAATAAATTCTGCACTCAAATATTATTCCAAAAATTATGTACCCAAAAGTGGCTCCCCCCCCCCAGTATTCTTGACATTTTACCTAGCTATGAAACACCTATGAGGATTTCTAGAATTAAATTTAGAGCATACAGTATCTCCTCCAAACGAAGTTTAAAGTAGTTTTTTATGCTTTGTTTAACAGCACAACAGGAGTAGCCTTTGGTGTAAGTAATAAACTGCTGTTTTACAGTGGCTCAGATAGATTAATGCAAAACTACTTTAGTTTTTAAATCACTGCTTCAAACTTGTGCATGGGAAATGAAGGGAATTGCTGACAATCACATTGCAGCAACCAGAGTAACAACAAAATAGCATTTTCTTTAAAATTAAATAATCAGACATGACATATTGCATGTTAGACCTTGACTTCCACAAACGAAACTTGGAATTTAATCTGCTGTCTGCTTTCATGACCATCACAATGTTTCTCATTGTGTACCACTAAAAGTGAAGCATTCATGATGGAGATTGCAACTCGCCAGCTTCGAGCTCAGGGTCTGTCATTTGCATGGATCAAATAATATAAGCTCCCCAATTATCAGTGTTACTTGGTTGGCAGAAGTAATAAATTAGCTTCACCTTCATCTTCAATGTCACAAAATAGTAATGCCCTTTAAAACATGGCTTGGCAGATTACATATTCATTTGCCATTTTTCAGCCTTGCATAATCTAATGAAGTCAACTGTTTATAAAACTTCAAATAAGTTGCAGATAAAGATATGCATTATTTTACAACATAGAAAGGAATTATGTCTTGGTTTTATAACAGGGCAATGCAAATGGATGGGTAGCCTACTAGCAAAATGAATTTTAATCCAATTTGGCGACTGCTTTTGAATAAAAAAAAGAAATATGTAGATACTATTTCCGCTACCCTAAATTTCTGGGAATTTCTGTGGTGATATTCTCTCTCTTCTCTTGCAATATTCCTTCCTTGGAATATTGTTCCAAGAAGTAAAAGCAAACATTTGACAGGACTTCTATACTTCAACTCAAGGAACTTCATGGTGAAATGCAATTCAAAATGTTTACAAATGTGAAAAATCTACAGGAAGAAAAAACTATCAATGCAACACACACAGGGACCATAGCCTGCATACAATATAAAAAAGTAATTAATCAGTAATGTGTGAAACGCTCATTACATTTGGCAATTATTTCCAACCTCATTATTGGTCTATTCAACCTGCAGTAATATTTTGGCTGCTTTTGTGAGATTATGCAGAGGGCAGAGGAAATGTCTGTATTGTTTGCAGCTGTGGCATACTGTTTATTAGGATTTTCAAGCAGAGTAAGCCTTGCTTCAGATAAGTAGATTACTAAGGGATTGGTACTTTGCAATGTTCAAATCTAATGTACCAAATCTCTGATTTATCTCTTTGAAATTCAGTTTCACATCATACAAGAAGGAAGAGCTGCTACTAAAACAGTGGACAGAGAAGACAATCTGAATCTGAGCCAGGTATGTAATATGAGTAAAGGTCTCAGATACAGATTAACAGAGTTGGAAGCATCTTGTAGGTCATCTAGTCCAACACCCTCACCCAAGCAGACCCTACACCATTTTTGACAGACAGTAAGTCCAGTCTCTTCTTAAAAGTTTTAGTGATAAAGCTCCCACAACAGGTAACATAACAGATAACAGATAATCAGAGTTGGAAGGGACCTTATAGATCATCTAGTTCAATCCCACACCCAAGCGGGAGACCCTACACCATTTCTGACAAATGGCAGTTCAATCTCTTCTTGAAGATCTCAAGTGATGGCGCTCCCACAACTTCTGAGGGCAAACTGTTCCATTGGTTGATTGTTCTCACTGTCACAATGTTTCTCCTTATTTCCAGGTTGAATCTCTCAGTTTCCATCAGATATTCCTTGTCTGGCCTACAGACACTTTAGCAAATAGCTTGACCCCTTCCTCTCTGTGGCAGCCTGTCATGCCCCTGGTGGAGACTGACTCTGAGGAAGAGGAGGAACAGTCAACAGGGAGTGGAAGTGTGGCTCCAGAGGTGGTGGAAGAGGCTGGGGAAGGGCAGAGACAAGATGAACGCAGTCAGGGGAGGACCCAGGCCTATCCCCTATCCATCCTAGGGCACACAGGGAGGAGAGGATCAGGATAAAACATGGTCTACTCAGGAGGAGATGGCCATGATCCTCTTCATGGGTTGCAGGTGTGAGATCTGCATAAAAGGTGGGACCTGCTTGCTAACAGACACTGGAGACAAATTAGAGTTTTATTTCTAAAGAAGGTTTATCTTGGTTGGCATTCTTCCAATGGACTGTACCTGGTTATCTCCCTGAAGTTGGCAATTATCTATCCTGGTCTGTTGTGGAACTTATTCAGTGAGGTTTGTTTTTGTTTTTTGCTTTGTTATCGGCTCTTTGAATTTGAACTGTGTTTCTTTCCTTTGAAATGTTATTTTGAAAATAGTTTATTCCTCCACTGTGAACAATTAAACAGTGAAGCCAAGTTGAAGGCATTAATGGACTTTTAGTTACTTTTTGGGTTTTGTTTTATTTCTGAGATACTCTGGGTCATCACACAGCCCCTCAAATATTGGAAGACCGCTATCATATCTCCCCTGGTCCTTCTCTTCACCAGACCAGCCAAGTCCATTTCCTGCAACCATTCTTCATATGCCTTAGTCTCCAGTCCCCTAATCATCCTGGTTGCTCTTCTCTGTACTTTTTCTAGAGTCTCAACATATTTTTTTATAATGTGGTGACCAAAACTAGATGCAGTACTCTAGGTGTGGTCTTACTAAGGCTTTACAGAGTGGTATTAGTACATTACTTGATCTTGATTGTATCCCTCTGTTAATGCAAGTTAAGATTGCATTAGCTTTTTTGGCTGCGACTGCACATTGCTGGCTCATATTTAGCTGGTTGTCCACTAAGACTCCAAGATCCCTCTCACAGTTCCTGCTATTGAGCCTGGTTTCACCCAGTCTGTATGTGTACTTTCGTTTTTTCTTGCCTAAGTGTAGGACTTTTCTTTTCTCTACATTGAATTTCATTTTGTTAGATACGGCCCAGTGTTCTAGTCTGTCAAGATCCATCTGGATCTTGAGCCTGTCTTCTTGGGTGTTAACTATTCCTGCCAGCTTAGTATCATCTGCAAATCTGGAATGTTTCCCTTCTATTCCCTCATCTAAGTCATTAATGAAGATATTGAAGATTACTAGGCCTAAGACGGAACCTTGTGACACCCCACTGCTTATTTCCCTCCATGTAGACTTAGACCCATTAAGGACTACTCGTTGAGTACTGTTTGTCAGCCAGTTGTGAGTCCATCTAGTGGGTGGTGCTATCTATTCCACTTTTTTTCCAGTATTTTCCAGAAGTAGATTGTGGTCTACTTTGTCGAATGCCTTGCTGAAATTTAAATATATTGTGTCCACAGTATTTTGCTGGTCTACGAGTTTAGTCACTATGTAAAACAATGAAATAAGATTGGTTTGGCATGATCTGTTTTTAACAAACCCGTGCTGACTGCTAGTTATTACTTTACTTGTTTCTAGATGGTGGCAGATCTGTTTATTTTATTATATTTTCCAGTATCTTCCCGGGTATTGATGTTTGCCTGATTGGTCTATTGTTTGCTTGGTCTATTTTTTTTTCCTTTTTTGAAGATGGGAACCACATCAGCTCTTTTCCAGTCCTCTGGTAGTTCCCTGGTGCTCCAGGATTTTTGAAAGATGTGGTGCAGTGGTTCTGAGATAACCTCTGCTGGCTCCTTTAAAACTCTGGGATGTAATCCATCAGGCCCCGGTGATTTGTTTTCATCAAGACCAGACAGGTGTTCTCTTACTATTTTTTTTGCTTATTTTAACTTTTATTTTTGGTCTGTCTTTTACAGTTATGTTTTTGGTAGGTTGAGGTATAGTTTATTTTTGCATGAAAACAGAGGCAAAGAATGAGTTAAGCATTCTCAAAGAATGAGTTAAGCAGTTACTTTCTTGCCATCTTCTCTCTTTAGTGGACCAACTGTTTCCTTGATTTTTTTCTTGTTATTTATATGTTGGAAGAAACTTTTTTTTTATTATCTTTGACTTTTGTTGCAAGTCTTTGTTCATTCTGAGCCTTTACTATCCTGACTTCCTCTTTGCTGATTCTGGCTATCTGCTGATATTCTCTCTTAGTTGTATGTCCTTCTTTCCATTTTTTGTACTTGTCCTTTTTTTTTCTTTCAATTTGACAGAGAGATCTTTGTGTAGCCATGCTGGTTTCCTCTTGGATTTTTTGTTTTTCTTTCTCAGAGGTATTGTGCTGGTCTGGGCTTCTGTGATCATACTTTTCAGAGTATCCCAAGATTCTTAAGTTGTTTTCCCCTTTAGGATTTTCCCATGGAATTCTTCTCAAGTTCTCTCTGAGTTTATTAAAATCAGCTCTTTTAAAATCCAAGACTCTGGTGTCATTATGTTCTGTTGCTTGCGTTTGTGTTATGCTGAATTCTAGTATTACATGATCACTCTCACCCAAGGTTCCTGCAGTTTCAACTCCCTCCATCACTTCTTCTCTGTTTGTCAGAATTAAGTCCAGCATGGCTCTGGTTTCACCCTCTACCTTTTGGACAACAAAGTTGTCAGCTGGTTGGTTAGGATCTTATTTGATTTCTCACTTGGTGCAGAATTAGTTTTCCAATTGATATCAGGATAATTGAAGTCCCATTACTATTGTTGTGTGTTTCCTGCATATGTTTGTTAACTGGTTGGCAAAAAGGACATCTATTTTTTCTGCTTGATTGGGTTGCCTATAATATACACCTATGGCCATGTAATTCTTTTTTTTTTCTTTTATATTGACCTATATGTATTCTAGGAGGTTTTCATCTTTGGTTTCATGCATTTCTATAGCAATATAGTGGTCTTTTACACACAGTGTAACTCCACCTCCTCTTTTATGGGGTCTGGGTTTTTTTTGAACAGTTTGTATCCTTCTACCAGTATGTTCCAATCATGGGTTTCATCCCACCAAATTTCTGTTATTCCAACTATGTCTACCTTCATGTATTCGTAGTTGTAGTTCACCTTGTTTGTTCCCCAGACTTTGTGCACTTGAGTTCTTTATGTCTGATGCTGTGTTTACTGTCTCTATAATCTGTGTTGTGCCTGCCTGCCCCTACTTTCTTGGCACCTGTTTGATTAATGCACATGGTATGGCTTTCACTATTAAATGCTTGGTTTTGGTTGACAGCAAGGTTGATAATCTTACCTGCACAAATATCTATTTTGTATGCACTGATATTCTTCTTAGTTTTAGGTTGCTGGGGACAGAAATGTTCTGTATCCATTAATTCCTTGTCCTCGCTGTTCAGTTTAAATGTTTATCCAGGAAATCTGTGAATTTAATGTCAAGTCACTCAGTCCCTTTCTTTAATGGATGCAAATGATCTCTTTTGTACAGTTTTTCATTGGACCAGCTGCACACATCATGACTAATAAAACCAAAGCCTTCCCTTTTGCATCATTCCTTTAGCCACACATTAAACTCCACTCATGCTGGCCTTTCCCTTTTTGTTCCTTGAATATTGGTAGAACCTCTGAAAAGATAAGCCTGCAGCCCATGTTACTAACTTTTTATCCCAGGCTCTGGAAGTCTTTCTGAACAGAAAGTACATCCTTCTGGGACAGATCATTTGTACCAAGAGGTATAATAGCATCAACATCACAGTCCTTACTGGCATTCTTGACTATCTTAAGAATATACCTCTTGTCTCTGCTGGCAGTAACACCTGGCAGATACCTGGCCTCTTTTAAAACCTCTGTATCCTTTCCTAAATTTATATCCCTTACAGTTGAGTCCTCAACCAGAAGGTAGCTTCTCTTTTGGGATGCCTTGTTCTTCTTGTGTGATCAGTGCGTAATACCTGATTCACACTTTCTCCTTTCCAAACTAAAGCCCCTGTTAAACTGCACCAGCGGATGGAAAGAGGATGTAAAATGGAGAAAAACACTTGCCATCTGTTGGTTAATGCGATGCTTCCGTTCTGTACTCACTGCCTCCGTTTTGCTTCCTCTCTCTCTGTCCAGCATCCGTCTATTGATGTTTCATCCCCTCAGAGGGTTTTGAGCTGTTCAAAACTTTTGAGCGGAAAATGTATCCAATGCGTCCATTCTGCATCTGCTAGGCAAACGGATGACATCCATTCTGCATCCGTTATGCATCCACTATATCTGCTAGGCATCCGCTGCGCATCCGCGCAACTCAAATCCGCTCGGACGCAGGGAGGAAGCGGAACAGACGCGGAACGGACTCGCAGCGTTAGTAGCATGGACGGAGAAAGGATGAAAGCAGATGCAGCACGGAAACAAAGCATTTAAAATGGAAAAAACGTTCACAAAGGGGACCTATCTCGGATATTAAGGATGTCTAGAGGATGCCTAGAGGATGCAAAGGGACACATAGGGGAAAACCTATATTGCCTATAAAAAGGGGGAGCAACTCACCTGCATCTCACTTTCAGACCAGCAGCCCTGCTGTGGAGACCTCTGCAGCCTTCATCTGACTCTTCCTCTTCCACAGCATCCAGTCATCTCCACCATGGATCATAACATACTCCTTTTGGTAGCCATCATCCTTCTGCAACAGTGCGAAGCCATCTACAGGCTCTGTGAACTCTACTACGGGAAGAAAAAGAGGCGGCCAAGAAGCGTCTGGGTCCGAAGATGGATCAGGAGAAGAGCAGAGTACGGACAAGCTGATGGTGGAGCTCAGGAACGAAGACACTTGTGCATTCCAGAACTTCATGAGGATGCCTCCAGCCATGTTTGATGAAGTTGTGGAGCGGCTGACACCCAGGTTGACCAAGCAGAGCACCAAATTCCACCCCAGCCTGGACCCTGGGCTCAAGGTGGCACTCACTCTGCGCCACCTGGCCTCAGGGACCACCTACTTTATTTTATTATATTTTCCAGTATCTTCCCGGGTGGAGGGTGCCACACAACACCATCAGCATTGTGGTCAGAGAAGTGGTGTAGGCCATCATCGAAGAATACCTGGAGCAGCTCCTCCAGTGCCCCTCCACTGAAGAAGGATGGAAGAAAGTTGCAGAGCAGTGGCATCAGAAGTGGAACTTCCCCCACACCGTTGGAGCCATAGATGGCAAGCACGTGGCCTGAAAAGTGCCAGCCAAGTCGGGGTACACTTATTTCAACTACAAGGGCTTCTTCAGCATCGTCCTCTTCGCCATGGTCGATGCTGACTACAAGTTCATGTACATCGATGCTTCAGGCAACGGGTCATCTTCAGATGCCCAGGTATACAATGCCAATCACCTCAAGGAGGGGCTGGAATGCAACCAGATCCAGACCCCCTGCCCATCGAAATGCAAGATGTGCCCTACTTCATCATGGGGGATGATGCCTTCTCCCTCAGAACCTACCTCGTGAAGCCCTACACTTCCAGATGCCTCACCCGTGAAGAGAGGATCTTTAACTACAGGCTATCCAGGTCAAGGCGGGTGGTGGAGAATGCCTTTGGCATCCTGGCCAATAGGTTCCAGGTACTTCTCACCACCATGCAGCATCGCCCAGAGACCGTGAGGAGGATCGTGGAAGCTTGCTGCATCCTGCACAATCACATGTGCACCTGCTACCCAGTCTTGCAGAACAGGCTCGTGGACCTCCAGCAAGGCAATGGGGACATGGAGCCTGGGGAATGGAGGCAAGGGCAAAACCTGATCGACACTGAGGATGTGCAAGGGCCCAACAGAGCCTCACGTGAAGGGAAGAAGCAGCGCAACCTCCTGAAACACTGGTGCAACTCCCCAGCTGGAGCAGTGGAGTGGCAAGACAGGATGATAGATGATTAATGGATGCTTCATCAGCCTGTCTCATCACACTGATGAGATTGGGCCATGTATGTTGGGTGGGCCTACAATGAACAGGGCATTTAATAAAGAGTTGTGTTTATGTTGACATATGTGGATGAATGCTTACATTAGTATTGATAATGAAGGTCCATAGGTGTGGCACCTGGCAGGGTGGACCATACAGTCCCACTATGTTTGCACTGGAGGTTTATCTATCCCACAGCTATTACCCATCCCAAAGGTATCCCTGCCCATCCCAAAGGTATCTCTGCCCATCCCACTGCTATCCTTACCCATCCCACAAGAATGCAAAGGCTTAAACCATTTCTAAAAGTCTCCACCAAGACTTTATTGACATAAATAAATGAAGCAAGTGTGTGAAGCAAAGATAAACTTTATTAATCACAAGCTGTAAAAGAAAAATGACCCAAGTCAAGTGTCCAAATAAAGACTACAGGTAGCCACCCAGTCTCTGGCACACATCTTGGTCACTCGGAGGTGTGCCCAGTCTCAGGGGTGAAGAGTCCAGGTGCTGTGGAGGTGGCTGCTGCTGGAGTGCTGGTCTGAAGCGCCACTGGGGTGCCTGGCCCTGAGAGGACAACAAGTGACGGTGTGTTGAGAAAGCTCTTGGACAGCTGGCTCAGACCCGTGATGTTGAGAGCTCTTTCCTCCATACCATATGATGTCAGCCCCAGTACTGAGGACAGATGTACTGAGGCCGGGCTTGGCTGTGGGGTGGAGGAAGGAGCAGTGTAGTGGGGCTGGGTGAGGACTGGCATTGGTGGCATCTGTGGCGTGGGTGGCATCGGTGGAACCGGTGGCAATGGTGTCATCCGATGACTCTGTGCCTGGACTGGGAAGGGCTGCTGTCTGTGATGCTGGACCTCCTGGTAGCCGTAGCCCTGGTAGGTGAGGGCCTGTGGAAATCTTTGGAATGGGAGGGACATCACCTGGGGTGGAGGAGCAGACCTGGACAGGGTGTTAACAGGTTCTTCTGGATCTGGAGGGCTGTGAAGCAGCTCGGTGATCCCGTCCTTCACCACCTGGTACTGGGGTTCCGCCATGTCCACGAGGGTCTGGTTCACATAGGTGAGGAAGGGCTTGTGGTTGGAGGATGAGGAGTCAGTTTGGACCAGCTGAGAGAGATCTATGCTGCTCCGGATGGTGTCCCTGATCTCCAGCAGGACAGTGTGGCTCTGCCCCTCCTGTCTGGCTCTCTGCCTTTCTGTGGAGGTGGAGCTGTGGGTGGATGCGGGTAGGGCTGTGGTGGAAGTGCCGTCTCCTTTCCCCCACTGCACCAGGGAGTCCTCCATGTGCTCCACCATGGTTAAAACACCTGTCCATGGGTTCTCCACCGTGGCACGCTCCACAGAAACCTGCCTGGAGACAGGAGCTGACTCTCGGCCGGAAGAGACTGGCTCTCAGCAGGCTGCCAGAGAGAGAGGGGTGTGAGAGGGGCTGCTGCTGCTGCTCCTCGGTGGCGGATCTCACCCTCCAAGTCATTGCACCTGGCCAGGACATAGGTCTCTCTGTCTATCAGCTTAACAGTGGCCTGGCCAGATTTCTTGAGGTGCAGCTTCCCGTACCAGGTGTGCATGTGCTTCCACCAGCTGAGGAGCACATCCGATGTGTAGCCCATACTCTCCGCCTTCTCTCTCCAAGCAGCCTGCTTCCTTTTGTTGTCCCTGTACAGCTGGTGTCCCTTCCGCCACAGATAGTCATTCTCTCTCAGCCACTCCAGCACCTCATCCTCGTGTTCCTCCTCAATGGAGTATTGCCTCCTCTCCCATTCCCACATATGCCTCTTCCTCCCTTTGGCAGGACCAGATGGGTCCTCATCAGAGGGGCTTCCAGTTTGTAGGGGCTGCTCCTCCACACCACCAGGAGCACCAGCAGCAGCAGGATCATCATCATCATCATCAGCAGCAGCAGCAGCAGCAGCAGCATCACCAGCAGGATCATGATCAGCATCATAATCAGCAGCAGCAGCAGCACCAGCAGGATCATCATCATCATCATCAGCAGCAGCAGCAGCAGCAGCAGCACGAGCAGGACCAGGAGCACGAGCAGGACCAGGAGCACGAGCAGGACCACCAGGACAAGCAGGATGAGCAAGACCAGGAGCACGAGCAGGACGAGTAGGACGAGCAAGTCCAGGAGCACGAGCAGGACGAGCAGGACGAGGAGCAGCTTCAGCAGAGTAAACACCAGCAGAAGCACCACCGCCAGGAGCAGCCTCAGCAGAGTAAGCACCAGCAGAAGCACCACCGCCAGGAGCAGCCTCAGCAGAGTAAGCACGAGCAAAGCACCACCGCCAGGAGCAGCATCAGCAGAGTAAGCATGAGCAGAAGCACCACCGCCATAAGCATCATCATCAACTCCTCCAGTAGCAGAAACAGCAGAAGCCCCAGCCACAGAAGAGCGAGCCCGTGCTACAGAAGCTCCAGCAGAAGTAGAGTGAGGGCCAGGGGGCGGGAGGGTGGCCCTGTCCCTCTTGCCAGGGCTGGCAGCAGATGGCTGAGGCTTCCTCGTTTTCCCCATGGTTGTGGGATTGCTGGCTGGCAGGGAGGCTGGTAGGGAGGCTGGCAGGGAGGCTGGCAGGAAGGCTGGCAGGCAGCAAGGTTGGCAGGGAGGTAGGCAGCAAGGATGGCAGGATGGCAGGCAGCAAGGCTGGCAGGCAGCAAGGCAGGCAGGCAAGGCACTCAATGCGTCTGGCAACAGGTCTTTCCTCTCAATGGTGACCTGCTTCCAAGCTGCTTCCCTGTATATCCGCGCAGCTGACGCAATAAATCCCCCCCGCATGCGCAATTAACGCAAGGCATCTGCTAGGCTTCCGCTGTGCATCTGCTAGGCTTCTGCTCTGCATCTGTTTCATCCGCTGTGCATCCGCCGTGCATCCGCTTCATCCGTTCCGCTTCCGCTCTGCATCCGCTCTTTCCGTTCCGCGTCCACTTGCTGAGGCCCCCCGGAAGCCTAGCGGATGTGCCATCCGCTCTCATCCGTTTCCATCCACTAGGCTTTCGCTCTGCATCCGTTTTCCATCCACCCTGTGTCCTCCCCCCGTCCGTTCCTTTCCGTGTTGTCCGCTCTGGTTATGCAAATTTTTGCCCCTTTTGAGATTGGATAACAACGGATGGAACATTTTTCTTGTCCGCTGTGTCCTTTTTACAAACGTTTTGCATCCGTTGAGCAGTGTGACAGGGCCTTTAGTTCTTCTTCTAGGACCATGATCCCTGGCTTCTTTGAGTTATCATTATCACAACTACCTTGACCTGTCAATTCAGTGTCCTTATGAAGGTCAGCAAGGTCACTGTATTTGTTCTGCTGGGACACAGCAAAAGCTTTGTGTTTATGGTACACACCTCTCACTCTGCCAGATTCCACGAATGTCCATACTGCCCTTTTCCTGTAGGATCTTTGTGGTCGTGGGGGATGGTAGCACAGCAGCTCAATAGATGGCTGATTTGGGCACCCAAATTCTGCTTAGGGAGCACAGATTAGAGATTCTAGATAGGTAATCTGTCCATGTAGGCTGGTAACTTTTTAAAAAGAGGACAATATCCAAATTTGAAAAGAGTATTGTGAAAGACAGCTGTAAAACAAGTGTTACACTGAACTAAGCTGGTCATTTTGGAATAAAATAAAATCACAGTCTCAAGCGCACTGACCCTGAATGTATTATTGGTATTTATGGTTTATAGTTATATGATTCGCATGCCATTAGGCATGCAGGCCACTATCTTTCTCCTTTGTACTCACAAGCAGCCAGCAGCTCCTTCCACTAACCTCTGGGAATTTGATATGTAATGGAAGCAATTCAAACTGCCTTTCTTCTTTATACTCACCCTCTGCCTCCTCACAAGCAGCCAGTAGCTCCTCCCACCAACCTCTGGGAATTTGAAAAATTCCAAAGGCAAGCTGTTCCATTGGTTGATTGCTCTGTCAGAAATTTCTCTTTATTTTCAGATTGAATTTCTCCTTCCTTTTCTAGCCTTTGTGTGCCTTGAAAAATAGCTTGACCCCTTCCTCTCTGTGGCAGCCCCTCAAATATTGGAATGCTGCTATCATGTCTCCCTTCACTAGATTAGCCATGCCCAGTTCCTGCAACCATTCATCATATGTTTTAGGCTCCAGTCCCCTAATCATCTTGGTTGCTCTTCTCTGCACTTTTTCTAGAGTCGCAATATCCTTTTTATAATGTAGTGGCCAAAACTGGATGCGGTACTCTAGGTGTGGTCTTACTAAGGCTTTATAGAGTGGTATTAGTACCTCACTTGATCTTGGTCTCAGACAAGCCCTAGTTCTTTTAAAAATAAAGGTAGGGAAGGGAGAAGTGTCTTCCGACCTTCAAGATTCTGTTATTATAGTTGTACAATAGAAATTGTACTGACCTACATGACATTGAATTCCTAGTCTGATCTAACCTAAATCTATGACAGGTTGTAAGTATTGCTTCTTTTTAAAAGATGTATACTTGAATTGCTTTACTATGCAAGAAGAAAAAAGTTAGAAAAAGTAAACAAAAAGTAAATGTAAAATTTGCTGTCTTCTAGAATGTTAACATGTTTACAGGAAAAAAAAATCTGCCTTGCATGATGTGAAACTGAACTTCAAAGAGATAAATAAGAGATGTGGTATAATAGATGAGAACATTACAGAATGACAACACCATAGTAATCTAGTTTTCTGAAGCAAGGCTTATTCTACTTAAAATTTCTGATACACAGTGTGCCACAGACACAAGCAATACAGACATGGTTTTGAAAGTAAATAAAGACACTTAAGATGAAGGGACTTATTACGTGGGTCTACTTCATAGAAATCCTTTAATTCTTTTTTAAACATAGAAACTTTTAAAAACATTCCTCATAACCGTGAACTAGTTCACTCGCTCTTTAGTTTTGTATTTATTGATCGGTATGCCCTCAGGGATATGCAGAAACAGGTAAAACACAGTAAAGCCCAAAAGTTTATTAGTAAAGCCGAAAGCCCAACTTAGCCCAGAGTCATTTCTTGTGAGAATGGCACCTACTGGATTAATAAATAAAATAATTTAAAATAATAAAAAATGTGTCTATTATGTAAAAGAAAATTAAAGAACAACCTAATCTAAAATCAAAACAACCTAAAGGAAAAAAATCACAAGTTGGCATACTTAGCTAAATTTCCAAAAACAAAAAAAAGAGAAAAAAAGAAAAATCGAAAAAGCTTTCTGGAAAAGCAATTATCCTTTTGGAAAGTTATGTAATCAGCCAAATTTTCAGAGGAAGATTGCATTGTCTATGACCGAAAAGCATCTTGATTTTGAATTTCTGAGAAGTTAGGATTTTCAAGGAACCTTTCCTGGGGTATATATTTCAGATGAACTGGATTCTAGCTGAGGAACAAATTTATAGGGAAATACACAGATTCTCCCCTTTCCCACATCCTGAATACTAGCATTAGATATATACCGTGTTTTCATTTCCATTAGGTACAAAAGCCGATATCCTCCAATTATCTTAGCAAGGAGAAATTCTGAAATATCATACAAAAATATTTTTTTTTGCAAATATGACTTCACAAATGGTACAGAAACATACAATATTAAATTAATAGCATTAAAGAATAAAATAAAAAGGATGGCCATTTTCTTTTTCAAGTATTAAAAAATACATAGTGATACTTATAAATTGAGCAATTTCAATTTGAGTGACCTTTTTGTCAGAAAAACCATATATTTCAACAAGAAAAAGGGTCTTCACAAAAGAAAGAGATGGATTGGACAAGTATATATTACTGTAAAATTAAAATCTGCTAAGATATAGTAATGCTAATAAACAGGTCTTCAAAATGTATAATGAAACTAAAATAAGTAATTTACAGGTTATTTTTAATATTAGTGAGTAAACACTGTTCCATACATTTGTTCTGACCCAGCTCCCCCAACACAATAAACCCTCTGATGTGAACTCAGATTCCTTTATTAGGAATGCTGGCAGCCCCAGCAAAAAGTTTCTCTCGCAGGATAGCAAGTCTGTCCAGCCAGAAGATGAATATTTGCTTGCCACACCTATTCAATCTCTGTCCCCTGCTTTTATTACAGAGCTAGGGTGGGGCCTCACTAGCAGCAGTGGCTCTTCTTTCCCCAGGATTGGCCCATGGCTTTTCACTGCTTTCCTAATCTCTACTTTTTGCACAGCCATGTATCAGGCACTGGACCCAGCTGTTCCTCCTCTTCTTCATCACCAGACCTGGGGGCTGTTGACACTCCCATCTGAGGGCTAACAGATGGCCCAGGCTCCTCCTATGTCTAGTTTGAAATGAGGGAGGATACCTGGAAAGGTTGAAACAGTTTATGTCCGGGATATGAGGGGTCTGTGAATATTTTCACAGCCCTCTTTTTGACTAGTGTAGTATACAGGTCCTCGATTGAAGGCAGGTGGGTAGTAATTGTTTTTTTTTCTGCAGTCCTAATTATCCTCTGAACTCTGTGTCTGTCCTGGTTGCAGAACCAAACCAGATAGTTATAGAGGTGCAAATGATAGACTCAATAATTCCTCTGTAGAACTGTATCAGCAGCTCCTTGGTCAGTTCAAGCTTTCTGAATTGCTTCCTGATGCCCATAAAGAGGGGTGGGGCCTTCTTCCAAGCAATCTGGCAGACCTCCATTTCTCTGCCCTGTGTGCTCTGAGATCCACCATGGCAGGTAGCTCCTCTCTCTCTTCACTTGCCTACAAGCTGTCCTCAACAGAAGCCTGTAATTCTCTTTCTGCTGGTCATTCAGGGTAAGTAATAAACTCTGTTCCTGATGTGCCAGGAATGAGCTCATTCTACCTCAAGCCAGCCTCTAAGGAAGAGTCAGAGGAGTCCTCCAAGGGAAATATCACACGTAATCCAGGACAATTCTCTCATCACTTTATTATAATGAGTTTTGCACTGCTGTTCTACCTCAACTGTGTTATCAAAATGAGACTAAGCTGATCCTGCCACAACTAAAAAGTACCCATATTAGTAAACTAATGATTATGGTAGTTTCAGTCCAACTGGAGTCCCTGAAAAGGTGATTTATATGCTAAAAAGTACACATTAACTGTTGTTCATATGGCTGATTTGGCTTCCTATCACCTGATTCAGTAATAATCTGAACTGCATCATCATCATCATCGACAACAACAACAAATCCTAAATATTCCAGCTTAACCTTATCCATGAAACAAGGTGATGGAAGTTATTGTGGATGTATTGTGGTTTTGAGCATGAATATTGAAAGTAAATATATATTACTATCTTTTTAATTCATTAAACATAAAACTCAGTCAACTATTATTATTGTTGATGTTGATGTTGCAATTAAGTGTATTTTATGTCAGTTGGAAATATTTTTATAATAAAAATGAAGCATAATATAATGGGAAAATGAATCATGAGAAGTGAACCTGAAACGCCATTCTGTTTCATATGTGACTAAATATTTTCTTTTCTTTTTTTCCCATTTGCAAAAATCAGATTTATTTGGAACAGCTTACATCCTGCAACAATACCTTTAACACTATCAAACATCAACAACTACCTATTCCAGGTCTTTGGTTAATGTGTATGTTTTATTTATAATTTTCCATTCACAACCAACATTTTTTGTGGACAGTGTAATGACTGGGTCAATATATATTTTACACAATGCTAACCATAATAATACAATTACATATACATAGTTTTTCTCTTCCAACTTCTAACCTTAATATGTTCATAATAATTATAGTATATTATTTTATGTATCAATATATATTGTACTATTTACCCAATTTGTATTTATTTCTTTATTTTTCCCATTTATTGGGGTTCTTCTGTATTCACCTCTTATGACAAAATGTTTTCGACTGCTTCATGAACGTCGTTGGAAATTATTCTGCAGTCAAAACATGAACTTCTTTCCAAATGTTATTCCATTATTGTTATTATCAAGATTTTACTGGTGATAACTCGGTTCATAAATTTATCACAACATTGTCAAAAATACAACAAAAACTAGTAAAAAATGCAGGTCTCAATAAACAGTCTCAATAAATTGTGTTATTGTCCCCGTCATTCGAGGACTATAAAATTGGTGCATTAGTTGTCCTGTTCTTTAACTCATTCATGAGCATTGTAGCTATTATGTCCACTATACATACTACAGTTCTCCTGCTTGATGCTGGCAACAGGAAAAAACTCTACATCAGGGGTCTTCAAACTTGACAGCTTTAAGACTTGTGGATTTCAACTTCCAGAATTCCCCCTCCAGACATATTAGCTCAGGAATTCTGGGAGTTGAACTCTACGAGTCTTGAAGTCTACAAGATCTTCTACTATCGCTTTGCATCTTTCGGCTGTCATAAGAAATGGGGGGGAGGGGAGAGTGGGATGAATCTGGGAAGTGAGCTGGAGGTGTTACATTTTTCTGTTGTGTAAATGAAGGGGTGGGAAAACATACATCAGAGTTAGGTTTTTATTTCTCGCTTAGCTTTCTTTTCTCTGCGCAACTGCAACCTGTTATCAAAGTATGCCAAGGTCAACGGACAGAGGCCTCATCATCACCTGAAGATGCCCACATGATCATATTCATAATTTCTAATTGGAAGTTTCATCTGAACTATTGGAGGTGGGAACACTTCCATCACTTTGTATATGTGATTTACGCACCTAATTCCTCAGATTCAGAATTCTTTGGTTGCTACCACTTCACTTTCAGTAAAAGATAACTTTTCTCTAAATTAAAGAGTCTAAGTATTTCTTTCTTGGATTTTGAAAAACTGCCTGACACCAAGTTTGAAAACCCTTACTTTACATCATTGTTTCTGGCAGTATTTTCCCACATTCATACAGCAGCCTATTCAAGAAAAAGGCCTGCAAGGCATCCACATATTATTGATAATTCTTTCTTAGTGTCCTTTTACATGTTTCATAAACAGGTCCTCTGAACTTTCATGTTGCTGCCTTGTTTCCATGCTTGTTCATTGAATAGTAACAAACATAAATAATTTAAAAAGATTATCTGAAAGAAAAGATGTTAAAGGCAATGCATAAATATCGTATAAGGCCTTCATTACTATTAATGAGGGTTACTTTTGGAACTGATGTAGCAAATTAACTGGAACACAACACCCCAAAATTTACATTTGAAGGGTTGTGTGGAGATGAAAGCGCACAGAAAATGTCTCAATAATTGGATTCACAGATTATATTTACTATGATTCATAGCAGCTGGTAGATCTATCATTATATCCAAGCATTTTAAGTTCTGTAAGTTAGTGCTTTATCTTTGGACCAGATTCTTAGCAACTTCAAGTGGATGGTTTATTTCTCAATTAGAAATTGAGTAGACTTTTGAGAATGTTCTCAGTCCAGATTATAGCTTCGAAATCTATTAGCATGATCCTACCTGAAAAATGCTGCTTTTTTAAAAGAATCCCTCTCTGACATGATGGACAATAGTTTACCTATTTCAATGGTTACCCAGTGTAATCTTTTAAAGATAGTTGGTTCTTCATATGAATCTAAACTGTTGCCTCCAGTTTAGAATCTACAGATTCAAGATCCTGGATTTAATGAGTGACATATTTAAAAAAAGACTGAACTAGCACAGAGTCCTTCATTTTACTTTTCCTTATAATTTTGGATAACATTTAAGGTCAGAATCTTGATTATTACCATAGACTATTACAGCAAACTTCATAAAAGCTAAACATTGATTTAGACCAAAGCTATTAGGACTGGATCAGCAACAAAACAGACAAAGTCAGAACTCATGTTGCAATATACCATAAGACTGTTTGAAGTATTCACCTAGCAGAGAGAGAATTTTATTCAGATTCTATTTCAGGAAGCAAAAATGTTTTTTTTTTTTTTAAGTTAACTCTGCATGTGACTTCTTGTAAAACCATAGGAATGAAACAATGTCATTAAGAAACCCATTTTCAAAACAACCAAACTGATAGTGTAAACAGATTATTATTTTCTTTTTGTCTGCTTTTTTTCATATACGCTGCTACAGGGAGACAAAAATAAAGTTTCAAGATTTTTTTTTCTTCTTCTAAAGAACTAGTCAAGGAAAATACTTCATTAAAATGATTATTATTTATTTCCTTCTAAAGACTTTTCTCTAAAAAAGAGCTTGCCTTTAAAATGCTACTCTCTTTTCACAAGGTCAGCATGGTCTTGGTTAGATAAGTCCCAGTAAAAAAAATATGATCATAAAAGCTAAAATTTTAGATTACTGTAAGGGAGAAAATTATATTTTAGCAGTTTGTGCTTTCCAAAGTGAATAGTCAAATTAGTTTTTTTTTCTTTTTCTTTCTTTAAGAAACTCTTCTTTTTCGGCATAATTTTTTCAATGCGATAAACTCTTCATTGTATATCAAAATTAAAAGTATCTGAATACAAACCTGAAGATGGGCTGCTGATGCCTGTAGAACATTTCAAAATTGTGCACTGATTCAGAACCTACTGATACACTCCAACTATGTCCTTGCAGTTATGTTCTACATGACTGAAAGTATATTATGTGTAAGCAAATCCTGCAGCATTTTCCAGGTGTATTTGAAATCCAATATATAAAATGATCAGAGGGGCACTAAAACGCCTTATGGAGCTTCATGTTGGTACAGCTCTGGAAAGCTCATCTGTTGCAAATGATTAAAAGATTTTCCAAACTGAGGATTGTCTTTGAATGAGTTATAGAGAACTGATTTCCAGCCTAGATAGGAAAAAAATCACCTGGAGCTTAAATCTTATGGCTACATATTACCAACTAAGTTCAATATTTGGTTATTCCAATCATTTTAGTTGCTTGCATGGCGATAGCTTCATGTAATGAAATACATGGGGGAGGGGGGATTGAAATAGGAATCTCCCTTCCAAACAATTATCTATGAAAAAAGACCAACCAAATATAAGATTTACAGTAAATAGTTAAATAGTTTTATAATACAGATGCACATAATACTTTGCTAGGCTGCTTTAAATGCCAGTTCAGTTGTGACATCAAATCAGGAAGCTATTTAGTATTTTTTAATATGAAACTATTTATTATTCACTAGAAGAAAACAGGAATACCCCAAAAGGAAATTACTTGTTTGAACAGCTATACCAAAAAGGCCTTATTTCTTTGTGTTGAAGACTTCAAAAACATATTCTTTGGCAATTCAGATAGACTTCAAAAATATAAGTGATTCTTTGGCAATTCAGATAGAGATCTGATATACAACTTATTGTAAAGGCAGAACTATAGCAAAAGCAGGAGCACTTATATACCACTCCATAATGCTCCATTCGAACTATGGTGCCACCACAGCTCTTTATCTATAAAGGTAACATACCTTAATCCTAAATGTTTTGAAATTTTGTAGGTTAAGCATCGAATTTTCAATGTAGACCAGATCTTTAATTTTGAATACTGAATTAAGGATAATCTTTCTAAATATGATAATTAACATATTATAATAAAGAGGGCTTTCATGCCTTTCTATTCTAAATATCTATTCCCATTACACTAGATTGTATTAGTTCCTTTTTATTTTTATATACCTCCCCACAAGAAAAAAAGAACTGTAATATTTTTCTTTAAGCCTCTTTTAAGTCACAGTTTTCTTTTGTGTCTGGGAAAATCATCTGGTTACTCAAGGAAGACTATATTTGAAATGTCAATAATGAAGCTTCTTATCTAGTAAGCCAGGATATTCAAAACTAACTTACTACTGTGCACAAATAATAATATATAGCACATCCCTATAATCAAATAATTCATAAAATAAAAATCTCTGCTTGAAACAATTGTCTCCATAATTCAATGGGAAAGATGAGAAATTACACAAGATACCAAACAAGAAGATTTCCAAGTGATTCTTTGGCAATTCTGTTAAAAAATTCATAACTTTATGTATTTAAAGCCATTTTGGAGGGTAGAATAACACTTCAGAAAACATTGTGGCTAATTTAATATATATACAAAGTTTTTTAGCAAAGCATAGACTCCATTCTTTAGGTTTTTTGACCCTGTTAACATTTAAAAATATGGAATGAATGGAATGAATATAGTTTATATTAGCAATAACTATACCTAACAGAAACAAATTCTATTCAGCAGATCCATAAAATCTTTTAAAAAGCTACCAGGAATACATTTATAAATCTAATAAATAAATAAATATGTATAATGAAGAAAGATTTGGCTATTTCTTATTTTAAAGCACTTGTCAAATATGGCTAATATACTCATACCTACACCCATACACCCATACCCATACACAAACACACACACACACACACACACCTCAAGATAACAACTGAGAGATAATAGTTGATAACTTAAATTGATTTACTTAAAGAGATTCCCCAGGGAAATTAATGTGTACTGTTGTTTCTATGGAAAATGGAACTATTGTAACATTCTTAAACCTAAGGAGCTGTCCTAATCCCTGGGCTGCTGAAATGGTGGTGTAATGCCAAGGCATTTTGACACTGAATTCCTTAATTCGTAGTTTCATATGCTATTCTAGCTACATACCTTTCATCTTACAAATGCAGAAATGTGGAGGTGTTTGGACTGAATAAGTTATCCTAGGAAACTGATCCTCAGTCATAGCTTTTAAAAGTTGGTGATTTATAGCAATGGCAATTTTTCATCTGCGACTATGGATGAAAGGACTACGGACAATAATCTGTCACATTATTGTACTAATGGTATCAAGGCTGAATTGCTCTTTTTGATCATATAGACCTGTCCCATGAGAAAGATATGCTAGAGAAAATGGCAGGAGAATATGGGAACAAATACAAATTACAACATATAAATGCCATCAGAACACCTCACAACTCCCTGAAGAATTGTGCTATGTCACCCTCCAACAATGAGAGATCAGTGAATGTTTCTGCTGCTTTTCATATCCATCTCCGAGAGTGGACTACTTTTCTGCTTTGAACGTTTCCTTTCAATTTCAGGGAAACGAAATGGCTTTAGGTCCTCCCCTTTTTTTCAAAGGAAAAAAAAAGGATAGATGAAATTCTTGCATGAAGGGTCTACAAAGTATGTGTGTCTATGTATATTTCATTATTAAAAATACATCATGTGATTTGTAGACTCTCTGGCTTTACATAAGGACCAAGGAATTATCCCTGGTTTTGTATAATATTTTTTATTAAAATTACAATTTAGAACAATAAACCCTAATACAAACTAAAAAAAGTATTTAAAAAGTAGAAAGTGCCAAAACAAGAAAGAAAAATAGAAAAGGAATGAAGAGTTTAAAAAAGAAGTATGTAAAGAAGTAACTATCCTCTTCATCACAAGTGGTAACAATTTTAGTAACATCATTTTCTCTTAGAAAGTCTTCTTCCCACATCTCATTTTCCATCCATAAGCAAATCAGACAAATTCATCATTTCAATCCTGATATCAGGATTGAAGATGACCAGAGACAACAACATTCCTATTTTAATCTTGATAAAATAAACTTTCTTTCCTTCATTTTACTATTAATAATCCTCTTCATATTATTATTTCTTTGTCTCTTCTCACAAAATTATTTAAAGCTTTAACAAGCTTATTTTCTATATCTGATATAAGAAAAACTTCCAAGTCATTTGCTTGGCTTGTTATTGTATATTCCTTTTAACTATTAAGACATCCACCCGTTTCTGGTGTATGACCAGTGTAATATCTTTTTCCATGTAATTCTTTGGGTCTGCCATTGTTAAATCCACTTTCAGATCAGCCTCAGTCACGTCAGGTATCTTTGGTCCTTTTAATCTTTTAAACTCAAACTTTCTATATAGGTAGACCCTCTTAAAAGTAACTTCCGAGTCCATCATTCAAAAACATCCTTTAATATGTTCAATGTTAAGATATTTTTCTTATGGTAGGATGAAATGTTAAAGTTTGGATACTAAAGGGAAATGGAAAGTTCAACTTGATTTACAAAATCAAGGGTCTTCAAACTTGACAGGTTTAAGACTTCTGGACTTCAATTCCCAGAATTCATCCTCCAGACATGTTAGCTCAGGAATTCTGGGAGTCAAAGTCCACAAATCTTAAACTTGCCAAGTTTGAAGACCCTTGATTTAGTAAATCAAGGTGAACTTTCCATTTCCCTTTACTAATCAAACTTTAACATTTCATCCTACCATATTTTTTTCCCTTTGAAGATAAATCAAAACAAAAGTATCTTCCAAAGGGAAGATATTTATTTCAAATTCAGTTGGACTTTTGGTCCATTTTAAGTATCAAGCAACAGAGAAATCAGAAGATTCAGGCAGTTCAAAGGATTATAAAGAGTTATTGAAGCTTAGAATCGGAACTACTAACAATCAAATAAATTTGGTGGCAGATAAGAGCCAAAGGAATTCAAGGTGGGCTAGATTTAGCTCTCTTATGGGCATGAAGGGATTAATGACTGGTGATGCATTTGACCTCTCCCTTGGATTCAGCCTGGTCATCTCCTACAGTAAGTTCCTAAAACAACAACTGCTCTGTACACTAGTTCTTCATTCTGCTTCTATTCGTGTATCTGTTTTCAGTTCACCACTGCTTTCCCAGAAATGGTAATGTGTCTTCTCAGTGGTGGCACCTATTTTCTGGAATGACATTCCCCCAGAAATTTGTATTTCTCACAACTTAATGACTTTCTGAAAATTATTGAAATCTTGTTTTTTTCCCCCAAACAGGGAGTAGGATGGTTGAGGAGCCACTACAATTTTTGTTTTTCTGTGGTATTAGTTAGATTCTGATCAATTGTTTATTTATATGTTTGTTTTGTTTTGTTTTGTTTTTAATTGCAAGCCACCAAGAGTCATTGAGCAGCTTTGAAACTGAACGGATGATTGAACAAACAAACTGTTAAAGATAACAGAATTTAATGGGAATCATCCCATTTTTTATTTTTATTTTTTCAAGGCAGCTGGGAAGGCTACAGATTGTGTGGTGGGGGAGATGAAATGGGGAAAAAAGATGAATTTCAGTAACAAATTGTTATAAAGTAAACCAAATAGGTCTTTCACACATAAGACTACTCTCAGCAAAGAAATTTGGGGACAATATTAATTCATAATACAGACTTAATTCATGCATTCAAATATGATTTCCAAGTAAATGAATATGACATAAGTGTAGCTGATAACGAGCTGAGAAGTAATTCCAAGAGGTTTGTTCATTTACTCAGCTGGAAGAGGGCACACAATGGCACATACCAGCAGCATTGTAGATATTGATTGGTTGAATATGAAGAGCAGATTGTCGTAACATGGTATTTTTCTATAGCATTTTTTTTCCTGCTGTTGTTCAATGAGAAGTGCAGTAATTTAGCATGATCAATATCATGAATGCAAAACAAATTCCTAAAGAAAACAAGTGTTCTGGTGAATTGCTATATAATCCTAATTTGGAGAAAATAGGCCCCAATTCAATTTAAATAAATCACATTTAAAAACCACATATTGTGATTATTTTAAATGAAGCAGAGGGAGGGGCACAAATGGCAAAAGAAAGCTTAAGATCATATTGACTGGAAACATAGAAAAGGCCTTTATCCTGAAGGGGATAGACAATGGCTAAAATGATGATGATGGTAATGATGGTGATAATAATGATGATGATAGGAAGGAGAGAATGAATGTAGGGCTTATAAAGAACTCTAACATGGTTTCAGTTTGTCTTGTTAGTACAAGGATGTATACACATATGTTGGTCTTGTTTATATAGCCAGTATTTGTAATTTATCAAGGCATAAAGATCTGTGGACTTATCACTTTGTCTCAAACACTTATTATAAAACAGAAGACAGGTGGAACTATCCCTGATGTGAAAAAATGATTTCCTGATATTTGTTGTTTTTTAAGATTAAGTTTGGTTTGTTTTGGGGAAAAAGAGGACAAATAAAAGAACTTGGGTCAAATTTCATTGTTCTGATTACAATATAAAAAATCTTCTAACCTTATCTTTTAATCTGAAAAGTAATCTGAAATATAACTTTGCATAGTGCACATATAGCTATCATAATAGAAGTAATAGCAGTAAAGAAAGGAGCAGCAGGAGGTTTGCGGCAAAGTCATTATTCTCTTCTGTAATAATAATAAATATTTGTTTCTCTTTACAAGGGTTATCAGATTTGTGTTACAAAGATATGGATAACCTCACCAGGCAGAATCATTTGTTGAGATGTGTCAGTCAGTCAGTCAGTCAATCAATCATAGTCGAGAAGATTTCTTTTATGCAGTTTTGCTACCAAATAGCGGTATTTCATATTTTTGCAGCTCATATCAGATATCTATGTTTGTCAACATGCAACTGAAGTAGAAATAGTATAAATATATAGCAATTTATGGATCAGATTAGATTTCATAGAGAGTAGCCCCTCAATGCTAGTGTTCTATCTCCTATCATTTCTTCTGTAAGCCAAGCAACCATTAAAATAACAAAATACAGTATTATTTAAAAGCCATGAATCCAATACTGTTGCTATGAAGACTGGACTCAGGGCCAGCCTTTCTTATCTTTGGTTCACCTTTTACTCTACCCTCCCTCTGTTTCATTTATCACAATATGTAGTTTTTAAATTCATCACAATATGTAGTTTTTAAATGTGATTTATTTTAATTCAATAAGCTGCCTAAGAGTCGATGCTGAAGAAAGGCAGAAAACTAAATAATACATGAAATAAAACTCTATGCATTCTTTTTTTGTTTGTTTATAATAATTGAACCCATACTTTATAAGTCCTCCATTTATCAAAGCTAAGTATGTACTGTACATCTATATTGTCTATCTCCTTAGACTAACATAGATTGTTTTTACAACAAGAATTATACAGATAGTAGGAAAAGAGGGAGGAGCGGGGAAATGGGAAAATATGGGGTCTGGAGAGTATGCTTCTCACAAATTAAAAAAATAAAATAAATTCTTAGATTGAAATCAGAAAACAAATATCTGTCCTATTTGATGTCCTGGATTTCAACAGTGCCAACAAATTAGACAGTATTACAAAGCTGTTGATTTAAAAAAGAAAAGAAAGTAAGCCAGTGCACAAATACCTCAGTTATCTTAGATAGCATATATTGTTCCATTAAAAAGTTTCTCAGAAGATGCATGATATCTTGGAAATGTCCTTTGATTTCCCCAGTAGTCTGGCAGTTCTGAGAGGCCACAAGGTTATTACCGCAAAGTGGCATTGCTAAGAGTCAGAAGGTGACAATGTTACAAAATTCAAGCCTTTTGCTAGCTTCCAGCTACCCTGGCTGATGCCCTCTTTCTTCAGGGTCCTGAATCTGGTTTACTATTCAGATAGGAATAAAGAGCCAGCCCACTCTTAGAGAACTGTCATTCCCATAAGTCCTCTCTCATTGTAGTGAAAAGTAGTTTTATTTAAAAAAAAAAAAAAGCGGGAGAGCTGCAGGAGATACAGGTAGCCCTCAATTTACAACTGTAATGGATATTGACTGTCATGATTGTGAGTTGTGACAGCAATAAAACAAGTTGGTCACATGACTGATCTGATTTTATCACCTTTTTGCTGTGTTTGTTAAATGAACACGACAGTCATTAAGTCCCACTGCACTTATGGATGCAAAGAGGATGTAAAATGTTAAAAAAAGTTTGCCATCTGTTAGAAAATGCTATGCATCCGTTGTGGACTCACTGCATATGTGTTTCATATGCTCTATCCATCAAGCATCCATCCACTGCAATTTTATCCGCGCAATAACTTTTGAGCTGCACAAAACTTTGTGAACAGATGAACTTTCCGCCACGTACGATGTACATCCATGACATATCCGGGCAACAAACGTTCTATGTCCGTTATCATCCGTTAAACGTCCGCTGTATCCTCTCTGCATCCTCTGGCCATCTGCTCAACTCACATCCACTGCAGGTGAAAATGGAAAGAGGGAGGAAACAAAAGGTACACGGAACATCTACACAGCATTATTAGCACGGAAATAGAAAGGATGTAAGTGTATGCATCTCATATATAAAGTATTCAAAAGGGAGAAAACGTTTGTATCTGGGATGTTTCTCATACATTTAGGATGTCTGGAGTATGTCTAGAGTATGTACAAGGACACCTAGGGACAACCGATATTTTCTATAAAAAGGGGGAGAAAATCATCTGGATCGCTGGGATGGTGGACCATACAGCCCCACTATGGTTGCACTGGAGGTTTATCTATCCCACAATTATCCTTATCTATCCCACAAGCATGCAAAGGCTTAACCATTTTTTCAAAGTTTTCACCAACACTTTATTAAGTAAAAAAAAATGAACCAAGTAAACTGTATTAAGTGTGTTAAGCAAAGATAATCTTTATTAACTTTCTTAGGTAAACTTTATGACTTTATTAAATAAGCAAAATGAACCAAGTAAAGTGTCTTAAGCAAAGATAAACTTAACAAGTAAACAACTCAGTCTCTGACACTATTCTCAGTCACTCTGAGTCATGTTCATGGTCTCAGCTGTTAAGCGGGCAGGGACTGTGGAGGTGGCTGTGGCTTGAGTGCTGTTCTGAGGCACCATTGGGGTGCTTGGCCCCGAGGGTACAACAGGTGGTGGTGTGTTCAGGAAACTATCCAAGAGCTGACTCAGTCCTGTGAGGTTGAGAGGCCCTTCATCAAGGACTTGAGATGTCAGGCCCAATACTGATGACAGATTGTCCATTGACGGACTTGGCTGTGGGGTGAAGGAAGGAAGAGTGTAGTGGGGCTGTCTGGTCTGCAGCTAGGTAAGGAGTGGTGTCTGTGGCGTCCGATGAACCTGGGCCTGGACTGGGAAGTTCTGCTTCTGCTGTGGGAAGTCCTGGTAGTCATAGCCTTGGTTGGTGAGGCACTGTTGAAAGCCGTGGAAGGGCTGTGACATTGCCTGGGGTGGAGGAGCAGACCTGGACTGGGTAGGAGCAGCTTCAGCTGGGCCTTGAGGGTTATGCAGAAGTGCTGTGATCTTCTGCTTCATCACCTGGTACTGGGCCTTAGGGTCTGGCTCATGTAGGTGATGAAGGTGTTCTGGCCCGAGGATGCTCTGTCCAAGTGGACTAGCTGAGAGAGAATTTATGTGCTGGTCTTCATTGTGTCCCTGATCTCTAACAGCACACTGTGGTCCTGGCCCTCCAGTCTGCCTCTCTGCCTGCATCCTCTGGAGCTGGTGGTAGGGGTGGGTTGGCCTCTGATGGCTTCTACTTCTTCCTCCATTTGTGACAGCAGAGCGTCATCCTCCATGGGATCCTCCAAGTCCGCGGGCATGGGGAGTGCAGCTGTCAGGGGGGTCTCTGCTGTGGGGCCCTCTGAAGACACCTGCCTGGACAGGGTAGCTGGCTCCTGGCTGGAAGAGGACTGGCTGTCTGTGGGCTGCCTGAGGGAGAGGGGTCTTAGAGGGGCTGCTCCTCAGTGGCAGATCTCACCCTCCAGGAAACTGCACTTGGCCATGACGTACATGTCCCGGTCAGTGAGATTGACAGCAGCCTGCCCGGATTTCTTGAGGTGTAGCTTGCCATGCCAGGTATGCATGTGCTTCCACCATCCAAGGAGTACTTCTGCAGTGTACCCCAGTCTCTCTGCCTTGTCTCTCCAAGCTGCCTGCTTCTTCTTGGTGTCCTGATACAGCCTGTGGCCATTTCTCCACAGGTACTCGTTCTCCCTCAGCCATTCTAGCACCTCCTCCTCATGTTCCTCGGAAACGGTGTACTGTTTCCTCTCTCCCTTCTCCTTCCTTTGCCTCTTCATCCCTCTGACAGGGGCTTCAGCAGGGCCTTAAGGGGTTCAGCATCAGGGCCTTCTGGAGATTGTTCAGGGCCTTCAGGGGCTTGAGCATTGGGGCCTTCAGGGGCTTGAGCAGCAGGGCCTTCAGCATCAGGGCTTTGAGGGGCTTGAGGGCCTTGGGGCTGGTCCACCACAGCAGCAGCAGCAGCAGCAGCTTCAGAGTCAGTGCCAGGGGGGGATGCTGGTTCTGGCCTTCTTCACCTTGCCAAGGCTTGAACAAGTAGGAACGGGCTTCCTCTTCTTGCCTGACTGATGAACCATGGTGTTCCTGCAAGATGTATCTGGCAGCACATCTTTCCCCTGTATGCTGACTGCGTGGTGCTGCATCCTTTTATATCCATGGAGCTGATGCAATTCATACTCCCTGTATGCACAGTGAATGCTTTGCATCTGATATACATCCACGCGGCATCTTTTTTGTTTCCTATAGGTGTCCGTGATGCATCAGCTTCATCCGCTATGCATCCGCCCCTTCTGCTATGTGTCCGCTTCAAAATTCTCCCCCGGAACCCCTTCAGAGGTCTTATCTGCTTCCATCCGCTTTCATCCGCTAGGCTTCCTATGAACATCCGTTTAACATCCCCGCTGCATACTACTCACATCCATTCTTTTCCATTCTTTTCCATTCTGTTCATGCAAATTTTTGCCACTTTTTGGAGCGGATGACAATGGATGGAGCCACCCCCGAAATTTTGCTCATCCGCTGTGTTCTTTATGCATACGTTTTGCATCCATCGGCCAATGGGACCGGGCCTTAAGAAAACCAGTCGATCAATATGGGTCAGTTTTGGTGAAAATTCTAAGTAAATGCTAATAATTGGCAAAATGATGGTAAAAGATCTATTATGGGATGCTGCAATTGGCCATAATTGGGGACTGGTTGCCTAATGCTCAATATGCAGTCATGTGACTGTGATAGGGCAACCATCAGACCTTTGGACCTGAGTTATATCTACAGGGAGGTCCATTGCAACTTTGAATGATTACTAAACAGCCAATTGTAAGTCAAAGGTTATCTGTAGCCAGGAAACCCAATCTATAACTCAGACATAACTGTTGCATAGCAGAGGTTCACCATAAGTTGGAATACTGTTCTGATTCAAAGCAGGTCCATGATGCTTTGAAAAAAAAAAAAGAAAGTTAGGTCTGTGGTACTTTGGTGAAAAACCCCATCTAGCTATATTTGTAATGATGCCAGCCCTGCAAACCAGAGGACAAGAGCTAAATGTCAGGGTAATATGTGTGCTGAGGTTCTTCTCCTTTTCATCTTAACTTGGCTTTATCTGTCATCTCTCTTTCCTACTCCTAGACTGGAATGAATCATTTCTCTCTCATTAACTCTGCTAAAACCTGGGGAGAAAAAAGTTAACGTAAATAATTTCTCTGTCAAATTTGACAAAAAGTCATACTATAGTTCTAGGCAACTTTTCTTTACATAGCTTCAGGGACATATTTTTTTGGGGGGGTCAGTATCATACTAATGAAATAATCCTATCATTTCCAACATTTCCACAGGTGGCCAAATTCCTAGCTTTTTAACAGAAGAATTCCAAAATAAAAATCAATATTAAGCAAAGCTCCCCACTGTAATATTTTCCTTTAGTTTAAATAGAATAAACCTTAATAATGTGTTTCAAATAGTGAATATAATGCAGCCTTCTGCATTTGCGCATGGACAGCATTACTGAAATAAATGTGTCCTTGTATTTAGTTTTTGTCACGATTTTGTTCCAATGTCCAACATTTTACTCCCTGCTGTCTTTGAAGGAAGGATCTTTAAGTATAGGTAGCTTACTTTATAGCTTACTTTTAATTTTTTTTTATTAAATCAAATCAAAAGTTTTGATGCAAAATATAACTCTGCATATTTTCTTCATTTCTAGTTTCAGTAGTCTATATACTGTAGGATATTGTGATGAAAACCCAACTCACAAAATATTTTCATTGCATAACTCTCTTAACATAATAATTCTCTTTTTCCTGCTGAAATCATGTAACATATTTCAGCAAACATCTTTTCATTTGAAATATAAACATGGGCCTTCAAAAATGCAGGGGAGAGACAATACAAATTGTTAAGGGCACTTTTTCTATGAATAAACAGTAGCATTCCTGCTATGATGCTATATTTTAAGGTTTTAAATATGAAAGCACAAATATGTGCTTTCTCCCCCAACTCCTCCCCCTAAAAATACCTCAACACCATAAGAAAAAAAAAAGACTACATAAAAATAAAGCATTAACTTAAACTCAGATCTACAATCTTTATCCATCAAGATAAGAACTTCGGTCTCTCTGTGATGAGCATGAGAACCTGAATATAATTCAAATTTGGGTTTTCTTTTGTTTACAGAAATAATATATGCTTATTACAGCAAGTGTGTACTACAGAAAGAAATCTTGCAACATTTTAGATTCAAATCCTTAATGCTATGTGACAACATCCATTTTTAATGCTCCATCAAATCCATCAATTTTTCAAAAGTGCCACATTTCACATTTCAAAAATTATGACAATTCCACATTCATGTTTTGGAGCAAGCACAAGCTGCTCACATCTTCTCCTAACTGCTATATGATTGCTTGGAAATTTAGTTCAAGAATATAGACTGTCTATTTTGTTCATTCACAATCCACAAAGCTGTCATTCCTATTTATTTGTCTTGCTTCAGGCAGAATTAAGTCAAACACTTCATGTGGCACTCTTAGTAATCTTATGACTGACTGCACAGTCAACCATATGTTTAAACTGGATTTGGCACTTATAGCTACCTTCTAGGACTTTCCCAAGGACCTAGGGAAGGCAGATGTTATTGCTTGGTGGTGTTAAAGGAATACTGTAGGATGTTAGCTAATCTGAGTAAAGCTGCCTTTTGCAACTGACAGCTGGTGATCTTTGTCAATGCTGATGGTATTTAAATGGTGCTTCAAATGTCTTGGGATTGTACTCAAGGTTCTTATTACTATTGGTTTTCAGGTATCCACTTCTTGGTGACTTCATTTGTAACAACATATCATTATATCTTTGCTTTTTATCTATGTATATTTGGGTTGGGTAAACTTCTAATAGTCCTGTAACTGCTGGCCCTTGTTATTCTGCTTACAGTTCTGAGTCCCCTAGGCTATTTCTCACCAGATGCCTGAGAACAGAGGTCTCCAAACCTGGTTACTTTAAGACTTGTGGACTTCAGCTCCCAGAATTCTCCACCCAGCTATGAATGAGAATTCTGGGAGTTGGTTCACAAAAGTAAGACAAGCAAAGATTTAAGGGAAGTAGACAGCATTCTGGAAAAATGATACTGAAGAACTCTCTAATGAGAGAAGCCATGTCAAGAAGTTGGTATTTACTAATAGCTGCAACAACCAAATTATGAAAAATAATGGTTAATTTTTCACTTGTTCCTTTTTTGACTGGCACTTGTCTCGTGTCCAAAAGGGATTTTTCAGCCATGGATATAGTGAATTGGTGTGATATCCTTGCTGTAACTGAACAACTCGGGGTGGCCTTGTATAAGACATTTACTGGTTCCATTAAATTGGGCATAGAAGCTCCATGAGCTGCTTACATAAATCCTCTCAGGATAGAATCCCTTTTTAAGACAAGCTATAGATGAAAACTTTGCTCTGCTGGGCAAGTGTAAAAGAATTATTAGGGTTAAACAGCTAATAAGATAATTCAAGCAGATTATAAATGAAGTATATAGAGCTGCGTTCTAAGCAGAAGGGGAAGCAGGTCTCTGAGTTTAAGCTTCAAACTTGAATTTACCAGCTGTCATTATCTTGTTATATTCAACCTCAGGAGCTAGTTAATCATATGGTTGGAAACAAAATCTTTGGACAAAGGATGCTTTAAATTTAAACTAGGTCAATTAATTTAGATTATACACATTTAATTTCATGTTTGGTAACTTGCTATATAGTATGTGGCTTTAATTAAAAATGTTTTGAAAATCAAATATTGTAAGATTCATTATAGTCTGGTCCCTGTAGATTCATTATAGTCTGGGGAATTACATTAAGCAGACTCTGCATATAAACAAAAGCCACTGAATTAGTTTAATTAACCACTGGTTAAACATTATATGAATATAAGGACTTCACTTGAAACAGGAAACAAAAGCAAACCCTCTTGCAACTTATCTAGAGCGCTCAATAGCCAAACACCAAGACCTAAAGCTAACTCAAATCCCAAATTTTTCAACTTGAGAAAAGTTTGAAAAATTAACCTGCCAAAGGATATCCTGATCCAATTCTTCACCCAAGTCTTCAGCAAGAGAGAGTGAGATCATTTGCTTCATCATGCTTGCCATATTTTATCTTTGTTTTACTGATTTTATGGTAATTTATTGTGAGTTGCCCAGAGTCATTGAGAGTCAGATAGCATACAGTTTAATAAATTATGGTTCATCCACAGTCAGCCAGATGATTAGACTGGATTTTTATCCATCTATTGAATCCTTCCCAAGGATTAGAATAAAGAGATGTTGTTGTTTGATGATATTTAAGGCGCTATCACAGAATGTCAGCTGTTCCAAGTAAAGCTACCTTTTGCAATTGACTGGTGGTGATTTTGTCAATGCTGATGGTGTTCATGTAGTGTTCCAAATGTTTTGGGATTGCAACTATGGTGCCTATATATTATTTGTACTGTATCTACTTTCTTTTGTCACTGTTTTTTTTCTATTTGCAGGTCCTTATATTTTGTGATTTTTTTCTCTCCAGTTCTTTCTCTTCTATTTTGTGTCTCTAGGTATTGCCTTATCTAGACATTTTTGGCCTTCTTCTCAACTAACTCAGGGGTGTATTGTGGCAGAGCATTTTAGTTACTTCATTTTTCATGACTTTGTCCATTTGTGGTCCCACCAGTTCTTATTTGCAAACAAATAGTATTTCTTGCAGATATTCCAATGCATCATTATCATATTGTTGTTTGTAGCCAGTCCATGAGATCATCTTAAAGCAGCTAACTAGATGTTAATAATTAACTGTTTCTTCAGCTTCTTTTCAGAGGAAACACTTGCTGATAGTGTTACTATTCTTTGGTGTAAATTAAGTGGTCACTTATCCTTAGAAGTTTAAAATATAGCAGAGGTTGTTTAGTTTAAGCTGCTCTGCATAGCTATTGCCTAGCAACCAGATGGAATTAAATAAATAAATCTTCCCTGATTTTTACTTAAGATTTGTTTCTTATTACTGTTGAGTTCCATCATTTTTTTTTTACTATTTTTGAACCATATTGGATTTAATCTCAATCTCTCTCCTTTTTTAAAATTGCTTATACATCTGAACATTCCTCTCATTTTTGCTATTTCTATTAAATAAATCTTAGTCCATTCTATTTATAGTTGTATATATTGCTGCATGGAATCATATAATGAAAGGAAAAAGATGATTATTTGTGTATTGCTACTATGCATTCAAGGGATGCAGTGGCTCAGTGGCTAAAATGCTGAGCTTGGCAATCAAAAGGTCAGAAGTTCAACTGTTCGAACTCCTAGCACTGCATAATGGAGTGAGCTTCCAATACTTGTCCCAGCTTCTGCCAGCCTAACAGTTCAAAAATATGTAAAAATGCAAGTAGAAAAATAGGGACTACTTTGGTGGAAAGGTAATAGCGTTCCATGTGCCATTGGCATTTAGTGATGCCAGCCACAGACTTTGGCATTTAGTCATGCCAGTCACATCTTTGGACAGCACTGACTTTGTAACGGAGATGAGCACAATCCCCTAGAGCCAGAAACAACTAGCAGATTAGCACATATGTGTGAGGGGAACTTTTAGTTTTACTATACATTCAGTCAAAAATAAGGCTTTGTTTACTAACCAAGTGAGTTGAGAAGGACAGCAACAAAGTTATAAGAAAGGATATATCAGGCAGAATGTGACAAGGAGACTAACAACATTTATTGATTGATTGATTGATTGATTGATTGATTTATTTATTTATTTTATCTGGTTTGTCAATTGCTTCCAAGAAAATAGTAAAAACATAATTATGAATACATGGATATATATATAAGAAAAATAAAAGAAACAATAGGACAGGGACGGTAGGCAGCGTCCTATCAAATTCTGTACCTGTCAATAGTGGTGTTCCCCAAGGCAGTGTTCTAGGACCAACTCTCTTCATACTGTACATAAATGACCTCTGATCATATTAAGAGCAACTGCATTCTCTTCGCTGATGATGTAAAACTGTTCAATACAACAGACAATACTGCTACCCTTCAAAAAGACCTTGACTATGTATTAGAATAGTCAAACAAATGGCAGCTTCAAATCTGAATGAATAAATGATCTGTCTAACATATTGGCAAAAAAAAAAAATCAGAAAATAAAATACAAGCTGAATAGTCAAGACTTTGTTGATGATCCAAGCTCTATAAAAGAACTTGGAATACCCATCTCTAATAATCTACAGTGGGCTAGAGCCCACTGTAACTACATAGCCAAAAAGGCATTAAGAGTTGTTAACTTAATCCTACATAGCTTTTTCTCTGGTAATATCACACAACTAATTAGAGCATACAAAACATTTGCTAGACCAATACTTGAATACAGCTCATCAGTTGGAACCCACATTACATATCTGATATCAGCACAGTTGACAAAGTCCAGAAATATTTCACAATAAGAGTTCTCCACTCCTCCACTCGTTGTAGAATACCTTTTGCCACCAGACTTGAAATTCCAGACCTAGAAAACCTTGAATTACTCTGTTTTTGGTCTGATCTAAGTATAGTATATAAAATTATATATTGTAATATGCTACCTGTCAATGAATACTTCAGCTTCAACCATAACAACACAAGAGCAAACAATAGATACAAACTCAAGATTAACCACACCAAATTTAATTGCAGGAAATACGACTTTAGCAACAGAGTGATCAATGTCTGGAATACTGTACCTGACTTTGTGATTTCCTCTCCAAACCCCAAAAACTTTAACCTTAGATGTTCTACTATTGACCTCACCCCTTTCCTAACAGCTCTGTTGGGGGCATGCATAAGCTCATCAATGTGCCAACTGTCCCTGTCCTATTGTTTCTTTTATTTTCTTAAATGTATACATTTCATGTATTCATAACTATGTATATACTTATACCTATTATCTTGTAAGTGATTGACAAATCTAAATCAATCAATCAATCAATACATAAATAAAAATAAAAGAAGGCAAGGACAAATCACAAATAAAACAAGGCAAGGACAAATCACTTCTTCTTGGATATCTTGCCAAGAACACTGCAGGGGCTGTACTCAGCCAGTTGCTATTAGTGAGTTCTGCCTTAAAGGCAAAAAAAATTACAAGAAAACCCCTCCCTCCCAAAAAAATCCTCCCTATTTCTAGCCCTATATCCAGATCTGCCTGGATACTAATAAGCTATTGGCTTTTCTGGTATTCTCATATTTTTCAAAGGTCTCAGTTTGGCTCAGATATTTGGATCAGGGCCTAAGAAAAGTCCTGTAGCAATAATTTTGAATGGGATTCATATTTTCTTAATGGATAGACATCTCATAAAAGAGATGTCTATCCATTGCTAAATATAGATGGATAGTATTGAGTCGATAATTTGACTCAAGTTCAGATAATATCATGTAAAGGCCCTGTCACACTGCCCAACAGATGCAAAACGGACACAACGGACGAGCAAAATGTTCCATCTGTTGTTATCCGCTCTCAAAAGGGGCAAAAATTTGCATAACCGGAGCAGATAACACGGATGGGGGGAGGACCCAGGGTGGATGGAAAACGGATGCAGAGCGGAAGTCTAGCGGATGGAAGCAGATGGGAGCGGATGGCACATCCACTAAGCTTCTGGGGCGCTGCAGCAAAGCAGATGCGGAACGGATACAGCAGATGCAAAGCGGATGCACATCAGATGACGCGGATGCAGAGCGGAAGCCGAATGGATGCCGAGCATTAATTGCGCATGTGGGGAGGATGCATTGCGTCAACCCTGCGGATATAAGGGAAGAAGCTCAGAAGCAGGTCACCATTCAGAGGAAAGACCTGCTGCTGGACGGATTGACAGCCTTGCCTGCCCTGCCTGCCTTGCTGCAAGCCTTGCTGTCTGTCTGCCTGCCAGCCTTGCTGCCAGCCAGTCTGCTTGCCAGCCTTGCTGCCAGCCAGTCTGCTTGCCAGCTTTGCTGCCTGACTTCCTGCAAGCCTTGGTTCATGTCTGCCTGCCAGCCTTGGTGCCTGCCTGCCTGCCAGCCTTCCTGCCAGCCTTGGTGCCTGCATCCCTGCCAGCCTTCCTGCAAGACTTGGTGCCTGCCTGCCTGCCAGCCTGCCTGCCAGCCTCCCTACCAGCCTTCCTGCCAGCCTTGGTTCCTACCAGCCTCCCTGCCAGCCAGCAACCCCACAACCAAGCAGAAGCACAGCAAGCCACAGCCATCTGCTGCCAGCCCTTGCAAAAGGGACAGGGCTACCATCCTGCCCCCTGACCCTCACTCTGGTTCTGCTGGGGCTTCTGCAGCACGGGCTCTCTCATCTGGGGCTGGGGCTTCTGCTGCTTCTGCTTCTGGAGGAGCTGATGACAAGCACTCCAGAACCAGCCACCTCCACAGCACCTGGACCCTTCACCCCTGAGACTGAGCTACCAAGAGGAGTGCCAGAGACTCATTTTTGTTTTATAGCTTGTTGTTAATAAAGTCTATTTATGATTCACACACTTGCTTCAATTCTTTTTTTTAATAAAGTCTTGCTAGAAACTTTAAGAAATGGTTTAAGACTTTGCATGCTTGTGGGATGGGTTAAGATAGAAGTGGGATGGGCAGGGATACCTGTGGTATGGGTAATAGCTGTGGGATAGATAAACCTCCAGTGCAAGCATAGTGGGACTGTATGGTCCACCCTCCCCGGTGCCACACCTATGGCCCTTTATTATCAATAATAATGTAATAATAATCCACACATGTCAACACAAACACAACTCTTTATTAAATGCCCTGATCATTGTAGGGCCACTCAACATACATGGCCCAATCTCATCAGTGTGATGAGACAGGCTGAAGGAAGCACCCATTAATCATCTATCATCCTGTCTTGCCATTCTACTGCTCCAGCTGGGGAGTTGCACCAGTGTCTCATGAGGTTGCGCTGTTTCTTCCCTTCACGTGAGGCTCTGTTGGGGCCTTGCACATCCTCAGTGTCTATCAGGTTTCGCCCTTGCCTCCATTCACCAGGCTCCATGTCCCCATTGCCTTGCTGGAGGTCCACGAGCCTGTTCTGCAAGACTGGGTAGCGGGTGTGCATGAGATTGTGCAGGATGCAGCAAGCTTCCACGATCCTCCTCACGGTCTCTGGGCGATGCTGCATGGTGGTGAGAAGTACCTGGAACCTGTTGGCCAGGATGCCAAAGGCATTCTCCACCACCCGCCTTGCCCTGGACAACCTGTAGTTGAAGATCCTCTCTTCAAGGATGAGGTATTTGGAGGTGTAGGGCTTCATGAGGTAGGTTGTGAGGGAGAAGGCATCACCCCCCACGATGAAGTAGGGCACATCTTGCGTGTCGTTGGGCAGGGGGTCTGGATATGGGAAGCCCACCATGAGGTTGCCTTCCAGCCCCTCCTTGAGGTCACTGGCGTTGTATACCTGGGCATCTGAAGATGACCCGTTGCCTGAAGCATCGATGTACATGAACTTGTAGTCAGCATCGACCATGACGAAGAGGATGATGCTGAAGAAGCCCTTGTAGTTGAAATAAGTGTACCCCGACTTGGCTGGCGCTTTGCAGGCCACGTGCTTGCCATCTATGGCTCCAACGGTGTGTGGGAAGTTCCACCTCTGATACCACTGCTCTGCAACTTTCTTCCATTCTTCTTCAGTGGAGGGGTACTGGAGGAGCTCCTCCTTGTATTCTTCGATGATGGCCTGCACCACTTCTCTGACCACAATGCTGATGGTGTTGGGTTGCACCCTCCAGCCATACTGCATGCTCCTGTAGGTGGTCCCGGAGGCCAGGTGGCGCAGAGTGAGTGCCACCTTGAGCCCAGGTTCCAGGCTGGGCCGGAGGTTGTTGCTCTGTTTGGCCAACCTGGGTGTCAGCCACTGCACAAGTTCATCAAACATGGCTGGAGGCATCCTCATGAAGTTCTGGAATGCCCAAGTGTCTTCGTTCCTGAGCTCCACCATCAGCTTGTTGTACAGTCCGTCCTCTGCTCTTCTGGTGAACCATCTTTGTACCCAGACGCTTCTAGGCCGCCTCTTTTTCTTCCCGTAGTAGAGTTCACAGAGCCTGTAGATGGCTTTGCACTGTTGCAGAAGGATGGTGGCTGCCAAAAGGACTTTGTTACGATCCACGATGGACATGACTGGATGCTGTGGAAGAGGAAGAGTCAGATGAAGGCTGCAGAGGTCTGCAGCAGGGTTGCTGTTCTGAAAGTGAGATCCAGGTGAGTTGCTCCCCCTTTTTATAGGCAGTATAGGTGTCCCTTTGCATCCTCTAGGCATCCTCTAGGCATCCTGTAGACATCCTTAATATCTGAGATAGGTCCCCTCTGCGAATGTTTTTCCGTTTTAAACGCTTTGTTTCCATGCTGCATCCATTCTGCATCCGTTCTGCATCCATTCTGCGTCCGTTCCACTTCCTCCCTGCGTCCGAGCGGATGTGAGTTGCGCGGATGCGGGACGGATGCCTAGCAGATATAGCGGATGCGTAACGGATGCAGAACAGATGCGTAGCAGATGCATAGCGGATGCAGAATGGATGAATTGGATACATTTTCTGCACAAAAGTTTTGAGCAGCTCAAAACTTTCTGAGCAGATGAAACGTCAATAAAAGAATGCTGGACGGATAGAGAGGAAGCAAAACGGAGGCAGTGAGTACATCGTGTTAACCAACGGATGGCAAGCTTTTTTGTCCATTTACATCCTCTTTGCCTCCGTTGGTGCAGTGTGACAGGGGCTTAAGCGGAATGAAGGAAGCCACCATAAATTATTTTGATAATAAAGGTTTTTTTCCATAATTAAGCAGGAATATTGGTAAGACTCTGCAATATATGACCAAAATGTATTTTATTTGAAACAATGTGTTTGGGCTTAGTTTTTGGGGAGGAAAATAAGGCAAAAAAGATTCTGCCTCTGCCTCCCAGCATCATTGGTATTATTCTGGCTTGAGATTTTGTGATGATGCATGAGTGGTATTTTGCATCTGTATATATATAAACAAATATATATGTGCTGTTTAGCTTCCTTCGGGTATTATCCCATGTCATTGTAGTTCTGTTAAAGTTGTAGCAACGTTTCAGCAGAATCTCATCTGCCATCTTCAGGCTTCTGTATGGATATGGGTCTTACAGCTCCTGGTTTTAAATTTGAGGCTGGTCCATTCTGATTGGTTGGGAGCCTGGACCTGTTTCATTGGACTTGGAGTTTGATTGATTGGTGTTCCTGGTTTCTTCTGTCTGTTTTGTCGCTTTGATTGGCTGGCAACAGTCTGTTCTTGTGTTGGAGGCTTTTAGTGCAGCTTGGCTCCGTGTGAAGGGACGGCTGCTCTTCATTAGCAAGCTGGGTTTCACCTGGGTGCCTGGTGGGGGGGTTAGGTTGGAGCTATCAGAGGGAGTCTGTTTTTGCCCAGGTGTTTGCCTGGCTTGTGGCATGGAGATCTTTCTATTTGAGAGTGCAGGCTTCCAAATGATTGACAGTCTGGTGGAATCATCTCTTCTATTCATGCTGTCAGGTCTTTTTTCAATCTCTATGGCTTCTCTGATGATTCTGTGGCTGGGGTTTTCTATAGTGGCCAGGGTTTTAGTGCCATTGAAGTTGATGTTGTGACCTGTGGTTTTCATGTGTTGGACTAGTGAGGAGGTGTGTTCCAGCTTTTTTACTGCATTTTTGTGTTCCTCTAGGCGGGTACTTATTCTTCTATTGGTCTGTCCTATGTATGTGGCCGGGTATGATGTACAGGTAATTTCATATATGCCTTGGTTTTCCAGGTCAATTTTGTCTTTGGGGTTCCTCAGGATGGCTGCTATTTTTTTGTCTGTTTTGAAGGCAGTCTTGATGTGATGCCTGTGTAGTATCTTACTGATTTTATCTGTGGTACCTCTTATGTAGGGCAAGACAGCTGTTCCATAGATCTGTTGGTCTTCTAGGTCTCTGTTATGTCTTGGTGTGTTTTTGTGGATCAAGTTGGTGATTTTGTTTTTGTGGAAGCCATTGGCTGTCAATACTTCAGTCAGGGTGCATAGTTCAGTCTTTATATGTGTCTTATCTGCCAGGCATTTGGTTCTGGTAATTAGGGTTTTCGCTACAGAATTTATCTGTGCTGGGTGGTGGTGGGATTGGGCGTTGAGGTAGCGGTTGGTGTGTGTTTTCTTTTGGTATATGGTGTGTCCCAGTGTGCCATCTGTTCTTTTGTAGATTAGTACATCTAGGAATGGTAGTTGTTTGTTTATTTCCGTTTCCATGGTGAACTTGATTTTGGGGTGTGTGTTGTTTAGGTGTGTTAGGAAATTGTTTAGGTTTTCTTTTCCAT
>BLBF01000003.1:27899086-27919248 GCA_015471245.1 Laticauda colubrina | reverse complement strand
TCTATCTATCTATCTATCTATCTATCTATCTATCTATCTATCTATCTTCAGGAAATTAAAAAACAAAACACCATCACATGATGCACTGGTGTGTGCTTTTAACCCCAAATGATTCAACATAAGAGAATCATAAGTATCTTCTTAAAACATCCATTGAAGTCAAAAAGACTTCCTGAAGCAGAAACTCAGACAACTGGTGCTTTTCAAGAGGATTTCAAAGAATTCTTAAATTACTTTGTTCACCATACATTTCAAAGCTTTACTGGCAAAAATTCTAAAATAACAATAAGAACTTTTGAGGGGGATGAACTGATTAGTGATTGTAGTGGTTTGTAGTTAATGGACAACATGTAAATATTAATGTTCATGCCATAGATGATAATCATTTCCAAAAGCTAGATGGCATAGATATGGAGGCCCAATGCTTCCATTATAACAGATAGAACAGATATGTTGATTGCAGGTGGTGACCAGCTTTTTAAATGTTCTTATATATGTATTTCTAAATCCCTAAAACTGGTATAGAACAGAGAGGACCAGGATTAAGGTTGTCTTATCAACAAGATTTGTTGGGGGTATATATCATCTATTGTATTTTAAGCAGCATAGTTCACATAATGTTCTTACAGTGATGAGTTACTACAAATAATGGATTGTGATATATTATTCATAACTAAAAATGTTGGATTTAATGCACTGTTAACAATATAAACTTATTATATTGGAACAAGAAAGGAAAAGAATACCACATCAAAGAGTTTCTCAGTGCAACTGCATTATACGAAAGAACCACCCTCAAGAGCTTCAGAACTAATAAAAAAAAATTGCAAAGTACTCAGAAGTGTTAATTGCTTTTTAGTACATCTTACAGAACCCTGGTACAATCAGACTATCCAATTGTAAGGAACAATAATTAGTTTCTTTTAAAAGGTTATTGCTGAGATCTTGCCAGCTCCCCCAAAATTGTATTTAAAATGCTTCCATGATTACTATTCATACACTGCTCAAAAAAATGAAGGGAACACAAAAATAAGAAATCCTAGATATGAATGAATGAAATATTCTTATTAAATACTTTGTTCATTACATAGTTGAATGTGCTGACAACAAAAACACACAAAAATTATCAATTAAAATCAAATTTAGCAACCCATGGAGGTCTGGATTTGGAATTATACTCAAAATTAAAGTGGAAAAAAACGCTACAGGCTGATCCAACTTTGATGTAATGTCCTTAAAACAAGTCAAAATGAGGCTCAGTATTGTGTGTGGCCTCCACGTGCCGGTATGACCTCCCTCCAATGCCTGGGCATGCTCCTGATGAGGTGGCTGATGGTCTCCTGAGGGATCTCCTCCCATACCTGGACGAAAGCATCCCCCAACTCCTGGACAGTCTGTGGTGCAATGTGGCATTGGTGGATGGAATGAGACATGATGTCCCAAATGTGCTCAATTGGATTCAGGTCTGGGGAACGGACGGGCCAGTCCATAGCATCATCTTGCAGGAACTGCTGATACACTCCAGCCACATGAGGTCTAGCATTGTCATGCATTAGGAGGAACCCTGGGCCAACCGCAACAGCATATGGTCTCACAAGGGTCTGAGGATCTCATCTCGGTACCTAATGGCAGTCAGGCTACCTCTGGAGAGCACATGGAGGGCTGTGAGGCCCCCTAAAAAATGCCACCCCACACCATTGACACACTGCCAAACCGGTCATGCTGGAGGATGTTGCAGGCAGCAGAACATTTTCCACGGTGACTACAGACCCTGTCACGTCTGTCTCATGTGCTCAGTGTGAACTTGCCTTCATCTGTGAAGAGCACATGGCACCATTGATGAATTTGCCAATCTTGGTGTTCTCTGGCAAATGCCAAACGTCCTGCACAGTGTTGGGCTGTAAGCACAACCCCCATCTGTGGGTATCAGGCTCTCATACCACCCTCTTGGAATCTGTTTCTGACCATTTGAGCAGCCACATGCACATTTGTGGCCCACTGGAGGTCATTTTACAGGGCTCTGGCAGTGCTCCTCCTGTCCCTCTTTGCACAAAGGTGGAGGTAGCAGTCCTGATGCTGGGTTGTTGCCTTCCTACAGCCTCCTCCACATCTCCTGATAGTGCCTCCATGCTCTGGACAATAAGGTTTACAGACACAGCAAACCTTCTTGCCACAACTCGCATTGATATGCCATCCTGGATGAGCTGCACTACCTGAGCCACTTGTGTGGGTTGTAGACTCCGTCTCATGCTACCACTAGAGTGAAAGCACTGCCAGCATTCAAAAGTGACTAAAACCATCAGCCAGAAAGCATAGGAACTGAGAAGTGGTCTGTGGTCACCAGCTGCAGAGTCATTCCTTTATTGGTGACGTCTTGCTACCTGCCTATGCTTTCCACCTGTTGTCTGTTCCATTTGCACAACAGCATGTGAAATTGATTGTCAATCAATCAATCAATCAATTAGTTGCTACCTAAGTGGACAGTTTGATTTCACAGAATGTAACTCCAATCACTTGGAGTTACATTGTGTTGTTTAAGTGTTCCCTTTATTTTTTTGAGCAGTGTATATTACCATCCTGAAACATTTCAACATTAAGGATCAATCTCTGCAGCTTTGCAGTTCTATAAACACTTATCCGGGAGCAAACATCACTCAGAACAGTTGTACTTACTTCTGATGAATTATGCTATCAAGGTTTTAAAAAGCAATAAGCTATCTGATTACAAGTAAAGAGGATTTGATGAACATAATCTTTATCATTGCCAGGACTATAAACAAAATGAGACAGGTTACCAACTGTTCAGATTTTTGATAAATCTTATTAATTGAAGCCTAACTATATAAGTGCAAATAACTGAGGGTTATTCTTCAACTTAATTTCACTATGCTGCTGAACAATATCAGCATAGAAATTCAAGCCCTTAATTTGTGCTTTCAATGACATATCCATTCACCAAATATAAAATATACTTTACTTTAACTATGGGGACCTAGCGTAGCATGTTTATATTGTTTAGAATTGTATTTTGTATTGTTTAGTATTGTAAATTGTATTTTGTATATTGTTTAGAATTATGAATTTTGTAGTTCTAAAATCTCACAATTCTCATTTTGGGATAAGGAAAACATTTGTTCAATTTGTATTTTAATGCAAATGTGATTAATATTGAATTTTCAAACTGGGAAGAGAAATAAAATTATTCTTCAGCCTTTTGGAAGCCACAGAAAAGCATACATGACCTCATTTTATGTTTTGTTCTAACAGAACATTTGAGAGGTTTTTGTTTAAAATAACATTTTGACTAATGTTGACGTGCTTTCTGATAATGTCCTCCTGCTCATGCCCTAGAGGAGCAATTGGGTTTTAATTTTGTGATTTTATATTTTGCATAGATTTGCACATATACTAGCTTGACAGGGAATAATTGTGGAGAGTAGAGAGAATGGTCTTGATAGAGAAAGGGAAGTTCTGTTACCAAGGCTACAAACAGTTAAATATGGCTTAAGCCCATATAAAGATATTTTATGAAAACACATAAGGCAAACATCTCTCTAAGGTAAGAGGAGAAACACATTCAGGCTTGGAAAATTCTGTTAATGAAGTTTTAATATATTCAACATCTTTTTCTTGAAATGGTCTACCTTGTAGGACTGACAATGATATTATTAAAAAATAATGTTCCAATGAATCACTGCTATAATAATTTATTCAAACTGAATCAATAAAATAAATACCTTCCATGGTGAATCATAGTTACCAGCCAACTCCTGCATCCTGGTTGAATATTTTTTCTCAGCAGCTACAACTTCCTCATCCTGTTAATTCGTGAACTTGCTACTATTCCAGACATACTTCAGTGGAGCTGCCATTAAACTAATCAGATGCTGCTGCTTTCATTTCTCAAACCTATAGTCTGCAGGTCTTCTGTGGCCTACAGTGATACTGCACATAGCTCTCAGATGCTAAGGATTTTCTAGAAAGAAAGCAACATTCCATATTCTTGTCAGTAGACAAAATAAGTAAAGTATGAAAAAAACTAGAATGATAGAATGATGGAAACTAGGAGGAAGGGAAAAGGAGGGTGACAGCAATAAAAATACTTCATTTACTATGCACACAGCAGGAAAACATCTAGTGAAATTAGGAAAGTAGTGTACTGATGTTGCCAGGAACTATAGTAGAACCTAGGCTGAAAAGAAATGTGTCAAAGGATAGCTGTATTTTTGTTAGTCTTCTAAAGTAGGTGAGGTCAGGAATAGACACCATATGGATTTTAGGAATGGTACTTTATTGTAAGACATAGCAACAGAATCTTAAAAGTTTCTCTTGATCCCATCTTACACCATACAGAATCAAGGTAGGCTTGCTTTGAGGTTTTTCTCTCACACAATTTTAACTTTCCAAAGATTGAGTTGTGATTTTTCCTTAACAGTTCATCCATTCCTTCATCATGTAAGGAATCTCCATATTTGTTTATACCTCCCATCCACTGGTTCGGCCCAGTTCTACCAAGCTGGTAGTGCCAATGAGCAGTGGAGACAGAACTGGTTCTGTCTGCCACTCTGCTGTTGAGCACACTCACCCATCAGCGCTTCCATACTCACCTTTATTCCCTGCTTTTCAAGTGCAGCTGCTTTGTGCAGCACAGCAGAGTGCTGTGCGGCAGCTGATGAAGCTACGAGGAGTGCAGACTTGCAGGAGGTGAGCTGGAATGCTTCTGCACCTGTGCAAAGTGCATGTTCGGCATATGCGCACACACAAAGTGTGTACATGTGTGCAAAGTGCGCCCGCCAGCCACACCCACTGAACCAGTGGTAAAAATCTTTGAATCCCATCACTGTTCCCATCCCTACTTTATGATGCTGCCACAATCAGGATCAAAATCAAGGAATTTAGAATAACAGAGTTGGGAAGGGTCCTTAGAAGTCTTCTATTCCAATCTTCTAGGCAGGAAACTCCATACCATTTTGGACAAATGATTATCCAATCTTTTCTTAAAGACTTACACTGTTAGAGCATTTGCAACTTCTGGAGGCAAGTTATTCTACTATTTCTCCTTAGTTCTAGGTTGCTTCGCTCCTTGATTGTTTCCATCCATTGCTTCTTGTCCTCCCCTCAGGTGCTTTGGGGAATAGCTTGACTCCCACTTCTTTTTGGCAGCCCCTCAGATATTGGAAAACTGCTATTATATCTCCCCTAGTCATTCTTTTCATCAGACTAGACACACCCAGTTCCAGCAACTGTTCTCTATATGTTTCAACCATTTAGGACAATGTCATTTCAATTCGGAGGGCTAAATCAAAGTATGATTTTAATAAGGAACACTGCCAGATGTGGCTAAAGTGAAATAGGGAAAAGTTTCATAGTAAATATATTTATATTCAGTGCAATACATTGACATTATTCATTTCCTTTCAGTTTTGACCAAACTGAACATTTTGTATCAATATGGAAAAAGGTTTCAAGGATGTAGCTTCAAGCTATTGAACTAATTCTCAAACGACAACTGCATAAACTTGATTTTAAGGGCCTGACACATTGGCCGACGGATGCAAAACGTTTGTAAAAAGGACACAGCGGATGAGAAAATGTTCCATCCATTGTTATCTGCTCTCAAAAGTGCCCTGAATTTGCATAACCAGAGCGGACAACAATGGAAAGGAACAGACAGGGGAGGATGTAGCCAGGATGTAAAATGGATGCTCCAGGGAAGCCTAGCAGATGGAAGCAGATGGGAGCGGATGGCACATCTGCAGGGCTTCCGGGGGAGTACAGTGAAGTGGACATACAGTGGAAGGAACGGATGCAGAGAGGATGCCGAGCGGATACAGCGGATGCAGAGCAGAAGCCTAGCGGAAGCCTAGTGGATGAAGAGCGTTCACTGCAAATGCGGGGAGGATGAATTGCGTCAGCCCCGCAGATATAAAGGGAAGCAGCTCGCAAGCAGGTCACCATTCAGAGGAAAGACCTGCTGTCAGACACAGCTCCAGCCAGCCAGCCAGCCAGCCAGCCAAAAACCATGGGAAAGAAGAGGAAGCCTGTGGCATCTGCTGCCAGCCTGGCAAGAGGGACAGGGCCACCATCCCACCCACTGGCCGTGACTCTGCTTCTGCTGGGGCTTCTGCTGCTGCTGCTGACTCTGCTGGTGCTGGGGCTTCTGCTGCTGCTGCTGCTGCTCCTGGTGCTGGGGGTTCTGCTGGTGCTTACTCTGCTGGTGCTGGTGCTTCTGCTGGTGCTTACTCTGCTGGTGCTGCTCCTGGTGCTGGTGCTTCTGCTGGTGCTTACTCTGCTGGTGCTCCTCCTGGTGCTGCTGGTGCTGCTGGTGCTGCTGGTGCTGCTGGTGCTGCTGGTGCTCCTGGTGCTCCTGGTGCTGCTGGTGCTCCTGGTCCTGCTGTTGCTGCTGGTGCTCCTGGTCCTGCTGCTACTCCTGGTGCTGCTGGTGCTGCTGGTGCTGCTGATCCTGGTGCTGCTGGTGCTGCTGGTGCTGCTGGTGCTGGTGCTGGTGCTGTTGGCGCTGCTGGTCCTGCTTTTGCTGCTACTGTTGTTGTTGCTGCTGCTGGTGGTGGTGGTGTGGTGGAGCAGCCCCTACAACCTCGAAACCCCTCTGATGAGGGCCCATATGGCCCTGCCAGAGGGAGGAAGAGGCGTACGCCTGAACGGGAGAGGAGGCAATACTCCATTGAAGAGGAACATGAGGATGAGGTGCTGGAATGGCTGAGGGAGAACGAGTATCTTTGGCAAGCCCTTCCTCACCTACGTCAACCAGACCCAATTGAACATGTCCAAATCACATTACCAGGGATCAAGGACAGGATCACTGGTCTTCTTCACAACCCTCACAGGCCCTCACCTACCAAGGCTATGGCTACCAGGAGCTATAGCAACACTGGCATCCCTTCCCAGTCCAGGCACAGGTACATCGAATGCCACCGGTGCCACCGACGCCACAGATGCCAGCCACGCCACTGATGCCAGCAATGCCACTGATGCCACCCACGCCACAGATGCCACCCACACTACAGATGCCACCCACGCCACAGATGCCACCCATGCCACAGATGCCACCGACGCCTCACCTCGCTCACCTGCAGACCAGACATCCCCACTACACTCCTCCTTCCTCCTTCCCACAGCCAAGCCCAGCCTCAGAATATCTGTCATCAATATTGGGGCTGACACCCCATGTCCTAGAGGAAGGGGCTCTCAACATCACAGGACTGAGCCAGCTTTCTGAGAGTTTCCTCCACATACCATCTCCTGTTGTCCTCTCGGTGCCAGGCACCCCAATGGTGCCTCAGACCAGCACTTCAGCAGCAGCCACCTCCATAGCACCTGGACCCTTCATCCTGAGACTATGGGCACGCCTCAGAGTGACTGATAAGAGTGCCAGAGACTTGGTGGCTACCTGTTGACTTTATCTTTGCTTGGGACTCTTGGGTCATTTTTCTTTTACAGCTCGTTATTAATAAAGATTATTTTTGCTTCACACACTTGCTTCATTTATTTTATTAAATAAAGTCTTGGTGGAAACTTTTAGAAATGGTTTAAGCCTTTGCATGCTTGTGGGATGGGTAAGGATAGCAGTGGGATGGGCAGGGATACCTGTGGGATGGGTTAAGATAGCAGTGGGATGGGCAGGGATACCTGTGGGATGAGTAATAGCTGTGGGATAAATAAACCTCCAGTGCAAGCATAGTGGGACTGTATGGTCCACCCTCCCAGCTGCCACACCTATGGCCCTTTATTAACAATAACAATGCAATCATTGATCCACACATTTCAACAAAAACACAACTCTTTATTAAATGCCCTGTTCATTGTAGGCCCACTCAACATACATGGGCCAATCTCATCCATGTGATGAGACAGGCTGAAGGAAGTATCCATTAAGCATCTGTCATCCTGTCTTGCCACTCCACTGCTCCAGCTGGGGAGTTGCACCAGTGTTTCAGGAGGTTGCGCTCCTTCTTCCCTTCACGTGAAGCTATGTTGGGGCCTTGCACATCCACAGTGTCTATCAGATTTCGCCCTTGCCTCCATTCACCAGGCTCCATGTCCCCATTGCCTTGTTGGAGGTCCACGAGCCTGTTCTGCAACACTGGGTAGCGGGTGCGCATGAGATTGTGCAGGATGCAGCAAGCTTCCACAATGTTCCTCACGGTCTGGGGCGATGCTGCATGATGGTGAAAAGTACCTGGAACCTGTTGGCCAGGATGCCAAAGGCGTTCTCCACCACCTGCCTTGCCCTGGACAGCCTGTAGTTGAAGATCCTCTCTTCACAGGTGAGGCATCTGGAAGTGTAGGGCTTCATGAGGTAGGTTCTGAGGGAGAAGGCTTCATCCCCCACGATGAAGTAGGGCACATCTTGTGTGTCGTTGGGCAGGGGGTCTGGATATGGAAAGCCCATGATGAAGTTGCGGTCCAGCCCCTCCTTGAGGTGACTGGCGTTGTATACTTGGGCATCTGAAGCTGACCCATTGCCTGAAGCATCGATGTACATGAACTTGTAGTCAGCATCGACCATGGCTAAGAGGATGATACTGAAGAAGCCCTTTTAGTTGAAATAAGTGGACCCCAATTTGGCTGGAGCTTTGCAGGTCACGTGCTTCCCATCTATGGCTCCAACGGTGTTGGGGAAGTTCCACTTCTGATACCACTGCTCTGCAACTTTCTTCCAGCCTTCTTCAGTGGAGGGGCACTGGAGGAGCTCCTCCAAGTATTCTTCGATGACGGCCTGCACCACTTCTCTGACCACAATGCTGATGGTGTTGTGTGGCACCCTCCAGCCGTACTGCATGCTCCTGTACGTGGTCCTGTAGGCCAGGTGGCACAGAGTCAGTACCACCTTGAGTTCAGGGTCCAGGTCCGATGGACCTGTGCCTGGACTGGGAAGGGCTGCCTGTGCTGCTGGAGCTCCTGGTAGCCATAGCCTTGGTAGATGAGGGCCTGTGGAAAGCCTTGGAAGGGCAGTGACATCACCTGGGGTGGAGGAGCAGGCCTGGACTGGGTGGGAGCAGGTTCAGCTGGGTCTGGAGGATTATGAAGAAGACTGGTGATCCTGTCCTTTACCACCTGATACTGTGATTCCGACATGTTCATGAGGGTCTGGTTGACATAGATGAGGAAGGGCTTCTGGTTGGAGGATGGGACATCGGTGTGTACCAGCTGAGAGAGGAGATCTACACTGCTTCTGATGGTGTCCCTGATCTCCAGCAGGACAGTGTGGCTCTGCCCCTCCGGTCTGCCTCTCTGCCTTTCTGTGGAGGTGGAGCTGGGGGTGGATGTGGGTTGGCCTGTGGTGGAAGTGCCCTCTCCTTGCTCCAACTGCATCAGGGGGTCCTCCACGCGCTCCGCCACGGGTAGTGCAGCTGTCTCCGTCATGGCACGCTCCACAGATACCTGCCTGGACACAGGAGCTGACTCTTGCCCAGAAGAGGACTGGCTCTCAGTGGGCTGCCTGAGAGAGAGGTTTGTGAGAGGGGATGCTCCTTGATGGCAGATCTCACCCTCCAAGAAGCTGCTCTTGGCCATCACGTAGGTCTCTCAGTCCGTCAGCTTGACTGCGGCCTGGCTAGATTTATTGAGGTGCAGCTTCCCGTACCAGGTGTGCATGTGCTTCCACCAGCTGAGGAACACCTCCAAAGTGTAGCCCAGGCTCTCCGCCTTCTCTCTCCAAGCAGCCTGCTTCCTTTTGGTGTCTCGATAGAGCATGTGTCCCTTCCGCCATAGATACTCGTTCTCCCTCAGACATTCCAGCACCTCATCCTCATGTTCCTCTTCGATTGAGTATTGCCTCCTCTCCCGTTCACTTGTCTGCCTCTTCCTCCCTTTGGCAGGGCCATATGGACCCTCATCAGGGGGGCTTCGAGGTTGTAGGGGCTGCTCCTCCACACCACCACCACCAGCAGCAGCAACAACAGCAGTAGCAGCAAAAGCAGGACCAGCCAGACCAGCAGCACCAGCATCAGCAGGACCAGCAGCACCAGCAGCACCAGGAGCAGCAGCAGCAGAGTAAGCACCAGCAGCGCCAGCAGGACCAGCAGGAGCAGGATCATCATCAGCAGAGTAACCACCAGCAGCGCCAGCAGCACCAGCAGAACCAGCAGGACCAGGAGCACCAGCAGGACCAGGAGTACCAGGAGCACCAGCAGGACCAGCAGGACCAGCAGGACCAACAGGACCAGGAGCAGCGCCAGCAGAGTAAGCACCAGCAGAAGCACCAGCACCAGGAGCAGCACCAGCAGAGTAAGCACCAGCAGAAGCACCAGCACCAGGAGCAGCACCAGCAGACTAAGCATCAGCAGAAGCCCCAGCATCAGGAGCAACACCAGCAGAGTAAGCCCCAGCAGAAGCCCCAGCACCAGGAGCAACACCAGCAGAGTAAGCCCCAGCAGAAGCCCCAGCACCAGGAGCAGTGCCAGCAGAAGCTCCAGCACCAGAAGAGTCAGCCCCAGCAGCAGAAGCCCCAGCAGAAGCAGAGTCAGGGCCAGGGGGTGGGATGGTGGCCCTGTCCCTCTTGCCAGGGCTGGCAGCAGATGGCAGAGGCTTTCTCTTCTTCCCCATGGTTGTTGGGTTGTTGGCTTGCTGGCTGGCTGGCTGGCTGGCTGGAGCTGTGTCTGGCAGCAGGTGTTTCTTCTGAATGGTGACCTTCTTGTGACCTGCTTCCCTTTATATCCGCGGGCCTGACGCAATTTATAGCCGGCTGTCAAATGGCATCAGCCAATAGGAACAGTCCATGTTTCCACTGGAAACACAGACCGGAGTGAAGATTTCAGCTTAGTCCATTGTGAACGCTACACTTCTCATGCCAACAAAAGTGCCTGGGACACTCTTCTTTTAGCTATAACTGCCACAAAAATTGTAAATATCTATGGACATTCACAGTCCTCCATTGTCTCACATGTGCTTTTGCAAGAGGCAACTGGTCTTTCTGGTTTTTCTTTGAAGATGTTTTGCTTCTCATCCAAGAAGCTTCTTCAACTATGACTGGAGGGTGGGAAATGGACGGATTAATATTCCTTGCAGAAGCTGGTAATTTGCATTATTTTAGAGAGTTGTTGAGGCCACTTGGAGGATTATCTGTGTCCTCAGAGTCACTTGAGTAATGCAAATGGATGTGGAGACTTCTTGGAATTACTGAAATAACTGTTTTGTAGACTGGAGATAGATGAAGTCATATCCCTCAATTTTGACATAAATGGACTCTTTGACCCTCTTTGAAACCAGCGGTCCTCTCTGTCCAAAATGTGGGCTTTTCAATCTTCAAAAGAGTGGTCTTTGCTTTTAATACAGATCAACTGCTGAATCTTGTCCCTATGGGTTTGTTATACTATGTTGTGATATTCATTTATGAAGTGGTTGCTTTGTTTCCCAATGTACAGGATTGCACATCTCAATGCATTGTACTCCATTCAGACACAAACTGAGCAATTTGATATATGCAGTACAATGTGGTGAGATTGAGGTACAGGAACAGTACCTCATTATAATGTCATGGGTAAACAATATGATAACTGATAATTAAGTTCCTCCTTAACTGTGGATTTTTTAAAAAGTGCACTATATGGGCAAGAATAAAACAGCTCATTAAGAAGGAGAGGCTATGTACCAATTATGCTTTTGTTTATGCTATCCGATATAGTACAGGGCTATTCTTTTATTTTATTGCCAATACTTTATTTTATTGTTCATAAATTATTTTACCCTTTCTATTCTGCTGTTGAAAATACATCAACTGAATTTCAAAATTGAGGTTGTTGCAATTTGCAATAGATCTGTAGTCATATCACTCGCTCTCTTTCTCCTCTATGGCTTACCAATGTGCACAAGTATACAAAAGCATATGCACAATTGCATCATTTTTTAAACTTTGGTTTACTCAACATGGGTACATATAATTATATTGCCCAAATCCTAATATTAATACTAAATAAAAGGAAGGAGAATGCTCATCAAAATTCAGGGTACAGCAGTGAAAACAAAGATTTTTATTTTTTGTTTTCAGTATTTCTGAATCTGCAGATGTGATACCATCTCCCTTTATCCATGTGTATGTGAATATATGTGTAACTTTAATCTTGTGCGTATGTGTTTAACTAGAAACAGATCAATTCAAACACTATCCCATTTAATATCCATTGCCAAACCTGAAAGGCAATTCAGAAACTGAAGGTTCGTGTTTTCATTGTGTAATACAGAAAATAGTATTATTCTGTAAAATTTTCTGTGCTACCCAATTCAGCTATAAAGTTTTAATATGTTAGCAAAATTAGGTGGCTTTATAACTATTCAACTGATGAACTGATGATGTTACCTAGTCAGGTAATGAATAACAGAATAACAGATTTGGAAGGTACCTTGGAGGTCTTTTAGTCAAACCTAAACCTCCTCAAGCCTAACCTCCTCAAGCAGGAGACCCTATACTATTTCAGACAAACTGTTAGGCTTTGTTCAGACAAATATGTTGACTGATTTTGATGCTAGGTATCTTTCATTCTTTCCATTCTCTACAGTCTCCTACTTTTTGAGGTGTTTCTTCATGTGAAATCAAATGTGATTATTCCCTCTTTCCACACTTCAGTTATTTAGAACAAAACTTTCAGCCCTTACATGAAATAAGGTGAAAAGAATCACCCTCTTCACTGTAGCTGAACACTCTATATATCTTGTACACAGATTTCTTTTTTGATGTTTAGTCATCAATAATGCTTATTAATCAAGTAAAGGGTGAAATTATCTTTATGTTAACTGAAGATGAAATTCAGGTAATCCATAACTTATGACCACAACTGGGGTTGGGGCTTCCATCACTAATCTATTTGAATCATGTGACTAAGAGAATCCAAGTTCCCTCATTGCCTTTGCTTGTCAAAAGACCCCTGGAAAGGTCATAAATGGTGATCATATGACCACAAGGCAGTTATAAATACATACTAATTGTCAACTGACTGAATTTTGATCAACTGACCATGGGGCATTGTTTTGATCATAAGTTCAAGAACTCATAATGTCAGTTCTTTTCGTGCCACTGTAGCTTTAAACAGTTTTTAAACTAATGGTCATAAATTGAAGGTTACTTACCATATATGAAGAATAGCAAGAAAAGTTAAGTCCAGAACTGTGTTTAAAATGGTAACAAAAGAATAATAAACTTAATACTTCAGTAAACACTCTGGGAAATAAGTCAGAATTTCAAATAATTTGACACATTGATCAGGATGATCTGTGTATCAGGAAATCTGTGTATTTGTCAAGAAAAGTGTAACTTTGAAAAAGAAGACAGAACAGTCAGATATTCCAACATGCCTTCTTATTCCAGAAAATACTTCAAATAGTATCAGTTCTGATAAAATGTCAGAGATGGAGTGGCTCATGAGATACCTCATGTGTTGGACTTCTACATATACGTTCAGTATACATATACAAGATTCCTTATGTCATGCTCACAAATTCTGTGATATCAGCATGCAGCATGATCACTATCTTCATCATCACAGATAAAACTTTTTAAAGTTTAAAAGCTAAGATATTCCTGTACCACTGCCACTACGAATCCTATATGGTTCCCAGAGCCAGAATGCTATATTAGTTGTTATTTTTAATCTGTAACTAAATGCTGTTTGTTAATTTTGCTTTTATACTGTAATTTTTGGCTGCTGCTTTTGTACCCCACTTAGAGTTGCCTAGACCATAGCAGGTTATATATTCACAAATAAATAAGAATGGTAGTTTTTACTCAAATTCTCCATTTTGAGCAATTTTAGGAAAGCAAAATCAACCAGGAAAAATAGTCATAATGCAAAATATATATCTAGCATTCATTATTTACACTATTTTAGAACTGTATCTGCTTTTTTAAAAAAATCTATATTCAGATGTGAAAATGCATTCCTCATCCCCACAATATTTGTTCTTTCTCTTTTTCCTTGCCCTCACCTCCATTTCTATTATTCTTATGCATGAAGCAAAGGAAGTCAGAAAGAAATTTGTTCTTGAGAAAACAGCCACTTTCAAGAGAATCTATAATTGGCCAATTGCAAACAAATTGCACTCCAGACTTTGGGAAGAAAATAGATACTGAATGACTGAACTTATGCAACTCTTTTCTAAGACTGTATTTTCTAAAATTCAGCATTGGTGACTGTGAGAATGTTGTATAGTTGGTCCTGGAGAAATGATTTCACAGCATTTGGTAAAGTGTGAACAGCTGGATTTTCCATGTCAGTCTGCACATATAATAGCAGGTAAAAAAGTTGCATATGAAAATTACTACATGATTAATGTGTGCCTGAAAGTGCATGCAAGAGCCTAGTAGTTGAAAAGAATCTCATCAAGTGTGTTGTATTTCGTAGCCTTTCCCCAGATGTGTATAGATTCAGATTGAAAATCTTCAGGGATCTAATCTGTAAATTTTTCACACAATCATGATCCTAAACATGGATAGATCTTATTGCATAAGCTCTGTACACAAATACATCTCGAGCAGGGATTTGAAACACATGGCCTGTGGGCCAGATGCATCACATACTAGCCACACCCACACCCAGTTTAGCGAAGGGGAAAAAAGTACCAATACATCACATGACACTGCCGTGAAGACATGAGTTTGACACTCCTAGGATATATATACTCCAACCTTGGTTAGGCTAAGGTAAAAGTAAAAGTTCCCCTTGCACATATGTGCTAGTTGTTTCTGGCTCTAGGAGGTGATGCTCATCTCCGTTAAAAAGCCAAAAAGCCAGTGCTGTCCAAAAAGTCTCTGTGGTCATGTGGTTGGCATGAGTAAACACCAAAGGTATAGGGAACACTCTTACCTTCCCACCAAAGTGGTTCCTATTTTTCTACTTGCATTTTTACATGTTTTGGAACTGCTAGGTTAGCAGAAGCTGGGACAAAATAACGGGAACTCACTCCATTACCTGATGCTAGGGATTTGAACATCAAGCTGCCAACCTTTCTGATCGACAAGCTCAGCGTCTTAGCAACTGACCCACCGCATCCCTACATTAGTAAGTTAGGCTTAATTAATTAGTTAAATAATTTAATTAATTAGTTAGGCTAATCCACTGTTTTAATTTAGTCAGAAGGAGAATAATATGGTTGGTTTGGTGAAGTAGCATGGATATTGTGGTGTTATTTATGGTTGTTTTAAAAATAATAATTATGTGTATGTGCATATGTGTGTGTGAGAGAGAGAGAGAGACAGGAAGGAGGGAGGGAGAGAGAGAGAGATGGATATGTAAATGATAGATGATAGATGATAGATGAATAGATAGATAGGTATATAGGTAGTAGGTAGGTAGGTAGATGATTAGATGGATGGATGGATGATAGGAACAGCAGCTATGTGGTAAATTGGGATGCGATTCAGCAGTATCACCTTGGAAATTATACAAAATTAGTGCACATTCAGGAACATTGTGTTTTAAAAATATGTTGTGTCAATGCAAAGTTTTCCCTCTGGTCCGCGTTCCTGGAGGGTGCGCGGACTGCTCTGATTGGTTGATGCCGTTTGACAGCCAGCTATATAAAGCGCTGTCACTAAACAAAAGAGCCAAAGCCACTACGAGCTGACTGTCACAAGCCGCTGATGCCATTTCACGAGCGCAAAATTCAACTTCCTAGCTGAATAGACCGTCATAGCTGAAAAGAGATGTCTTCAACCCCTGTGTTCCCGCCATTTAGACCAGTGGCAGAGATTTGGGAATCCTATAGGAACCGCTTCGACTGCTTCCTGGATGCTATAGACCTCACTGAAGCTTCAGCCCATAGAAAAAAGTCCTATTTCTTAAGCTTTTGTGGGGCTGCAGTGTTTGACACTGCCACAGCATTGGTAGCCACACGACCTGTCAGAGAAGTCCCTTGGGGGTAGCTGCAAGAAATCCTCTCTTATCAATATTCACCCAAGCCCTCACAGATTGCAAGAAGACATGCCTTTAGGAGGCGAGTTCAGGGTGAGGGAGAGGCTATCAGTGAATACATGGCTGCTCTGAGGTCTGCTGCCTTACATTGTGGATTCAGGGATTATCTAGAGGTTATGCTCCAAGACCAAGTAGTATATGGGGTTAAAGACTTAAGGCTGCAAAGGCGGCTATTAGCCAAAAGGGACCTAACCCTAGCAATAGCCATTGAAGAGTCTCAGGCTGCTGAGCTTTCTGCTCAATCTGCAGCTGAAATCCAGGGAAACCCAATCAAACAAAATAGCTCAACAGTCCATTTTGATGAAGTTTCTCCTGATGAGGACTCTGAGGATTCAGCTGTTGTAAATCGTCTTAGACAACAGAGACCCCTTCCAGAAGACTCAAAGTCAAAAGCTAGTTTTTCTCCCTGGCAGCAATCCATCTGTTTAAGCTGTGGGGGAAATCACTTAAGAGCATCCTGTAGGTTCAGGAATGCCATCTGTTTAAGTTGCCAGAAGAAGGGTCACTTAGCAAGGGTCTGCCAAGCTGGGAAAACCTTTACTCAGAAACCTCCGCCAAACCCCATCTTTCAAAGGCAAGTGGAAGACTGCTATACCTGTTACCACTTCAATCAGTCCAGCAACAGCTCTAACAAAATCAGTATTTTTGTCTCCTTAGAAGGTAAACCTTGCAAGATGGAGGTGGATACAGGCTCTGCTCTATCCATTATTTCATGGAACACCCTTAAGAAGCTGCTACCCAGATTTCCAAAGAAGAAGCTCCTTGAATGCCACCTGACTCTGCGAGATTACCAAGGCAAGAACATTCCAGTCCTCTGGAAAGGCAAGTTCCTCATTCAATTCAAAACTTTTAAAGGCCACTTGCTTCTGGTTGTGGTGGATGGTGCTCTCCCCAGTTTGCTAGGTTTAGATTGATTCCATGCCCTTGGCCTAAATATAACAGGCATCCACTCTGTTTTAAATGCTGAAGTGGATTCCCTATTCAAAGACTGTGCTGATGTATTCAGTGAGGGTTTGGGATGTTACACAGGAACCCCCATATTATTTAATATAGACCCTCAAGCAACTCCTGTACGCTGAAACCTCGTAGGGTGCCTTTTGCAATTCGTCCTAAGTTAGATAAGGAACTTGACAAACTAATCAAACAAGGAGTATTAGAACCTGTAGATTTTGCTAAATGGGAGACCCCCATAGTGACCCCTTTTAAGAAAGATGGTAGCGTTAGGATATGCGCTGATTACAAAATTTCCCTGAATAGATACCTCCAAATCAGTGCTTACCCAGTTCCCATCATTCAGCACCTTTTACATTCTTTTGAACCTGGGTCTATTTTTGCAAAGCTGGATATGTCCCAGGCATACCAGCAATTCCCTGTAGATGACCACACAGCAGAATTGCAGACAATAGTAACTCACAGGGGAGCTTTTAGGTGCAGACGCCTTCAGTTTGGTGTGAGTGTAGCCCCTGGGATATTTCAATCCCTGATGGAGAGGCTACTTCAAGATCTCCCAGGGGTAGTCCCCTATTTCGATGATATCTTAATTTCAGCCAAAGACAAACCTCAGTTGTTACAAAGAGTAAGGTCAGTTCTAGATTGATTCAGGCAAAATAGCCTCAAACTTAAAAGGGACAAGTGCACTATTGCCACTAAGCAAGTAGATTTTCTGGACTATAGAATTGATGCCTCTGGCATACACCCTATAGAGTCTAAAGTCAGGGCCATCCATGAGGCACCCACTCCTACCAACAAAACTGAGCCCCAGGCCTTCTTAGGGCTTCTCAATTTCTATGCTGCATTCCTCCCTCACAAAGCTTCAATCACAGAGCCTTTACATAGACTTTTGGACAAAAAGTTCCCCTGGCATTGGGGACCTAGGGAATCCCATGCCTTCCACTCTGTCAAATCCTTGATTACCTCTAAAGCAGTTTTAATTCAGTTCAACCAGCATCTTCCATTAGTTCTTGCTGCAGATGCTTCCCCTTTTGGCATAGGGGCTGTTCTTAGTCACAGACTGCCAAATGGCTCTGAGGCACCCATTGCCTTTTTCTCCAGAATCTTTTCTTCAGCTGAGCGCAACTACAGCCAGACAGACAAAGAGGCTTTGGCTGCAGTTGCCTCTGTAAAGAAATTTCATGAATTCCTCTATGGCCACCATTTTGAACTAATCACAGATCACAAGCTTCTGCTCGGCTTTTTGTCTGCTGATAAACAAACACCTCAGATTCTATCCCCAAGGATGACCAGATGGACTCTGTTTTTGGCTGCTTATTCATACCAACTGATCCATAGACCTGGAAAAAACCTCGCACATGCTGATGCTCTCAGCCGCTGCCTATTGCCAGTTCCAGTTGAAGACCCTGCACCAATCCATGCTGTATTCAAATTCAATGAACTCAATCTGTCCATTACAGCTTCTGATATTGCTTAACATTCCTCAAGGGACATTCCCCAGTCCTTGACTGGGTGGGAAGGGGGTGGCCAGATGTCCCTTATTCCCCTGAGGGGCTGCCCTTCAAGGCACGCCAGCTGGAACTGTCATCCCTCCAGGGTTGTTTGTTGTGGGGAACAAGGGTAGTAATTCCTTCCTCGTTGCAAGCTTCAGTTCTGAAGCTCCTGCATGAAGGCCACCCGGGCATCATTAGAATGAAGGCCCTGGCCCATAGTTATGTCTGGTGGCCTGGCATGGATGCCCGGATCTCCAGCTGGGTAAGCACTTGTCAGCCTTGTCAGGCAACCAGACCTGTCCCACCAACTGCATCCCCTGGGAAGTGGGAGGACGCTGGAGCCCCTTGGTCCAGGCTGCACATTGACCTGGCTGGCCCAATGCAGGGGTGTACATTTCTAGAAGTAGTAGACTCCTTCTCAAAATGGATTGATGTGGCCTTGCTGCCCACAACAACCACCCTTGCAGTTACCAGGGCCCTAACCAGGCTATTTGTGACACATGGCATCCCTGACACAGTAGTGTCAGATAATGGGCCCCAATTTACCTCCTGTGAATTTGAACTATACTTAGCCAACCTGGCGGTCAGGCATGCCCTCACAGCTCCCTTTCACCCTGCTAGCAACGGAATGGCTGAAAGGGCAGTTAGGTCAGTGAAAGAAGCCCTAGGGAGATTTGGCCAAAGTGACTGGCACTCTAAGTTGTTCAGATTTTTGCTATATCAGCATACAACCTCTTGTGCCACTACCAATAGGTCCCCAGCTGAACTCCTTATGGGCAGATGCTTGAGGACTTCCCTGGACAGGCTGCACCCCCACTACGCCCCAGTGACTCCTCTAGGGTCTGACAGCCAGCCTAGGGAGTTTGCCTTAAATGACCTGGTTTATTCCCGCAATTATGCAGGCCACCCCTTATGGGTGCCAGGACAGGTAATAGCTGTGACAGGGCCTAAGTCGTATAGGGTGCTTCTGGAGGATGGTCGTACCTGGCGCAGACATATCGACCAGCTGAGGAGGCATTGGACAGTGGCCGCTGACGGACTGGGTCTACCACCCACTGACCCGAGTCTACCACCAGCTGATGAGAACCTGCCGCCACTAACTGATGACACCCGGGAGAACCGTGGATGGAGGGACCTACCTGTTCCAGCGCCTGGCAACCCATCTGCAGCTCCAGAGGATGAGACTCCTGCAGTAACCATCTCCAAAGGGGTCCCTGAAGCAGAGGACTTCGACCGACGGATGGAGGCCCTTGTTCTACGATGTTCCGACCGCCTGAGAAGACGACTGACCTACTTACAGGACTACGCATGCTCCTTGCCAGGGGAAACAAGTGTTGCGTCGACGCGAAGTTTTCTCTCTGGTCCGCGTTCCTGGCGGGACCGTGGACTGCTCTGATTGGTTGATGCCGTTTGACAGCTGGCTATATAAAGCGCTGTCAAACGGCATCAGCTGTTGCCGCAAGCTGACTGCTTGTTAGCCCAGCAGTCGCGGCAACCTTTTATTCATAGAATAAAGATTCCTGTCTGTTGCTATGTGTCTGCCTCAGTCATTTCCACCGCTCTACAACAAATCCAGTGTTTTAATTTAATCAGAAGGATAATAGTATGGTTGGTTTGGTGAAGTAGCATAGATATTGTGGTGTTATTTATGGTTGTTTTTAAAACAATAATTATGTGTATGTGCATATGTGTGTGTGTGTGAGAGAGAGAGACAGGAAGGAGGGAGGGAGAGAGAGATGGATATGTAAATGATAGATGATAGATGATAGATGATAGATGATAGATGATAGATGAT
>BLBF01000003.1:27889032-27899076 GCA_015471245.1 Laticauda colubrina | reverse complement strand
GATGATAGATGATAGATGATAGATGATAGATGATAGATGATAGATGAATAGAAAGATAGATAGATAGATAGATGGATAGATAGATAGATAGATAGATAGATAGATAGATAGATAGATAGATAGATAGATGATGGGTACATAGGTAGTAGGTAGGTCGGTAGATGATTAGATGGATGGATGGATGTTAGGAACAGCAGCTATGTGATAAATTGGGATGTGATTCAGCAGCATTACCTTGGAAATTATACAAAATTAGTGCACATTCAGGAACATTGTGTTTTAAAAATATGCCAGGTCTATCCTGCAACTAAAGAAATAGGGATTTGCAAAGAAATAAACATTTATCAGGATAATTATATAAGAAAAAGAGTATATTGGGCAAAAAAATAAAATAAAATTGCATTAGACAGTGGATTTTTAAAGTTTTTAATCATTTACAGTGGCTTTGCATATTGCTTGACATGTGCAAAGATACCTGGCCTCTCTTAAGTCTGGATCAACTCTTGAAAAATAGAACAATGTATCTTACGTTGTTTTGGGGATAGTGCATTTGACTGAATTTCACAGCACTATTTATAAATAGATGGTTACAATTGGCTGTAAATTGGATTTTTCTCTCATTAAGATGGGATAAAATTTGCAGAAAATTTAGCAAATTATAAGTGGAGGAAGAATGCCACATTGCACTGAAAATTATGTTTTACATGTGCCTAATTTAGATAGGTAAACAGGCAGATGATAGTTAAACAAAAGACCTGCTCAAAATCCTATTTTGAGATGTTTCTATAGCTATTTTCAAACAAATAGATGGAGGAAGAGACAGCACAAAAGGACAAAAGGAAGAGATTGTGGCAAGGAATAAATGTATAGATAAGGTCTACTCTGAGGAAGAGATCTAAGAAAATAGACAACGCAATTGTTAAGTCAATCAAGCAGTGGTGGGATTCAGTCAATTTGCATCAGTTCAGATAAAAATCATCATTAAAATATTTATTATTATTAAATTACCTCCCTATCAAAATGGATCCTGGGTGTTGTACTGGACTCATTGGAGAAACAGGCAATGGAGCATGTGGGAAGGAGAAGGTCGCTTTCACACTTTCTTCCCCCTGCTCCTCCTCCTTCCCTCATACCGGCCACTTCATTTCCCATTGCCCCATTGCAGCACAGCACCCAGGATCCACTTTGATAGTTGGGGGGGGGGGGATTTAACAACTGGTTCCCTCAGGGTCAGGTTGTCCATTGTGGGAGGCTCATCCCACATGTGTGGTGGAGCTGGAGGATGGGGATGGGTCATGCCTTTTGACCCTGGGTAAACCAGTTGTTAAAATATTTGAATCCCACCATTGCAGTCAAGTAAATAAATCAACCAAATGTTTACATATTTGCTTATTTCCTCACATGCTAATTTTAAAAGACTTTTAAAATTAGCTACCAGTCTTGTAAAACACATTTTTGGTTGTCTTACAGCAAAGCACAACAATATTAGAAAATCAATGGTAATAAAGTAGTAAACAATTGTCTAAACCTAAAAGAGTGAGGTAAGCAAAGTTACATTATTTCAAGTTTTCTCCACTGCTGTCCCCAGGGTGCTGTGATCAGAACAGCTGATGGCAATCTGATTGCAATGATCACTGAAATTTCCAAAGCAATCCTGTCAGATACTGAACCCAACACTCACATAAAAATGTTACTCCCAGAAAACCAGGAAGCCAGAAAGAAAAATAAAATATAAACCAGTCCATTTAACCAGTTTGATGGGGATGTTTCCTTTTCTGCCATTTGTCAGAAATGGTGTAGGGTCTCCCACTTGGGTGGGGAGGTGGAGTAGGTGACCTACAAGGTCCCTTCCAACTCTGATTATCTGTTATTCTCAACTGCTATAGAATGGCAGGGCAGTTTTGCCGAGGATCTTGAAGAAGACAGATTTAGAGACAAATTTCTATGTCAATTTCTACATTCAAAAATCCCAAATTGCTCCACTCTGCTCTGAATTATTGATGTTATCATCAACAGCATACTAAATACAACAATAAATAGGCCAGATTCAGACATATAAAAGCATTCCCTGAGAAACATTCCTCCTAATCATTGATAGTTGAAATTCCTCAGAATATTTCAGCAGAAGCTACTTCTATTTTGTATCCATTCCTTTTACTTCCTAGTAGATCAGTTCCAGTTCCACTGCTAAATCTCACATACGACATGCTTATCCATGGTTAATCTATTTTTTAAGTTTCCACAAAGTGGACTAAATTCTTGTTAAGTACATTGTACACTGTCTCAACATTTGTAATCCAGCCTTGACCTCACATACTAAATACTATGTATTGCAATGTTAAATTAGAAAAAAAATTGCAATAGCTTATCCCTTTAAATGATTGTTTTTTCTATAGTAGCTTGCTGTTATCATACAACATTACAATATTTCATAAGTGGATCTTTTGGTATTATGGCTCCCCCCCCCCTTTTTTTTTAACCATTATTTGCATAAGACAGCCAGAGCAAATTGATTCTATATTGCTTGGAACCATTTTTTTTTTTTTCAAATTAGGCCTGATGCCATCATGGACATCAGTTTAATTTTCCTCCCAATAAGTCCCTTCACAGAAAACAGAGGATTTTTTTTTTCATCCTATCCATGTCATAAAGACTCTTGATGTAGATTGAAGGAGAGGTCAGCCCCATGCATTTTAATTCATTCAGTTAAATTTCCAAGTTTTCCCAATCCAAATCAGAATTTTTGAGCCAAGGATATCTTTCTGGAAATAATCCTGCCAGAAAATTTCTGAGGGGAAAAGACTTAGAAGAAGTAAATGTGACATAGAAAACACCATCATAAAAATCCTTCATCACCATGGAAGATGGCTGTAATGATCTACAGATTCAGAGATCACCCACTTAAGTATCAGCTCTTGTATTCCCACATATGACTTTTTCCTTTTTACTTCATGATTTATGTGATTCCCAATGTGTGCCATTCTATCCAACCTGGGAGAAACATTGGACAATACAAATCTTTACTGAAAGTAGTGCAAGACTGGAAGATGTGGAGTGACCTGGTCCATAGAATTGCCCAGAAAGGGACACCACTGAATGGATAACATCGTCATATCATCAATCTGAACTGGATAAAGTCTCTAATTAAAAACAAATATGGAATGAGCTTTCATATCACGATGTATAACAATTGTATTTCTGTATATCATAATTTTCATTGAAAAATATATTGGAAGAGAAGGAATTGGTGGAATAACATTTCATGGATGGGAAGCAAGAGTATCTGTGTTCAGTATAATAAATGAGGAGAAACAGTGCCCTATTCCCCCAATACACATCTAATCTCCAAGCCATTAAAGCCCCTGTCCCACTGCACCAACGGATGCAAAGAGGATGCAAAACGTTAAAAAAAATTGGAAAATGCGATGCATCCGTTGTGTACTCACTGCATACGTGTTTCATACACTCTATCCTTTGAGCATCTGTCCACTGAGATTTCATCTGCTCAAGAAGTTTTGAGCTGCACAAAACTTTGTGAACGGATGAACTTTCTGCTGTGTATGATGTAAATCCGTGACATACGAGCAACAAACGTTCTATGTCCATTTATCATCCGTTAAACATCTGCTGTATCCTCTCTGCATCCTCTGGGCATCCCCTCAACTCACATCCGCTGCAGATGAAAACGGAAAGAGGGAGAAAACAAAAGGTACATGGAACGTCTACACAGCGTTAGTAGCATGGAAATAGAAAGGAACAGTTTGCATCCTATAAACATCCTCTAGGCTTCCTATGAACATCCCTTTCACATCCCTGCTACATACTACCCATGACCGTTCTTTTCCGTTCTGTTTATACAAATTTTTGCCACTTTTGGGAGCAGATGACAACGGATGGAGCACCCCCGAAACTTTTCTTGTCCGCTGTGTCCTTTTTGCATACGTTTTGCATCCGTCAGCCAGTGGGACCTAGCCTTAAGTGTTGTCAAATAAACAGAAAAGAAGAACAGTATCCATTTTTGCATATCACACTAAGCCAGTATATTTAATTGTGCTTTGTTGGACAAATTATAGAGGTCTTTTTTAAGCCACAATTGGAAAGATCACAAGTGGCATGAAACCAAAAACAGATGACATAAGTGTTGTGTGTGAGCTCAGGCAATATAATGGAACAATGAATCCATCATAGAATGGATATTTTAAAAAAAAATCAAAGCTGGAACTTGGAATATTAATTAGAGGCCATTGGATGTTGATAACATTTAAAAATCTTAAGATCCAAATATTATCGAACTCTTCAGCATTATAAGTGTATGATTAATTATTTTAAGCAGGAAGATTACCCTTTTAAAACTAAATTGTTTTATAACAATTATCAGTATTGTTTCAATCTAAATAAATTAATATGCATATTGAAAATATGGTTGAGTCATTTCTATCAGGACTATTGAATATATTGATAATTTTACATAGATATCATAATCAGTAGGCAATTGCTACACATGTGTACAACTCAGCAATGAAAAAGCTATAAATTTAGCTTTGGAAATGGATAAACTTGTATTTCCATTATTAACCCACATCAATTAAGAGTTTCATCCTTTCCTGTGACATTGAATCTCAGAAATTTTCCCTATATAATATTACATAAATATGCATCCAGACAAAGGGGAAAATGCAAGCAATTACCAACATTTTCTTCAATACCAGCATGGAGAATCTTTCTCAAAAAATTATGTTTTAAACTGCAGCACTGCCACAAAAGCCAATTCTTACAGGGATTACAATGAAGAATAGATTACCTTTAATTACTCAGTGAAAGTTTATATTATTAGTAATTATGGAGGTACTCTTTAATATATGAATAATATAGGCAGATCAAACATCTAGATTCTGCTGCTATCTGACTGATTATTTAATCTAAATAATCAAGCAGATAGAATGATCTCATATTCAGATATTTCATGCAGTTTATTGTTTCACATTCTTCACATGAACTGTTTTAGAATAAAAAAATTCATTGGACAGCAAATCTATCTGATAAATATTTAATAGGAATTTGCAATCTAGTACTATGTATTTGCTTAATCTAGTTCATTTTAGCACAAAATCTTTAGCTGAAGAAATTAGTTAACATTATTTATTTTAAAGGATTTCAATTAGGAGCAGAAAATCTGTGGGTTCTGAATGTTTCAGAGCAACTAATCCAGTGATGAGCAATGCTGAATATTGCATTTTGGTGACATTGGGAAGACTACAAGTTCCCTGTCTGGTCTGGGGAATAATGCATTTAATAAAGTAATATATGTTTCAGTCACAAATCAGATGCATAGCAATGGTTCCCAATCATTCATATCTTAAGTTCCATCAATCACTTTTAAAGAACCTGGGTTTCATTAAATTAAGCATGCCCTGTTTCCCAGTTTAGGCAGATGAATGACTTCCCATCTAAACTACTATTGAGTAAATACCACAAAGGTATTTGTTTCAATCGCAAATAAACACAGTGCCATATGATGTTTCTTGCACTTGATGTAATTCTATTTGTTCTCCTTGTAATCAAGGAACAAGCAAAATTGGAGAAGTATATCGGAATTGAGTTTTTCCCCACTAAATTATTGCAGTCTTACATGTGATACAACACACCCTCAACAACACAATCAATACACTTTGTATATACACTGCTCAAAAAAATAAAGGGAACACAAAAATAAGAAATCCTAGATATGAATGAATGAAATATTCTTATTGAATACTTTGTTCCTTACATAGTTGAATGTGCTGACAACAAAATCACATAAAAATTATCAGTGTAAATCAAATTTAGCAACCCATGGAGGTCTGGATTTGGAGTTACACTCAAAATTAAAGTGGAAAAAAACATTACAGGCTGATCCAACTTTGATATAATGTCCATAAAACAAGTCAAAATGAGGCTCAGTATTGTGTGTGGCCTCGACATGCCTGTATGACCTCCCTACAATGCCTGGCCATGGTCTTGATGAGGTGGCGGATGGTCTCCTGAGGGATCTCCTCCCATACCGGGATGAAAGCATCCCCCAACTCCTGGACAGTCTGTGGTGCAATGTGGCATTCGTGGATGGAGCAAGACATGATATCCCAGGTGTGTTCAATTGGATTCAGGTTTGGGGAACGGGCAGGCCAGTCCATAACATCAATGCCTTCATCTTACAAGAACTGCTGACACACTCTAGCCACATGAGGTTTAGTATTGTTTTGCATTAGGAGGAGCCCAGGGCCAACCGCACCAGCATATGGTCTCACACGGGGTCTGAGTATCTCATTTCAGTCCCGAATGGCAGTCAGACTATTTCTGCAAGCACATGGAGGACTCTGCGGCCCCCTAAAGAAATGCCACCCCATACCATTACTGACACACTGCCAAACCAGTCATGTGGGGATGTTGCAGGCAGAACGTTCTCCACAACATCTCCAGACCCTGTCATATCTGTCACGTGTACTCAGTGTGAACCTGCTTTCATCTGTGAAGATCACATGGCACCAGTGGCAAATTTACCAATCTTGGTGTTCTCTGGCAAATGCCAAACATCCTGCACAGTGTTGGGCTGTTAGCCCAACCGCCACATGTGGATGTCGGGTCCTCATGGAGTCTGTTTCTGATTGTTTGAGCAGCCACATGCACATTTGTGGCCTGCTGGAGGTCATTTTGCAAGGCTCTGGCAGTATTCCTCCTGTCCCTCTTTGCACAAAGGCAGAGGTAGTGGTCCTGATGCTGGGTTGTTGCCCTCCTACAGCCTCCTCCACATCTCCTGATGTACTGGCCTGTCTCCTGGTAGTGCTTCCATGCTCTGGACACTACGCTGACAGACACAGCAAACCTTCTTGACACAGCTCGCATTGATGTGCCATCCTGGATGAGCTGCACTACCTGAGCCACTTGTGTGGATTGTAAACTCTGTCTCATGCTACCACTAGAGTGAAAGCACCGCCAGCATTCAAAAGTGACCAAACCATCAGCCAGAAAGCATAGGAACTGAGAAGTGGTCTGTGGTCACCACTCCTTTATTGGGGATGTCTTGCTACCTGCCTATGCTTTCCACCTGTTGTCTATTCCATTTGCACAACAGCATGTGAAATTGATTGTCAATCAGAGTTGCTACCTAAGTGGACAGTTTGATTTCACAGAAGTGTGATTGACTTGGAGTTACAATGTGTTGTTTAAGTGTTCCCTTTATTTTTTTGAGCAGTGTATTTCCCCATTACTATAATATTTTAGTGAATAATGTCAATGTTGGATTATTTTCTGTGAATGTTCTCTTTTTATTTCAACTGTTGTCATTAATATTGTTCCAATATGATGGGTACACAATAGTTACAATGAATGCTTTAATCTAAATGTATCATATTGTTTTCTCAAGCTAGTAAAGTAATAATTATCAACCACAGCAAAAACCTTTTACTTAATTAACTTATTTTCATGTATTATTATTTGTTAATCAAATATTTTAAAAATTTGAACTAACAAAAGATTAGATTTCCTGTACCTTGGGATGTTCCAGAATGATGAGAAATCATTTCTTTCACAAACATTAAACAGCTGACTTATTCTATTGTAGAGAAATAGACTGAATATTTTTTTTATATTAGAGGCTTTCAAACTATGTCCCCAAGTATTCTGGGTTTGCTTGGAAATTTCTCAGGGTCTTATCAGTGAGATTCTTCACAACACAGATAAACCTACATTATACTATGCATCGACAAAAGAGCCAAAATGTGCTACAAAATCTTGTTTGAGCATTTCAATTAAATGTAGAGGTTCTTTAGCATACTCCTTAAAGGGCAAAAGACTGCCAACACAAAAACATTTAAAAATCATTGATTTATTTGAAATTGTTGAAGTAGTGAGAGAGTACCTTCATAAACCTCTATGCAGTCCTTGATACAAATCTAATGGTTATTTCAGTACTATTTCAGAGATAATAACATTTGATCCCTCTATCAGAAAACAAAAGATTTTCTTCTTAAGACAGCCCATCCAATTTAAAAAGTATGAAGCTACCTGAAAAAATATACAAGAAACTATCTGACACAGAGTTTGTATCTAAGAAATTATCAGCTTCAGAAGTACTCCTGACTTGAAGAAATAAAGATTCAATGTTGTCTTTCCAAAATATAAGAGTTCTAACAGTGGGGGATCAAAAATTTGACATAATTTCACTGTTCTTTCTTTTCTTCAGAGTATTAATGCCATTTATTCCTCTGGCCCCTAAATGCTCATATCTGAAAATTCCTACAAAAGTTGAGAATAGCTTGAAAGACCTTTGAAACAAAATGATAAAATACAGAACTGGATTTTTTATTAAAAAAAATTCTGAAACACACATACACACACATTCACATGTACACCTTTTGTCCTGAGGTATTTATTTATTTATAAAATATTGTAATTATAACTTACACAATATTATATTTCATGCAGGATGATTCCTCACCTACCTGACTCTCTGGAAATTTGTATAAAAGATTCCATGCCCTTTTCACCATAGCTGCCTTCAGAAGCCAAGGTGGAAACATAGTTCCATCCCAAAGCTCTCACAATGTCCACCATTGCCTGTGCTTGGAAGGAATCTGGAGGAACAACCCGTGAGAAGAAATCGTAGCGCCGGTCATCACTTAACTCTGGTGCAGTTGAAGCATAACTGATTTGGGGTATCTATAGGAAAAAGAACAGTTAATGGGACTTATGAATTGATAAACTCAACACATGTACAACAAAATTAGTTTGAGCTGCAATATAATTAGCCTTCCAGATGCTCCTCTGTTACTTTCTATTTTCATCAGCCCTTAAATGAAAGTCAATTAAGCTATCGTTCAAATAATTTTCATCACAGGAATACTGATATCAGCCTTGAACCCCAAACTTTCATTAACTTGCTTTTAATCAAGGATGCATTTACGTGTATGCCTGGATTTAATTGCAGATAAAGCTGAAGTAAATGCAGCTGCTGAAGTACTGGGTGAATTGCCCCTAATGTTTCAATATCTGTAGTGATTTGATATTTGAACTTCCTCAGGCTACTGTATGCTACCATCATTTTGCACTGGTTATCATCCATTTCATTAATAACCATTGTTTACAATAACAATAAATCCAATTAATCAGACTCTACCATCTCCAGCATGATGCCTCCCCAAACTCCAGTCATTTAGCGAGGTAGGACAACTTCAAGGAGCAGTTGATTCTTAAATAAGAAAATAGGTTGCTTACTGAATACTTTTCTTTTGGCTCAGGTAGGAAAGTGGCACTGGGATGTACAAGCAAAATTCTAAGGTGCTTTAAATACAATAAATAGGGTTCATTTACTTTTACTGAAAAGAGGAAGCCTTCATCCAATAATATTTTTTCAACAATATCCCAATGCCACAAATTTTTGAAAGATTCCCTGAATATTTGAGATATAAACAAAAAAAAAAACCCGAAGAAATGGAGAGGAAAGATCACTGACATACTTCTACCATTAATGCATTTTTAGTTATTTAAAACATTTATGTGATTGCTTCTCTTCTAACCAACTTTACCAATGTTAGGGATGGGATTCAAAAATTCCAGCACCTGGTTCACTGCCCGGTTGCTGTGTGGATGTGGCCATGGTGGGCATCGCCTACTGGAATTTCTGGGAGGGCCATTTTTCCCCTTCCCCAGGGTCTGGAGGCCTCACTTGAGTCTCTGGGATGGTGAAAACGGCCTCCCCCAGGGTACAGAGGCCCTCCAGAAGCCAAAAAGAGGCCTGTTTGTGGACTTCTGGAAGGCCCGTTTTTCATCCTCCCAGAGCCTCCACGCAGACCCTGCACTTACCTGCATCCAAAGCAGGCTGCATGGAGATTCCTGGGAGAGAAGGGGTGGGGTAAGCAGGACCAGTCGGTCAGTTCAACTACTGGTTCAGTGAACCAGATATAAATTTAACATCCAGTTCACCCAAACCGGTCTAAACCTGCTGAAACCCACCCCTGCCTAGTGTATGTATGTATGTATGTATGTATGTATGTATGTATGTATGTATGT
>BLBF01000003.1:27869307-27889022 GCA_015471245.1 Laticauda colubrina | reverse complement strand
TGTATGTATGTATGTATGTATGTATGTATGTATGTATGTATGTATGTATGTATATGCTAACTAATAAATCCCATTGGATTAATTGGTCCTGCTTCCAAGTAACAAATCAAACTGTTTTTCAAATGTATATTTAAAAAAACCATCTAGATTAACAGAATATTTTAACTGCTTACCAAGGGGCTAGATAAACTTGTTAGAAGTATACATGATTAAATTGTTACAGAATCATATTCAAAACTTTAAGTCTTTTTTTTAACTCTAATTGAAAAAAAAAGTGAATATAACTACAAATAGCATCGAAGACTCTGCAAAAAATATTATCATACTTTTAATTTTTTTCTCTTGCTTTTCTCATTTTGTTCCAATACATCTTGCAGCTTTGTAGTCTATTTTTATCATCTCTATTTTCTGAAGATCTCTGTTGCAGAGGTGGTATTCAGCAGGTTCTGACCAGTTCTGGAGAACAGGTAGCGGAAATTTTGAGTAGTTCAGGGAACTGGCAAGTACCTCCTCTGACTGGAGATTTTACAATATCCTTCCCCTGCAATGTCCACCAAGCCACACCCACAGAACCGTTAGTAAAAAAAAAAAAAATGAATCCCACCATGGGAACATTGTCATTCCTAGGTACATAGTCATCAACTTATAGATGTACAAAGCAAACAACTTCTGCTCAAGTCAATCTTTTTTTAAAAAAAAACTATGTTTGCTATAGTTCATTAGAAGTATAGAAGTCTGGTTCATTCACTAAATTCAGTTCCTGAATAGTCGGGTCACTAATCAATTATAATCTGCCAATTTGTTCACAACAGAATGTTAAATATCTGTAAATAAACAGGCATATTTGTAATAAATATAAATCTGAAAGACAGTATTAGGGAACCTGAAATTTACATCTTCCTGGGCATTGGATTATTGAACTACTGTGGACTATGCATGGTCAGCTCTCAAGGGCCTTTTGACACAGAAATGACACCATTGTTGTCTGTATAAACTTGCACATTTATTGCAATATCTATCCATGTTTCTGATGCTGAATTCAGATGATCTCTGTATCTCAGGCAAAACATGCATACTCATGAAGGTAACAGAGATAACCCAAAGTGGTAAAAGAGGAGGAGGGGGAGGGGGAGTGAAATAAAAACTTCCAAGTAGGCACAAATTAGGGTTAAACTCCCCAAAGATTTCAACAATACTATTAAAACTAAATATTTGTTTTATTTCTGAAATGTTCAACTGTCAGTGTTCCACCTAACCAACTGCATACCTATAAATTCCAAGACAATCAGTTCCTCAAAGTTCTACTTTATTAGAGATGTCATATTGGCACATCTGGAAAAACCCGAATTGGAGAGTTCCGGGTTTTCCATTCCCAAAAGAGAATTCAAAGATCCATTCCCTGCACCCGTCAGTTCATCACATGGACCAATCAAATAGTTGTACCAACTGGAGACATTCCCCCAGCCACTCCTCTCCAGGTACAGGGCAACATGTCCTTGACTCTCTGAGAAAGAATGTTGTTATGTCTAATTTTCTTTCCCACTATGAAATGCCCTTTCCCAAATTCCCAGGCACTGAATGCGGCAGCCTCAAAGATTCCAAGTAAAAAAGGCTTCCAAGGCTGACATCAATATTGCAAACTGTTGACAACCATTGAATAGTTTGATGGTGAAACAGGTCGTTTCTAGTGGACATCTAACACTCTCCACACATGTGCATGTAATGCAATGATTTATTTAATTGTTTAATTAAACTTGTTTTCTGCTCACCTGGCAACCACAAATAATAAATACAAAAATTTCTATTTAATCAATCAATATTTAACATCCATTTCTCAAAAGTACTCATATTAATGTAGTAGATCTCAAAAATTTTCTATCTCAATTATCCCCTTTTCCTTATCTTAAATAATCACAAAAAAAGAATCCAGAATAAAGTGTCTCTATTGTGATGGCCCCAGATTGAATCCTTCACTTACAAACAAAGAATTACACATTGTTCATTATCTCCATTATCTGTCCAAATGACCCCAATTTAACAGGCCCTGCATTAATGGTGTTTTGCATGTTTCTGAATTCCATGCGACTTAATGAAATCCTGACTGCAAAGAGGCTGAATTAGTTTGGAAAATGTGTATGTTGTGATATTGTTCTTACTTAAGGATAAGAAGCAGCAGAAAAGGGGCTAACCCAGATTTGTTGCCCTTGCAAAAAAACAAAACAAAACAACAGAAGCATCTACCTCAGGGCTGTCAAACTCACATCATCATGGTGATGTCACATGATGTGTCAGGTCTTTTTTCCCCTTTGCTAAATTGGCTGTGGGTGTGCCCAGTGCAAGATGCATCCAACCCATGGGCCAGGAATTTGAATGCCCTGACCTACCCTGTTTTCCATTTCACTAACTTTTTCTTTCTTTGAGTGGGCTTACTAAAGTCAGATTACCAGACCAGAGGTGGGTGGGTGGTGGGATGACTGAAACATGAAAGAACCACAAACTACAAGGTTTTTGGGGAGGAAAGATAGGTTGAAACAAAGGGGTTGTGGAGAGTCTGAAAAATAAAGAATTGAATGTAGCATGCAAAATACTTATGGTCACTATCTTTGTTTCAAATGCATTGCTACTGGCAAGTCCACTAAATATTGTTGCTACAATGCTTCCCTAACTTCCCTGAAGTCTGGCTGAATTTGTCTGCTATGAAGCCATATATTACTACAAATTTACATGGAACAAGTCATGGATATCAAGTCTAGTATAGGTTGTTCTGTATAAATAATATTAGACTCCAAATACTTCATTCTGCTTGGTTAACAAAACCTAAAAGGGGATTGGTTCAATAGGAACCAATCCACGAAGCCGCCCAAGGGTGGCAAAACCAAATGCTTGTCATTGGCTACAAGCCGGCAGACAGAAAAATATAAAAGGACTGTCGCGGCTTGAGCCAATGTTCCGTTTTGCAACTATACTTGAAATAAAGACTTGTTGTTGGAACCCAGTCTACCTCGCGTTTTTCCGGACGGAAAACTGGCGACGAGGATGGGATTGTCCCAAACGCGAGATGGAGCACGCAGTGACAGACAAGCCAGACAAAGAGAAATGGCCGGAAACAATGCGCCACCCGCACCCTTCAACCCCAATGAAGAAGATTGGGAATCTTACGTAGACCGTTTCCAGATGTACCTAGAGAGCAATGAGATGGAGGAAATCTCAGACCAACGAAAAAGAGCCATCTTCTTGAAACACTGTGGGCCCGCAATTTTTAAAATGGCCAAGGCTTTGGCACAGCCCCGAGATGTCAAACAACTGACATGGACCGAGCTCCAAAGAACATTAAAGGCACACTATGCAACAGTGGTGTCAAACTTGATAAAGCGGCACAAGTTTTATCGGAGAGACCAGAAAGAAGGTGAAACCATCGCTGATTTTGTAGCCGCACTATGCCAAATAGGGGGAGCATGCGAGTTTCTTAACTTAGATGAAGCGATGCGGGATCGAGTGATATTGGGGCTAAGAGACTCAACCATACAGAGCAAGCTACTGAACAAACCCAACATATCAGTAGCCGAAGCTATTGCAGAAGCCTCAGCTGCTGAAGCCACCAAAAAATCGGCAGATAAGATGAAACAAATGAATGCAAGTAACGATGAAAAAAGCCCGGCCAGAGGAAAAAAACAACTTCCCACAACCACTCATTACGAAGAACTCGAAGAGACGTCAGAATCCAAGGAGGAAGATGATGAAATCCACCACCTATACGCTAACAAGAAAGGGCGCGAAAATAGAAATTGGCGGGAATTTGCTGGCTGCGGGGGAAACCATCCCCGAGCCGATTGCAGATTCCTCGATGCCATTTGCAGAGCATGCAAGAAAAGGGGGCATATCGAGTAAGTCTGCAGAAACAAAAAGAATTACAGCCGAAAGAGACGAAACAACTCCCCAGCAAAGCCTGAGCCAAGACTCTCCGAGAGAAAGTGGCAGCGAAACAGGCAAGCCACTAACCGGGAGAAAGCATACCAAACTTTCACTATCGGAAGCGCTCAGACGGAAAGCGAGAAGAAAGTAAAAATAGTTGTAAAAATCGAAGACAGCCCCTGCGAGATGGAAGTTGATTCTGGATCGTTCCTATCCATGGTGTCGTGGGACACCCTCAAAAAACTAATTCCAGACATCAAAATAAAGGAACTCCAGAGACAAAAACTAACCCTCAAAGATTATCAGGGAAACCGAATTCCTGTAATCGGCCTGGGACATTTTCGAATCGCTTACAGGCAACATGTCGCAGTACTACCATTAACAATAGTTGACTGAGATCAACCAAGCCTCCTGGGTATCGAATGGTTCTCACCATTGGGCATCGGGATGACCGGAGTAGACCAGGTGGCCGCAACTGACTGGGAAGAAGACCTAATCCGAGAATTCCAGGACGTCTTCGGTGGCTCCCTAGGCAGGTATCAGGGAACCCCTATTTCGTTTAGTCTAGACCCACAGATAACCCCTAAAAGACTAAAGGCCAGATGGGTTCCTTTTGCTTTAAAAGAAAAAATAGAGGAACAACTAAATAAATTGATAGATCAAGGGGTTTTAGAACCGGTTGACCACGCTAAATGGGAAACACCAATTGTGACACCAATTAAGCCAGAAGGGTTGGTTCGAATCTGTGGCGACTACAAGGCTACCCTGAACCACGCGTTGCAACAGAGCGCGTACCCGGTGCCAGTTGTGCAACACCTACTGCACTCTCTTGGGGGAGGAAAGGTTTTCGCCAAACTAGACCTGGCACAGCCGTACCAACAGCTCCCAGTAGACCCCTTAACGGCGGAAGCACAAACAATTGTGACTCACAATGGGGCATTCAAATGTAACAGACTCCAATTTGAAGTAAGCGTAGCCCCAGGCGTTTTCCAGAGCCTCATGGAACGCCTGTTAAATGGCATAAGAGGGGTTGTGCCATACTTTGACGACGTCCTAATTTCAGCCAAAGATGCAACACAACTTAAAAAAAGACTCAAAGAGGTCCTAAATAAATTCAGAGAATCTGGCCTTAAAGTAAAGAAAGAAAAGTGCTGCCTAATGACTGATCGCGTCGAGTTTTTAGGATATTTAATTGATGGAGAGGGCATACACCCCACTGAAAAAAAAGTAAGAGCTATAAAAGACGCACCAGAACCAAAGAATAAAACTGAGCTGCAGGCATTTTTGGGACTGATAAACTTTTATAATGTGTTCCTACCCCAAAAAGCCACAATAGCGGAATCATTGCATCGATTACTGGACAAGAAAACAATTTGGACATGGGGGCTTAGAGAAAAAAAAGCTTTCCAAGGAATAAAAGACTTATTAACATCAAACACCATTCTTATCCAGTTTAGCAACACACTGCCATTGACGGTGATCTGCGATGCCTCGCCATTCGGAGTCGGTGCCATCCTGAGCCACCAATTGTCTGATGGGAGAGACGCACCCGTCGCATACTATTCTAAGACCCTGTCCAAAGCCGAGCGTAATTACAGCCAGTTGGACAGAGAAGCTCTAGCAATTGTCGCCGGAGTGAAATGCTTCCACGAGTACCTATGTGGAAGAACTTTTCAAATCGTAACAGACCACAAACCGCTACTAGGAATTTTGGCGGGAAACAAACCCACACCAAATATTCTGTCCCCATGAATGACTAGATGGTCAGAGTTCCTGGCAGTCTATTCCTATACTCTTACACATCGCCCAGGGAAACAAATTTCCCATGCAGACGCTTTGAGCAGAGCACCATTGCCATCAACAGAGGAAGACCCGGCACCAACGATGACAGCATTACAGATAGAGACTTGCCCCGATCTACCCATATCTGCGAATGATGTCGCCAGAGCCACCGCAAAAGACCCATTGACTGCCTGCGAACTTAACTGGGTAGGTAAAGGCTGGCCGGAAAACCAAAAAACTGAGAACTTTAAATCTTTCTGGACCAGACAAACTGAACTCTCAATCCAAAAAGGTTGTTTATTGTGGGGTGATCGGGTAATTATTCCTAACAAATTACAAACCAAGGTACTGGGTATGCTTCACGAAGGCCACCCAGGAATAGTTAAAATGAAAAGCCTTGCTAGAAGCTACATTTGGTGGCCGGGTATAGATAGGGACATTGAATACTGGGTAAACTCATGCAATAAATGCCAAAGAATCAGGACGTCCCTGCCAAAAGCACCCATAAGAGACTGGGAAACCCCAAGAGGCCCCTGGTCACGAATCCACATCGATTTTGCGTGTCCTACCAACGGGCATACATTTCTGATTGTCGTGGATGCATACTCTAATTGGCTGGAGGTAAAAATTATGCCATCTACGACAACAGAAACCGTTATAAAACAACTTGACAAACTCTTTGCGACCCATGGCCTACCGGACATCCTAGTGTCCGACAATGGGTCACAATTAACCAGTCTACAATTCGAGCAATACCTAGCCTCCCTAGGTATAAGACATGCCCTAACCGCGCCGGCCCATCCAGCTGCAAACGGTAGGGCAGAGAGAAAGGTCAGGTTTACCCAGGAGGGTTTAGAAAAAATGGACACTGGGGATGTCCAAAATAAAATAAATTGATTACTCACCCTCCAACATATCACACCCAGTACTACAACCAACAAAACCCCAGCAGAATTACTGATGGGAAGGAAACTAAGGTCGCATCTAGACAGATTGCACCCAAATTTCACACCAGAAAACCCCTCCGACTCCTCCACTCGATGCAGGACCTTTGCAATAGGTGACTTAGTTTATGCAAAAAAATTTACCGGGGACCCATTATGGCTACCCGGACAAATTACAAAAATAACAGGCCCCAAATCCTACCGACTAACGGTAGACGACGGCAGGGAATGGAAGCGGCACATAGACCAGCTTCGCTCCCGAAACATAGAACGAAATGCAAACACACAACCACACATAGAAAAACACAACGAAATTCAAACCAAAGAGGGGGGGGAAATGCGAAAAATCAATAAAGAACCGTTTAAATTAAACTCCGAAAACAATAACAATCAAAAAGAGCAAATAAAAGACTCACTGTTTGAAGAAAGTTGCGAGAAGAGTCCATCCGAAGGGGCCAGCCAGGCCAGCTCAACCTGCCCGGAGGAAACGGGAGGGAGCGGAAAAACCGCCGGCCTAAGAAACTCAGGCGGCAGTAAAATGGCTGACTCACCCTTGCAGACGGTTCCATGGAAAAGGACCGAAGACACAGCAACCCCATCTGAACCGGTCGATGTCTCCAACAATAATGAACCGCACAAGTCGAGTCAAGAGAAGCCCCACCTACCTGCGCGACTACGTCACCACATAGGACTGAACTAAGAGGGGAGGGGTGTTCTGTATAAATAATAGTAGACTCCAAATACTTCATTCCGATTGGTTAACAAAACCTAAAAGGGGATTGGTTCAATAGGAACCAATCCACGAAGCCGCCCATGGGCGGCAAAATCAAATGCTTGTCATTGGCTACAAGCCGGCAGACAAAAACATATAAAAGGGCTGTCGCGCCTTGAGCCAATGTTCCGTTTTGCAACTATACTTGAAATAAAGACTTGTTGTTGGAACCCGGTCTACCTCGCGTTTTTCCGGACGGAACACAGGTAGTCCTCAAGTTATGACCATAATTGAGCCCAACATTTATCCTGCAAAGTGAAAGTGAGTTTTGCCCCATTTCTAGCCTTTCTTGCCACAGTTGTTAAGTGAATCATCGAATGTTAAGTTGGTCAGATGGTTGTTAAATGAATCTGGATTTCCCATTGATTTTGTAGAAAGTCACAAAAGGGGATCACCTGGAACATTGCAACTGTCATAAATATGAATCAATTGCCCAAATATATGAATTCTGATCACATGACCACAGGGATACTGCAATGGTCACACAAAGTGTTAAAAATGGTCATAAGTCACTGTTTTCAATGCTAGTTCTGTGTAGTTCTGAACAGTCACTAAATAAACTGTTGTAAGTTGAGGACTACCAGTACAGGTTTGCAACATATTCACCATGTTAAATTAGAGAATCTCCATTGCAACCAGTTATTATGATCCTCATAAAGTGGGCTGGTAGGTTTAAAAAAACACCTTATCCTCAGTTGATTCTGGTTCGTGGAAGAATGCCTTATTAGTGAGGTCAACCCATTCAACCCATCCTATTTCACATAGAGGAGGAAAAAAAAGGCCAGCTTTTAATCTGGGAGTGATGAAATGTAGATTAATTAAGATGTGATGCTTTAAACACACACACACACACACACACACACACACACACACACACACACACATTGAATATTACCTTTTTGGCATTATATCTTTTCTAACTTTTTTTTTTGTGTTTCCTTCTTTCCATTGAAGAACCAAATTTGGATTATGTGGGTGAAGGATAGGGACAATAGAAAAATGAAACAGACATGAACAGAGAATGAGAAGGAACATTATAAACCAAGATAAACCTGATAGGGGATTTAGATCAATATATAATAATTCAAAGAGAAAGAGTTTACTTCCAAATCGACATAATAACAAAATGTGGCACCACCATTTCTGACTGAAAATAAAGGAGAAGGCAGCTGACTTTCAAAGTTAAAGTTTTTACAAGAAGAGAAAACCACAGCAGTTTATTTGCTTAATGGAAAATAAGCACTATCTCCATACAAGCACAAAAGAAGTAGACGAAAGTGTTCTCACATCCCCTGCTTCTCCTCCCTCCACCCTATGAATAAGTTAGTTTGAATTCAATTTATTTTTCTTGGGTTCAGAATTTGTCAGTAGGTGTAAAGCAAGAATTTTAGTTTTAAAACAAACTACTTTTTTCAAGAAACATACAGTTCCATGGATGGCTTGTATAATATTTTTGAAATCAATTATCATGCCTAAGAAATCTATAATTTTTGATGTCTTGAGACCACAGAAAATTTGTAGCTGGCTGATTTATCACTTTCTTTTGAAATACAGCTTCTAGCTTATATATAAAAGCTAGTTATGTATTTGCTAAAGTAGAAATGAATGTGTAAGGATGAGAGGAAATGAAACCTCAGGGTTTGGGAGGGATTTCTATTGATGCCTGCAGGTCCTTTTTTTTTTTATTGTCACATAACCAGCATGGTTATTTTTTATAATCAGGAGGGAATAGGCTATATATGCTATAACATTATAATAAACCAAGAAGCAAACATGGCAACATTCTAATGGAAAGCTTCAATAAAATGAATTTCATTTTCACTCTGAAAGTGTGCTAAATGTTCCATATTCTTTCTGAATGCTTCTGCTTCATATACCTGCTTGTCTGTTCTATCTGTGAAGATAAAGGGGTAAGGTTCATTTTCCTGCAAAAAATGTTGTTTAAAATATTACAAGAATATATGATAAGATTCTTTTTTTTTTTTGATGCAATGATTCAGGGGTTTATTAGTTCTTAAATCTAAGGTAATAAATCTTTGTTACAGCAAGTTCACAAATCATGATCATAACCCTTCTTTAAAAATACTATTTTTTAATCATATTATAAAGCTTTTTCAACTCTGCATAATGCTTCAGTTGTTTTTTTAAGAGATGATACCCTGCTACCATGGAAATAAGGATGTCAACAGAACCATTTCCAAATTGAAATTGAATAAAAAGAGAGATTGACAAGGAAATGGAATTTGCTGAAGCAAAGTATCAAAGGCGATCATTGTTTTTATAAAGGAAATTTTCATAAAGGAAAATTTAAGAAGCTATGAATAGTAAATTTATTGGACAATCTCTAGGACTGTCAGGAAATACTGCCCCAATGTAAGTAATTAGATCCACTTTGGTCAAGTGCAGGGGGGTCAACTCAAGGCCTGCAGGCTGGATCTAGTCTGTGGGGTGCTTAGATCTGGCCCATGGGGCTACCATGGAAACAATTAAGGGACTGGGCCATGGTGCCTCTTCCAGCAAAAACAGAGCTCAGGAGAACCACGCACAACTCTCCCAAACTTCATTTTTGCTGGCAGAAGGGTTCAGGAAGATCCCCCAGCCCCACCAGTGCTACCATAGGTGCCCACAATACAAATAACATGTAGCTGGCCACACCCACACTGGCCACACTCCCTCCATCTCCCCAAGGTCAAACACAACCCTGATGCAGCCTTCAATGAAATTGTGTTTGACACCCCTGGTCTAGCGATTAAGGCACCAGGCTAGAAAGTGGAAGAACATGAGTTTAAGCTGCCTTAGCTATGAAACCAGCTGGAGGACTTTGGGTCAGTCTCTTTCTCTCAGTCCAACCCACCTTATAGGTTTGTTGTTGTAGGGAAAATAGAAGGAGGAAGGTGTATTGGATGTGTTTGAGTTATTTGTAAAAATAATAAATATCCTTAAAATGAGGGATGGAAGATTAGTAATCAATTAAGCATGATGACTTGCTCATGAAGATGCTGCAACTCATGCGTCAGATCTTGAAATGAAAGAAACAAGGGTAGCATTTGTTTGATGGCCTCACATCATCATGCAATCTCATCCCAAGCTCTGATCCTTTGGGACATTGATGTGAAATTATAATGCAACACAAGGGGAGGAGCTTGCATCATAATAGCACAAGATAGCTTTTATCAGACATACTGTTTTGATATCACACAAAGATTCCACCATTTAGGAAGAGGTCGTCTATAAATGAGGGATGGAAGAACAGGATAGAATAGGACACAATATGAATTTAAAAATGTGAAAGGCATAGAATCAATTAAAGACAAATTATGTGGATCAGAACATAATCAAAGAAATTATAATTTCAAAAGCTATGAAGTCTTATCTAGCATTATAATATAAGAAAGCAATTAAATGGAAGTTAGAATATCTATTATTTGCATTTTGTTCTGGCTAAACTGACCTCATTAGAACTTGGAACTCAAATATTAAATTCAGTCAATATTTCAGTAAGATTTCAAGTAAGATTGAAGGAATGCTGTAGAATCTAGGAGACTTTATTTTTTCCCTTTATTTCCCAAGCAAAAAAGAGGAAAGAACATCAACCATTGTGGAAGACAATGAAAAGAAAACTGCTATATAGGAATGGCTATTTTGAAAGATGTGTGGCTTTTTAAGAAATTAATCACTGACTCCATTACTGTTACCATCCTTCACACAACAGCTTACTGGCAATAAGTGTAGAAGTGACACACAATCTTTTATTTATAAGAAATAGATATTGCAAGGCTAACATTAATTGGGACCAGTGGTAGGATTCAAATTTTTTTCTATGGGCATGGCTTGATGGGAATGGGAGGGGAAGGATAATGTAAAATCCCCATTCTTTCCCCACCCCACTAACCTGCTTTCCAGCTCTGTCCTCCTGTGCAGGGCAACAAAAGAAGACCCAGTCGATCAGCTGGGACTTGGGAGGCAAAGAATAAATGGAGGCGGAGCCAGTCACAGATGGTATTTGTTCGTTCTCTGAACTATTCACAATTTCTGCTACTGGTTCTCCAGAACTGGTCAGAACCTGCTGAATACCACCCTCTGAGTGGGACCCAAAAACAGTATAGTATGATGGTAAAGATGACACATATGACCATTGAGTCATGTTAGGACCAATCATGAACTCTCTCATTCTGAAAAAGTTGCAGAAATAAAATTAGGAGATGCTTCTCCATTAAGCTATCTTGAACAGTATCACAGAATAGAGCTTACTTCCTTCAACAGCATATAACATGGCTGTCAAACTCTATTTCATTGAAAGCCACATCATGGTTCTGCTTGACCTCGAGGGGAGGTGTTGGCCAGCTTAATGTCACTTGTATCAGGAGCATTTGTGGTGGGCCGGGAGGGGGTTGGGGTGTGTGTCAAAGCCTCCTACAACCCTCTTCCAGCAAAAATGGAGCTTGAGGGAGTTGCACACTCCACTTTTGGCCACAGTGGCCTCCTGTAGCCTTTTGTCAGTTAAAACGGAGTTCAGAAGGGGTGCATGCAGCACTCCAGAGATCTGTTTTTTCTGGCAGAGGCACCATGGGCTAGTCTTTCACTGTTTCCATGGCTGCCCAGATCAAAGTATCCTGCAGGCTGGATCCAGCCTGTGGGCAGGGGTGGGGATTCTACCAGTTCACACTTATTCACTAGAACCGGTTGTTAATATTCTAAACAGTTTGGAGAAGCAGTTGTAAGAACAAATTACTGGCCTAATCCTGTAAGGAAGGCAGGAAGGAAACATTCTGGTATTGCTTACAGAAACTGCCTCTGCGTTAACCCTTATTACATTCTTGGCAAGACTAGACTTCCTGTCTCAAGAACGTCTCGGGAGTTTTTTTTTCCTCCTTTGCTGGTACTTTGCTTGTGTGGAGTGACCATTCAAAGTTACAATGGCACTGAAAAAAGTGACTGATGACCATTTTTCACACTTACGACTGTTGCAGTATCCACATAGTCTTGAGAGGCCAGGTGAGGAGATGAATGCCTCGATGTGAGTGATATTGAACTGGCCACATCCAGCAAATAACATGACCACCAAGCCATGTCCATCCAGTCACTTAACCACCCAGCCACACCCACCACCTAAGACATGCTCACAGAACTGGTTGTTAAAAAATTTGAATCCCATCCCTACCTGCGGGCCTTGAGTTTGACACTCCTGGCATATAATATCAATGACATCTGCCTATTCTAGGTCCTTGGGAACCTCAATAGATAAATAAAATGCCAAATACAATCCAAATATCTGGTTGATTGTTTGACCAACAAAAAGCCTAAATATATGACAGGCTATGCAACCAACCATAATTAAAATAATACACCTGAGACAAGAAAGTCCATCTCCAGCCATATGATTCCAACAGTCTCCTGTTTAATTCCAACCTGATGAATCTGGAGATGCTTATACCTATGAGCAATATGAAGAAGCCAGATTAGACATATCAATTATTTTTTTTAAAAAGCTAATATCTGGATCAGAATAAGACAAATTATAACATAATAAGAATCCTTATTTTGAAAGGCAAATTAAGGAACAATGTCATATCTCATTTCTAAACATATTCCAATGTCACCACTATATTATTTATGTAAATAGGGAATAGTTATTAGACTGAATAAGAGCAATAAAGGCAAGCCTGTTTTGTCCCATATCTAGAGTTATTAGAGTCCAGCAGAAGGGGGAAAGTCCTCTTTTTTCCCTCATATCCTCAACTTGCAAGACATCAAATACTGTCCAGCTTTTTCAGTGTCTTTTTTTTTGGGGGGGGACTCTTTTCAAAAAGCAGTTATTCAAACTTCTGTGTATTGTGACCTTGTAAATTGTCTGCTTCTTTTTTCCATCATCCATCAACAGACTTGACAGTCTAGATTTATGTTATTTATTTCGTGATACCAGCAATCGGCTTCAATCTTGCCCCTTCAAATCTATGATCACTCTAGCCTGAACATCATGTGACTTCTTCTACATTTCTATGGCAAAATTTGAAAAGAACATCATTAATTCTATGTTATCAAGAGCATATTTTCTTGAAAAAATTTGTTGGAAAAATATTGCAAAAGAGTCTTTCTGATGCTATAAAAAGGTCAGGTGGTCCTTGACTTACAACAGTTCACTTAGCGATCATTCAGAGTTACAACAGGCCCTAGAAAAAGTGACATGACTATTTTTCACACTTAAGACCATTGTGGCATCCCCACAGTCACATGACCAAAATTCAGACTCTTAGCAAATGACTCATATTCATGATACATGCAATGTCTCATGGTCATATGATCCCCTTTTGCTACCTTACAGAGCCTCGGTGGCACAGTAGTTAGAGTGCTATACTGCAGGCCACTTCTGCTGACTATCAACTGCCTGCAATTTGGCAGTTCAAATCTCACAAATCTCAGGCTCAAGATGCCTAAATACCCACTAACATGATGTGGGTAAGTCCAGTGACACATACTGCTTTATTACTGATAGAGGATGATATTTGTAGCTTGAGGTTGAAATGAGGGATTTCAACAGGCACGTAGACATAAGCAACATGGCTGCTGTGAGTCCAGAAAAGCAGCCAGTTTCTGAGAGCAAACACAATTTAGGAAATTTGGTTCCAGACAGTCCTTGTCACATGGGGCTGCAGCACAACCTGAAGCAGAGCTGTGTTGCTGAGTACTTGCCCATTGCCAGACCAGGCAAAGCAAGGCCTATTGAACCCAGGCAAAGCAAGGCTAAGCACCATAAGACAAGGTGACAAGATGTTGGTAACTGCAAGCATGGCTGGAAAAAGACAACACTTGTTCCCGACAAACGGCTCTCCCCATAGCATCCCTTTAAATCTTATTCCCCAGTTGAGCCTAGTGACAAGGGGTAGGATGCCTCCCCACCCCTTAGCTGTTGGTTCACTCTGCACTAATCCCACCTCCTTTCCACTCTCCATACTCGAGGATCGGGTAGGGGAGGCAATCACTCCTCTCTAGAGTGCCATTGCTCCTCTGCTCTGCTGCCTATTTTTCCTCTTTTCCTCCCTCACTCAGTCATCCTGCACCTTCTCTCCATCACTGACCATCCCTCCAAGGCCCAAAGGACCTGGAACTGCCTTGTCCTGCTCTCCCGGTTGCTCCTCCAGGGCCAGATGCCATCCTCCTCCGTGGGCCCCAACTCCATCTCATCCTCCTACTTGGACCCAAGCTCCGATGGGGCCATGACAAAAGGGAACAAAAAGTCCAAAACACATCTTCACCAGTAATCAACACCCAGATGAGCAGGGATTAATGGCAAGATTAAAATTAGACTAACAATCATGAAGCAAACAATAATCCAATCAATGAACTGCTGAAGAAGCCAGCAGTAAACAGCACAACCAAAGAACCCCCAAGACCACTTCCAACAGTACTGACAAGCAAAGTACTAATATATAAAATGAGAGCAAATCCCACTCCCTACTAGATGATGTTGCCTAATTTGGATAATGAAACATCTGCCAGAAAACAACAACAGAAATCACCAAGGACCCCTCATTGCATTATTAGCACACCATTTTCCCTTTACATTGTTATATTTGGAAGTCTGTAATCCTAGTGAGAATTGAGAAATTATAGAATGGTGGCATTCAAAGCATGTGCATGGTTCAACAGTATAAAAAGGTTTACTGTCTAGTGTGATATTTAACCTGTGTATTTTGTTCTAGTAAAGGAAATAAAGGAACTTTATTTCTCAGAGAAAAAAAGGTGGAAAACAAATGCCTGACCAGCTCCTGAAATCAGCTTTATATAGTTGGGATTTTCCCCAAGATCATGAATCTTGTTTGGAGCATTATTTATTGATTTATTTATTCATTTGTTTATTTATATATTTGTTTGTTTGTTTGTTTGTTTATCAAGCAATTATAAGATAACAGGTATAAGTATAAACATAGTTATGGATACATGAAATTGATACATATAAGAAAAATAAAAAAGAAATAATAGGACAGGGACGGTAAACAGGTTGGTGCGCTTATGCACACCCCTTATAGACCTCTTAGGAAAGGGGTGAGGTCAATAGTAGAGAAAAGGGAGAAAAGGAAACTCCCATCGATTCATGCATTGTTCAAATATGTCCTTTAAAAAGAAAGATTTTAATCAACATTAACTATTGTACATTATATCCCTTACCTATACAATGTCTGAACTGAAGATGGCATATTGCCTACGCAGAATAAAAGCACTGTGCCAATATTAAAGTTATTGTTTCAAAAGAAATTCATGCCAGTTTGGTGATATTCTCTTTATAATAATGCTTCTTAATTTTAAACAGTTTCCAGTTTACAAATTTTGTCTACAGTTTACCTGCCCATGTTGGACACCTACTAAAATTATTTATATTCAAGCAGAATCCTATGTGCTCACATCACAATTTTCCTGCTTTGCTATCTCTGCTGTATATTTATAATAGAGAATAAACAGTTCTTTATGATTGTCAGAGTGGAAAACATGGAGTATTTTTGCAGAAGCAAATAGCTAAATACAAATAACATCAAACTGAGAAATAGGAGTTAACCAAATGACAAAAAACCAAACTGTTTTCAGTGGCAAAAGATGTTAAATTGTAAGACAAAACTGTTCCTGCTAATGCTGAAATCCGATTTCTTTTCTGTTCAAAATATATTGACAAGAATTTTTGGGAGAAAGGCCAATAGGTGACTAAGCCATTTTTATTTGTGGCTTTGACCTTTTCAGTCCTCTATTCCTGTGATTCACATTCATCATGAATAAAGTCCATACTTTTCACTATTTTCATTCCATTCAATTAGAAACAAACACTCCCCTTGCTAAGAGCCTCCTGGTATAAAATGATCAAATACTGTGGAGGGTAGAGCACTTAAATGTACTTTAAAACACGAAAGAGTCAGGTGATGTAGTTATAGTGCCTTTAAAACCCATTATTGCATAAACAGTTGAGATAATCTAACATAATTATCTACAATATACGAGCAACTGTTTTGCTCATCTGCAAAGCTATTGGAAGAAAAACTCCTGCTCTTGAGAGTCAAATAATACAGAAAGTTATATTTGAAAAATGCAGTTCTGGTGTGCAGAGGGGGTTTATTTTGAAGGGCCATCTTCCTTCCAGTCAACTAAGACCACAATGCATGTGGGGGGAGTTTTAATCCCCCCCAGTCTTGATTATGATGGGCTTACTAAATGTAATAACCTTTGCCATGCAAAGCATCAGTTTTTGTGACATTGTAGTTGAACATTACATACTGCCATTGTGGCATAGACTGTGTGTGAGTCTCTTCTGTGAATATGCCCACAGAACTGAAGGTTATAGATTTAATGAAGCATACAATCTGGCAGTGCAAAGCCAGTTATTTTTTTGTTTTGTTTTGTTTTTAATCTAGAGCTCCAAGAATACAAACTGAGGACATTTTGACTTACTATTAATGTCCAATGTTGAACAATGATATTTTTTAGAAAAACACTTTTTTAAATTGAACTCTGATTGGTTGCTCTGGTTGGTCAACATTACAACCTTACAGATGAAGACTTGAATCCGCAACTTAAATTGTCTCCTGTACATACATATACATATACGTATACTTACATACATACGTACATACATACATTCACACTGCTTGTATTTGATTGGCCTTATCATTCAATATGGCATTCCTGGAAACAAATTGATATATGCTGCAAGTATAACTTGTATGTATACTTGCAAATGGCTATCAATAAACTGTAAATGGAAAAATAAAAACACATTTTGCATTCAGTATGCATTCAATAAATAAATGCATTTATATTTATGTAAAATGACATTCAGATATTATGGAGAGAAAATATAACTTAGGAAAAAAAAATCTCTAAGCGCTCTCAAAGCCTATAGGAACTAGGACTAAACATCCTAATCATTCAGCTACCTCTGAAAAAAATGAAAAACACCAGCCAAACACATGATGATTTGAAATTGATCTGTCTGTGGTAAAAGGATGATCACAATGTTTTTTATATTCAAATTTAATTGCATCTCTCAGACATAAAAAAAGTGTAGCAGTTCATTCCCTGGTGGTACAGTGGTTAGAATGCAGTATTCTAGGATAACCTTGCCCACAGCCTGGAGTTTGATCCTGATGGGCTCAAGGGTGACTCAGCCTTCCATCCTTCTAAAGTTGGTAAAATGAGAACACAGACTGTCAATATGCTGGCATTGTAAACTACCTAGAGAATGCTGTAAAGCACTATGAGGAGGTATATAAGTCTAAGTGCAATTGTTATTGCTATATGATGGAATCAAAATAATTTTGGACAAGTCCACAGTTGCCATGAAATATTGAAGCCCATTTAGATTGCACTCCTAGGACATGGATAATCTGAGAGATTCCAAGACCACTCCTACTATGGACTTTGGAACAAAAACAAGTTATTGAATAAGTTAATTATTGTCATGCTCCTGAAAACAATGGAGACTGATTACATCTTGAAACATAGGAAATCCACAATCTAGCAGCAACACCAGGGAGGTGGGATTCTACTAGTTCGCACCTATTCACTAGAACCGGTTGTTAACATTCTAAGCAGTTCAGAGAACCGGTTATTAAAAGAAATTACTGGCTTAATCCTGTAAGGAAGGCAGGAAGGAAACATTCTGATGTTGCTGACAGAAACTGCCTCTCCCTTAACTCTTATTACATTCTTGGCAGGACTAGACTTCCTGTCTCAGGAACGTCTCTGGATTTTTTCCCCCTCCTTTGCTGGTACTTTGCTTGTGTGGGGTGACCATTTAAAGTTACAATGGCACTGAAAAAAGTGACTGATGACCATTTTTCACACTTACGACTGTTGCAGCATCCCCACAGTCATGAGAGGCCAGGAGAGGAGATGCATGCCTCATTGTGATATTGAGTTGGCCACACCCAGCCAATAACATGACCACCAAGCCATGTTCACCCAGTCGCATGACCACCAAGCCATGCTCACCACCTAAGCCATGCCCACAGAACTGGTTGTTAAAAAATTTGAATCCCACCCCTGAGCAACACCAAAGAATGCCCTTTTGCAGATTCTTGAAAATGAGATTTTGCTAAGGGTGGCATCTTCACAGCTTCATCTCCAAATTGTAACTTATAGCCAAGCTCATAATAAGATGGATATTCTTTCAGATAGATGTGCTCCAAGTTTTTTAATGTAAAATAGATAAGTTATAGTCCCATTTTTGCACACACACACACACGCACACAGAGTTCCTTATGGAAGTGCTGAAAACTGGTGATGTTTTATTATTCTTCAAGATAGGAGGCACTACAAAACTGTGGAATACACCCCAAAAATAGTCTTAACATAACTTTAAAAAAAAACAACAAAATTTATCTCAAGGACCCAGGAATATAAAACAAAAAACCTGGGCACTGTGCCCAGAAAATAATTGGCAACCAAACCAAATATTTCGTTATTGGTGCGATATATTCCTAGTACTGGATACCAATTAACTGCCTAGCTACTACATTTAACACCAATTTTTGGATGCTGTATAGTGGTAGATCCACACATAGTATGTAGCAGTTGCTTCATTAAGATATAAACAAAATAGGAGTAACTATTGCCAGGTCAAATTAGCACTAAAAGTTAAAAGTTGAGACCTAAGATATGAGACTGAAACAACCTGGAAATGACTTGTACTATTCATGCAGAAGGTTTAAAAAATTTAAATGCAGGGTGCTGGATAACAGGTGCAATTTTAGGGAGATAAATTCCATCTGAATGTAACAGAGAACACTAGCATCTAACAGTCAAAGCAAATCAACTGTGGAAACAATGCCCCAGATGTGGTTTGTTTAAAGACTGCCCCAGATGTGGTGGACTGTTCACAGCCCTGCCAATTCTCACGGTTCTGCCGTGAGTCTCACGATTTTTCGTCATTTCTCACGGTCTCACGACAAGGCTCCTCAATCTCACGCCGAATTTAAAACACTTTTTTTTTCAAATTTGGGGGTCAGCTTTATGCGCATAAATCTGATTCTCACACAAACGACATGATGCCACTTCTCAGATCACGCAATATCGATATTATCATACAGTCAAATATACATACAGCACATTTCTTTTTACTCTGGGCACCTCCATTTTGCTTTTTCTACCACTGGATATAACACGCTCTGATTGGTTAGTTATTGTTAGGGATAACATTGTTCACCCTAACTGTTTTAGGTGAAATACTAACTATGAATCATAGTTAATGTATGCAGCTTTAACTGTAAAATAGCTATTGTGGGTGTGGTTATGAAAACCATATAAAAGTAGCAAGGCTACAG
>BLBF01000003.1:27796036-27839353 GCA_015471245.1 Laticauda colubrina | reverse complement strand
AGGCTGGGAGGCAGGCTGGGAGGCAGGCTGGGAGGCAGGCTGGGAGGCAGGCTTGGAGGCAGGCATGTAGGCAGGGCAGGCAAGGAACTCAAAGTGTCCAGCAGCAGGTCTTCCCTCGGAATGCTGGACACGTGCGAGCTGGTCCCTTTATATCCGAGGGGCTTGCACAATGCATCCCCCCCGCATGCACAATTAACGAATGACATCCATTCCACTTCCGCTGTGCATCTGCTTCATCCGCTGTGCATCCATTTTTTCCGTTCTGCGTCTGCTCTCCTGAGACCCCCCCGAAGCCCTGCGAACATGCCATCCGTTCTGCATCTGCTGTGCTTCCGTTCCGTATCTGCTTTGCATCCGCCCTGCATCCTCCCCACGTCCGTTTCATCCACTCCAATTATGCAAATTTTTGCCCCTTTTGAGCGCGGATACAATGGAAGGAACATTTTCCCCTTCCATTGTGTCCTCTTTGCATACGCTGGGCAGTGTGACACGGCCATTACAACAAACCAACCCGTTACACCACATAAAACATTTTTAAAGCAAAAATTATCCATTCAGGTATCACTAAATAACACCAGATAGTAATTTTTAATTATAATAACTCCTTATTTATCATATATATCAGAATAACATAGATATTACAGACTAAATTAGTTCCCAATCCCAAGTATTCTTTAAACAGCAGAAGTTACAACCCAATATTTAATCAGAATCAAACAAACCAATCTTTCATTTGTTCTTTCTTCCAGAAATTGTTAAATCATAAAGTTGTAACTTCTGCTTTCTTCCACTTCTCTCAAAGTCCTTGTTGTTGTTGTTGTTGTTGTTGTTTTTATCAAAGTCCATTTGTAATTTCAGTGTAAGCTGTCCAGCAAATCTCTGATATTTCAACTTTAAAGGGTGATTCACATTGTTTATATCTGATTTGTGTGTTGTTTTTTTAAATAGTCCTTCAGCTCAATTTGTAAATCTGAATATTTCCATCTCTTTCTTGTAAATTATAGGGCCTTCCATAATATCCTGATCAATTATTCAAAAACATTTGATTCATTTCAGAATTCTTTGGTTGCAATATAGGCTTAAGCCCCTGTCACACTGAACCAATGGATGCAAAGAGGATGTAAAACGGACAAAAAAGCTTGCCATCCATTGGTTAACGGGATGTACTCACTGCCTCCGTTTTGCTTCCTCTCTATCCGTCCAGCATCCGTTTATTGACGTTTCATCCGCTCAGAAAGTTTTGAGCTGCTCAAAACATTTGCGCGGAAAATGTATTCAATTTGTCCATTCTGCATCCGCTACGCATCCGCTACGCATCCGTTCTGCATCCGTTCTGCATCTGCTATATCCGCTAGGCATCCGTTCTGCATCCGCGTAACTCGCATCTGCTCGGACGCAGGGAGGAAGCGGAACAGACGCAGAACGGATACAGAACGGATGCAGAACGGATGCAGCACGGAAACAAAGCGTTTAAAATAGAAAAAAAACGTTCGCAGAGGGAACCTATCTCGGATATTAAGGATGTCTAGAGGATGCCTAGAGGATGCAAAGGGACACCTATACTGCCTATAAAAAGGGGGAGCAACTCACCTGCATCTCACTTTCAGACCAGCAGCCTAGCTCTGCAGACCTCTGCATCTGACCCCTTCATCTGACTCCTGCTCTTCCACAGCATCCAGTCATGTCCACCGTGGATCGTAACACAGTCCTTTTGGCAGCCACCATCCTTCTGTAACAGTGCGAAGCCATCGACAGGCTCTGTGAACTCTACTACGGGAAGAAAAAGAGGTGGCCAAGAAGCATCTGGGTCCGAAGATGGATCGCCAGAAGAGCAGAGTACGGACTGTACAACAAGCTGATGGTGGAGCTCAGGAATGAAGAAACTCAGGCATTCCAGAACTTCATGAGGATGCCTCCAGCCATGTTTGACGAAGTTGTGCAGCGGCTGACACCCAGGTTGACCAAGGCAAACACCAACTTCCGGCCCAGCCTGGAACCTGGGCTCAAGGTGGCACTCACTCTGCGCCACCTGGCCTCAGGGACCACCTACAGGAGCATGCAGTATGGCTGGAGGGTGCCACACAACACCATCAGCATTGTGGTCAGAGAAGTGGTGCAGGCCATCATCGAAGAATACCTGGAGGAGCTCCTCCAGTGTCCCTCCACTGAAGAAGGATGGAAGAAAGTAGCAGAGCAGTGGTATCAGAGGTGGAACTTCCCCCACACCATTGGAGCCATAGATGGCAAGCACGTGGCCTGCAAAGCACCAGCCAAGTCAGGGTCCACTTATTTTCACTACAAGGGCTTCTTCACAATTGTCCTCTTCACCATGGTTGATGCTGACTACAAGTTCATGTACATCAATGCTTCAGGCTCATCTTCAGATGCCCAGGTATACAACGCCAGTCACCTCAAGGAGGTGCTGGAAAGCAACCTCATTGTGGGCTTCCCAGATCCAGACCCACTGCCCTACGACACATAAGATGTGCCCTACTTCATTGTGGGGGATGACGCCTTCTCCCTCAGAACCTACCTCATGAAGCCCTACACCTCCAGACTCCTCACCCGTGAAGAGAGGATCTTCAACTACAGGCTGTCCAGGGCAAGGCAGGTGGTGGAGAATGCCTTTGGCATCCTGGCCAACAGGTTCCAGGTACTTCTCAACACCATGCAGCATCACCCAGTGACCGTGAGGAGAATCGTGGAAGCTTGCTGCATCCTGCACAATCTCATGCGCACCCGCTACCCAGTCTTGCAGAACAGGCTCGTGGACCTCCAGCAAGACAATGGGGACATGGAGCCTGGGGAATGGAGGCAAGGGCAAAACCAAATAGACACTGAGGATGTGCAAGTCCCCAACAGAGCCTCACGTGAAGGGGAGAAGCAGCGCCACCTCCTGAAACACTGGTGCAACTCCCCAGCTGGAGCAGTGGAGTGGCAAGACAGTATGATAGATGCTTAATGGATGCTTCCTTCAGCCTGTCTCATCACACGGATGAGTTTGGGCCATGTATGTTGGGTGGGCCTACAATGAACAGGGCGTTTAATAAAGATTTGTTTTTGTGTTGACATGTGTGGATGATTGATTACATTGTTATTGATAAAAAAGGGCCATAGGTGTGGTACCTGGGAGGGTGGACCATAGAGTCCTACTATGCTTGCACTGGAGGTTTATTTATCCCACAGCTATTACACATCCCAAAGGTATCCCTGCCCATCCCACTGCTATCTTAACCCATCCCACAAGCATGCAAAGGCTTAAACCAATTCTAAAAGTTTCCACCAAGACTTTATTAAAAAAACGAAATGAACCAAGTGTGTGAATCAAAGATAAACTTTATTGAACAACAAGCTATAAAAGGAAAAAGACCCAAGTCAAGTGTCCAAATAAAGTCCACACCCAGTCTCTGGCAGTCTTCACGGTCACTCGGAGGTGTACCCAATCTCAGGGGTGAAGGGTCCAGGTGCTGTGGAGGTGGTTGCTGCTGCAGTGCTGGTCTGAAGCCCCACTGGGGTGCCTGGCCCCGAGAGGACAACAGGTGACGGTGTGTTGAGGAAGCTCTCAGACAGCTGGCTCAGCCCCGTGATGTTGAGAGCTCCTTCCTCCATGCCATGGGGTGTCAGACCCAGTACCGATGACAGTTGTACTGAGGACGGGCTTGGCTGTGGGGTGGAGGAAGAAGCAGTGTAGTGGGGCTGTCTGGTCTGCAGCTGTGTGAGGACTGGCGTGGGTGGCATCGGTGATGTGGGTGGCATCGGTGGTGTCGGTGGCATCAGTGGAACCTTTGGCAACGGTGTCGACCTATGACTCTGTGAGTAGTCTGGGAAGGGCTGCTGCTTGTGCTGCTGGACCTCCTGGTAGCCGTCGCCCTGGTAGGTGAGGGGCTGTGGAAAGCCTTGGAATGGGAGGGACATCACCTGGGTTGGAGTAGCAGACCTGGGCTGGGTGTTAACAGGTTCATCTGGATCTGGAGGGTTGTGAAGCAGCTCGGTGATCTGGTTCTTCACCACCTGGTACTGGGCTTCCTCCATGTTCTTGAGGGTCTGGTTGACATAGGTGAGGAAGGGCTTGCGGTTGGAGGATGAGGAGTCGGTGTTGACCAGCTGAGAGAGGAGATCTATTCTGGTGTAGATGGTGTCCCTGATCTCCAGGAGGACAGTGTGGCTCTGCCCCTCCTGCTGTCTGGCTCTCTGCCTTTCTGTGGAGGTGGAGCTGGGGGGGGGTGGATGCGGGTACGACTGTGGTGGACTCGATGTCTCCTTTCTCCCACCGCACCAGGAAGTCCTCCACGCGCTCCACCACGGTTACAACACCTGTCCATGGGTTCTCCGCCATGGCACGCTCCACAGAAACCTGCCTGGAGACAGGGACTGACTCTTGGCCGGAAGAGGACTGGCTCTCAGCAGGCTGCCGGAGAGAGACGGTTGTGAGAGGGGCTTCTGGTACTCCTCAGTGGTGGATCTCACCCTCCAGGAAGCTGCACCTGGCCATGACGTAGGTCTCTCTGTCCGTCAGCTTAACCGTGGCCTGGCCAGATTTCTTCAGGTGCAGCTTCCCGTACCAGGTGTGCATATGTTTCCACCAGCCAAGGAGCACCTCCGAAGTGTAACCCATACTCTCCGCCCTCTCTCTCCAAGCAGCCTGCTTCCTTTTGGTGTCCCTGTACAGCCAGTGTCCCTTCCGCCACAGATAGTCATTCTCTCTCAGCCACTCCAGCACCTCATCCTCGTGTTCCTTCTCAATGAAGTATTGCCTCCTCTCCCTTCCCCGCATACGCCTCTTCCTCCCTTTGGCAGGACCAGATGGGCCCTCATCAGAGGGGCTCTCAGGTGGTAGGGGCTGCTCCTCCACACCACCAGCAGCAGCAGCACCAGAAGGATCATCATCATCATCATCATCATCACCAGCAGGATCATTATCATCATCAGCAGCAGCAGCAGCAGCAGGATCAGCACCAGCAGCAGCAGCACCAGCAGGACCAGGATCAGCAGTAGCAGAGTAAGCACCAGCAGCGTCAGCAAGACCAGGAGCACGAGCAGGACCAGGAGCACGAGCAGGACGAGCAGGACGAGCAAGACCAGAAGCACGAGCAGTACGATCATTACGAGCAAGTCCAGGAGCACCAGCAGGACCAGCAGGACCAGCAGGACCAGCAGGACCAGGAGCAGCTTCAGCAGAGTACGCAGCAGCAGAAGCACCACAACCAGGATCAGCTTCAGCAGAAGCTCCAGCACCAGAAGAGCGAGCCCGAGCAGCAGAAGCCCCAGCAGAAGCAGAGTCAGGGAGAGGGGGCGGGAGGGTGGCCCTGTCCCTCTTGGCAGGGATGGCGGCAGGTTGCTGAGGCTTTTGCTTCTTCCCCATGGTTGTGGGGTTGCTGGCTGGCAGGGAGGCTGGCAGGGAGGCTGGCAGGCACCAAGGCTGGCAGGAAGGCTGGCAGAAAGCCTGGCAGGAAGGTTGGCAGGAAGGATTGCAGGAATGCAGGCAGGCAGGCAGGCAGGCACCAAGGCTTGCAGGCAGCAAGGCTGGCAGGGAGGCTGGCCAGGAGGCTTGGAGGCAGGCTGGCAGCAAGGCAGGGCAGGCAAGGACTCGATGTATCTGGCAGCAGGTCGTTCCTCCGAATGCAGGCCACGTGCGAGCTGCTTCCCTTTATATCTGCGTGGCTTACACAATGCATCCCCCCCGCATGCGCAATTAACGCTCGGCATCCATTAGGCTTCCGCTGTGCATCCGCTAGGCTTCCACTCTGCATCCGCTTCATCCGTTGTGCATCCACTTCATCCGCTCAGTATCCGCTCTGCATCCGTTCTTTCCGTTTCGTGTCTGCTTTGCTGAGCCCCCCCGGAAGCCTAGCGGATGTGCCATCTGCTCTCATCCGCTTCCATCCGCTGGGCTTCCGTTCCACATCTGCTTTCCATCTGCCCTGCGTCCTCCCCCCGTCCATGTTATCCGCTCTGGTTATGCAAATTTTTGCCCCTTTTGAGAGCGGATAACAACGGATGGAACATTTTGCTCGTCCGTTGTGTCTGTTTTGCATCCATTGGGCAGTGTGACAGGGCCTTTAGGTAACTCACACAGTTCTTGAGTCCACAGATCATAAAACAATTTTAACATACCCATCTGGAGCATTCTAGTGGTTAGCCTTAAACGTTTTCTTATCATCAACTTGTAAATACAGAAATTCTTTCCTGCAGGCAGAGACATTTTTACTGAAACTCCATACGTTTCTGTAAAATAATTTCATCCAAATTTGAAACCACACTATAGTCATCCTATTGATATATATTACCCAAAAAATGTAACAAGACTGAAAATTTTGACTTTTAAAGGGTAACAACAAAAAAAATGAAATTCCAAGGTGGTTTTAAAAATTAAGTTGGGTTGAATTTTGAGTTCTTAAAAAGGCTACATTAATAGCTTAGAACATGATTAAATCCATGATTCCCACTTGATCACAAGTGGTTGCACAATATCCATTTCTGCTATTAACTCAATAAACAAACAAACAGAAAAAAGAGAAAAGAAAACCACAGTTGTCCAGAAAACAGGTGAGATCTCACGATCTCTTTTATTCTAGAGAAAATTATCAGCAGCCTGGTTCTTATATCCACCTGTTTTAGGCAGCAATGTCCCCTGAGACTACAGAGTATCTATTTACTCACCTCTCTAGAAGCATTCCAAGGAAGATTTTGTTTTCAATTCCTCCCTAAAAGAAACTTTGATATCCTGAATAGGAGCTGAAACCTTTTTGATGCAAGAAAGAGATGCAGTGATGTTTTACCTCCCTTATCATCATTGTGTAGACTCAAACATGAGCATCAGAGATGGTATTCAGCAGGTTCTGACCAGTTCTGGAGAACCAGTAGTGGAAATTTTTAGTTCAGAGAACCAGCAAATACCACCTCTGACTGGCCCTGCCACCATCTATTCTCTGCCTTCTGAGTCCCAGCTCATCAGCTGGGTCTTCTTTTGTTGCCCTGCACAGGAGAACAAAGCTGGAAAGCATGATAGTGGGGTGGGAAGGGAATGGGATTTTACAGTATCCTTTCCCTGCCATGCCCACCAAGCCACACCATGCCCACCAAGCCATGCCCATTGAACCAGCAGTAAAAATTCTTAAATCCCACTACTGATGAGCATATACTCATTCTCAGCTAGATCCATCTCTAATCTTCCACAATTAATGTTACAAATATCTATTCTGCTCTTTCAATCTCTTGCAGTAAAAGAAGACAAATAGAATTGGAGACAAACTGTTGTACCTGTTTCAGATAGTGCCAGTCAAGTTGGAAAAGAACTTTTTTGTAGAATTAAACAAATGTATATCTACATTTATATGGCAGAGGAAAAAACCCAGAGTGAAATACAAATTATTACAGGATGCCAAGAAAAAAGGAGGATTTGGCCTTCCAGATTTTGAATTATATTATGATGCTGCTATTGTAAACTGGTTTAAGGATTGGGTTAAATTAGAAAATAGAAGGTTATTCGTATTAGAAGGTTTTGATCTCCAACTTGTCTGGCACGCCTTCAAGTGGGATGGAAAATCTAAACAACATTCATATTTCCAAAAGCACTGTGTAAGAAATGTGTTGTTTGATATCTGGGAAATGATAAAAAAAAAAAACACTACCCAAAGGTTCCATTGTGGCAATCTACATTGGAAGCAATCACATATCCAAATCAATTGGATTATGAAAATATTGTTAGGTATAAAGATTTACTATATGATACTGGAGAGCTTAAAAATAGGAACCAAATACAAATTCAAGGAAAAGAGATAGCATTTTGCACAAATGCAAACCCATTATAAAAAAGATAGAGAACAATCTGGCTTTAAGAAGAATTAGATAAAATATGGCTAGGACAGGAAAAGAAAACAATTAGTAAAACATATAAATATCTTTTGGATTACAAATTAAAAGAAGAAATAGTCACAGAATACATGATAATTATATGATACGATATATGATATGATAATAAACACAGACCAAGACTGCCAACCAATCAGGATGAAGAAAAAACCATGCTGGCACAACAGTAGGCTAGCCTCAAATTTAAAACTAAATGGCTGTGATAGCCTGACCCACAGACGAACTCAATACAGAAGCCTGATGATGGGAGATATATATATGTGTGTGTGTGTGTGTGTGTGTGTGTGTGTGTTTATATATATATGTGTGTTTATATATATATATATATATATATATATATATATATATATATATATGTGTGTGTGTGTGTGTGTGTGTGTGTGTGTTTGTGTGTGTGTGTGTGTGTGTGTTTATATATATATATCTTAAAAACCGAAGTACACACTCTCACTAATGTACTTACAGCCAATGGATTCCAAAGAAAGATTACCGACCTAATCCAAAAAGAAACCCGAACCAAAAGCCAAGACAGAGAACAAGAGAATGGCAAAGCCTTCCTCACATATATAAAAGGCACTACAGACAAAATCAGCAAGATCCTCCAAAAACACAACATTAAAACAGCATTCTGCACAAACAGAAAAATAGCCACCATCCTAAGAAACCCTAAAGACAAAATCGAGTTAGAAAACCAAGGAGTATATACGAAATCCCTTGCACTGCCTGACCCACCACATACATCGGACAAACTAAGAGAAGAATTAGTGCACGCATTGAAGAATACAAGAACTCAATCAAAAAAGAACTGACCTCATCCCTGGTCCAACACCTCAAAGCCACAGGACATGAAATTGACTTTAAAAATACCAGAACTATCGCCAAAACCAAACACTTCAACAACAGAATAATCAGAGAAGCCATAGAGATAGAAAAACGCCCACACAGCATGAATGAACGAGATGATACCTCCTGCCTACCAACCATTTGGAAACCTGCCCTCATTAATAAACGAGTACCTAACATGAAGAATGACACCAGACCCATGAGTGCCACACAAGATGCTACCACCACACTTCCACGTAGAAAAGAGACTCACACCCACACAGAAGATGAGACACGACCACGGACCAGAAGCCGTATCGCAGCTGCACCACTACCCTCTTCAAACCCCTCTGACCCATACAAGAAGTGAACTGACACCCACCATGAAGATGTGGCACGACCACGAACGCGAAGCCAAACAACAGGATCACAGCTCACCAGTTCAAATCGCCCAGCAACTCAGACTAACCTGAGCACAACCAAGCCCCCACCTGAACAGAACACACCCCCAGCCAGTCAGAACGCAGCCAACACCCCTACCAATCAGAACACAGCCAAACCCCCAACCAATGGGAACACACCCCCACCCAATCAGAACACAGCCAAGCCCCCACCCAATCAAGTCACACCCCCACTAGCAGTTAAAAGGAAGAAGCAGCTGCAAGCTCACATTACTCTGAGAAGCACAGAGCCAAAGAAACCAGCCTGAAGATGATGAATGAGACTTCATCGAAACTTTGCCTAGATACTTCCAATTTTACGCGGGAGAAAACCCGAATAACCAAAGATGATTTTTTTTTTCTAGAATAAAAAATAAAAAAAAAATTAAAAAAAATAGAATTGGAGACAGCAAAGGGAGGCAGCTCAAATACATTCTCATCAGGGGATCTGCCAGTATCTTGTGGTCAATAATCAACCAGCCCCTTCACACAATTTATTTGTCAAATTTAGATGCTTCTGATCTTGCTTACAGAATGACTTTGGGTGGTAGACACCTTAAAAACAAAGTATAAAATTAGTTAAAATAGGTGGGGGGGAGGACCATCAAGGTAACAATCACCCCAAGGGTTATGCTTATTAAGTCACAAACAAGTTGGCAAAACCAGTTCTTCAAAGCCCAGGAGAATTAGGTTTCACCTTGCCTCTAGAAGGAGGGTATTGTAGAAGGCAGGGACAATAGAAGAGAAGGCCATCTTCCTGGACCTTGCCAGTCAAAATTCTTTAACTGATGGGGTCATATACTTCCCTTACCTGACCATGTGGGATGGGCTGATGTGATGGGGATGAGATAATTCCACAGGTAACCTGACCCCATGCCATATAAAGTTTAAAGGTAAAACCAATCCCTTGAATTGAACCCAGAAACAAACCAGTATCCAATGTAGCTCTCACAGCAAAGGGGCAAGCAAAAGTGCTCTCACCATCACATTTTGCACCAGTTAAAAAAATTGCCTACCAGAATCAGTGAGAAACTCCCCAAGTGCCCAGCAGGATCCATAAGGGGTCATAAAGTACCTGGAGCTGACCATCTCAACCAGTCCATTTGCCTATGTGACCAATAGGTGGTCATCTACAGGTTGACTCGGCCTTACATCTTTCTGAGGTCAGTAAAATGAAAATCCAGATTGTTGGAGAAAATATGCTGATTCTGTAAACTGTTTAGAGAGGGCTGTAAAGCATTGTGAAGCTTAAGTGCTTAAGAGCTAAGTACCTAATCTGTACAAGGAAATAATCTATCCATGGCAATTGGCTGTTGACAATCTTCTTATTCAGATTAATTCTTCACTGCTGTGAAATTTTAAACAAAGTTTAATAAGTGTCCACCTGTATAGTTCAAGCCTAAGATTATTTGAGGTAAATCTATGATTGCCCTAGAGGCCATGAAACTCTGCATTCTTCATAAATTTAATTTAATCAAATATGATGGAACTCATTCTGTCACATTCATTGTGAGTTGTAGAAGTGACATGGTTAAAAGGAAACCAGGATGAGAGACCTGAAGAAATTTTCTCAGGGGAGCCAGCCTAGTTATGGGCTCAGTTCCATCTGCATGCATAGTCTCCCTGATTTCCCCATAGTGTATGTCTGTCTTCATATAAGGAAATGCTGCACAGATGGCTGTGCTAATGAGAACCTTATAGGTTTTTGAATTTATAGGTTTAAATTGCTAGATTAGGCCACATCTAAAAAGGAGCAAAGCCATTTTACCTTCCCTTAAATAAATGATTGGAAAAGAAAAGACAAACAATAAAGGGGAATATTTGTAGCTTAAAGTTTAAATGAGGGGTCCTTGGTTCTCTCTGAGCTTAGTTGTTTTCTTGCAAATGTTGCTTTATCCAAACAAGGTAATATTACCTAATTTAGGTAATGAAATAACTGCAAGAAAACAACCAAGCTCAGATAACAGATAACAGATAATCAGAGTTGGAAGGGACCTTGTACGTCATTAGTCCAACCCCACTTCCAAGCAGGAGACCCTACACCATTTCTGACAAATGGCAGTCCAATCTCTTCTTGAAAGTCTCAAGTGATGGCGCTCCTACAACTTCCGAGGGCAAGCTGTTCCATTGGTTAATTGTTCTCACTGTCAGAAAGTTTCTCCTTATTTCCAGGTTAAATTTCTCCTTGGTTGATTTCTAGGATGCTGGCAGCACCATGTCTCAATAATCAGCACCAGTCAATGATATTTGATATTTTTAAATGTTCATTCAACTGAGTTCCATGTTTAATGAATAAAAGATAATAATAATAATAATAATAATAATAATAATAATAATAACAACAACAACAACAACAACAACAACAATAATAATAATAATAATAATAATAATAATAATAATAATAAATATAATACTAATACTAATACTAATAATAATAATAATAATAATAATAAGAAGAAGAAGAAGAAGAAGAAGAAGAAGAAGAAGAAGAAGAGGAGGAGGAGGAGGAGGAGGAGGAGGAGGAAGGAGGAGGAGGAGGAGGAGGAGGAGGAGGAGGAGGAGGAGGAGTTGGAAAGAAAAAGGTTTGGTTCATTGACATTGCAATACCTGGTGATGCATGAATTGAAGGCAAGCAGCAAGAAAAAATCACAAAGTACTGGAACTTACAAATTGAAGTTGAGCGACTTTGGGAAAAAAAAATGTGTATTATCCCAATTGTAATTGGAGCCCTATACCTAAAGGGCTACCTCACTATTTGGAAATTCTGAATTTATCAGACTTGAGTACCCTGATTCTACAAAAATCCACCCTATTTGGAACAGCTTACATCCTCCGATGCTACCTTAACAGTTCCAAGGTCCTTGGTTAGGACTTCAGCTGTTGAGCCACCAATGAGCCCCAAAGGCTGCAACCAAAAATTAACCATGATGATGATGATGATGATGATAGTGGTGATGATGATGATGATGATGATGAACCCCATAAATCCCACAGTGAAAGATGGCTTGTGACATCCTTCAAAATAGGGATACATGAGCATTGGCATTACGGAATTACACAAGTCTCAAGATCCGAAATATGTAACTACAAAATTGGGGAATAGCACTTCTGTTTGTCTTCATATCTTCATAACTTCTGAAGTTATGAAGTCATAACATCTCCCTTCAGAATTTGAATTTGAACTGACTTCTAGCTTGCTTTTATCCCCTTTTTGTCCCCCTTTCCAACCCACTCCAGACGTTGAATCAAGATGTTACTTTTACCCTTCTCGTGCATTCTGAAAAATGCATACTGGAATCAATTCAGTAAACAAGGTTCATGTAATGTCTTTTATCATTAGTAAAAGCTTTCTACCAAATCAGGAGAATGGAAAATCAAAATATTAATTCATCTGGAGATTCCCTATAAACAGAGGGGATCTTTTGATTAAATATGATTTCCCTTCATGTGTGAGAACGCCATTTGAGAAAAAGAGGGCGAGTGTGCTCCTTTTTCTGCTTCCTTGAACAGAAATAATATCTTACAATTTTGCTGAATACCCAAGTAAAGTTTAGGGGTTTGCATAGTTCTCATTTTTGGCTGTAAACTCTCAAAATAGAATTTGTTGGAACAGGATTCTCCAAATAAACAATAAACAAATAAGTAAAACCAAGACCATTCAAGCACTGGATAAATAAAAGATGCTTCTCTATTCTCCTTCTGAAAAGGACCTACTTTGCTTTTTTTTTTCAGTCCTATAACTCCTAATTAAAAATTTCTTTTTTTTCTTCAGGCTGCAGTTAACAATGCCATGGAAAAAGCCCCACACAACTGTGTTATCAAAAACTGCAGGCTAGCTATTAATTACTCGGTTCACAGTGATCAGCAACCTCACAAAACACTTCAGAACAGAAATTCAACGGGTTTCTTCTCACAGAGACACAACAAATATTAGGCCTGGTCTCCCTGCACCTTCCCATCTGCATCTCAGAAATCCTGCAAATAAAGGACTTTCCAAAGTGCTAGACATTTTTATGATAAGCAGCCTAGGAACAAAGAGAAAAGAAAAAGCGGGAAAAAAGAATGTTGAAATGATAGCCTCCTTTATGTAAGTGCTGTGAAATGTCTTTTCCATTTGGTCTTAAGTGAAGCAAATCATTTTTCTCCCTCTCCCTACCCGTTCACATCTGATATTATTATGACAGAAATATATTTTGCTAGTTCTGCATGATGTTTGAAGCCTAGGACTGACAATCCCCCGACAAGTCTACTTAGTGGCAGGGACATTACTATTATTCATCCAACATAGCTGTCAGCCTGAAGGAAGGAAAGATGAGGCAGACACTGCCACGGGGTTAGAAGTAAGAAAATTATGGCCACCAAGAAGTAGTCCATCTCTGCTCACAGAATGTGCAGAGCTTTCCCTTTTTTGAAAGGAATGAGATCGGATTTTGAGGGAAAAAAAGCAGCTAGACATAGTTATGTCACACATAAAGCCTTAAACTTTCTGATAAACAAGGATTACAAGTCATTTTATTGCATTTTTGGCTCATGTGAGCAACTTATGGTAAACAATCTGTATTTCTTAAGAATGTATTCTGATTAAATATGAACTTCTCCATGTTTTATTTGGAGCCTGCCTTAATAATTAGCTTTAAATATCTTTTGAAGCAGAAGAAATTACAACCTGTCCAAGGAAAAGAAAAGATTACTCAGGAGAACTATATTCTTTCAGACTACATGAATATTACTGTAACAATCCAAACTAATATTACCAATTATAACTGCTAACATACCTTTATTGTGTAATTCATACTGTACCCAGTTAACTGAGCAGCAGTGAGATAATGGTTATTATTTTATATTATTATTGTTATTGTTATTATTGTTATTATTGTTATTATTGTTATTATTGTTGTTATTATTATTATTATTATTATTATTATTATTATTATTATTATTATTATGAAATAATTAGTAATAAGTGTTCCCAGTTACTCCACAGGCAGCAGTAATTTTTTCAGAATTGCTGAAAATGATCGTTTTTTTCTGGAGCAAAAAGAGGGGTGTGAATGACATCAAATTAGGACAGAGACACATAAATTTTAACTTTGAAGTTTCTGTCAAAGATGATTCTTCAGGCCATATTGAAGGGCTCGCAATAGGCATGAAAGAATAAAGAATGCCTGCCCTAGATTCACAAATCATCTAAACTAGTTGCTGTTCAGTAATGTAAATCCAAAATGTATTGCAATCATTTTGTCCTTGTCTCAATATTAACTTTTTCATAGAACAGAATTCCCTGGGTTAAGCGCTCTAGTTTTTAATGATAGGATTCAGCCCCCATAATTTTGGTGCCCACTCCTTCTTAATTTTTTTTTAGTTCTGCAGATGCCATTCAGGAATTTGGATATAAAGCAGGAGAGGTGTGTTGGATCTGGGTGGGCACATTGCCCCTTAGCTGTATGGTGAAAAGAAAATGCATGTTTGAGTTAAGGAAAAGTATGGCTATTTGAGTGATGATACCCCTAAAGGCCCGGTCCCACTGCACTTACAGATGCAAAGAGGATAAAAAACATTAAAAAAAGCCTGCCATCCGTTGGAAAACACTATGCATCTGTTGTGTACTCACTGCATACGTGTTTCATACGCTCTATCCATCGAGCATCCGTCCAATGCGATTTCATCTGCACAAGAAGTTTTGAGCTGCACAAAACTTTTTGAACGGATGAACTTTCCGCTGCATACGATGTACATCCGTGACATATCCGGGCAACAAACGTTCTATATCCATTATCATCCGTTGAACCTCCGCTGTATCCTCTCTGCATCCTCTGGCCATCCCCTCAACTCACATCCACTGCAGCTGAAAATGGAAAGAGGGAGGAAACAAAAGGTACACGGAACGTCTACACAGCGTTAGTAGCACAGAAATAGAAAGGATGTAAGCGTATGCATCTCGTATATAAAGTATTAAAAACGGACAAAACATTTGTATCTGAGATGTATCTTGTATATTTAGGATGTCTGGAGTATGTCTAGAGTATATAGAAGGACAACTTGCGGACAACCGATATTTTCTATAAAAAGGGGGAGAAAATCATCTGGATCTCAGTATGAGTCCAGCAGCTGTGGCGTACAGACCTCATCATCCTTGGTCTTGGTCTTCAACATCATCAATTGTTCTCCACCATGGATGATGAAACAGTCCATATGACAGCTATGCTCATTCATCACCAGAACCAAAACCTGTTCAGACTGTATCAAGTTTTACACAGAAGGAGAAGGAGAGGTCCAAGAGCTGTGTGGGTCCGAGGATGGATTGTGAGAAGAATGGAGTTTGGACTGTATGACCAGTTGATGGTGGAGCTGAGGAATGAAGACCCTCGTGCATTCCATCACTTCATGAGGATGCCACCAGCCATGTTTGATGAACTTGTATAGCGTCTGAGATCCAGGTTGACCAAGCCTAGCACCAACTTCTGTCCCAACCTGGACCCTGAACTGAAGGTGGCACTGACTCTGCAGCACATGGCCTCTGGAACCTCCATGCAGTATGCATGGAGGGTGCCACACAACAGCATCAGCAAAGTGGTCAGATAAGTGATACAGGCCATCATTGAAGAATATGTGGAGGAGCTCCTCAGGTGCCCCACCACTGAACAAGGCTGGAGAAAACTTGCAGAAGAGTGGTGTCAGAGGTGGAACTTTCCCCACACCTTTGGAGCCATAGATGGGAAGCACGTGGCCTGCAAAGCTCCAGCCAACTCAGGGTCCTCTTATTACAACTACAAGGGCTTCTTCAGTATCATCCTCTTTGCCATGGATGATGCTGACTACAAGTTCATCTGCATCGATGCTTCAGGCAACGGGTCAGCTTCAGATGGCCAGGTATACAATGCAAGTGACCTCAAGGAGGGGCTGGAACGCAACCTCACCATGGGTTTTCCAGGTCCAGACCCCCTACCCAATGACACACAAGATGTGCCCTACTTCATCATTGGTGATGACGCATTCTCCCTCAGAACCTACCTCATGAAGCCGTACAGTTCAAGATACCTCACCCGTGAAGAGAGGATCTTCAACTACAGGCTGTCCAGGTAAGATGGGTGGTGGAGAACACCTTCGGCATCCTGGACAACAGGTTCCAGATACTTCTCACCACCATGCAGCATGACCCAGTGAGGAGCATCATGGAAGCTTGCTGCATCCTGCACAATCTCATGCGCACCCACAACCCAGTCTTGCAGAACAGACTTGTCAACCGTCAAGGGAATGGGGACATGGAGCCTGGTGAATGGAGGCAAGGACATAACCTGGTAAACATTGTGGATGTACAAGGCCCCAACAGAGCTTCACGTGAAGGGAAGAAGCAGCGCAACCTCCTGAGACACTGGTGCAACTCCCCAGCTGGAGCAGTGAAGTGGCAAGACAGGATGATAGATGATTAATGGATGCTTCCTTGAGACTGTTGCATAACACTGATGAGATTGTGCCATGTATGTTGAGTGGTCCTGAAGCAGTGGAAAGAAAGAGCTTATAAAGCACAATTCATATAAAACCATATTTGCACTTTTTATATTTAGTTTAGGTCAATAAGTCATATTTAGCAAAGGCTAGCTTCCTGTCACTCTGCTGACCATAATATTGTGAAAGCCACAAGATTGCTGAAATAACGAATTTGAACTAACCACTTTACTGTAAACAAGGGGGAACATGGAAAATTACTGGTGGTGTAAGATAACTGAAAAGTCATCATTATACTTGTTATTTCCTCTTTATACTTCCGTTATAGAAATATAAGAAAACATATAACGGATTATCCATATTTGGTAAAATGTACTAATGTAACACCCAAGTCTGTGCTGAGGTCATAATGGCTATAAAAATGTTACCTTAGGAAGAGAGGAGGGTTCAGAATTTGCCATGTTAATGCTCTGAACCTTTGTGCACAAATTAATCTGTATTCTCCAACCTTTCATGGTCTTGCGTCCTGATCTGGAAGCAAGATTTGCTGCTACAGTCCTACAGTGAATAGGGCATTGATAAAGAGCTTTGTTTATTTTAAAATGTGTTTATCAATGAATAAATTGTTGTTGATAATAAAGGTCCATATGTGTGGCAGCTGGGATGGTGGACCATACAGTCCCACTATGGTTGCACTGGAGGTTTATTTATCCCACAGCTATCCTTATCTATCCCACAAATATGCAAAGGCTTAACCATTTTTTCAAAGTTTTTACCAACACTTTATTAAGTGAACAAAATGAACCAAGTAAACTTTATTAAGTGTCTTAAGCAAAGATAAACTTTACTAAAAAAAGTAAACAACTCAATCTCTGAGACTATTCTGAGTCAGAATAGACAATTCTGCGTGCGTGCTGCATCCTTTTATATCCACGGAGCAGATGCAATTCATACCCCCCGCATGCGCAGTGAACGCTTTGCATCCGATATACATCCGCACGGCATCCCCTTTGTTTCCTATAGGCGTACGTGATACATCAGCTTCATCCGCTATGCATCCGCTTTGCATCCGCTTCGAAATTCTCCCCCGGAACCCCTTCAGAGGTATCATCCGCTTCCATCTGCTTTCATCCACTAGGCTTCCAATGAACATCCATTTAACATCTCTGCTACATATACTACCCACATCCGTTCTTTTCCATTCTGTTTATGCAAATTTTCTCCAATTTTTGGAGCGGATGAAAATGGATGGAGCCACCCACAAAATTTTGCTCGTCCACTGTGTCCTTTATGCATACGTTTTGTGTCCATCAGCCAGTGGGACTGGGCCTTTTAAGCAAAGGGCATGCTTGTGGTTTACAACAGACACTTACGTGATATTGAAGCATGGTGCACAATATACAGCTCCCTAGATATTGCTGAACATTGCTTAAATTTTCCTATCTGTTGGCCATATTGTTGAGTCTTCTGGAGTTCAGAACATCTGAAGAACTACATATTGAGAAAGCCTTGTTGAACTTATGCAATAGGTTAAGCCAATCTTTTCTTAGTGGTTATTCAAACTGTTTGCACAACATATTCTTCAGTTTTTATTGACTAAACAACAGCAAAGAGAACTTCGGACCATGAGGGAGAACTTCAAGAATTGTAGTCCAGACAGAGAAAAACTGTGAACCATGAAGTTGGAAAATAATGAAATGCTGAAGGTACAACCAATGCTAAATAACCCAGCAGATTTTCACAAAACATTTAGCACACACATTACAGCCTTTTTGCAGGGTGAGTTGCCTAAAAAGTCAGTATTCCATATATGTAATCATAGAAAATATGGTTGGGGGATGGGCAGTGGAGAGAGGAGTTGCAGCCTAATGCATTTTTCTGTTGTTGTGTCTACTCCTGCTTACATTTGTGCAATTGGATATTTTTTTTAGAGGGTGCCTTTTTCATAAATTCACATGGCTTATGAGAAAAAAGTATTTCATGTTCAAGAACATAAAAGTAAGGGTTGACCTCAGAATAGATACTGGTCAGCCTAGATGACTATTGTGTACATGGCAGCATCTGAGCAAGGTTTCATATTGCATCTTAATAGGAAATATCTATAAAAAATACAATGGCATCTGCTAAACCAAAAAGGCAAATGATTATTGGGAGTTCATTACAATTAATTCTGAATGATTTGTGAAAATATTTGGTTAAAGGTGTGTTGCTATCATCACAAATTCTAAAGAGATTAAAGCATATGTTCACATGATATGTTGTAGCATTTTGTTTCAATAAAAGTTAGAAAGCAGGATGAAAGGGAAATTGTCATTAAAAAAACAGAATTATTATTTTTTCTTCTTTACAGAAGAGATTTATAAAATTTGGCTGTAAGATTCTCAGAAGGCTTGTATGAACTCATGTCCATTTCATGAATATCAACATTTTATGGACAAAGTCAATAGCTCACCAACAGTGGTTGAAGACAATGAACTAGAAAACAAGAGACCATGAATTCCAATCCTGCCTTAGACAAAAATTATATGTATGACTTTAGGCCAATCACTCTCTCTCAACTCTAGGAAGAAGCCATAACAAACCATTTTCAAAAATTAGTGCCCAAATCAATTGCCTTGACTTATTCATGTAGTTGCCAGAACTTAAGACTGACTTAAATACCCCTCCCGATCCATACCCTATAACAGTGATGGCAAATCTATGGCACTTGTGCCACAGCTTGGACGCAGAGCCATTTGTGCAGGCACATGAGCCCCAGCCAAACTTATCTGCACTTGCATGTGTGCTGATTTTCAGCCCTTTTGAGACCATTTTTGCCCTCTTGGAGGCTTGAGGGAAGCTTCTGCAGCCTTAGGAGGCTGAAAAATAGGCCTTCTGGAAATACTGAAGTGCCCATTTTCAGTCTACAGAGGGCCTCTGGACCTGGGGGAAGCCATTTTTGCTTTCCTGGGGGCTTGGAGGAAGCCTCTGCAGCCTCGGGTGGCCAAAAAATGAGACTTCTGAAAATATCAGAAGTGCCAAAATGGGCCCATTTTCAGCCTCCCTAGGCTCCCTAGGCGCTACAGAGGCTTCCCTTGAGCCCCCAGGAAGGCAAAACGGCCTCCCCTGGGCTCCAGAAGTGCTCCATAGGCTGAAAACAATTCTTCTGGTATTTCCAGAAGGCCCATTTTTCAACCTCCCAAGGCTGCAGAGGCTTCCCTTGAGCCTCCAGGAGGGCAAAAATGGCCTCAAATGGGCTGAAAATCAGCTGAGAGGCATGCACATGCATAGTGCAGGTAAGGGGGAGGGGTGGGGGTATTGCACACACATGCGCAGGAGGGGCGGGGCACGTTGCATTGTGAGTGCCAGCACACGTGCGCCTTTGGCATACCACAATAAAAAGGTTCACCATCACTGCCCTATAATATTAAGAAATTGCTGGGAACCATTTATAAGTTCATCCACTAATTGTAATTCAAACTGGACTACCACAGAAATCTCTCATCTTTGAATGATAAGCCAGATTATCACAATCTTATATTTCATCTTTATACAAGCAGTACATGTTCAAAAGTTCTTATAACAATAAAACAAAATGCAAAATATGAAACCCATGCAATTAAAATCCAAATTAAAGGCAAGGGAATTGAAATTAATTTAATAATGGCAGTTTTAATGAAACAGACACATTTTTGCCATTTTTCGAAATGCTGGAAGACTGAGGATGAGACTTTTCTATTGCCAGGTTGCCACCAGGGAGAAAGCATTCTCCAGCATATTCAATAGATGATCTTCTGTCAGAGAGGAAATCTTTGCATGGACCTGTCCTAATCTGCCTTTTTGCCAGGAAGCTCACAAAATGTGCACCATTTAAGGCAAACTATTTCTACACATTCTCCCAGGATTTTAGGATGAGATAATGTAGTAATTAAAAATGCAAGAACTTCAGTGACAGTTTTGAAAACATTTATGAAGTCAAAAACAGCAATACATTCCATTTGGTTAACACACACACATTCTTCTAAATTCTTGAAAATATTATTTGTTTTCACCCTTCCATTAGCAACCTAGAGCCAAAAAATCAGGAGGCTCAGGAATTCCACTAGAACTCTGGAATGCATAGGCCTAGTCCCATTCATTGCCAAAATGAAGAATTGATTGTTAGTTTCATATTTTGCAGAATTCATAAACTCCTAAGTGCAATGATTCAATGGAATGGATGATCTTAAGGATTCTTTTAAACCTACTTATAGTAATTAATTAGGTACATTTCAACCATCTCGCTTCCACAATCACTAGCTACTGATTTCTACGTTTGCATTAAATTTTTGAATTTATTTCAACTGATTTTCCCATTTATTTGTTCACAGTATTTTCCCCTTTCTTCAGCTTTATGATTATTTCACTTTATGCCTATTACAATTTCTACTCAGTAAGCCTTCACATCCATAATTCAGAACAAAGTTCCTTTCAAAGTGCTACCAGCCAAGCATCTGTTTGTACAGTAATAAATGTATCACCATCCAGCCCAGTTTACTTAAAATGGAGTGTTTTCAGTTTTTCTTCTGAATAGTGAAATAAATCTTCCCCCTTTTTTTCCCTCATACCCAGGAACACAGTGGAAAGCTTAACTTCAGTAGCATTGCTTTCAGAATGTCAAGTGAATTTTAAAAAAGGTGGAATCACACATACTTCCTTCAGAAATATATATTTAAGACAGTTACAATGATTTAAGCAAATTAAGGGATCAGGGTCAGGTCTAAAGTGGAGTAGATTTCATAAACAATGAAAATCATTACGAACCTTCTTCAGAAAAATTAATCAGTCTGTGCAGATCTCTAAAACAAATAAAGAATTGTTCAAGCTGGTAGGCAACAAGTGGTGGGATTCAAAAATTTTTACTACCAGTTCCCTAGAACTGGTCAGAACCTGCTGAATACCACCTCTGAACATAGGGATTGCAATAGGAGTGTTGTTTCTTAATTTTCCAAATGTCCATATATTAATTTTGTTGAAGAAGAAGCAAAACCCAGACAGGATCAAAGGTGGAGCTGGATCAGAATGCAATTTGGTGAGAACATACATTTCAAAATTTATTTCTGCATTGTTTTTTAAATATTTAATGGAAGCTTTGGAATGGGCTTTTGATTCAGAGAATAGTTAACAGATAACAGATAGTCAGAGTTGGAAAGGACCTTGTAGGACATCTAATCCAATCCCCTTGCCCAAGCAGGAGACCCTACACTATTTCTGACAAATGGCAGTTCAATCTCTTCTTGAAAGTCTCAAGTGATGGTGCTCCCACAATTTCTGAGGGCAAGCTGTTCCATTGGTTGATTGTTCTCACTGTCAAAAAGTTTCTCCTTATTTCCAGGTTGAATCTCTCCTTATTCAGTTTCCATCCATTATTCCTTGTCTGCCCTACAGGCGCTTTAGAAAACAGCTTGATCCCTTCCTTTCTGTGGCAGCCCCTCAAATATTGGAAGACTGCTGTCACGTATCCCCTGGTCCTTCTGTTCACTAGACTAGCCAAGTCCAGTTCCTGTAATCGTTCTTCATACGTTTTAGTCTCCAGTCCCCTAATCATCCTGGTTGCTCTTCTCTGTACTATTTCTAGAGTCTCAACATCTTTTTTATTATGTGGTGAACAAAACTGGATGCAGTACTCTTGGTGTGGTCTTACAAGGGCTTTATAAATGGTATTAGTAGCTCATTTGATCTTGATTGTATCCCTCTGTTAATGCAATTTAGGATTGCATTAGCTTTTTTGGCTGATGCTGCGCACTGCTGGCTCATATTTAGCTGGTTGTCCACTAGGACTCTAAGATCTCTCTCACAGTTACTGCGATTGAGCCTGATTTCATCCAGTCTATATGGGTAGTTTTGGTTTTTCTTGCCTAAGTGTAGGACTTTACTTTTCTCTATATTGAATTTCATTTTGTCAGATACGGCCCAGTGTTCTTGTCTGTCAAGATCCATCTGGATCTTGAACCTATCTTCTTGGGTGTTAGCTATTCCTACCAGCTTAGTATCATCTGCAAATTTGGTTAAGTTCCCCTTCTATTCCCTCATCTAAGTCGCTAATGAAGATATTGGAGAGTACTGGGCCTAAGACGGAACTTTGTGGCACCTCACTGCTTACTTCCCTCCATGTAGATTTAGACCAATTAAGGACTACTTATTGAGTACAGTTTGTCAGCCAGTTGCGAGTCCATCTAGTGGTATCCATTCATAGTGCTATCCATTCCATTTTTTTCTAGCTTACTAAGAAGTAGGTTGGGCATTTTTATCAAAGACATTTCCTCAGACAACCTATTCATTTTATTAGTAACGTAAGGACCATGTATCAGAAGAACTGCAACCATTCTGAGTTCTTTCATTCAAAACACTGTTCTATTTAAGGAAACAATCAATATATCATGCACATTCAATCAATCTCCTCTGTTTGTCAGTAACTGTTTGACCATTTTTTTCTTCGTCTATATTTGATGCTCTTTTAGAAGATGTTCTCAAATGTTTTAAAATCCTCTACTTCCCTGTGGAACAATCCCTAAAAAATTAAAAATATAAATATTCATCTTTGGCTAGATCCAAAATTTAGTGGCCAGATTAAGGATTTTTTTTTACTCTGTCTAACAAAAAGATTATAGCATTACTCACACCATTGCAGGCATCCAATATATCAGATTAGACATTCATAACGAAGCATTAGTTTAGGTCAAATCAACAGTATAAATCCCTCTCAAATGGATTGCTAATCTGGTTATCAGACAAATTAGTTGGGAATGCTTAGAAAATGCTTATTCTCAGCTGATCTGCTCTGTAAGGGCTTGGAAGCTTCAGCAATGGCACATTATTACCTGTGCACCAGGGAAAATAAATATGCAGACTTAAATCACAGGATGCAAGACAGCAATAATTCAGTATGCCAAAAAGAAAAAAATAATAATTGAGAAGCTGTGTGTTCTGTAAAAGGATATACTATATGCAGAGTCCATTTCAAGGACATTTCTGGTTCATAAAAAAATAATTGGTTGAAGGTAGCATCTGCCCACTAAAAGTAATATCACCTAATATAATTTTACATTATCTGAGTGATCCAGTACAGTCACACAATAGGGATGTTTTGGATTTGCAGCTGAGTCAAGTATGGCTTCTAATTCTAACGCAGAATTGAAAATGTAAATGAGATGACGCGTATCATCAATTGTAATCCTAGGTATATTGAAAAAAGTTATCATGAGTTTAAGTATGAATATAACTCATGGTATAATCAAATCAAATCCAATTCAAGTGAGTAAAATTACAACAAATCAGCATAGAGAGCATTATGTAAAAATAGTTTCTTTTTCTGTTTGTTCTTTTTCCCTCTGAGTGGAGAAACCAGTTTTGCCACTATAGGTATCATATAAGGACTGGCGTAATGTACACTGTACACATACAAGTATAGTCTTTCTCTCTTCCATACTAAATCTCTTATTTTAATTAGGTCTTGGCTGTAAACCAAGATAAAATACTTTTCCCCCTATAACAAATGTTAAAATAAGCATAATTATCATCAAGTTAATGATTTAAATGTAAAAATATTTAGCAGTTGCTAAATATAAGCAGTCGCTTATCAGTTACTGCAGTTTTAAGGAGGTGCACACTTATCTATACAATTTATCTCCACGAGAAACTTCTATTAATTATTAACCAATCCACCTTAATTTGTTTTCTTTTCCCTTCTGCACTATTGTAAATTAATAATATTGGGATGTTCTTAAATAGTTAGCCTAGATTTGCAAAATTATATTATCAGAATAATAAATAACCAAATGTCCAGAATATCTTTACTTTCATAATAGTCTTGTCTATAATGTTTTGACATTTCCATATTAGTGTATAAAATAAACCCACAAAAGTCACTCTCCTGGTTTATCTATATCTCATTAAATAAAGATTCCAACTACCTCTGCAGGATTCATGGAAAAAAGACAATGTACGGAATGGTTTATTCTAATATAATATTTCATAAACAGAAAGTTTCAGCTAAATTGTTATTACCTGTACTGTACAAAGATATATTTTTCTTTTAAAACCACAAATTAAGTTAACTCACTTTATGAGAATAACTTAGAGATTCAGGAATCATTTTACAAGCCACTGCACTACACTCAATTCCCAAAGATTATACATTCAGTGTATTTTTTAGGCACTTAGCAGGTTATCAGAATATTAATGCAAAGTTATGCTGCTCTGCACTTTCCTGAAATATTTATACAAGATTGCATAATTACGATATAAATTTAGTCATATCTCATTTCAAAAGTTAAGAATAGTCAACAAGATTCTTGAAAGGATGGCTAACGCTCCTTTCTGGGAGACTAAAAACGACACAACAGAAATATTTCTTTTGAAGGTTATACCATAGAGAAATCTGACTTTTTGAGACTATTTCTAGAAGCTCTGCTGACTGTATGTCTTATATAGTGCTTATTTTAACATAAGGAAATATAAAGAGAAAGCTGAACTTGAAAAGGTCCTTTAAAAAGTGTATCTCTTTTGTCTCTGCATTATTCTAATTTTGTTAGATACTTTCATCATCGTGTGCCCAGACTCAATAAAACCATACAATAAGAACACTTTAGAAGATGCACCTGCCATGTGGAGGCCACCTTGGAGACAACTTGCATAATTATGCAATTTTTAAAATCAGATCAAAGAACCTTGATGGGCTCTTCAATCATATGCACATCCTGCACATTTTCATATCATGAAATTCCAGTCAACATAAAGAACTTGCAGTGAGGAATAGTCTGAATACAGATTGGTGAAATATCCATTAGTGTAGCAAACATTTATTCAAATGGACCGTGAATCACACAGCAAGAATGTTTCCTGACTTCAATATATATCAATAGCATTAGGAAGCTCCTATAATGCCTAATCTCAGTACACATTTCTAATTCACTGCACCCACTCATCTCAGCTTCAGGCATATAAGAGGATGGGGAAACATTTCATCTGAAAATGATCTGAAATCTTCAGAGCTATCTGATGACACACAACCAGAGGAATGGATTCCCTCAGTGATATATCAATGAAGACTCAATCATCCAGAACAAAGGCAAGAGTTGGTACATTCCAATGATTCTCAGACTCTCTGCCTATCTATTTTTTATTTTTATTTTTTGACTGATGAAGTTTCTTTGATAGGAAATGAAACATCTCAGTTTAACAAATTTTGGTCCAACTTTTTAATTACCATCAGTGAATTCTTCAGAATTCCAAGTGCTGGTGCTTGTATTCAACCAAACCAAAGACAGAAAGAATTTTGATGCAAAACCATGCAGAAGAGTACAGAGTTCTGAAAAAAGCAAACAAAGACAGGAACAAAGAGCAAAACAATGGTATTCACTAAAATGTAGGGCAAAATAAAGATGAATTTTGTCATTGTTCCTATTCACCCAGCTTGTAATGAGGTTATCTTCTTTTCTTGCTAGCTTGTCTATTCTGGCATTATATTCTGCTTTCCTAGAACACACAGATCTCAGTTACTGTGAAAGCAAAATGGCTGAAACAGATAGAAAATATGGTTGATGTTGTGAACAAAATCAACAGTCTTCTGCTAAAAGCAGAAAAAAATAGAAATCATAGGCAGTGAAACAGATTATTATCCATGAAAGCATAAGTAATTCTAAGCTTTCAGTTTGGGAAGGTGAAAATGAATACAGATAATTCTCAACTTAACTGAGCCCAAAATTTCTGTTAAGTGAGACATGTGTTAAGTGAATTTTGCCCCATTTTACAACTATTCTTGCCACAGTTGTTAAATGAATTACTGTAGTGTTTAGCTTAGCAAAACAGTTATTAAAAGTGAATCTGGCTTTCCCCTTTACTTTGTTTATCAGAATGCAAGAAGTGATCATATGACCCTGGAACAATGCAACTATATACTGCACCAGTCAAAAAGATGACTGTGAAAATATTTACAGACTTCTCACATCCTGGACATAAACTGTTTCAACTCCTACCCTCAAAATGAAGCTATAGAGTACTGCACAGCAGAACAATTAGACACAAGAACAGTTTTTTCTCAAACGCCATCACTCTGCTAAACAAATAATTCCCTCAACACTGTCCAACTATTTACAAAGTCTGCACTACTATTACTATTAACCTTCTCACTCCTTATCACCCATCCCCTCCCACTTGTGACTGTGTGACTGAAACTTTGTTGCTTGTATCCTTATAATTTATTTTGACACTTTCCTAGTATGATTTGATTGCTTATCAAATCACTATGACTATCATTACCTTATGATTCTTGACTCTTGATGAATGCATCTTTTCTTTGATGTATACTCCAAGATAAATTCCTTGTGTGTCCAATCACACTTGGCCAATAAAGAATTCTATTCTATTAGTTGCCAAGCATCTGGATTTTTATCACATGACCTTAGGAATCCTATAATGGTTGTTAAGTGTAAAAAACATCATAAGTCAATTTTTCAGTGCTGTTATAACTTTGAACAATAATTAAATGAATGGCTATAAGTCACAGACTACCTGTAACAGGAAACTATCATTCTGGGGAAATTAGGAAATAAATAAATGAATCCTTTGGGTCATCTTTATCACAAGTCATACTTTGTCAGTCAAATACATATGTAGGCTCATTCATGAAAGGAAGTAATGGTGAATATGTGGACGGATAGGTAGCTGTCCTGATTGAAATAAGAATCAATGAGGAGTTACTAGGAAATTGAAATTTAAGATGAACATTAGAAAAGAAATAATGGATTAAAGAATGTATTGAAATATTGATCCTGTTGGAGATTTAAGATTATTAAGCTGCTAGTAGTTTAGGAAGATTGGGAAAGATACATAAGATGTCAATACAACCTTAAAATAGGGAAGATACACAGAACATGCCATATGATACTATAGTGTGGCTTGTTCAAGTAGCTAATAAGTTCACCACATCCCTTCTAGTGCTTATTCCTTATAATTACTTTGCTTTATCCCTTGCCTCCCAGCCTCCCTCTAACTGGCACACAGTAGCCATTCAGCTATCTCAATTCTTGTTGAGATTTTTAGGCATACATCCATAAGTTTCAAAGATTATCTCCAAAGCTAGGGTTTAGTTTGGGTTTGCTGCTGTTCTCTTCTACATACATGGCTCTAATCTGTATACATAAGAACTGACATTCAGAGAATGAATTTTCAATTGGAAAATAGGAGTAATGGGTGCCAGATTTTCCATTTGCCTGTCAATTGTTTCTTTTATAAAGATTTGAGGGGGAATGAATTAAAACAGAACAAACAAAAATGGAATAGGATGGGGAAAATGAATTGTATCCTTCTATTTAATTCCCTACTCCATTTACAATATGTAATTGCTTTCAGCAAAGGCTCATTTGTTTCTAAGGAATGATCTTCTGACCATGAAGTGGTGAATGATCAAGTGATTTTTTATTTTTATTTTTATTTTTTGGAAAGAGAAGTTGAAATATGAAGCCATTGTTTGTATTGCTAGGTTTTAAGGTTATTATTTTGGAAGGCTTCAGTTAAAAGAGTTAAGGTTAAAGGCAATTTCTTACCCCTTGTGTGATTTTTTTTCCCCCAGAAATTATTTCAGTATCTGTAAATTCCACTTTGCAGGGTGGTCCTTGAAAATATATGGCACTTGATCTGGTGCAGCTCTTGGATATATGATAATAATTCAGGGCAAAGGAATTGCAGTGAACTGATGCAATTCCAGAGCAAGAGGAATGAGAGAGAGTGAAATCTTCTGCCATTCTTCAAAAGAGATGAAAAAGCTGGGCACTTGAGGAAATGGAATGAACAGTATTTGAGAAGAGGTTCTCTAAAAATATGATTAGAGAGCTTCTATGAACTGATACTGAGAAACAGAGGATGAAGTGTGACCTAGAGGCTGCATATCATACTCAGGAAGGAGCTTATGTGAGATTGTAATCATAGCTCGATAGCAGATTAAACTACAAATCTAACAGACCAGAACATAAACTACAAATCTCTGACACTGCCAAAGCATGCCAGATTTATTCATCCAAAGGCTCTTCAGTGCACTCATGGCTCAATGTACTTTCTAAACTATGAGACCAATCACTGCTAAGTAGAGACGGGAGAAGTGATCATTACACTATACCCTGGTCATTTAGCATTAAATTTATCATAATGATGTGATTAATGCTGACCATCCCTTGCACTGGGAAATTTAAGTTATAACATAGACCTTTCGTATGAAATCATACAAAAAATGTCAAGCAGTGGGAAGGGAAGGAAAATAAACGGCAGTTTTAACTCTGGCTGCTATGTCTGCATAATAAAAAGTACAATAAATGGCTATTTCATTTAATATGGTTCTTGGACAGTGTGTTAACTGTGTCTCCCTTCATACAGAATCATACAAGAGTTAACTGTTCAACATGCATAGTCAACATGCATTTATACATCTACTTTACCTATTTAATAAAAGCAAATATTATTCTCAACCTGTCTAAAAAAAACATTTCCTTATTGCCTGCTTCACAGATATACCAATAAATATGTCCACCATTTAGCGTTTTTCAGAAAGAGTTGATTTTTTTTTCCTCTCAAATGCCCTGGGTTTTCAATGTGCCCTGCTGAGAACTTAAAGAGAAAAATGAAGGTTATTCTCTCTTCCTTATTGGGTATGACTATGAGACATAGTAAATCGAAGTACCTTTCTTTCAGGAGGTGCACAATTGGGAGGTGCACAATCTAGGATGTTCTGGTCAAATGCTCTATAAATCATATTTTAATCATTCTGAATTGCATACAAGAAGCTGGGAAATTAGTATTAGTATTTCCTCAGTCTTCCTCCCTCCCCCTCCAAAAAAACAACAACAGTGTAAATAAAACCTCTGCAGTAAACTATTGTGAATGATTCTACAAAAGACAAAGTCTCCCTTTTTTCCACCTCTTTACCCCATTTGGCAGTGGAGATCATTATAACTAAGAAAGACTAACAAAGAAAAAATTCCTGGAAAGCCCACTTGTTTAGCACATTAACTCTGACATGAGTTAGGGACAGTGTAGGTGACTGGGGAATTACACTAGTCACAATATAACAATTTTCAACAAAATTCCCACAAAATTCCCACAAAACTTTATTTTAAAAAACCACCCAACCCATCACAGTCTAACATACACTTGCTATGTGAAAAACAATACTGTCATACACATCTTACAACCATATGGCATCTGTGTATAACAGAAGCCAACTAAACCAATCTCAAATAAATCAAAAGAACCAGTGATCCAAGAATTAAAAACAAGAGACAGCCACAACATACAATGCAAGGATTGTAATAGATAGTCTGTCGGGAAGACAGGCAGAAGACTAGCAGAGGGCATCCGTACTGTATTTACCAAGCAGCCAAAAGACATGATGAAAATACCTTAATTTCACAACACATGGGTAGACTTAACCATAATTTCATGTGAGAAACTGAGAGCATCCTAGACCAAGCTAAATCCAAAAAATGCTAGGGAACTCCTAGAAGTTTGGCATTCAGACAAATCATCCATCAACAGACACAAATATAAACAACATTTATGGTATATACTATTCAAAAGAGACAATAAAAAAGCTTTAAAAAGGAAACAAAAAGACCAGAACACCTCCCGGCCAGCAGTCAAAACCCAGACAAGGAAAGAATAATGTCAAGCTTAATACCAGACAAACAATCAAGAAGTAAACAATACCCTAATCAAGGAGCTACCAATTCAGACACAAAAAAGTTCAGCAGTTAGCAACAGCCCAATCAAAGAACTACGACGGAGAAAACATCACCCCAGAAACATTGACAGAGAAAACTACTGCATATAAACAGTAGGTAATATAAAGAATCACTCCCTTCTACCACTGAAGATGTTACCTAGCTAGGTAGTGAAATGTCTGCATGGAAATAAGCTCAGACAACACCAATGGTTCTACATTCCTATCTTTCATCAGAAGTTCAAGGTAGCTTACTTCAAGTTCTGTCTTTCTATTTTCCCCCCATGAAAACAAGATATGCTGCACTGTGACTAATTTGCACAAAAGAGTAAATGTTCATGGTTAGAGGTGACTGTTACCTGGGTGTCCCACCCTCCTATTCCAATACCTTAAGCACTGAGTGCATTACGTTGTTCTTACATAAGAATAACCTTGGGCAAATTTCAATATGTGGAATCTTTGGTGCTCTCTGAGCTTTTTGTTTTTCTTTTTGCTTGCAGACATTTCCTTACAATAATTCATTACATGGATAATGCCATTCATTTCATGGGTAATGAAACATCTGCAAGCAAACAACCAAGCTCAGAGAGTACTCAGAACTCCACAGTTCATCCTGAGCTACCTTATATTCTCTTCTATTGAAAACTCAGCATGACTGTTCAGGAATAGAAATATCTACTACAATAGGAAACAGTAGGTGAAGTACAAATGTCTAGTGTGATGGAACTTGAAAGAGAAAGCATAAGAGCTTTTGTTTATTTATTTGGATTTAGTAGGCTACCCAACTCCTTAAGCCCATGTCACACTGCACCAACGGATGGAAAGAGGATGTAAAACAGAGAGAAACACTTGCCATCCGTTGGTTAACGCGATGCATTCGTTCTGTACTCACTGCCTCCGTTTTTCATCCTCTCTAACCATCCAGCATCCATCTATTGACATTTCATCCGCTCAAAAAGTTTTGAGCTGCTCAAAACTTTTGAGCGGAAAATATATCCAACGCATCCGTTCTGCATCCGCTAGGCATACGGGGGACATCCGTTCTGCATCCGTTGTCATCCATTACGCATCCGCTATATCCGCTAGGCATCCACTGCACATCCGCGCAACTCAAATCTGCTCCAGTGGTAAACGGACGCAGGGAGGAAGCGGAATAGACGCGGAATGGACGCGCAGCATTAGTAGCACGGACGAAGAAAGGATGAAAGTGGATGCAGATCACAAACAAAGCATAAAAATGGAAAAAACGTTCGCAAAGGGGACCTATCTGTTCTCATCCGCTTCCATCCGCTAGGCTTCCATTCCGCATCCACTTTCCATCCACCCTGCATCCTCCCCCCGTCCGTTCCTTTCCATGTTATCCGCTCTGGTTATGCAAATTTTTGCCCCTTTTGAGAGCGGATAACAACGGATGGAACATTTTTCTCGTCCACTGTGTCCTTTTTACAAATGTTTTGTATCCACTGGCCAGTGTGACAGGGCCTGTTGTAACTATGTATCATTTATGTGTTTGCAACTGTGTATCATTGCAACTATGTATCATTCAGGCATTTGCAAAATTGTATCATTCACATGTAATCATTGAGCTTCTGTCTCCTCAGTGACTTTTACAGGGCACGTACAGAGACAAGGAGCTAAACCTCGGTAGAAATAGCCTATTTACATTGAGATTACATTGTCTGGCATGCAGCTTTGTGAAGAAGGAATATCCTGATCAAATTATAAATCTTGCCATCCTATCTGACCTGGTATCTTACCTTGTTTGAGCTATTGTAAATCCTGTGTATCCTGTCTGACCTGGGGTTGACCTAGGCTCTGAATAAACAATCACCCCCTTTTGAATGAGCATAATAAAAGAGCGTGTGCCAAGATATTCTGGGCGCACTCATCCCGAGGAACTTCGTCTCCTGTCGTTTCATTCTCCTTCGCTCCCTATCATGAGATGCCCATCTAATGCGGGATAGCAGATACCGCATTCTGGTGACCCCGACGTGATTCCCTAAGGGGGATACGTTGCGACGCGCTCATATCTTACCCGCTCGATGGGAGCTGTGCATTGCCAGGCCTGAAGCGAATTGCACATCATCGGATCTGAAACACAGTCTCGACTTTCGTAAGTATGGGCGGAAACTTTTCTCAACAACAGACAGAGCATCTGAAGGAATTGAGGGAGTTAGTCGCTTCTTCTTCAAAATATTCTGCTAATTTAAAGGGCTCGCCTGTAAAAATGAAACCTATTGCTACATTATTGACTTATGTGTGGCAACATTGTCCCACTTATCCAGAGAAAGGGTCCTTAAAAATCTCCATTTGGCAAAAAATTGGTGACTATCTCCATAATCCTCCTCGTGCACCTATTGGCATTTTGGTCACTTGGAGGAAAATTATGGAGGCTTTAAAAGTCCATTAAAAAATAGAAGCAGAGAGTGTATTTGAATCTCCTCCACCAAGTTATGATAACTTTCCTGTCCTTCAACCCTCCGCTCCCAATGATCGTAAGTCATTACAAGAGCCTCCCTCCATCCAATCCACTTCCTTAAATGTAGAGCCCTCGTGTCCTCCAGCACCCTCCCGAGGTGGGGGGGTGTTGTAAAAGCCATTCAACAAGCCTTTTCTGAAGGAGAAATGGATGAGGACACCCTTGCAGCTGCCTCCCTTTATCCTATCATACAAGCCGGCAATCCTCCAGCTCCTCAGTATACCCCAATGCCGTACAAAATAATTAAGGATTTAAAAGCAGCTTGCAAGGAAAATGGTATTCAATCTCGCTATGTACAGGGTCTTTTAGGATCAATAGCCCAACCACGAGCTGACTTGATAAATGCTGATTGGCGTACATTATTTGCCATGATCCTCACGCCTTCACAATTTTTGGTCTGGGAGTCAGAATTTCATAAGCGTACTGCAGCCGCAGCCGCTAGAGGCTTACCGGCAAATGTCACTCTAGATATGCTTAACGGTACTGGCACTATGCTTACCGTTGCCCAGCAGACTGCCACAGACGCAGCTGCTTTCCCTATATTACAGGATTGTGCTTTGGCCGCTGCTCGAAAGGTTGATAATGCGGGATGCGTGCCCAAATCTTTCTCTAAAGTTATTCAAGGACCTTCTGAGCCTTTTTCCTCCTTTATAAATCATCTCACAGAAGCCTTAGAGAGACAAATTGATAATGAGGAGGCTTGTAATGAATTACAATTGAAATTTGCTTATGAAAATGCAAACGCTGATTGTCAGAAAGTTTTGCAACCATTAATTAATAAGAAAAATGTTACCTTGGCAGATTATCTTACAGCCTGCCGAATCATAGGAACCACATCCCATTCCATGTCTACTCTGGCTACAGCCATTACTGAAGGCATGCAGCAGAACATGAGCTCTCTTCTTCCCATTTCCCAACAAAACACTCGCAAAAAGGGCAATTGTTTTAATTGTGGCAAGCCAGGTCACTTTAAGAGCCAATGCAGAGCCCCGGGCGGGGGAGCAAATATGTCAAGAAACCAGATAGCTCGCCCAAAGACGCCATGCCCTCGATGCCAAAAGGGCTATCACTGGGCTAATCAGTGCAGAGTCCAAAAGAATGAACAACAGAATAACCCTGCAATCATCCAAAAACCTTTTTTGAATCAGGGAAACTAGAAACGGGGCAGGCAGCCAGCCCCACAACAAAGGCTGCTGAAACTTGCAACTTTTCTTCTTTCGCTTACGATCTTGTTGCTAATGAAACTGTTACTTATCTTCCTGGTGTCGCTGACTTTCTCTTTGTACGTCCTGTTCAGCCTTTTCATATGCCCCCCGATATTCCAGTGCTAGTCTTTCCTGTAAGGGATTTAGCTGAACAAGGTATTCTTGCCTCTCCTTTTCTGCATGACCCCACTGTATTGTCTGATGTCTGTCTGTCTGTACTAGCTAATACAGAAGTTACTATAAATGAGGGGGATGTTGTGGCAAAAATGATTGTGCTCTTAGACCAACAACAAGAGCAACTCTATGCAATTGAAAGACCAATTAGTCAACCAAAACCTACGGTAACATTCTTATTGAATGGTCGATCCTTTCTTGGTCTTTTAGATACTGGAGCGGATATTTCCGTCATCCGAACCGCTGAGTGGCCAAACACCTGGCCTGCAGATGTGGCACCAGCGGTGAGAGGAGTGGGGGGACTCCAGGAGACTTGCATTAGCAGAAACTGGGTAAAAGCCCATTCCCCTGAGTCTCAATGTGTTGCTTATATTAAACCAGCTGTAATTCCTCTGTATACTAATTTGTGGGGAAGAGACCTTATGTCACAGTTTAATGCACAACTTACCCTCCACTAACCATGCTTCGTTTGCATTTGACTCACAATAACCCTGTGTGGATTGATCAGTGGCCTCTCCCTTCTATAAAGCTTGAAGCCTTACATTCTCTTGTTCAAGAACAATTAGATAAAGGTCATCTAGAACCTTCATTGAGTCCATATAATACCCCAGTTTTTGTTATAAAAAAGAAAAACGGCGCTTGGCGCCTCCTTCAGGATTTAAGGGCTGTGAATCCGGTCTTCCTTCCAATGGGACCCCTGCAATGTGGTCTTCCAAATCCTAACATAATTCCTCAAGAGTATGACCTTATCATTATTGATTTAAAAGACTGTTTTTTCTCCATTCCATTACACCAGTTAGATAGAAAATTATTTGCTTTTACAGTACCAACCTTAAATAATCAGAGACCTACCAAACGATATCAATGGAAAGTCTTACCGCAAGGCATGTTAAACAGTCCAACTATGTGTCAATTTTTTGTGGATTTAGCCTTGCAACCATACAGGGACAAATATCCTCATTTTTTAATCTATCATTACATGGATGATATATTGGTATGTGCACCTGGCCCAAAGGGCACGGCATTAAAAACTCTGCCGTGCCTGACCTCCATTCTAGGTAAAGCAGGTCTCACAATAGCCCCAGAAAAAGTACAATCCAAACCACCCTTTTCCTATTTAGGTCACAAGTTACTTGCTTCAGCTGCTGTTCCTTCCCTTCCCCTCCCAACACTTCCCCCGAAACCCACACTTGTGATCTTACAACAGTTCCTAGGAACCTTAAATTGGGCACGTCCTTATTTGGGTTTGACCACAGCTACATTAGCTCCTCTTTTTAATGCCCTCACACAAGGTAAAGCCCCGTCTGATGTCATCATTCTAAATAAAGAGCAGTTGCAGGCATTAAAAGACGTTTCTCATTCACTGGCTACTCGATGGGTGGATCGAGCTATAGAAAATTGCCCTTTATCAATTATTTTACTAAATACTGTTCAGAGACCAACAGCTGTTATTATGCAATCTCATCAGACACAGGTTCTGATTTTAGAATGGCTGCATTTGTCTCACACCCCACGAACGACAATCACTAGTAAAGCCTCTGCATATTCCCAGTTGATCTTTAAAGGTCGACAAAGATGTAAACAACTCATGGGATGTGAGCCTGTTTCAATATTCACTCCTTGCTCACTGACCACGTGGGAAATGCTATGGTGTAATTCAGAAGAACTACAATACGCTTTAGAAGAGTGGCCAGGGCAAACTTCTTGCCATTTACCAGCAGACCCACGTTTCACTTTTCTTAAAACTCTCCCTTTTGAATGGCAATCCCCTCTCTCAATATCACCATTAGTAGATGCACCTACGCTTTATGCAGATGGGGGGAAAATGTATGATGCTTGTGCATGGTACCAGGAGGGACAGTGGAAAACTAAAATTACCCCTCCGCAATCTTCTGCTCAACAGGCAGAACTTGCTGCATCTCTTATTGCATTTCAACAGTTTCAAAAAGCTCCTTTTAATGTAATAGTAGATTCCTTATACGTTTCTCAGATTTTGAAAAATATATATCAAGCCTATTTATCTCCTAGCATATCTGTTCCTTTGTTAAAATTGATGCTTCCTATACAACAATGTATCAACAGCCGTAGGCATCCATTCTTTGTAGCACATATCAGGAGCCATCAACCTCTTCCTGGTATTTTACAGGAAGGAAACAAGGTGGCAGATGCAGATACAGCAGCTGCATCAGGTAAATCAATTTGTAATCTGGCAGCCCAAAGCCATGACTATTTTCACCAAAATAAAAAGGCATTACAAAAACAATTTTCTCTAACTCAGGCAGAAGCTGCTGCCATTATTCAACAATGCCCCACATGTAGTAAGCAAGGACATTCCATTCCCATAGGAGTAAATCCTAGAGGATTAAAAGCTTCTGAAATTTGGCAAATGGATGTAACTCAGTATCCACCTTTTGCCCCTTGGAAATATTTGCACGTTTCCATCGATACATATTCAGGGTTTATTCTGGCTACTCCTCAAAGGGGAGAAACTGTAAAACATGTCATCAATCATTCAATTCGTACCTTTGCCTCGCTGGGACGTCCAAAAGAAATCAAAACAGACAATGGACCTGCCTATACGAGTTTTGCTTTCCAGGACTTCTGTAACAGATGGGATGTAACTCACGAGTTTGGGATTCCCTACAACAGCCAGGGGCAGGCTATTGTGGAACGAGCTCACTTATCTCTGAAACGTGCTCTTGATCACTATTCGTTGCGGGAAAAACCTCCCAACCTCCCAGCATTGCAAAATTCTCTTAACATTTGTCTTTACACTTTAAATTTTCTTAATCTGACTGGCATTCCTCCTACTTCTGCTGCCTCACGTCATTTTTCCTCCCCTTCACCCCCCCCTAACAGACCTCTGGTACATTATCGCAGATTGCCAGATCCCACCTGGCAGGGTCCCGCTGAGCTTCTCACCTGGGGACGAGGCTACGCTGCGATTTTACTACCAGACAAAACCACTTGCTGGGTCCCTGGTCAGGCGGTAAGACCCTATCATGGGAATTCCTCCGCTACATCTGCATCTTAAACTCTTCCTGTTATTCTTACCTGTATCCTATTTGCAATTTCTACCTTATTCATATCCTACTTATACCTTTGTTCAACATGGTCATTGGACCACATTAGAATTCCGCTTTATTAATTATGATAGTAACTGTCCTATTGTCTGTTGGCATAATAATCTTCCCATAAATCTATCTCCTTATATTCACACATACTTCAACAAAACCTATGCTTCCTGTCAAAAGATTACTTGGACTATAAAAGACTTTCAAGGCATTCGTTTAAGCTCTACAACCAATTCTTCTCGCATAGAAGACTTCTACCCACCACTTCAATTCGATTTGGCAGAAATGCTTGTAGGCTCCACCGCCTACAACTCGCCTTCTCATCCAACGGAGCCTAGTCATAGAGTGGTAAATAAATATAGGTTTTATGTATGCCCCGGATAGCCCGTTTCCAACACTCAGACCCCTGCCCAACGACTTCTCGACTGCGGGGGGTCGTCGGATTACTTTTGCAAAGCCTGGTCGTGTGTTTCAACTGGACATATTTATTGGGATCCGGGCACTAAGGGTGATCTCATTACTGTCACTCGCACCACATGGGATATTCCATGCAGTGATAAAAAATTGCCCAAATGCAACCCGGTAACCATAAGGTTCATGGACCAAGGCAAGAAAAGTACCCTATGGGACACTGGCTTGAAATGGGGTGCCCGCATAAAAGGAGTCTGGCCGGAAAAGCATTATGGAAATATTTTTTACATTCAACGTCACATTGAACTCCCTCGCTCTAACCCGGTGGGACCACATGAAAAGGTTATTAAATCCCCATTCTTGCAACCCATAACACAGGGAGTTAACCCATTGATTCCAATGATCAAAGCTTCCTATGCCTTGCTGAACTCTTCAAACTCATCAGTTGCCTCCACATGTTGGCTTTGTATTTCTGCCTCTCCACCTTTTTACGAAGCCATCGCTTCCCAAGAATCCATTGCTAATTCCACATCAGACGAACGTTGCCATTGGAGGAACTCCACTATTACTGTTTCTTCCATCACTGGGGTTGGTTGTTGCTTAGGAAATATTCCATCCACTTACTCACAATATTGTCATAATGTTTCTAATGTTTCTAATGGCTATCATTGTAATGTATATCTTCCTAAGAACTGCCTTGGCTGCACCCACACCATCGGAGGATACTCTGCAGTCTACACCACTTCAGGAGGAAATTTAACATCACGTCTGAAAGGAATGTATTTTATCCCTGGCAATAACTCTGTCTGGGCTTGTTCCACCGGTCTCACAGCATTTGTCTACGTGGATGAACTTATTAAATCCAAATCATTTTGCATTCAAGTATGGCTTGTACCAAAAATTAACGTGTATAACTCTGATGATTTTATATCCCTACAGGCACCCATGGAATACCCCCTCAGAGCAAAGCGGGAAATTATTAGTACTCTCACTCTAGGTTTACTGCTTGCTCTGGGCACCACGGGCGCAGCCACGGGCATTGCAGGACTAGCTGTCTCTGAACAAAAAATTACAGCTCTGGGTTCAGTCATTGATGATGATTTATTACGAATTGAGAAATCAATTACAGCTTTGCAAAACTCCTTGACGTCCCTCTCAGAAGTTGTCTTGCAGAATCGTAGAGGCTTAGATCTGTTATTTTTGAAACAAGGGCGATTGTGTGCTGCGCTTAAAGAAGAATGTTGTTTTTATGCTGATAACAGGGGGATCGTGTTGGATTCTATGAAAGAATTGGAAAAACACTTAAAAGATAGAGAAAACGAAAGGTTAAACATGTATAATTGGTATCAAGGCTTGTTTTCTATTTCACCATGGCTTCCAACCTTTTTAACTGCATTGGCAGGACCATTAATAATCATTATATTGATATGTATTATAGGACCTTGTTGTTTTAATAGAATATTGCAATTTTTGAAAAATCAATTATCCTCCATAACTGCTAATGTTAATGTGTTATTGCAAGCTCATGTTAAGTCCTTAACACCGGATGAAAAAATGTCATTGCTGAGTTACCGCTCCTTGGACAACCCTGACGCTGACGGGTCGCACTCCTGCCTAGATGACTGGGACGGCGAACATTTCAGAAAAAAGGTTCCTGTCTTCTTGGACAAGGAAGAAGACTCATCATAAATAATAAAAACAGAGGAGATGTTGTAACTATGTATCATTTATGTTTTTGCAACTGTGTATCATTGCAACTATGTATCATTCAGGCATTTGCAACATTGTATCATTCACGTGTAATCATTGAGCTTCTGTCTCCTCAGTGACCTTTTACAGGGCACGTACAGAGACAAGGAGCTAAACCTCTGTAGAAATAGCCTATTTACATTGAGATTACATTGTCTGGCATGCAGCTTTGTGAAGAAGGAATATCCTGATCAAATTATAAATCTTGCCATCCTGTCTGACCTGGTATCTTACCTTGTTTGAGCTATTGTAAATCCTGTGTATCCTGTCTGACCTGGGGTTGACCTAGGCTCTGAATAAACAATCACCCCCTTTTGAATGAGCATAATAAAAGAGCATGTGCCAAGACATTCTGGGCGCACTCATCCCGAGGAACTTCGTCTCCTGTCGTTTCTTTCTCCTTCGCTCCCTATCATGAGACGCCCATCTAATGCGGGATAGCAGATACCGCAAGGGCCTTTAATGACTTTGAGAAAATTAAAATTTAAAGAATAAATAGCATATATCAGGAAACACCACCATCCCCATCAAGCCAGAAGAACCAAAAACCCATGGCTCCACAACCACCCAATACTAAGAGCTGGAAGAACCATATTTTAATAGTTCTTTTTTTTTTTTTAATGTCCGTGAGCTATAGGAAACTTGAAGCAAATGGTTCCGGATGACAGAGTGAGTGACAAAAAATAATACCTCATGGACAATATTTGTACATGGTATTACATGCATACCAACCAGAACTGTAAATATAACTGGGTTTTATTAAGCAGAGAATAGTAGTCAACTAAATAGTTAATATTAATCTGGGCACATGTAATGCAACTTCTCATTTGTATGCCATAATGCTCTCCATGCATACCATGTTTAGAATTGATTCCTAATCTGTATGTTTCTACAGCAACTTTTCCAGAGTTAAAAATTAGTCCAGCTCAACCTTAAGTACAAAGACACATAATCACCACCGCTACAATGTCAGTTTTAGTTTCCATCCAGAAATCGCTTCCCAAAAGCAGGCATCTCCTGCTTTGCCTGTAATTTTCACATCTATTTTGACATTTTTCTTCAACATAGCACCCATTGTTTTTCTTGTTCGAAAAGAATTGTACATTCTGCCTTCTTTTCCCATCCACTGAGCTTTTGATTACATTCATAGGAAGAAAAGTTATTGTAAGAACTGAGTACCCACCACTACAGAATAAAAAAATAAAAAAAAATATTGTATTTCTGGTTGCTACTCTTTCCCTGTACTTTGCTTTTGCTAATTTTGAAGCTATTTTCTTTCTTTTTCTTCTTTTGTTTAAAAACCTCATAACATAGTTGATAGAGATGTTTTTCTGGATGTGATCTAATAGGACTTGATGTCATATCAAAAAATGAAGAGAGAAGATGAAAGCCAAGCAAGCACTTTCCACCTTCAAATTTCTTCCATCCATTTCTCCTTCTTTTATTATTTACCTCAGAAGACTGAAAGGTCTCAAACTGGCTAATTTGCATTTAATACAGAAGATTTAAGGGAAGCAGCACAAAGCAAAGTGATGAAACAAAGGTGAGTATTATTTTTAATGTATTTTATCCTAATTCCATTATTTCATTCACATGAACTAAATTTCAGTAGTTTTACATTTTCCAGTTTTCAGTCATTTTAAATTTTCATTATTAGTTGGCTCTTGTGTTGACTGAGAATTTATGACAGCTGAAGGTCTACAAATCTGAAAGACATTAATCTTCAAAAAGGAAATTTACAGCTTATATTCAGCAATTATAACTTTAACACTAACGGGTTTTTTTTTAAGGAAGTTTTTCACTTAACATACACAAAACAAACATTTTTGTCTTTATTTCTTTTCTTTTCTTTTACAAATTATGTTACATCTATCTTGTAAATCTATAACATGGCAAAGAAAAAAGTTGTCATTTTAGTTGGAAATAGATTGAAACACAATTTTTTCCCTAATATGAAACATAATTTTGTTTTCAGAAGGTAACTTGATAAGATTCAAGCTGTTTCAATAAAATTTTATACATGTGGGACTTCCAGTTTGGGCTTCTTTGGCGACGGACCAAAATCACAATCGTGCGCGGTTTTGATCCCTGCTTGCTGCTGGAGTGCCCCGAACCGCCCAGATTCAGTGCTGAAGCCACCCCATAGAGGTTGTGAAGAAGGGGGAGCCATCAGCAGGGTTGAGGAGAGCCACATCTATCCTCCTCGGCTGGCCATTACTCCCTTTCCTAAAAGCGGTTGCAGTAGTGGTCAGAAATGGCCACCTCAAAGAAGAACCTGACTGGATAAGATTGTGCAGGAGAAAGTTTTACTGACTAGGTTGAATGGAGAACATCTATTTAAAGTACCTGGAACCTGAATTTTAAAGACTAATAATATTCCTAAAAAAGATTTTAAGCAGCGAAAGAGAAAAGAAAAGGAATTAGCTTTTTTTCTCTCACATTGACAGTTTTAATTGACTTGGAATGTTACGAAGAAGAGATTCGAATAAGAAATTAATACTAATCCACTTTGACATTAATAGGCTATTTCTAGCTGAAAATAAAGTGTCAAAGAGATAAAGATTCTTGGATAATTTATTTTTTTTTTCTTTAGAAAAAAGAAAGAAAGCAGCAGAGTGAAAAAGGAAAAAAGTGGGTGGAATCTGGAAAAGGAGACCACCTGGAACTTAAAAAAAATTGATAGTGGAATTTTAACAAGGTTTGCAAAAGGTAAATTTGTAGCTGAACCTTTGTTACAAGATAACAAAGCCCCTGGAAAAGAAGCAAGAAACAGTTTTGGACTATTGGGTGATTCTTGGAACTTTGGATGGAGGATCCTAATGAAACAAAATACAATCAATTGGGGGGTGTTTAAATTTTATCAAAATGGCATCACTCCTTAAAGAGTTAAAAATGAGACTTAAAGAATAAAAAGAAGCACAAGAGGGAAAAGGATTTTTTGGCTTCGTATTTCAATTTTTAGAAATGGGGATCTTGAACTATGAAAAACAACAAGAAATGCTGGCAGAACAAGAAGGGCAGGACAATGAAGAAGCCATCTTTAATGATCAAGCAACTTTAAGAGTGGTAAAAAAGGGAAAGGGGACAAAGGGAGTTAAAAACTTAAGCATTGAAGCAACAACCAAAAAATAAAAGAGTAATGTGAAAAGTAATCATAATATCAGGAAGAAGCAGAAGGGAAGATCACAAAAGGAAGAATCAGATAGAAAAGGGAATAAAAAAGGGAGGGAGAAGAAGAGAGGGAAGAGGGAAAGGAAAAGAAGCTACAAAGGACAGAAACAGGATATAGAGATACAGGAAAAGTGTACAAGAATTAAAGGTATAAACCAATTTAAAAGACACAGAGACAATAGTTAAAATTTAACTTAAGGAGAGGATTCTGCAAGGGTGCATGTGATAGCATTGTTATATTAGAAATAGAAAAGGGTTAGAAAATAAGTTAGATGATTAAATTGATAGAAAAAAATTCTATTGATGTGTAGTACAATATTTGTCAGAGAATAAGGCTCTCAATGATTTTAAAAGAAAGTTTAAAAAAACTGAAAAGAAACATGGAAGATTTTTATCAGTTGACAAGATGAACTTGAATAATAACTTTATTGAATACTGTTAATAACTATTGTTTGGTTTTTTTATTTAAAGACAGTAATAAATAAAATATGAAATGTAGATGATTAAAGTGAAAGACAACTGATATTACTAGGTAATGTTTGTTAAAAGAAATAGAAATGTAAAAGATTGTTATTAATATTAATGGCAGAGCTACACTTGAATAGAATAATTATTCCATTTATTATTGTTATACATATATACATATACATACATACATACATACATACATGTATATATGTATATGTATATGTATATGTATATCTATATATATATATATATATATTCTATTCAAGTGTAGCTCTGC